>OY745765.1:1200000-1800000 GCA_963556305.1 Platismatia glauca | reverse complement strand
CGGATCCCCCGCTCGCGCGTCAAGGAGGTGCAGGCGTACCTCGACATCCGGGAGATCAACGGGTATTCCATCCAGTACACCACGTTTTCCCCGTCGCCGTCGCCGTCGTCGACGTCCGGATCCTCCCCGCGACCGATCGAGAATTGCCTCGTGTACATTGGACTGCCTTCGAACCCCCAATTCCTCGGCCGGCAGTCTCCACGGGATGTGGCAGAGGTGATAGCGAGGAGTACCGGGCCGAGTGGAGCTAATGCTGAGTACTTGTTCATGTTAGAGTATGCGTTAATTGGGTTGGGGGAGGGGAGCGAAGATGAGCACGTTAGAGATCTGGCGGAGAGGGTGAGGTCATTGATGATGGATGAGAATCACGAGAGCGGTCGTCGTGGGAGTGGGAAGGACGAAGACAGCGAGGTGAAGATGCAGGCGGTGAAAAGTGAGATTGATGGTGTCAAGAGTGGGGAAGACTGTAAGGCGGGGGAGGAGACTGAGAAGGTCTGATTGCTGTAGGGATAGGTCGCACGACTTCAAGACTAGTTCCGAGGTCATGAGTTGGGGAAAGCCTTTGCAGGAGCATTATCTTTGATTGCTAACTTTTGGACATGAGAGTTGAACCCATGGTCCCCGAGTGTCGTGACTAGCATCCATTTTCGAGCCAAGATCAAAAGTTGGAGTAGAAAATCGTGGCGTGTTCGCTGTTTGGGGGAGGGATGAAGGTGTGCTGATGAAGTGTCGCAAAGTGGTATGGTGCTCGTGGAATGTGGTGAAGTAAGAATCGAATGCAAAGAAACCTTTTTGTTCCTCCACGCCTGCCTGCGCCTCTGCGATAGATTGCTGCGATTAACAGGCAACCTCCAGGTCTGAAAAGAGAAAATATCCAGGATCGCTCCGATGGTCTAAGACGGCAGTCCATTTATCTCGCTGAGGTTGGTCTGATCCCGTGACATCGAAGTTGTCAAAGCATTTCACACATCGTATCCTTTCCGCTGCTTGTTGGTCGTTCCGTCTGCTTGATCGTTCTGTCGTTTCGTTCAATGACATGTCGTTCGCAAATTCAGGCCGTGAGGGGATCAGGGGTAGGTCTACCAGCCGCCCTGAGCGCTACCACCAGCCCCACCTTGTTGCTGGTCGTAGCCTCCAGAGCGACCTCCGCCACCGTAGGCCTGACCACCACCCGAGTAGTGCTGGCCACCACCGTAGCCTACAGGCATCGTCAGCACAAAGAATCGGAAAAGCAAAGACAGCTGAATGAACTTACCACCGCGACCTCCACCTCCGGAGTAGCCACCTCCACCTTCACGTCCACCATAGCCTCCTCCACCTCCGCCTAGGCATGTCAGCACAAATTCACGGGCAGGTAGGGCGGACACATACTATATCCACCTCCGCTTCCGCCGTAGCCTCCTCCGCCTCCAGAGTTGTAGCCTCCACGGCCACCAAAGCCGCCGCCACCACCACCACCTCCGCCGGAGCCACGCTCGGAAGCTTTGTCCACGCGGATGGTGCGGCCATCGAATCTGGAGTGTATGAGTCTAAGGTACGTAATAGAGTAGAAATAGGGAAGTCTGTACTCGACGTTATTCATTGCCTGGATTGCAGTGTCGGCATCCTGATCTTGGCTATAGCGCACGAAGCCAAAGCCACGGCTACGACCGGTATCGCGGTCCTTGACAACGATCTGTGATATCATGGTCAGACTGAGAGCGAGGGTGGTCAGATTGAGCAGATCTTACTGCTTCCTCGACCTGACCGTACTGTTCGAACTTGGCGCGAAGAGCGGTGTCGTCGGTGTGCCATGCAAGGCCACTGCAGTCACGTCAGCACGTGATGGCCGTACGAAGAAATGCGAAGGATTCTCTTACCCGATGAACAGCTTCGACATGATTGAGTGAGGATTCGTTCAATTTTATTTTGGCTAACACATTCTCAATCTCAAGACTCTCACACAAGGCATGCCTCCGCTGATGGGACACTGGCAACAGAAAATCTTTTGAACACGGAAACATTGATGCAGTACATGACCGGCGCGCAAGAGCAAGGAATTTTGTGCATTTCGAAATCAGTGTAGGAGCAGCAGACGAACATGGCAGGGTCCTTTGGCGGTATTGTTGTTGTTTGTTTGTTGCTGATTTGAGACTTGAGAGTGGGAGAGTAAGCGAGCAGGTATGAAGAGTAAAGACTGATCAGTGGAGATCAGTTGCGTTTACGGAATTGAGGTCGGAGGATACCGTAGAATAATGATGGTAAGTCAAGAGGAACCTGAAGGAAAAGAGGGAAGGTGGGATGTTTGTTGAATTTGATCCGAGTGCCCCACTATGATACGCTATGATACACGCTAAGCCTTAGACAAAGGTAAAGTCGTCGGTAGCTGCAGTCTGGACCCTTCTTTTCTTTGACCCATGCGCCTTGCCTCTTCACTTTTCTTGAGGTCCGTGTTGCACTCTTGTGTGACTGTGTGAGAGATCAAAAGCCTGAGGCATGCAAGCAGCAGCGGCTATCAGAGGCAATTGTCTGGATGACGAGCAATAGTGCGATTCTGTTACGTACATCTTGTATGCATAAAGAACTGCAGTCGGTGATGAAGGGCCCAGATGACCTTCCATCGACGATGCAGCTTGATTTTCCCGCCTGCCTCATTGGCCAGGGGTGCAAGAAGGCAGCATGTTCTCTCTGCCAGTCATCTTGCCTTCCAATCGTTATTCTAGCCTCCGATCTTCGATGCCAAGGTCCGTCGATGAAGATTGAAGGCAAATTATTAGAGTAGGCAAATAAGGCCCTCGGGCAATCGTCAATGACTCGACGTAGGCTACGCGTCTGATCATCCCGGCGCTGTTTTGAATCAGTCCCTGAGTACGTAGGCAGAGTAGGTAACTAGGTACCTACTTGCGTATGTAAAGTACCCGAAAGGACGGAAGTCGCTCCATGGCAGATGTGAAAGGCAGATATGAACGCAAGAGCAATGCGCTGACCTCTATGCTATCGCTGAAGGATACTGTATACACAATTTAAATCTGATCGGAATTCAGAACGGAAGTGATCATGTCCGACACGGTAGATACTGCTCCCCTTCTCATTTATGATCATGCTGGGTAGAAATGACTTCGGTCTGCTCTTCCACTGCCACTACTCTAACCAGATCTGCAAGGTCAGCTTGCACCTGCCAGTCTAAAAGCAGCAATTCTTTCTTCTGCTACAGCAAAGTATCCTCATTCACGCACTGCATGTTTCAGCGCTAAGTGCATTCCGAGAGCCCATCTCATAACTCTCTTGGCTTTCTCTCGCTTTTAAGCTTTCTTCATACATTGAGTGCTGCGTAGAGCTATACAATGTCCGATGCCGAGCGACAATCACCAAGAACTGCAATTCGCAATTGGCTCCAAATCACTGACGTCAAATCCACAACGAGGCCCGCTGATCCATCTCCGGAGCAACAGAATATCGAGCGGACATCGAGGCATCATTCGAGGCGGAACCACACGACAAGGTATCCGTCAAAAACCAGGGATCAGCATGATAACGAAGTAGGCCGAAAGCGCCAAAGACGCAAGAACAGTGGATCCCAGCAGAAGCGTGTCGCAGATACAGTCCTTCTCGTCAACGCGCACCAGGCACAATCCCAAATTCATTCGAGAGAGAACGCTGCCGTCATTTCTAACAGTCTTGGTCTTGCGGAGCGATTGGGACTCCATGCACCCTTTCGTACCTTTAAAGACCACAGCGATAACGACATCCTTGACTTCCAACGTCAATCGAGGAAGCGCAGGCGCAGCAGGTCTTCCACGAGCTCGTACCTCGAACCTGCAGCAGCCAATGACTTCTCCGAAAATGATCGTGAACGCCCTTGTCATTCAACCATACTACGTACAGCGAGTCCCAGACCGACGCTTGGCGACAGAGACAAGAGCAAGTCGCCGACGACGTCCCAGGGTTCCAAGACAATGTTACCGCCTCCAGAGAAGCTCCCGAACTCTTATGAAAGGAGGCCAAGACATAAGACCCGCCAAGATCGCTATGAGCTTAAAGATAATAACAGAGATGACGAGAAGACGAATCAGACTACGAAGAAGGCCCGCAGGGAGAAGAGACAGAAGAAGCACAAGCGTAAAGAAAAATCCGGCGCAGCTCTGATGCTTGACTTTACCGCACAGAACGTGGCCCACGATCGTCTCACGGTGAGCTGCACTTAGATGATCATATCTTTCACGGATCTTTGGTGCTGATACTGACCTAAAGATGAAGCCCGCAAAGACCCTAGG
Source organism: Platismatia glauca (assembly GCA_963556305.1). Taxonomy (NCBI): domain Eukaryota; kingdom Fungi; phylum Ascomycota; class Lecanoromycetes; order Lecanorales; family Parmeliaceae; genus Platismatia; species Platismatia glauca. The sequence continues at coordinate 1,795,747 of OY745765.1, read as the reverse complement.
CTTATTCGGGAAAGGCAGAGCATCTTCACCGGTAAGAAGAAAGGGTTGTAGGTTCACCTATCTCTATCTTTGGTCGATTGACACTGACGAAATCCCTCTTAAGTACCTGATCTTGCCTTCTCCGAGATGACCTTCCTCACCTCTCGTCGAGAGAAGCCCAAGGACTCACTCGAAGACTTGTCTAATAGGCCGACGACCAAGAAGAAGCACCGGAAATCGACCAAGGCAGCAGACACAGAAGCTGAAATATCAAGATTCTTCACCTCAGCAAAACCTACGAAACTCGACGTGACAAGCTCTCATCGTCAAAGATATCGACAAGACAGGAGACAGTCCCGAAATTTTGAGTCACCGCAAGCTTTGGTGGACCTTCCAGATCAGCCTTTCCTAGGGTTCGGAAGCTGTGGCCCAAATACCTCGACATCGCCGGCAAAATTATCTATCAACACAAGTACGAAAAGCCTCCGTCGTAGTAATTCGCGATCTCCTACTCGTTCCATGAGCTATTTGACCTGGTCCCAAAGTGGGGGGCATTCTTACGCGTCTCCTCCGCCTGACAGGCGGCATGGTGTTGAACCATTAACATCGTCAAAATTATTCAATCGGAAACGTACATCTCCAGCTTCTCATAAAGGCCAGCATCCGGTACCACCTGTGTCCCCACCTCGTATGCAGACAACCTCTTCAAGAACCCAAGATGCTGCCTCCAGACTTTCTCCGAAGCACGGAACTGCAAATAAGGCTCCAGGCCAGAGTAGTGAATCACCGTTAACAACGAGTGAACGGCTTAGGTCGAGAGAGAAGGGTCAAAATCATGGCGATACTGAGATCATCCAGCTTGATGCGGCAAAGATTCCAAAGGACATTGAGGACTCAGTCCCAGACAACACACACCCCGCCGAAGCTGCTGCACATGACGGCCCTGAATCCGCACTACCACCTCGGAAACAAGCTTCTTGCCAGTCTTTGGGACACGAGCCTCTATGCGAGCCACAAGCTCATGATGTGCTTCCTTTATCAGATCAGATAATTATCTCGCCACACAGACACCCGCTCGATGATATCCTCGAGGCACTTAGAGATTGTAATACTAATGTTGCTGGTAGCAACCCAGGTTCACGTGCCACATCCAGTCACCGCAATTTTCGTACTAGCGAGGAAGCGAGAATACCAGGTAGAACCCAGGAGAACACACCTATGTTTGCTCGCGCGTTAGTCCACAATTCTCCTGCTCCTGAAGCTCCAGCGTCCGCCTCGAATTCCGCTAGCAATCCTCGCATTGCAAGCCTTCAACAAGCCTCCGCGTATGACGGTCCAAGGGCTAAGACTACATCGTCTAGAAGAAGTCCGATATCTACCAACAGACCGAACCTACGCTACACCAAAGGCTACCCAGCCATCCCAACGCAGATTCAAATGGACCCAAGTATTGCATGGAATGATTATGATGGTCTCCACGAAAGGCAACAGGAGCAAGTGAACTATACGTCAGAAAGCTCAAGAGAGCTTGTGCAACCCTACACAGCCGTGCGAGACGACCTCTCAGGCCCGTCGCGAGAGACTGACCATGCCGCTGCACCCGACAAATACGCACAGAAATTTCATCCTATGGAGGACGGCGACCAGTTCGATGATCACAGACCTTATTGGCATGAGATGGTACAGGGGTACAATGATAATAGTAGTTACCAAGATATCAGGCATGGTAAATGGGGTGATCAATTCGGTGATCACGGGGCTTGTTACAATTCTGGAGCATCGCTTTTTGACGAGTCTCGCGATTGTTCTAGTGATAGAACTACTGCGGGGGGAAACGTCAAAAACTACCAGCAAAGGGAAATGGATGCAGATCGAGAGCAGTCATTCTCACAAAGGGCCGATCAACATGAGATTGAGCATCAGCTCTTCACAACAAACATACCAGAGACTTGTTCTTCACGACGGCTTCCCCAGATATTTGGGAGGGATTATGGTCTCGAAAGGGGTACTGCCGATGGTCGGGTTCATGATATTGATCCAACTTTGTCTGGATTCTGGACACCCCACAAGCTGTACTGACTCGTGCAGCTCGTGCAGTGAGGATTTTGACCGTGACTGTTACACCGGGAGCAGTCTCCAAAGGGTTGAAATACATACATCTTGCGGAACATCAGTTCTCGCAGACTTGGTCACTGTCCATAGCCACTGGCCAGCGACAAAAATTCTTTCACAGATTCACAATCTCCAATTTCCATTGTGCTCCGTGAGAATGCCAAGCCTGCTACTTGTACTGTAACTTATCGATAAGATAAGGTAGAGCAGAGCTAAGCCAAAAGTAGCTGATTTGCGATGTCTCCAAGGCACAAGGGGCACGGCCGCCTTTTGGTCTGGTGGTCTGTCCAATCAGCTACACTTCTCATTCTCATTTGTGTTCTGGGGAACAATTCTGTGATTGACACCACAAGACAACCTCTTCATCTTACAAACTGTCTTGAACTAAACACACGTGCCCTCTCTATTAATATGAAATAGAAAGAAGCGATTACGCTGAGCACCTGATCACGAACCTGTGATCTATGCATTAAGAGTATGGCTCTCCATCGGAAACCATCACCGTTCAGCTATCATATTTCGAGTATATCTCGAGTATGCAGTGTGACATCTGTAACCGCTCCGTCAGCAGCCGACTGCTCTTCAACTGCACACTTTGCGCTCGAGACGCCCTCTATCAGCCCAGGATACAGCTGGCCCAGACACAACTGCATGCGGAATCCTTAGGGAAAGAGGTGGAGCAAAATCTGGTGGGCATTTCAAAGAAGGAGAAGGCCAGGTCTTCGGCAGGCGCCAAAGGCTCAGATTTGAACCATACCTGGACCGTCCAGCGGGCAGCATCCGACCAGCTCATATTGGAGGAAAAGACCCAGACTGTTCTGAGTCATGTCGAAGCTCTGCGTGAGGAGACCCAGAAGATCAGAGCTGACATTGCGTCAAGGAAATCGAGGCTTCTAAGGCGACGTGCAGATTTCGCTTCAGCGAAGCAGGAGCTGTCTCAAAGCCAAGCAAGCGCTGTCGAAGCAGTGGACAAGAGCATCAAGCGCACCGAACATAGATGGGATGTCATGCACAACAAGACGGCAGAATCCCGACTGTTTCTATGCCGGGAGGTAGCGCTGCTTTACGGCCTGCATCAACGGAAGCGGAAGAAGGGTGGATTGGGCAGAGATGTCTACTTCATCGGAGGAGTGCCCATTGCTGATCTGAAGGAGTTGAACAGTACGGACGTTCTCCATGGCCCTAGCCAACACACTAAATCGTTACAGATGCAGCTCCAGCTCATGTTACGACCTCTACCACGCACCTCGCCCACCTCACCCAACTGGTCTCACATTACCTCTCTCTTCGCCTCCCTGCCGAAATTACCCTTCCTCACAGCGATTATCCCTTTCCAACAATCTTTTCACCTAGCTCTTCCTATACGTCTCGTGAAGTACCGTTCCCGGGCTCTAACCCGCATTACTCCTCACGCAACAGCCCTTCAGCCTCCCGCCATTCAGATAACCAACCACTACCAAGACCTAGGCCGTTGCACCTCGATAAGAAGTTGTCTGTGCTCGCCAAAGAGGATCAAGTAGCCTACGCATCTTTCGTAGAAGGCATCACCTTCCTAGCGTGGGACATAGCCTGGCTTTGCAAAACGCAAGGTATGAACATCGGCGGCAGCTCTTGGGAAGAAGTCTGCGCTATGGGCAAGAATCTGTGGCACCTATTACTCGCCCCTCCGCCGCGCCCTCCAGTACCAAGAGAAATCTCAAACAAAGACCCTCCGCAAAAGCCTACGAGTCCCCACATTCCCAATACCTCAAATTGCACGCCTGCACCGGATAACACCAATGACCCGCCAACTTTAGGCCACTTCTCACATGGCACCGCCTACGGCTTTCTCGCATCCGCCTCCGGAGCCGAATACATGCGTGACTGGCGATTGCACTTTCCCGTCAAAGTAATCGACAAGGTCAAAGCTATGCTATTGGCCGAAAGGACAGGTGCGGAGTGGGAGATCTTGGAGGGCAATGAGTGGGAGGAGGAGGAAGGGCAAGCGGAAGCACCAGTGCATCAAGCAGGCAATGCCGGCAGAATTCCCAAGATAGAGGAGACTGGCGTCTTGGTGCCAGCGCAGGCGGAGGTTGGGGAGCAGTACGTCGGCAATGGAGGTCGAAGGCCGGGAATCGAGGAGACTGGAGTACTTGTGCCAGGACAAGGTGTAAAGACGGGGATTGGTGGCGCAGAGCAAGGTGGCGGCGTAGAGGAAGAGGAAGCCGAGGAGAAAGGGAAGGGCAAGAGTGGATGGATGAAACTCAAGAGTAGGTGATCGATTCACCTCCTGGCATAGCTGGCAGGCCAGGAATCTCAGATCACATCAACCACACACCTTTGCGCTCGAAGGGGGAAAAGCTCTCGAGTTAAGAAGAACCTTCGGCGTGATAGCCCAAGCAAGCTGTCCAAAACCAGTGGCAGTCTGAGGCGCCAGACCCTCTTCTATTCTCACATCCAGTCCGAGCATCAAAGCCGAATCAGTCGTGATTCGGAATCAAACCTGCCCCAGGAAGAGAGTCCAGCAGCTTGGACAGTTCCTCCTTGGTACCATGTCGATTGAAGCTTTGGGGGGAAAAAGAATCTCCGTTGTGTATAGGAATAGATAGATAGATAGACAGATAAATGAGTAGACAGATATAGAGAAATACGACGGCCGTCAAAGCCGTAGGAATGATGCAAGATCTTGAAGTCAAACCAGTCTGTCGCTCGTTGCTGCACAAAACTCACCCAACTCGGCCAACCCTCTCCCATTCTAGGCGTTCTAGTTTCTTAACGAAGATATTTGCTGCGGCAGTCGTCTATTCGATAGGATGAGGAATCTATCGACACGCTTCCCTCTCCGTTCACAGATCAGGAATTTCACGACGTGAAGCGGAACGGCGTGCTTTGGTCGCGGACAACAAGCCGCATCAGATCTTTCTTCACTAAGCCAGCGTGAGAGAGATGCCCCGACGGTGATCCTTCCGGGACGGTGCACATCGCTCCGAGTCCATCAGAGCGAAAGCGCCATCTCAACGGCCAAAACTACCCAAGATCCATCGCGTCTCCATCCTCATCGATCCTCGTGATCTCGTCCGCGGCAACGTGGCCCATGTTGTGAACCCCGTTCGGCCTCCCGCCCGCCGCGCCCCCGTCGCCATGTCTCGCCGGAGCCGCCTCGGCTGCAGCGCCGCGCAACTGCTTCTCCCTCGCCCGCGCTCGACTCTCGATAATGGCCTTTCGGACATTGTCCTGCTCTTCCGGCACCGACAGGGACGACGGGACGCGGTACAGCACCATCTCGTTGCCGGGGGACGGGTAGCCTTCGCCCAGGAGCACCGACTTTGGGATCTTGCCCATCATCCCCAGCTTCTTCTCGATGTCCGGCAGGAAGACGAGCTTCTCTTCCTCTGACTCTATGTCCGCGAGCTCGTCGTCGAGATTGTGGATGTAGACTTTGTCTTTTGTGTCGTCGACTTGCATGGAGTCGCTCTCGTGGTGACCGTTGGTGTGGGGTTGGCGGGCGGGCGGGGGATTGCGGACGGGGAGGTAGGGCTTGCCATTCTGCTCTGTAGGTCGCTTTAGCCATTGTCACAAAGGTTGCCGAGTCGACTTGTCTATATTACCAAGATTGAGCAAATCGAATCTCTTGGCAAGTCGCTGCTCGTTCCCCAGGTCTTCATGGGCTTTCCGCTTCTTTACGCCCGAGGGCTTAGCCCAGTTGCCGGTAACCCCAGTGGAAGCTGACCTCGACATTGGATGTTTTGAAAGGCATATCACATAGCAAGATCGATGATGCAGGAGACCGAGTTCCTTGCCCACAGGATAATGCGATGGAACGGTCAAGTTCTTCCCCATCTTCATAGGGCTGATATTTCGACATCACTCTAAACGGAAAACCACTAGCTCCCACAAATGCTGGCGCTTCAGAACTTCGAGATCTCCAAGTACCCAATTTCTGTGACCAGCAACCTCTTTCCGAGCACTGCTTTCTCAAAATGCGTACGTAGCTATTGTTCTGATAGTCTACCAATGGCTGACTTATGTCGCTGCAGCTCCAAAATTCGATCCCAGTGAAGTGAAGGAGATGTGTGTACTGCCTTGAATCTTCATCACCCCAATTTTGTTTGCGGCAGCTTCGTGCTGACGCGTATGTCAATAGCACCTTGAGAGCGACCGGAGGTGAAGTCGGTGCTTCCTCGGCCCTTGCGCCCAAGATCGGTCCCCTGGGTCTATCACCGAAGAAGGTCGGAGAAGATATTGCCAAAGCTACTGGTGACTGGGTATGCACGAAAGATTGCCAATGGTGCGGTCCAGACTGCTCACGACCTACAGAAAGGCCTTCGTGTAACCGTGAAACTCACCATCCAAAACCGTCAAGCCGCCGTCTCCGTTGTCCCCTCCGCATCCTCGCTCGTTATTAAAGCTCTCAAAGAACCACCCCGAGATCGAAAGAAGGAAAAGAACATCAAGCACACAAAGTCAATACCGCTCGACGAGATCATCAATATCGCGAGGACTATGCGGTTCAAAAGTTTAGCGAAGGAATTGTCAGGGACGGTCAAGGAGGTGCTGGGTACGGCTTTTAGTGTAGGATGTCAGGTTGATGGCAGGAGTCCGAAGGAGATTAGTGACGATATTGAGAGTGGGACTATCGAGAGTAAGTCCTGTGTACTCGTGCTGAGGAAGATGTGCTGACAGTGCAAAAGTTCCTGAGGAATGAAAAAGGGTTGGTTTGATGCGCACTAAGGCATTTCCCTTGCTCTACATAGCTAGATGAACCAGAACAAGTCTGTGTGAACAAAGGATAACCTGTTCCTTGACGGAAGTTTCGCCACCTCTTTTCCTAAATTGACGTACTTTGCCAACACTCTGGCCCCTACCTCCTTTCCCTCTGAGGATCGGTTCAACCTATGGTTCGGGCCTATTTTGGTGCAAAGGAGATGATATCCAGCAGGAAGGCCCACTACTCACCACGACATCTTACCTTCGGGAGTGGATGTGGGGGTCCATCTTTCAGGGTCTAAATCCTTACTTTGTCCAGCGAATCCCCTTCGCTTTCAGCAAGCGTGGCCTTGCCCTATAAGATTAGTGTTCTACGTGGCTCTCTATGTCTGCTCTATTCGGTGTGCACGAGCAGTCATTTCAGCATTGTTGAAAAGTTCACTACACTGGCTCGCATTTCTCAGATGGTACCGCAAGCGTGCTTCTTAGGTACTGTTCTTGATCCCTATGACTTCTTTACAGTGTTGTAGCATGCACAGCTTACCCTGTTCTGCCAGATCTGGCTGATGATACAGGGACAAGAGGCAGTGAATGTTCTCGGCGCTATTACCAGTTTCACGAAACCATTCGCTGGGCAGAAAAATTCTTGTTGTGGAGTTTTACTGGAAGGGCTTTGGATAAACGATAAGCTGCACTGGAAGTGTTCAACGACAGGACGCTGGAGCAGCTGCTGGGTGTTTCCAAGGGCTGAGAGAATAAATTGTTCTCTGTGATATTCTGTTAGCCTCGACCCCTTGGGTGCTATGGGCTTTGATAGTATATAGAGAGCGAGCACGCGTGGAACTAGTATTGGTACATAGTAACAAGACCTGTGCGCCCACGACTTGAAGACATGCAAGCTTTCGCCTTTTATTGAGGTTGCGGCGCCGTGATGGCCCCATGCGGAATCCCTACCCCCTGATTACCCACAGTCTAGTCCACTCACCCTTGTGAAATCCAGTCCTTGCGGCTCAAAGGCTGGAAAAGAGATTCGAATCGGTTTAGATACGTAAACAACGTCTGATGTGCCAGTCCATCGGTCATTGGCTCTTCTCTTGATGCGAGGTGTGGGAGTGGTGGGGAGTTGCGGAGCTTTTCTGAGTCACCGTATATCACTGAAACGGTGTAACACCACCAAACTACCAACCTTTCTGAAGCACGAACCTTCCCCTAACGTTCGAAACTTTGGGAGCAAGGTTCCCAAGATGGGATCAACTACGGAGGAGTGGCCTGCTGTGCGCGTGCGAGATACATTCATAGACTTCTTCAAGAAGAATGGGCATACATTTGGTAATACCAGTGCTTAAGACAAGTAGGCACTGGTACTAATATAGCTTATAGTACCCTCGTCCTCCGTCGTACCACATTCAGACCCTACCCTCCTCTTTGCCAATGCTGGCATGAACCAGTACAAATCCATATTCCTTGGTACCATCGACCCTTCTTCAGACTTTGCGCAGCTCAAGCGTGCCGTGAACTCCCAGAAGGTCAGTAAAGACTCCGTTTGGTGGGGCAAAAGGCTGATAAGAACAGTGCATACGTGCGGGAGGCAAACACAATGTAAGCTTTTGCTCCATCGGCAAGGGAATATGGCTTATGTCTGAAGGATCTCGACGACGTGGGCAAGGACAGCTACCACCACGTGAGTCTTGGCCTGACTAGGTATACGCACAGACTCAGGCTTACGCTTGGCACAGACCTTCTTTGAGATGCTGGGAAATTGGAGTTTCGGAGACTACTTCAAGCAAGGCGCAATCGAACTCTCGTGGGAACTTCTCACCAAAGTCTACGGAATAGAACCTGACCGCCTCTATGTGACGTATTTCGAGGGCGACGAAGCTGGAGGACTCGAACCGGATCTAGAAGCCAAGAAAATATGGAGATCTGTGGGAGTCTCGGAGGACCATATCTTACCCGGAGATATGAAAGACAATTTCTGGGAGATGGGAGATCAAGGGCCTTGTGGACCTTGCAGTGAAGTACATTATGACAGGATTGGAGGCAGAAATGCTGCCAATCTTGTCAACCAAGACGACCCTAATGTGCTGGAGATTTGGAATAACGTTTTCATACAATACAATCGGGAACCAGATAAGTCGCTGCGGCCACTACCAAACAAGCACGTTGACACTGGCTTGGGTTACGAACGATTGGTTTCAGTCCTGCAGAACAAGCCTTCGAACTATGATACCGATGTTTTTACTCCGCTTTTTGCTAAGATACAGGAGATTACTGGTGCAAGAGAATACAGGGGCAAATTTGGAAACGATGATCCAGATGGCATCGACACAGCCTATCGAGTAGTAGCTGATCATGTTCGGACACTCACCTTTGCTATAACCGACGGAGCAGCACCAAATGCGGATGGTAGAGGTTATGTTGTCCGCAGAGTATTACGCAGGGGTGCTCGGTATGCGAGAAAGTACTTCAATTCAGAAATTGGCGAATTCTTTTCCAAGATTGTGCCAACCCTGGTGCACCAGATGAGTGGTATGTTTCCCGAGATCAAGAGGAAAGAGTCGGACGTCATCGAGATATTGAACGAAGAAGAAAAATCTTTTTCTAAGACCCTTGATCGAGGAGAGAGGCAATTTGAGCACTACGCACAAAAGGCGAAGTTGAAAGACTCGAAGAAGTTGCATGGTGCTGATGTTTGGCGATTATATGATACCTTTGGCTTTCCAGTGGATTTGACGAGACTTATGGCGGAGGAGAGAGGTCTAGAGATTGACGATACAGAGTTCGAGGAGGCTCGACTGAAGGCAAAGGAGGCAAGCCGAGGAGAGAAGAAGGCTGCCTCAGATCTGGTGAAGCTGGATGTTCATGACCTAGGCAAGCTATCGAAGATGAACGATGTGTCCCCGACGGACGATAACCCGAAATTCGGAAGAGAGAACATCACATCACAGGTTAAGGCGATATACCATGCGAAGCAATTCCTCCAATCGACAAAGGAAATACCAGAAGGTGAGCAGATGGGCTTGATCGTCGATCGGACCAACTTCTATGCCGAGCAAGGTGGTCAAGAGAACGATACAGGCAAAATCATTATTGACGGTAGTGCTGAACTCGAAGTTCAGAACGTGCAGGTCTATGCTGGCTATGTGCTACATACTGGCTACTTGAAGTATGGCTCACTCTCCGTTGGGGACGAGGTTATCTGCGAATACGACGAACTTCGAAGGTGGCCAATACGTAATAATCATACGGGTACGCACATACTCAACTTTGCGCTAAGAGAAGTACTTGGAGACGGCGTCGACCAGAAGGGGTCTCTTGTCGCTCCGGAGAAGCTACGATTCGACTTTTCGCACAAAGCAGGTATTTCAACCGAGGAGCTTGAGCGAATCGAGGATGTCTCGACCAGATACATCAGGCAAAACTGCCAAGTATACTCGAAAAGTGTACCTCTTGCTACGGCAAGGGAGATAGAGGGCCTCCGCGCTGTCTTCGGCGAGACATACCCTGATCCCGTTAGAGTCGTATCCGTTGGCGTCGAGGTCGAAGATCTTCTCCAAAACGTCAAAGACCCGAAATGGAAAGAAGTAAGCGTGGAGTTCTGCGGTGGAACTCATGTGCAGAAGACCAGTGACATCAAAGAGCTCGTCATCGTAGAAGAGAGCGGCATCGCCAAGGGTATACGGCGTATCGTCGCTGTGACGGGCGAAGATGCATACACAGTGCAACGGATCGCTGTAGAATTCCAGAAGAGGTTGGAAGAACTTGAACGCATGCCTCACGGCCCTAAGAAGGAGCAAGAAATCAAAAACACACAACTAGACTTGAATCAGCTTTCTATATCCTGGATTACAAAGTCCAGACTACGGGATCAGTTCGGCAAGATCGTCAAAGCACAGGTCGAGGAGCAGAAGGCGGTGCAGAAGGCTGAGTCGAAGAAAGCCATCGATGCTGTCACGGAGTACTTTGCCCAGCACAAGGACAGCAAGCAGTACATCGCCAAGGTGCCCATCTCGGCAAATTATAAGGCTATCAGTGAAGCGATCAAGAATGTGCAGACGAAGAACAAGGACAAGACGGTCTATCTATTTGCGGCTGATGAGGGTGAGGGGAAGGTGATCCATGGGTGCCACGTTTCTGAGGTATACATCCCCCTCAGCGTTGACTTCAGGAGCTAATACAAGTTGCAGGCAGCGAGCAAAGCTGGCCTCTCCGCCAGCGAATGGGCCAACAATATCTCAACCGTCGTCGGTGGAAAGGCTGTAGGGAAGGGCTCTACATGTGTGAGCAACGGGCCACATGCAGACAAGGTGGACGATGCCGTAGACGCTGCGACGAAGTATCTGGACCAGTTCCATCTATGATGGCAATGTATTGTAAGAGGGAATCATCAATGCCCCTTCTTCTTCTTCTATGCAGCATACGTGCCCCTTGAAGACTACATAGATCCCTCGAAAAGATGCAACATCCCACCCACACGATGCACGCAGTACAAACTAAACCACGCCTTCTCGCACTCCACGTGTCCAGTCCGTAAGTAACGCCGAACCGCCCATGCGAGGACCGCAGCAACGACCCCTGTCCACCTACCCATTCCTTCAGCATATAATGTATCCTCGAGCGTCCGTGCCGACAAGCCTCTGCGCCGCACCGGAGGACAGGACCGTGTACGCTCGGGAACAGGAGAATGAGATGAGGCGCGCTCGTGTACGCCGTGAGGATATATACCTACCCACCTTACTTGGCTCGAGCAAGATGGCAGGATGGAACGGTCGGTCGATGTGCGTTCTGACGACTGTAGACAGATAGACAGGACAGGCAGACAAACACATGCCCGTCGTCTACCGCTACGGCATAGACCGGCGAGATACCGATCGCTCTGGAGTATTTCAACGACGACGATCGTGCCGTTGATAAATCCGTTGCGAACTCCAGGCCTTGCTGGCGCATGATGAGACGCAGAGGTCGAATACGACGCTCGTCCTGGCGGACTGGTGCCCCGAAACCCACCGGGGAGACACCTCGTTCGGGGACCAGTCTGAGAAGTCTTGGCGCATTTGCGAACTGGTTGCGAACTGGTTGCGATCGCTGGATTCATCGCTCGCGATGCTCAAAACCTCGTTCGGGACTGGTCTAAGAAGTCTTGGCGCGGCTGCGAACTGGTTGTGAACTGGTTGCGAACTGGTTGAAATGGTTGAACTGGTTGAACTGGTTGAAACGGTTGAAATGGTTGAAATGGTTGAAATGGTTGAAATGGTTGAAATGGTTGAAATGGTTGAAACGGTTGAAACGGTTGAAACGGTTGAACTGGTGGTTGAAATAGTTGCAGGATCCATCGCTCGCGATGCTCAAATCCTCCTTTTGGGACTAGTCTGAAAGTCTTGGCGCATCTCGTACTCAAACACATACCTTACCCAGACCGCGGAGTCGAGGTCGCCCCTTGGGTGCTTGGTGGTGTTGGGTCGGCCGGGGGGACAGGGCCGTCGTGGGTTTTCTGCGGGAGGGTGGTAGGTTCACGGGGTCTGCGTGGTGCAGGGGGTGGAGGGTGAGGGATGGGAGGTGGGTGGGTTTGGGTGGGGGAGGGGATTGAAGACATGATCGGGGATGTCAGGATGTGAGAGATGGCCGGAGCAGGGTTTTGGATTGAGAGTTGACCTGTAGGCGGGAATGGTGTAGATGTCCTGGTTGGGTGTTGTCAGTGGCGTCAATGGAAGATTGTTGACTGTTGCAAGCTTGGAAACGAGATGATTGTTGATGTTTCGTCTTTAGCCCACTGTCAAAAGCAAAAATGATGCAAATCACATCCGGAACACCAGCACAAGACCGTTGAGCTAGCCGAGACTCCTCCCGATGCCAGTACCTCTGATTATATAGCTGCTATTCCACCCGCCGAAAGGACCCGGGACGCGAAGTAGACCATTAGCTCCCGCTCTGCAGTCCCCAGAAGCACTCTCTCCTCGAAAAAGAATCATTTGAACGGGTTCAACCTTGACATCATCCCCGGGTTCTCTCTCTGCACATGTGGTTGCGCAGTAGCATCGTCATGTCGAGCCTCATCTTGATTCAACGGCACCGTATCCATCATCCGCGAGGACTCTCCAGCTTCGTGACCAGGTGGCGGACCAGGAGGTGGGACCTCGGCCCAATCCTGTTGAGGATTGATCTTTGAGCCGCCATCCGGAGGTTGGTAGACTGGCGGTGGTACGTGGTCGGTGTTGTAGGCTATTTTTTGGATCGTCAGCCTAATTCTGCGTAGGAAGCCTCTTGTATCTTACCTGGAGGAGGATAGGCTTGCATTGCGTAGCCTTCACCACCCCAGCCCGGTCCATTTGAAGCATACTGAGGTCGTGGATAGAAATGAGCCCGTTGTGGTCTGGGGACCAGAAACTGTAGAATGTCAGCGAGTAGTCATTGGATGCTGCGTGAAGACATACCCTGTGGTATACCATCGGACGCTGGCCTCGCCTTATCCTTCGTTGAGCGTGCATGCGTCCCAAGACAAGCCATAGTACGAGTAGTATGAGGATTGCGCCAACGACGGCCCATTTGATAGCTACTCCTGTCTGCGCCAGTATCAGCCACCCATTCCTTAACTCAATGGCCATCGATGCTCACAGTAGAGTAGCCCCACATGCCATCGTCGTCACCGTCGTCGTCATCGAAACTGTCGCTATTTGTTTGTCTCTTCCCCAGCATGAAGCCCATACTTATTATTTGCTAGCCTGTAGGGCGTGTGCAGTCTCGAGGAAAGAGCCTGGCCTTGGAAAAGTCCCAGTCAGAGAAGTGGCTTCTGAATTGATGGAAGGAAGTGCGCCTCGTCCGGAAGAGCAGTGGCAACAGCCTCGCAATCGAGGAGCTTGGTCTCGTTCTTCAAAGCAGTACCGCACTGATATAGGATATAGAGAATTGCACGAGTTTCGTCATTGATGAAGTCTTACTCGAGAATCAATGGACTTGGGGAAGGAGAGTAGAGGATGAAGTGCAGCGTGGCGTGGAACAACGGGTGAAACTCGTTTCCAAGGTGTCAACAAGCGCCAAGCCTATCGTTTTGCCTAGTACCGTATTAATTAACGTATAAGGCTCTATCTCTTTACGCCCTCCAGAGTACCGTGACTCGCAGAAAGCATCGAATCACAACAGCTCTGACAACATCATGTCTTCTACTGAATCTTCAGAGTCTGGTTCAAATCCTTCGATGCTACATGGCCATGCAGCTTACGTCGCTGCTGCCGCGAAGGTACATATATTTACCATTGTATCTGCATTTGCTTCACAATGTCTGGCATGAAACCGCGTTGACGGATCCTTCACTTGTTTCTCAATCTTATGATCTCTTGGTCTTTTGAATCCTCGAGTAAAATCTCACTTCTGCACAGGAGGCCGTTGGCTCGTATACTTTTACAGATTTGCAGAATGCAGGCAGTGCCGATAAGCAAGCTGCGGTCGACGAGATGCGTGCCGCGAAGGAGGCTAGTGACGCTCCGGGTGGGGAAGTAAGCAAGAACCAGACGCTTGGCAAGGTGGAGCAGAGCTTAGGAAGTGCAGCCGGTTGTGAAGGCATGGAAGAAGCAGGAGCGAAGAGGCAAGCTTGAGTCGCAGCCATGCATTGGCCATTTGCGCGTTGGTGATTGGAAGGCGGAGAAGCGTACAAAGACCGCTACAGAAGGGGAAAATGAGATCATGAAGGATTGGCAGTATGCGATGCGACATCGGAAGACGATGGGCATAGTTGTGCGAGGGCAAATCTTCGCTAGAACCTGAAATTCGCAGGATTCTTGGCTTACTCACAGAGACTTGAGAATGATTTCCACAAGATTTGAACTACATGTGACCTAGCAGAGTCAAACTGTTTGTCCCTCATTCATGTAACGTTGTAAGCTGATCGATAGGTACCTTCCAATAAAAGCGGTACGTACCTATACAAGCTAGCCAAGCCTCAACTCTTCTAATGAGCGCAGCGGACCCTGATGGCGAGAAAGCGAAGGCGCTGACTGAATCTTACAGCGAAGCCCTACGACGTTCCAGCACCGCAATGGCGGCCACTCCCCGCCGCAGCAGAGTATCTTGGGATCCACCTGGATATGTGCGACGAGCTGCCGGCAGCACATGATGGACCGCAGGCCGGACTGCGGCCGCCGTATTCTTGAGCCCGCCGCCGTCCTCTCGTTGCACGAGCGTGCTACTCCTCTGTAGATGAATGCCTACGATTTCCACCCTTGGTATCCAAGGGTCCATCCAATCCTGTATCGGCTCACAAATTTTCGTACAGTAAATACCAATCCACGTGATAGTTAAACAACATTGGGCTTCAACAGATATCAAAAGTTTCAACATTTTGCAATGAAACTGTTGGGAGAGAAAATTATTGTAGAACTTGACTCTCAATGTCTGTGAATGTAAATCCGGCACGCAACATTTCCTCTGTTCAAGAAATGGATAACTCCATAGCAGTATGATCAAACAGCGAGACTAGAGTCACCGCTATTTATTCCCTAAGCTTGGAATCGAAAGGTCTAGATCTCCAATGATGCCAGCACCAGCAAAGCTCCTCCCTTGAGCAGAAGTATCCGAAATGGTTTGCTTGATATTCCGAACTTCTCCAGAAGTATTAATGAGTCCAGCCACAGCTCTACTGTTGCTGTCTGCTTTGGTATTCTTGATTTTCTGCTCAATCGTGTCATGAACATTCTTGGTTTTCAAGGGCGCTTCCTCGCAGGTTTTTCGAAAGACTTCGTTGGAGGCTTTCTATTCCTGCATCTCCTTGAGCAGCTGTTCCAGATTCCGCTTTGACTCTATGTTGACCTCGTTCCGGATACTGACCAAGAGCTGTTTCAAGGAGCTCTCTGTTGCTGCTAATTTGCAATTTGCTTGAGCTTTTTCTTTATCAAGCCATAATTCATGCCCCTCAAGCATAGAATCTTTCATCTCTTTTATCATAAATCCTTGACGGGTCATTGTAAGCCTACCAAGATCCATCAGCAAGCTGAAGCTGTACAAATTTAAGAACGTGCCTTTGACATAGATTTACATTGAGGAGGTACTCAGCACCACCATGAGTGTACTCTTGCAACCGTTGAGCTGCCCTTTAAAGACATTGATTTTCCTCTGCTCAAGTATACCGACTCTCACTCAATCAGTCCACTGAGCCCAGAACGCCTTATGTTTGATAGCGTGTCTTATCCAATGATCAAGACTTTCTTGGAATACAAAGCAAGCTGAGTTGCAGTTCTCTACAGCGCATTTGATATCATTAGTCAGGAGCACTTCAGAGCCTTCGCTTTCCAATTCTGTATGCAGATTCTGGAGTACTGGCTCGACTGCTTGGAGATCCGATCTGATGTTTGCCAGGACAGTAGGAACATCCTGGATATTAGAAATTGTGGTACAAAGGAACTTGACGCTCTCGATGGCAGCAGTAGTGATGCCTACCACCGAAGCAGTAATAGAGAGTGGGTTGGTCATTTTTGAATTGAATTTCCTGAGCGGAAAATATATGCAGACAAAGACTTAGGTTGTCGCCGTAGCAAATGTTGAGAATTTCAACAGCAAATGCGGTGGACATTGACCTTTTTGAATGCGTGGACATTGGCAGCCTTATGCTGCAACCCCCACGGTGACAGGGGGGATCTCACGACATGCCTTGCAAGAGGTGCAGATATCTAGCGGGTCACCTTGACTTCATAGCAAAAGCATCCTGAGTCGCATTACAAAGGGATTTTCGCCAAAGGAATGAATTCTTCATAATCGCGAATCCAATAATGGCAATGGCACCAGCAAGACAAGGATAGATGTCAAGCGCTTCACTGTCCCACCAGCATACCAGCGGCACGTCCGCAATTGACAGCAGCATTGCACTTGCAGGTCACTTTCCAAATCTAACAAATATGAGCATTTGCACTCGCGAATGTTAGTACTTGTGTGTAGTCTCCACAGGCCTAAGGCTAAACTTGTCTAGCAAGCTGCCCTCCGAAACCTTCCTCCACCGTTCCTTTTTAACGCGATCGCCATTTTGTCGACCGCGGCGACCTCCTATCGAGAGTGAACAAACAATGCTTACAACCCGCCGGCCACGCAACGCTTATTGGCCTGGGTGGTGTGGGCAAGTCTCAACTTGCTATCGAACATGCCCACTGCACCCTAGAGCAATCACCAGATACATGGGTTTTCTGGGTGCACGCAAGCAACGCAGCTCGATTCAAGCAGGACTATCGAGATATTGCAGCCGTGGTCAATATTGCGGTACGGGAGGATCCGAAGGTTAATATATTTAAAATGGTGCACGACTGGCTTTGCAAGTGCAAGGGAAAGTGGCTGATAATTCTCGATAATGTGGACGACGCTGATTTCCTTGTCAACGCTCGGGTAGTCATCCAAAGCCAGTCGAGCGACTCCGGCCGTCAAAATCTTCAGCTGCTTTGAGATTACCCTCCTCAAAGCCAAAACGGGTCAATCCTTATCACAAAGCGAAGTTGAGAGTCAGCTCTGAATCTTGCAGAATGGAATGACCTCATACCAGTTAACCCAATGGACCCAATTAACGCAGTTAAGCTCTTGAACAAGAAGCTGAAATTGATAGGGCAGAAGAATGACAAGGACCATGAAGAACTCGCGGATGCATTGGAGTTCATGCCCTTTGCTATTGTTCAAGCAGCCTCATACATCTCTCAGCAATCACTACGATACTCCGTGCGGCAATACATCAAAGACTTCTGGAAAAGCGGTAGCAAGAAAATGAATCTTCTGAATTACAAAGGAGGCAAGCTCCGGAGAGACTCTCAGGCTCAAAACTCCATCATCATCACATGGCAGATCTCGTTCAAACACATCGATCGGACTTGGCCATTTGCAGTCAACTTGCTGTTGCTGATGAGCTTCTTTGACCGACAAGACGTCCCTGAAACCCTGGTTGGGAATTGAGTCGCAAGTGAACATAGTCATAGGAGTCTAGAAGGGAACGACAAATATAAGGACGCGGAGGGAAAAAGGGAGAGAGAGAGGGAGGAGGAAGAGGACGAGGAGGACAAAGAGAGCGTGTCAGGATGCAGTGAGGATGACAGGTTTGAAACCGATGTGCAGATATCAAAGGACTACTTATTCCTCTCCGTCGGTACAGATCGAACTTTTGAAATGCATGCGCTCGTGCAGCTGGCCATGCGGAAATGGTTAGAATTCTATGGACGGCTTGAAACATGGAAGCAACGTTACATCAAGAATCTTTCCGCCGAGTTCTCAACCGGAGAGCACAAAAATTAGACGTACTGCCAAGCACTCTTTCCCATGCAAAATCGGCACTCACATAACGGCCCAAATGAGGACGTGTCGTTGAGAGAATAGGCTTCACTACTATACAAAGCAGCATGGTACGCATGGAGAAAAGGGAGTATAATTGAGGCCATCGACCTGTCCGAAATGGCAATGAAAGTAAGGAAGAAAATACTTGGTCAGGAGCATGAGGAGACTTTGGACAGTATTGGCTTGATAGGCCTAGCATATGGCTTAGGGGGCCGATGGGAGGAGGCCAAAGAACTCCAGGTGCAGGTGATGGAGACAAAGAAGAGGGTGCTAGGCAAAAAGCATCCCAATACGCTGACCAGCATAAACAATCTGGCCTCAACATACAGCAATCAAAGACGCTGAAAGAAGGCTGAAGAACTCCAAGTTTAGGTGATGGAGACAAGCAAAAGGGTGCTGGGCGAGAAGCATCCTGACACGTTGTTAGTAGCGGAGTGTCGTTGGCCGCCACAGTAAGCGTGTGCCACAAAACCGTACCACAATCTAGCCGGATGAGGCTTAGCATGAGTATGAAAGCAAAGCATACCCTTCTATCGATCCGACTTTCCATGACTGCCTATTTGGGGCATTCGACCATGGGGCCATAATGCAGCGGTAAGGGATTGGATGACGCACGGGCATGCTTGGCGAACATATTGCTACTGGCAATGCCCCCGAGATTCTTGAGGGGATTCTCAAGAATTAGTCTACTACTGATAGCCTTATATACAAATATATTGCTATCGCTACTGAGTTTACATTGCTACATACTACCTTAGGCAAACCTACCCCTAACCGTAGGCCAGCCTAACAATTCTAATTCTTCTTCCTATTAAAGAGTAGTGATCCGGACTCAGTATAGTGTCCCAAACCCGAGAACAGTCAAATCGCAGCAGCAATGAGGCAGGAGCCTCTACGTCCTAAACAATGTTGGCAAGCAATCCACCAAACATCGTGGACCTGATTGAATTAGGCCATGTCTCGAAACGCGAAGTCGTCAATGGCAATGATGCCACCAACCCGGACAAGACCTGCGGGTCTGACGAGTCTGACAGTTCTGACGAGTCCGAGTCTGATGACTCCAACATCTATATGGCCTTGGACGAACAGATTGTGCAGGCCACACAGACTCGAGACCGCTTGCAAAAGCAACGTCAGCTTGAGAATATCAACCAGGAGATTGCCGCTCTAGAGCAAGGACATCGAGCAGAATCCGACGTAGAACCGAACCCACCCCTCAAAATTCATGCAACGAGATCAAAATGTCCCTCGGATGAAGCCTTGATATGTGCCTCGAAGAGACGCAACATCAAGCCCAAGGAGCTTCCCGAGTATCATGGTAAATCGAGACAAGAACACCGCAAATGGGTGCGTGACGCCGATATTGCATTTGCTCTAACACCATAGAATTTTGACAATGAGGAAAACAAGATCCTTTGGGCCATGCAGTCCTTGAAGAGTGACCCAAAAGAGCAATGGCACAATGAACGTGCCCGAGCCCCCGTCATCGCGAGTTCATGGGAGTATTTCACGAACTTCTTACTGGATAAGGTCGAGGACCCGGTGAACCGACAATTGGACATCAATCAGGAGTTCACGGATGCTAAGCAATGACCTTCCCAGTTTGTGGCTGCTTTTGACGCTTACCTCACCAGTCTTGAGGCACAGCTGCCGCCATTCACCGAGAGTCAGCGTACCTCTGCTCTCATGACCCGACTCTGACCCAAACTGCAAGAGGCGATCATCCGCATAGGAACCCTACCGGTAGACCGCAATGCTTTGCTATCGCTAGCGGCTCGTTTAGAGACAACAACCAAGCGATCGCATGCACGATCATCGCAAGGTCAACGGTCAGAGGGTGCTCCCACCAGAGGTCACAGGGAAGACAATAGATCGAACAACAGTAAGCCCTCCCAGGAGGAACGAACAATACAGTCCAAGAAGAACAAGAAGGAGAACCAGAAATCTGGATCCGGTTCGAAGTTGAAATCGAAATCCAAAGACAAGGAATGGTTGAAGAACATTGAGTGCTTCAACTGCTACAAGAAAGGCCATTACACTACTGATTGTTGTACACCAAAAACCGACAGCAACCCGAACAACGTTCCCGTCGGATTGATAGGCAATGTGAACGCCAATGCCGTCGAATCCAATTCAGGAAAAGGGAAATCCTCGTCGAAGACTCTCTAGCGGCGAGGGCAAAAAGAGGAGTTGTTGCGGTGCATACATTGATATACAATGGCTATGTGATTACCAAGAACGTTGAATTGCCAAAGGTCCCCCTTAGGATACACTTCGATATTGGTGCGGAGGTGAACGTCATCAATCAAAGCTTCGCCTTGGCCAATGATTTGGAACCCATCGAAGCTCCTTTACCGAGTCCCCAGTGGTTAGATGGTAATACTACATACTGTTATACCGCTTTTCTTGTCAACTATGAGTTGCAGGATAGTTGCCAAAGCACTGGAGGTGCTGTTGCCGCAAGAATTTGCGGAAACTATCATCGAAGAGAGCCGTGTTTATGCCCTTCTAGTTTTGGATGTTGATGTCAACAAGGGCCTACGCGTCCATACGCTGAAAACAGACGCGTCCCGTACAGAACCTGATATCAACACCGCTCCTTAGCTTCCGGACGAATTAAAAGAATACGAAGATGTATTCTTGACAGAAGAAGCTGATCGCTTGCCCTCACATGAAGGCCGCAATCATGCTATCGAAACGACAGCGGAACCTCCATTTAGGCCGCTGTACAACCTATCGAATACCGAGCTAGCGGAATTGACACGCTACCTCAATGACACCCTGGCAAAGGGGTGGATTCAACATTCTACGAGTCTTGCTGGAGCCCCCATTCTCTTCGTTCCTAAGAAGGACGGAGGCCTTTGCCTGTGCGTTGACTACAGGCGATTGAATAAGGTGACGGTGAAGAATCGCCATCCCCTACCCCTGATCAGCAAGACCCTGGATCGTCTCACTGGTGCTAAGGTCTTCACAAAGCTGGACCTCAAGGATGCATACCATCGCATTCAGATTCGAAAAGGTGACGAGTGGAAGACCGCGTTTCATACGCGGTATGGCCACTTCGAGTATCTAGTCATGCCTTTCGGACTCACAAATGCCCCGGCGACGTTCTAAGCATACATCAACAAGTCGTTGACGAAGCTGATGGATAAGTTCTGTGTGGTCTACCTAGATGACATCCTCATCTATTCGGATGCCCAGTCAGAACACCTGGATCACGTCAAGCAGGTGCTTGAACGCCTACAACAATTTGGGTTATATGCGAGTCTTAAGAAGTGTGATTTCTTCACCACCAAAGTTGAATTCCTTGAGTTCATAGTGTCCACCAACGGGGTGGCCATGGACTAGCGTCGAGTCGCTGCCATTCAGGAATGGCCAAAGCCAAAGTCATATCATGAGGTCTAAGTCTTCTTGGGGTTTGTCAACTTTTATCGGAGGTTCATACATCACTACTCCCAGATTGCAGGTCCTTTGACGGGTCTGCTAAAGGGTAGCCAGAGAGGAATCAAATTGGGACCGTTCAAATGGCCTGAGGCTGTGGATCAGGCGTTCCGACGGCTAACCAATGCCATCAACAAAGCACCCCTTGCTAAAGCATTTTGATCCTCAGTTATCGATTCGAATTGAAACTGATGCTTCAGAATATGCTCTTGTGGGCATCCTCTCACAGCTACAGGAGGACAATAAGCAATGGCATCCGGTCGCTTTCCATTCTTGGAAAATGATTCCAGCGAAGCGGAATTACGAGACCCATGACCAGGAACTAGTCGCTATCGTAACGGCGTTTAAACAATGGCGACACTACCTAGAGGGAAGTTTCCATCCTGTGGAGGTGCTCACTGATCACAATAATCTGAAGTACTTCATGGGACTGGCACAACTCAACGGTAGACAGGCCCGCTGGGCTATGAAGCTTTCAATGTTTGACTTCTTCATCACGCATAGGCTGGGAAAGACAAATCCCGCTAATGCTCTATCAAGACGACTCGATTATTAGGGAGAGAACAAGTCGCTGAGTCAACTCCTCTCTACATTATAGCATAAGCTTACAATGATAGGAAGCCTTGTAAGTCCTATCCTCGCTGCCATCCAAACGGCGTATGGGCAGAGAAACTGATACCCTTCCAAAGGGTACTCTGCTGCAATCCACAGCCTTGATGCGAGTGAACACCAAGATGCTGGCGGTCGGAAAGAAGCAGATGTCCATCGGACAACGCTTATTGGTTTGATGGCTGCAGCATATCGAGAGACCCACCTCGACGCAGTACATCTCTCGAGAACTAGGAACCCTCAAACTGCGAGAGCAGGGAGTGACGGCAAGACGCTTACTCATCGACAATGTGACGTAGCTGAGGATTAGCTTAACCCTGTCACTGGGACTGCTGGTTGCAAACAGCTTGTCCCACGCTTGGCTGCCCAAGTAGCGGCAGCAAGCAAAACGGAATATGATCCGAGTAGCGTGCCCATATACGAGCTCATTAAGGCCCTCCAACCCAAGGATACCTTTGTCCGACAGTATAAGTCGGGTGAGCAGGGGCAAAAGGATGCCGGAGCTTGGACATGGGATAGCCAAGGACTGTTGAAATACAATGATAAGTTGTATGTCCCCAAAGAGGCTTCTGTCTATGAAGAGCTATTAAGACGCCATCATGATGATCCCTTAGCAGGGCATTTTAGTGTCAATAAGACATCGGAACTGATGAGTCAAAAATACTACTGGAGTAGTATGAAGGCAGACGTCAAGGAGTATGTTAACACATGCGATGTCTGCCAGAGGGTGAAGGTGAAGCGACACCGCCCCTATAGTGAGCTGAATGCACTCCCTCAGCCCACTGGTCCATGGAAAGAGATCACCATGGACTTCATCACCGACCTCCCGCCGAGTAAACAAAGAGGTAACGTGTATGACACGATCCTTGTGGTGGTCGATCGGTACACCAAAGGCGTTTGATATATCCCGACCACCAAGAAGATTACCGCTCCGCAGCTAAAAGAGTTGCTGATGGAAGAAGTTTTCCTGCGGTTTGGCGCCTCAGATGGTGCTGTCACAGATCGAGGCAGTGTCTTCACCAGCGATTTCTGGTCACAGGTATGCTACAGCATGAAGGTAAAGCGTCGGTTAAGTACTGCGTTCCACCCTCAAACCGATGGGCAGACGGAACGACAGAACCAAACGCTGGAACACTATCTCCGCGTCTACTGCTGCGAGCAGCAAAACGACTGGGCAGAACTCTTGCCAGTGGCAGAGTTTGCTTACATGCAAAGCCAGCATAAGACACTGGGCTGCAGCCTATTCTACGCCACGTATGGCTACCACCCTACTCTCGAGTTGACCACCGAGGACGGTGCTCCTATAGGGGAGGTGTCAAAAGCAAAAGAACGCGTCAAGAAGATCCACGAGCTTTGCAAGTCGTTGTCAAAACGATGGCAATCTCTTGTTGAGTCACAGGCAAAGACCTACAACAAGAAGCATCAGCCCCAGACGTTTTGAGAAAGGGACTTGGTGATGCTCTCGGCAAAGAATCTGAAGATGAAGAAGCCAAATCGCAAGCTATCGGACAAGGCTATTGGTCCATTTCGCATTCGAGCATGCATTGGCAAGCAAGCATACCGCTTAGCAATGCCGCCCACCTATCGGATACACCCCGTTTTCCACGTGTCCTTGTTGGAACTCTACAAGCAAAGAGCCGATGACCCGGATTTACCAGAATACTCCCTTCCAGAACTCATCGAAGGCGAGGAAGAGTATCCCGTTGAGCAGATCCTTCAAAAACAAACTCGGAAGGGTGTCAAGGAATACCTAGTTTGATGGGCTGGGTATCCACCTGAATATGATCAGTAGGTCCCAGAACAGGACATGGAGGGCTCGGAGGAGCTATGGGATGCATTCGAGCATAAGGAGTCACAAAGTCGAAAGTCACGAAAGACACGATAGTCATCGATGAGGCAAAAAAGCCTCTGAGGGGCAATAAAAAATGGGCCCGGAGGCCATCAGCGACTGCTAACTAATGCCCGAAGGCAACACAAACCCAGACCCCCTAAAAGAGAGGGAAAAAAAAACCACCTAATTGATGTCGACGTCGTCCTCATACTCCTCCCCCCCACTGCTCACCGGCAGAGGGGAGGGAGCACGACGGCAAACCGCACCCCCGGCAGGGAGCGCCCCACGAGTAGAGAAAGGCCCCCTTGAAACGCAAACGACAAGGGCAGGAGCAGGGGCAGCACGAGCAGGCGCGCCACGAGAAGCAGCGGTGCCGCCAGCGGCATCGCGCCCACCACGAACAGAAGGTGCCCCACGAGGGGCGCGAGGGGTGGCCCCCCCGGAGGGTGCAGCCGCCCCTCCATCAACAACAACAGGAGGACCAGCCTCCTCCTCCTGCATATGTTAGCCAATGGCAAACATAGAGAAAGCGATACCAACTCACCTCCCTGTAAGCCATGTCCCAAAGGACAACATGAATGCCCCAAAGGGACTTTGCGATATTGATGGCGATACCGGTGAGATCCGGCCGGGAGGTGCCATCGAGGCGACCAGAAACACGATCGTAGGCAGAGGCAAAGGCGTGTACATAGCGGGCTTCGGCCTTAGTTGCCGTGCCCGCACGGCAACTTGCCAGGAGGTTATTGACCTCCTTGATGAGGACCGGGTCGTCCTCAATCTAGGGATGTCAGAGGAGTGAGTGCGGGTTGGAGGGGTCTACCTACACGCTCACAGGGCTTCTTCGCTCGTTCACAACGTCCACATTTGTGGACGTGTTGACCATAGTGGCCCACGGCGACATTGCAGCTGTTAGGGTCGTCCTTGTCTACATGGTAGACACAACAAAGGCAGATCTGCTTGGAGAGAGCGACAGGGGCAACACGGCCACGCTTGCAGGATGGGGTGGCCTGCAAAATGCGTCAGTATCGATTCGAAATTCAGTTCATAAGACTCACGGGGGAAGACATGGTGATGACGGTGGTGATGGTGGTGTTGATGCGATAAAGAAGCGAGAAGAGGGGGAAGGGGGAAAACAAAGTGAGGAATAATTGAAGAAGAAGAATCGACTTGGAACGAGATTTTGACTCTCTTTATACCCGATGAGGGGGACGGGGGTTGTGGTCAAAGATTCTCGTTATTCACGATTGCTATTGTTCCCAAGTGAATGCATCGCCAACTACCATTGACGACGCATTGACATCGGAACAGCTATAATTGAACCTATTATTCAACAACCACACCCAACAATTCTTCATCTCATTCTGATTCACCCTACG
Source organism: Platismatia glauca (assembly GCA_963556305.1). Taxonomy (NCBI): domain Eukaryota; kingdom Fungi; phylum Ascomycota; class Lecanoromycetes; order Lecanorales; family Parmeliaceae; genus Platismatia; species Platismatia glauca. The sequence goes on along the minus strand of OY745765.1, from coordinate 1,770,424 downwards.
GCCTCAATAGGTCGCGATAATCGCATTGTTCGACCTCTTTTGAGGCCCATTAATAGCGCCATACGCACTCGATTTCAGCACTATATTCTCAAGCGATATTTTGAACCATACTCTACCATCTATCTACATGCATACCGCAGTATTACCGATGCAATGCGCAACGCGATTTACGTGTCATCTGTTCTTATTGTTATTGATAATTCTGTATTGCGATTGTTTACTTTTTTGGGATTGCGCCGCCAGCGAGGCTGGCCTGGGAGGACTCTTTCCCTTGTGTCCCCCGTAGGGGGTTTGAAGGGTTTTAACGAGCCTACCCAGTATCGATCAATAGGCGTGAGGGCTTCAAGGGCGAAGCCTCTGGAGGGGGATGCCTTGTTAGTAGCGGAGTGTCATTGGCCGCCACAGTAGGCGTGCGCCACGAAGCCGTGCCACGATCTAGCCGGATGAGGCTTAGCGTGAGTATGGAAGCGAAGCATACCCTTTCATCGATCCGACTTTCCATGACTGCCTATTTGGGGCATGCGACCATGGGGCCATGACGCAGCGGTAAGGGGTCGGATGACGCACGGGCATGCTTGGCGAACATATTGCTACTGGCGATGCCCCCGAGATTCTTGGGGGGATTCTCAAGAATTAGTCTACTACTGATAGCCCTATATACGAATATATTGCTATCGCTACTGAGTTCACATTGCTACATACTACCCTAGGCGAACCTACCCCTAACCGTAGGCCAGCCTAACACACGCTTATCAGCATGAACAATCTGGCCTGGACATACAGCAATCAGGGACGTTGAAAGGAGGCTGAAAAACTCCATATGCGGGTGATGGAGATGAGGAAGAAGGTGCTGGGCAAGGAGCATCCTGACACGCTGAGAAGCATGAATAATCTCGCGTTTACGTTAAGGGGCCAAAGCCGTAACTCAGACGCCATCTCAGTCATGAGAAGATGTTGCGAGCTACGGATACGGGCTCTAGGCCCAAGCCATCCACACACAAAGAAATCGCTCGGAGCCCTGCATGCGTGGGAAGGCGGTGAACACGATCCAGAGCGCTCAGACTAGCTTACCCAACGATTAATCTATAGCTTTCTTGGGAAGGCATTCTAAAGAAATGTTGCTTGAAGCATAGGGTCATCTTCGCGCCGGCAACATTTTCTGTCGGTGAATTGGGACGATTGATAGAGCGGTCACAAGCGGTTGGGATGCAAGACGGTATTCTGCAGGCGCACAGCGATAAAGCGGTTGTGATAACAGTATAAAGGTGCAAAGCCCGCTTCATGTGATCAGAGAAAGTAAGGTTGCGGACCAGTGTCAGGGCCAGGTCGTTTAGGGGTCCATGGGTCCGTGGAAGCTCCTGAGATCATGAAGACACGGGATCCGATTCGGGAGACTGTCACTCTGGTAAAGCTGTGCGGCTATGCGACTATTACGAGTCGCGTAGCAGGCTCACTCGACGCGGTCGTGCGAATCTCCTCTGCTAATATTTTGATATCGCGGAACGCAATGGAGGGCCTCGGGGTCTTCTTCGAGATCCCGGAGTGTCCAACGATTGTTGTGGAAGCTTTTGATCGCTTGGTAGAGCGATAGACTGGACTGGAAAGCAAGCGTGGAACTTGTAAGTCGGTAGATCAGAGGCGACGTGAACCTGCGGGCACGCATGAGGGTGATTTGTGCAATGGGGGCTCTGGATGCACGAATGTTTGTTGTCGTAGATACTGGATGAAATGCGACGGAGCAGATGATTGACCACTATGTCTGTGCGCTAGGCTAGAATATGCAAGATCATTCGCTTTCATCGTCTGCGCAAAGAGCTAGTTACGCATTGCGCCGCTCCGATCTAGCCATTTGTCGCTCGCAAGCAGTTCTTTCCTCTGAGTACTCTTTGACCAAGTCGTCCTTCCCAAGCTTTCCAGCCAGGGTCTCGAGGTTGCGTAGACTATTTATTTTGGAGGAAACATCCAGATTCCCATTCCTGGTCAGCCAGAGGAGGACACGATGGGCTGCAGCGTTCCGCTCGGCGTCGGAGCACCATCTAACTACAGGCATTACGCGATTCATGAGAACTTGTTGCTGATCGTGTCCTCCTTGGAAAACGGGTAGCATGATTTCCAAGATCTGGTCGATCTTCAGCTCCAATTCCAGCCGTGCATATAATACAATAACAAAGTGGACGTACACCATCGTCTTCTCAGCTGCGATACCGAAATGCTTTTTGAAAGCCTCGATGACGATTTCGAACAGACGGACAGTCTCGGTGTACCATTCTCTCCTTTCGTATGCGTTGACAAGAATCTTCATGGTCCAAGCAGCCTTCTCTCGTCTGTATGTTACACCTCTAGAAATATCGATGGCCTCTTGTATGCGGTTTTGGGTTATCTCGTTCTCGAGGTCAACCGCGGGTATCTCCTGGCCGGACGTCCGGTAGCAGAGTGCCAGCGTTCCCAGGATCCGATATGTCATGATGTTCTTGGCCCCAAAATACTTCAAACTCATTTTGCGGAAATTTTCCAGGAAGGAAGGAGACACTGGTGAGATTTTTCTGGAATGCTTGAGTTGGAAGAGCCACATGATGTAGTGGGCTACCAGCCACACCATTGTGGGCTGTGCTTTCTCCGGAGCATTCTTAACGTCGGAGTAGATGCTCTCTGCAATCGAAATGCTTTTCAAAGCATCACCTGAAATACTTGAGGCATCCGCTGCCTCATGTAGGGTGTTAAGACGATACCATAAATTTCTGAGCCTTTTCAGCTCCTCGAGTTTCGATTCTCGGGCCCCATGCGTTAGCATTCGAGCTCTAAGCGTCTCTGAGCCCTTTCGAAGACCTGAAGAGATCGAGTGATGACCCTGACGGTCGCCAGCAGCTGCAGCGGTCTCCAAAGCCAACGTAAAGCTCTGAAACAATGATTCAGTGCTCGGCAGCAACTTTGACTGGTCAATGACACCGTCCCATAACGGCCCTATTTCGCTCTCTCTGCCTGAAGCTTTGCAGAATAGGGCGCATTCCAGAACGATGATGTCCCTCTCTTCCACACAAGCGTTTCCATCTGTCCAGAGAAACATGCTGTTAAAACTGATCATGTATGGAAACTCGTGGAACCGCTCATAAGGCAATAATTTGCTCTCATAGCTCATCTCGTTGTTCTTTTCTTGCAACGTATTCATGTGAAATGGCCCAAGGTCTACCGCATTTGTTTCCTTTAACGATCGATGAATATTCAAGAGGTCATGGTATGACTTATCGTGAATGAAGACGGTGCCTAGAGTCTTGCTTGCGGCTTGGACGACATAACGCATATCGCTTTCCAAGGTCGGGCACTGATCGAGGATACATTTGAATATGCTGACCGCCTCCGCCTTCTTATCCGTCTTCATCAAGCACCTGCCGATTACGCAACGAATTGTCCAGGTCAACATGGACTCTTCTCCGAGCTCGCCTTCCAATTCTACCAAAAATTCTTTAAGGCGCAGGAGCCTCCGAGTATGGTTGAGTCCAGCGAGAGACCCGAAGTTCATGAGGTGCACTTTCCGGGATAAGTAGAATCCCGGATTCATCTCGTCCCGATGATCGTCTGCCCATTCGAGGACACGCATCTCGGCATCATCGAATTCTGCCGGTGTTGCTGTGTGAACCATCGCCATGGTGATCAAGTCACGCAATTCAAAGCAGGCCTCTGCTTTGCTTCCTCTTTCGTCGCGGGAGGGCAGACTCGAAGTAAGGCTCAGCATGACAGCCGAAAGCTCCGCGACAACATCGGCGCAGGAGTTGTAAATTCTGATGTTTTTAAGTACAAGACAAATCGCCTTCAAAGTAGAAGGGCAGTCCAGGCCATCGTGTACGCTACCACTGACTGTAGCCAAGACAGACAGGTGGGCCGGTAATTGCTCCACTTTCATCTCCCAATTCAATGCTTGTCCGTCCATTAATCTATGGAGCTCTATTAGACACCGGGATCGAAGTTTTGGTTGAGGCAGTGCTCCATGTAGCTCGAGCAGTGTTGTTTGCTTTTTTGCAAAACGGATACAACTCTCGAGGTGGCTGATGAACTTCAGGTGTACTGCTTTTCCTTGTGGTGACCGTTGGTAATCGACTATACCAACACGACTCAAGAACACTAGCGCTAGATGAGCGTTTGCTTCAAGGTCTTCTGCAGAAGCAAAGTTTCCTAGTCTGGTCCAAGCGTGGACAAGAGGATGGATACTATACTGTGGCCCTTTGGTGATTCGTATAAGGGAATAGCTTTCCAGTAATCCCATGCAGTGTCTGAGATTCGAGGCGTCCCATCCGCCGCTATGACTATGCTCATCGGCCAATATATCGTGCATCCAGGAATATGGTGTATCTTCTAGATTGATTGCGTCTTGTGTTTGAATCTCACGCTTGGAGTCATGGGCTCGAGCGAATAGATCTTGTGGGATATTTGTATGATGCAAGAAGCCAAGGAAGAGGAAAAGCCTGGCTGCCATTGGGTGCTTATCAAAGACATTCCGAAAGGATAAATCCCAAGACGCAATGACAGATCTCCCGTATTCGCGGACAAGGCTCTCGTTTTGCGCGTTCAGCATCTGCGCTTCACGAGCTGTGAAACGCATTTTGTACTCACGAAGGCGATCTTCAGCTCCCAATGTGCTTGACGATATCAGGTTGCGAATATAAGCCCCCGCTTGAACGATAGCAAGAGGATGAGAGCCAAGAAGCTCTGCAGCTATTTGTCTCTGTAAGTCTCGAGCGTGCGAATCTAGTTCTCGAGGATTCATTTTGGCGCTCTTTCCAAGAAGCTCAACAGCCTCTTGGTCTGTCATAGATTCCACATGGAGGTATTCAGCATCGATATCCGATGCAACACTCCTATTGCGACTGGTTACGATGATCTGGCCATGACTACCATTGGGAAAGAAGTTCCGTAGAACCGTGCTCTCATTCTCTGACACATCAAAGTTATCGTAAATGAGAAGCCACCTTTGCTGAGACTCGCCAATAAATCTTAACGTCTTCTGAATATTCTTCTCACTCCAGGAGTCTTTCGGCTCCACGACCAACCTCTCGGGGATCAGGCCGGCTTCCTCAGCAATATCAAGAAGACTTTTCTTCAATTTGCCGACATCGGACGCATCAAGCCAGTGAAAAGCGAAGCCATTTTTGAGTTGCTTTCTAGCAAAATCTTTCACCAATTGCGTTTTGCCAAATCCTGCTTGGCCGTACACCAAGACTACTTTTGGGCCCTCTTGAGCTTGCTCACCTGGCGCGAGCATTCTATCCAACTCTTGTGTCAGTCCTTCGCGACTGACGTAATAGATTGATATCTGGTTGGTAAGATCCGTGCTCGGAAAAGCAGCTTTGGTTTCTAGAGGGCGATACAGTGGGCATCAGTCTCTTCGTGCGATGGTAGCTGAACGGCTCTGTAACTCAAATCACAGTCCATACAAAAGTCTTCCATCTTAAGAAGGAGCCATATAGAAAGAATGTGAGGTTGGACTTCCTAGTCTTATATGCAATTTGAAATCAGAAAGGGGAGGACCGATACAATCAATGTCATGATACCAGACGAGTTTCCCATTACCAAAGCTTCAGGAAGAAAGTCACGTACCTTTGGCTCGCATGGCCCAAGATCCGATTGCTTCACGAACAAGGTGGCAGATGGCCTTTGAGACGAGCTTGTACTTGTCCTCGTCCTTCGATTCGAATTTGCAGATATTGCTATGATCGGCCTCGATACCAATGACCGTCTCTTTCTCGCTTGACAGGCCTAGTTCAGCTGACTCTTTGTCGACGATGTAGGTTGCTCATCCTAGTCAGCAACGTAGCTTCGCAGATCAGAACCAACATTGTCGTGCGAGGCTTGGAAGATTGCCAGAAGTGATGTACCTCCAACCTTCACCAAAACGCGACATCGCCTGTTCATGGTTCCAAGTCGCAGAATACCTTCGGATTGAAACCGGTGTTGCGAAACTAATACGTCGAAAGGATTCGACTCACCATGCCTGCCATCCCCTTTGGCAGTGTTTCGAAGAAAGACAAAACGTGAAAATCATCTTGGAGGGGCTTGAAGTGCTTTCTTAACACTTCAGCAGAAAAGCTATTGTGCCTCAGAACATTCAGATAGTCATTGGTGGGCTTCCTAAAAGCAAAACGTGCGATTGAAGCAATGACTTCTCCAAGCCCAGCATTGTTGCCACCTCTATGGGGGGTACCGAAGAAGACTATACCGTACGTAGCGTTGGTTATTGGCGCATATCGAGTATCCAGTCTGCCCAGAACCATGGCCTATCGGATATTGGATCAGCTTGAGCTTGATAAAGACGTTCGTTCATTGGTTCAAAGACGTACTTGTTTCACAACAAGGCCCCCCAAGCTGTGGGCTATGAATACAATTGGCCGGTGCTGGACATCTTCGCGATACCCACCAAGTGTGAAGCATAGGGTATTCGCCTGGTCGCACACTCCTTCGTTTCCGGAAGAAAAGGCGACATTGGAATTATAGCCAAAGAGAATTATGCGGGCAGAAGGGATATCCTGGGGTAGGAAGTCACGCAACCAAGACTTCTGGCTTTTTGGAGCTCGCCAGGTATCCTCGCCATGATCAAGTTTGTTGAGAGGGTTCAGACCATGTACAGCTACAATACTGGAGGAAAGAATCAGTATTGCAACAATGCATGTTTCCAAGCGAAGTCTTAAAGATGTGCTGACGTATGAAACAAGAGTAATCCTGTAGGTGCATGATGTCGTTACGTGAGAACGAACTCGAAGTAACGATGGGTCTGGGAATTTGGTGTAAGCAGCCATTTTCCATGGCCTCAGCATGGTTTCTGAGTTGAAGTCGATTGAGCAAGAGAGTGTACTCACTCAACTTGGGCGTTCGGAGGGTCTGCTATAGTCCTTAGAAAGGATTTAGGGGCCGGACTGGGGTAAGGCATTTCGAAGATGGAATTTTCAATATTTTCTTCGGAAGCTTTGACCAAGACGTCTATTCAATGACGGCAAATACCGTTGAATACCATTGCTCCGAGACAAAGCTCTGTCAAGATCAAAGAAATGTTATCTAAAGGAGCATGGGGATGGCGAGGCTTCTGTATTGATGGATACTGTCGTAGTTGGCAGAAGGTTTGGCGGGGCGGGTGGTGTTTCCCCTGTAGACTAGTGCAGAGACATTCATTCGGATTAGGATTCGATTCTTGAGTGCGCTGGTACAATGTTGCTGCGGTTCTCCCTCTCCTGATTTTCTTACACTCTGTATGTTGATCTACGAGTATATTGTAGGGTGTGATTATTCGCCCTCATTCGAGAGGCTCGAGGCAAATTTGCTCGTCTCTGCCGAATCGAGGCTAGCTCTGTTCAGTTAAAAGACTTGGCGGCTTGAATCATGCCTATCAACTTTCTGCGACCCTTCGGACCAGCGTTCTTCCTCTTCTTCTATAATTACTTTCTCAGTCTAACAAATGTCGACCGTTACTATAAGTTAGTCGATTTTTTCGCCAATAGCGTCGGGAGCCGCTTCAGACAATTTCTATTATTCCAGCACGAATAACGATACCGTATCAATTGACGAATAAGGCATTAGTAGGCTATAAGGCCTATTTGCGTATAAGACATGGCGTTTTTTGGTGATTCAAATACCATTGGGGGTAAGGTCATATAAAGCATGCATTTTTGAGGTGTACCCCTGCGCAGACTCGCCCGCAAATCTCGCCCGCAAATCTCGCCCGCAAATCTTGCCCGCAAGTCTCGCCTGCAAAGCTTGCCTCGACCAAGAAATCCAACCATCAACCACACTTATCAAAAATCTGGTACTGAAGGCCTCAGCCTGACCGGCTGGCACCATAGCCATTGGAACGATACAATTGGAAGCAAAACCTGTCTCAAGAACACGTCCCGACACGTACTCATTTGGTGGCTAATCTGGCTTACTAAATAGTGTGGACAGCTGTAAAGCACTATGGGTATATAAGGCCGGTCTGTATATAAAACACTGTCGCAACGCTGAAAAAGACCATTAGCAGCGTATAAAGATAGAGCCTTATACGTCAATTAATACGGTATCTCTTTCAATTTCCGAGCCATGGTATGATAACTACGTAACGAAAGAATATTGGCAGTGACCATTTGCTGTTTGTCGGCAATAAGACCTTTGCTGGTGGCAACGATAAAGCAAAGGAAAACTTTGATAGTGGCAAGATCGAGAGGAGGTAGACCTTCTCGAAGAGTATCGTTACCGAAAAGTGCCTTTCCCGTGTCCTGTTGCTTCTTCTCGACAGCAACTACCTGTCTGCTCAACTAGGTAAGTATGCCTCTTGATATAGGGCTATACCGTTATTGCTACTCACTTTTGATAGTGTCTTAATGCAGTGTTCTAATCTTTTAGTATCTTTTTTATATAGGTACTTTGTATTATCTTTTTCGCTACCGTCTTCTTAATGAGCTCCTAGTAGCTTATCTATTAGGTAGCTATAACTTTCTCTCGTAGCTCTACTAGCGATACGTCGTTTCGGCCTAGGCCGCACGAAATCGAGGGAAGAGTCCTGGATGGCGGTGGGGGAGATGGTAGTTATAATCTTTAGCTTACAAGAGTAAGAATCAAAGAGCCAGAATAAGCGGCGCACCGCTGCATTTTATAGCCTATCTTAATAGCCACTTCTAAGGCCCCTAAAGTAGGCTATATAAGAGACCGCGCTTTCTAGATACTCGAACCGGGGGGGGGTTTTAAGTAAGTCGGTAGACAAGAGGAAAGCATATATTACCTCGACTGGGTGATACATCACCTAGCTCGGGTGCCGCACCGCCCCTGCTCACCTGGGACGCTCGCTGAAGCGGCAGGCCCTGGGCGAGCCTCGAGTGAGCTGGGGGCAGATTTCGGTTACCTTCAGCTGCCAAGCCGTATCGAGACTGGGACTAGGCTATTCTTGTCCCATTCCTTTCTAGGTAGTAGGGTATTCATTATTCAAGGGCTTTGAGACAATAGGTAGATGTTTACATTTGAATGCGCTGTTCACTGTGTCTCTGTATTTTTACAATTCCCCATGCTCAGGTGCTGCTGCTTCCTCTTCCTTCTTCCCTAGCAACGTCTCCGGTAACACTTCCTTTGAACCTTCCCCAAATCTGATGTTGTCTACCCAATTCTCTACCGAATGAAAGTCAAATGTCTCTGCCGCGTAACGTCTCCACCAGCCCCTCCTCGCATTCACTGCCACAAGCTCAAAGTCTTTCTCCCCTCCAAGCTTCAAGGCGTCACGTAGAGTAACAGAGGCAGTATTCCTAGTAGGAATAGAGTAGAATGGAAACAGCTTGCTCTCCCGTTTCATATGCTTATCCGCCAATTCAGCTAAACTTGCCAAGGCCGAGCTCGCGGAGTCAGGAAGCATCTCATCGTCTCCAACATTGGGTAATAGCGCGAGTATGCAAGTCGATGTCTTCGCGCCAAGGCATCTCTCCTGGAGGTACTTCTCTTCGACGAGACTTGGGATTGGGTCAGGCATATTGTGAACTACTGCTGGCTTTGGTGCATCAGGAGAGGCGATTGGGTTGGGAGACTCAGTAGGGTTACTTTCATCCTCGAGAGTAACTGAGGTAGCTCCAGCTGCTGCTTCTGAAGCTTCGGCGGAAGCATGAGAAGATGACGCCGCGGAGAAAGACGAGGCGGCTTCCTCTGACTTGGCTGCTTCTTCTCCCGAAGCTTTCTTAGGCTTATTACCCATCGGTTTCTGTTTGTCCGAAGAAGCCTTCGAGTCCGACGAGACGTATTGACCAAGGAAGTCCTTCATTTCCTGCTTTTTGTACGCCCCTTCGAATCTCACGGGCTCCTTGGTGCCTCCAGGCAAGACGATAAGCATTGGAAATTCGGTGACACCGAACATCTCCACAGCCTGAGCCTCTTTGTCACGGATCTGAGCGAAGGTCATGCCTCCGAGGTATTCTGTGGCCAGGACTTTGGTAAGAGCGCTTGTTGTTCCCTTGTTGCTAAAGAGCAAGGCCTTGGCTGTGTCGTTGTTGCTCTCCAAGAAGGCCGACAGGCCCTTATCCGTGACCTTTTTGACGTTGTTGGGTATTGCGGACTTCACGGCATCAACGATACCGCTTGATGTCCTAGGCCCTTGGTAATCCTCCACCACGGGCTTTCCCGGTTTCTTCGACGGCTTGACAATCTTGAGGGTAGGAAATCCTTGGACGCCCATGCTTCCACAGAATGCTTTATTTGGCTCATCATCACAATTGACTGCGACGACTTGGGCGAGATCTTTGAGTCCCTTGGCGGCTTTCTCGTACTCTGGCTTGAGATTCCTACAATGTCCACACCACGGGGCGTAGAATCTTGGCCGGATCAGTGGCGAGATTTTTGCAGAGGGGGTAGGAGCAGCTTACTCTACGATCTGAAAGCTTTGTTAGCTCTACGCTCGATGTATTGTCATGATTGAGCTTACCGATACTTGATTCGATTTTGCAACGAGCTTGTTATAACTTGACCCATCGACTTGGAGGACGCCGGAGTTCTTGGTGTAGAGACCTTCAGCACTAGTTGATGCCGTTAGGGCAAGGATAGAGAGAGCAGCTAGAGAAAGCTTTTGCAACATTCTGAAGGTTGAAAAGACTGTGAAGAAAAATGCGTGACCAACCTGTCAGCGCTGGTTATGTCTGTCAAATGTCGATGCCCATACGGAGTATGGGGATGATAATAATGTGCAAGCTGTCCTTTACCATGTTTCGCCTGTCCCTGCGCCATGCGGATTGCGGATAGATGTGCGGGGTTTAGTGCTTTATCCCTGCCAAGGATTGCGGACCTTTTCCGCACATGGAAACACTAGTGATCGCAGTGTTGCAGGCTTCCGCATTGTGTAAAGTACATTACACGCATCACATGGCACAGCAATGTCTGATAGTCATGTCTTCCTGACATCTCACCGTCGTAGCTCAAGACTCTGAGGCTCATCGCTCGCTGCAGAAAGAGATGGCAGCAGCTATCCCACCTGCCTTGAAGGTAGCAGACATAGCTCGATTCGCCCAGAGGGCCGGACAGGTGGAAAAGGCCAAACCTGTGGTTGCATACTGGTGCAACTACTGGATCGTTGAGCAGATCCTGGCGAAGCAACTCCACAAAGCAGACGCAGACTGCATGTCTTACACTATGACCCTCATGGACAAGCTCGAGCAGACCAAGTCTGACTTCTCACACAATGATGCCATTATGGATGATATGGCTGGCCAGGCATACATTGAGCAATTCGGCCAAGAAACCTTTCAGAGAGCAGACAACGCGATGAAAGCAAACAAAGCATCGAGACAGACCGCAGATACCTTTCAGGCAGCTGCAACCTTCTTGGATTTGTGCCAGATATGGGGCCCTCTGGATGCTGAGACAGCATCAAAGATTAAGTTCGCGAAGTACCATGCTCTTCGTATTGCCAAAGCAATCAAAGCGAACGAGGACCCAAATTTATCCAATCCAATTCCGGAACCTGAACAACCGCCTCTCGATCCAAATGACCCAGACGTTCAGATGATCAATGGGCTTGGCGATTCCAACCAGCATCAAGACACATCTCGTCAACCCTCTGTAGTAGAGATTCCCGATGAGCATGATCGACTGCAAGGGCACTTGGCAGGACGGTTTACTTACGATGAGTCTTTGCATCCGTCGAGATCGTCTTCTGTTCCGCCGCAGCCTGCTCAGGCCTATCAGCCCCCTCCTCAACAGCCAGCAGAAGACTATTACCACACTGCCGCACCTCCAGAAGTATCTCCATTGGATCCATCAGCTGCTGATCGAAGCATGTCTGATGACAGTGGATACTTTCCTAGAGTACCCGATACCGCTGGAGGAGCCCCTCCATTAGGCTTGCCTGATGCTCCTCCAGAAAACCCGAGCTCTCCACCAGTGGTGCTTCCAGACTCCTCTTCTCTACCACCACCGACTTCTCCGCCTGCTGGATTTCCTCCATCGCGGCCACCAAGTTCCTTACATTCCTTCCCTCCACCTAACATGGATGACCCCAATATTTCGCCTCCTTCTTCTGCCCCCGTGCCATCGCATGGTACTACCCTTCCATCTGCTTCAACTCCATTCTTTCCTCGGCAGCCTCCATCGGCCTCTCGACCAGCGCCTTCGACTCCTATTCAGCCTCTTGCTGCACTAGGTACACCCGTAAGGCAAGCTCCCCCACAACGGCAAATGGTGCCACCCCCGGTTGGCCCTTCTTCTGTCGGTGGTCAAGCGAATTATTTGACCGATGAAGAGGCCATTCTCAAAGCTCAAAAGCATGCGAGATGGGCCATATCAGCATTAAATTTTGAGGATGCCATTACGGCGGTAAAGGAATTGAGGGGAGCGTTGGAAGCATTAGGAGCGAAGTGAAATAGTAATGAAGCGTTTGATGGTCTACATGGCCTGATTAGCGTGTATTTCATTCGTGCCATATTCCCAGTAAAGTGCGTACCGATGCACCATCCGATGAGGATCATTGGTTTTGGAGCCGAGGTCGAGAACTTGAAATCGCTGCGTCTCTTTGCACGTTAGGCCTTCTCATTCGCTCGGCCGACATGGATCTGACTTCTGAGGCGGTGAAGGCTAAGGTACTTTACTTCAATCACGACGATTCATTCCAACAGAACCTTTTTGGCCGTTCCACCTTCTTCCTAAGTACTATCATCACAACAGCATTACTTCCATTCACCATCCTCACATTGCTCCAGAGTGCTTAAAGAAAGTACAGACGACATTATCAATTGCGCCTCGCCAGAGATAGCTTCTTGTTCGTTTACGAGATCACAAACTTGCGAAACAATCATAGATCCGACTTCGACCTGCTTAAAGAGCACTTTGGAGCATTCAAATACAGGTCCGTGTAAGCTAAACATGATTGGACTTTGAAGTCTACTAAGCGGCAGAACGACTTTTAACCTCTCCAATTTCAGAGCACAGCTCGAAGCCAGAAATGCAGAAGCAGGTCTCTCAGCTCACAGCGACTGTGAATAAAAAGGAAACGTGTTACCGCCGAATTCACTTCGTGGATAGGGCTAGGGCTTGCAGAGAGCTTCACAAGCTCTGGGATAACAGTCCGGAACTCTTGGATGACCGTTTTGAGATGGATGTCATGCTTCTCGTGGACAAATAGGCAAATTAGGGATTCAACGGGGCTATGATAATGAGGGACTGATCAGTGCTTACGATGGTTTATGATTGCTTTGGAACGATCACGAGATAATGTGCAACGATGGAAGTGGTAAACATCTGCAATGTGTTCTGAAGGTGTGCAACTGCTCCCAGTCAAGGGATTTATACTCGACATAGTACGTGCCATTGTGAGCTGGGTAGGTTTCAAGCTTACAGAGAGCTTGGACGACCTTTATATGCTTTCTGGCAGAGGATATCTTTATGAGGTGGATCAGATTTAATTTTATGCTTCGGTGAAACAGGCACTTTGGTGGATATCATACAGAAAACAACAGACTCCCACCTATTTCCTTCCTTTCTATTACATTGAGTCCCAGTACCTTCATCGCCCGAACAGCCTGCTAAACATTCCACCCGCAAGGCTCCGTGCTATCCCACCAGAATACATAGCGCTCGAAGCCAGATTGGACGCCTGACTGAATTTATCGCACCGCGAGAAGGCCAGCGTGTTGGTGATTGTGAGGACCAACGCAATGGCTATAGCCACGGGCCTTGTTAGTAAACGACCAGGGACAGCTCCCACGTCGAACAGAGAGTGCACTCACCGTTCAAACTCAGCCAGATAGGGCTTTCCAGCCTGACCAGCGCAAATATCGCCAGACCAATCCAGAGCCCAGGCTGTGCGTACAGTGCTAGCCAGAAAAACCTATCGCACCGGCGCATTAGCTCGATTCCACCATCAAGCCTTCCTCACCCAGCAAACCCCATGTGCTCTTCTTCATTCTCCTTCCCTCCCTGCTGGCCCCCACCAGCACCTCCCACATCCCCCACGTACCTCTTATCAGTAGCATTCTGCACCGCCCCCCCGCCATCCCCACTCCGATCCTGACTCTCAAACACCCAGTGGCTATCCCCCGTCGCCGTATCCACCTCATTCCACCACCGCAGCCCCACAAGCCTGCGCCCGGCGATATTCTTGAGGTAGTAGAAATCCGCGGCCAGGAGCAGCATGGTGACGATGAAGACGAGCACGAAGCTGGAGGTGAAGAGCCAGAGGCCGAAGAGGTAGATGAGGAGGGACGCTTTGGGGGGGGAGGGGGAGCGTCAGTCAATGGCTCCCCGCGAGCAGTTAGGCTCGGGGACTCGGGACTTACAGATGCGGAATGCGAGGAAGAAGAGCAGCGTTATGGGATGCGAGCTCAGGCGCCAGTGCAAGTCGCCTTGCTTGGGTGGCTGGGCTCGGGGTTCCATGATGGGAGACGAGTGAAAGAGTGACTAGAGAGAAATGTTGTGTTCCATGAGGCGCCGGTTGAGTTTGGGAAGCTGTCATGAGACCTGTCATTTCGGGAAAAGCGGTAGGGCTGAATGTCTTGGTACTGAGGTTTTGAACGACGGCCTCTTCGCACTACACCACTACACCACCATGAGAGTATTGAATCTCTCAACATGATCAAGACGGCTTTGCTTTGAATGATAACAACGGCCCATCTGTGTTCTGTCTGCTAATGCTTGATTCCTTTGTGTGTCTGTTGACCATGATTCTGAGTCCTGATCCAGTATACCAGCACTGTTGTACATTTTTGGGTCTCATCCCCCCCTTAATGTTCCCTTCTTGCAGCAGCGCACTTCAGACCATGGCATTACTTTCTTGAATCTTCGTACAAACGTCCATTTCACTTGTGCAAGCACGCTATCGTTGTTACTAGGTATTGGAAGAGTCCCAAAGAGGAGTGGCTCAGCCTAGCGTCCTGAGTGGCATGAGCTCAACTACATAGAGCTCAGACGTCCCTCCAGCGAGTCCAGCACTAGGCTCTAGGGGTCCAGGCATCTCTGGCGAGCCCAAGCTGAACATTCATTCCGAGTCGGGTAGGCCTGACTAAGAGAAACGTGGGTTCACGTGGTGCCTGGCCAATGGCGGCCACTGGCCAGTGACCACAGGTGTGAGGCTCCCTCGCCCGGTGAAAACACTGCCGGCCCGTGCAGCGCTAGAGTAAGCCCCAGCCGCTTGCAAGAGTTCATGAGAGGCCAGCAGGTGAGCCCAAAGTGCAGCAATCGCGTCTTGGCGTTTGCTGCAACGCGATCTGGAACAGACGCCTCATGATTCATGACTTCAGCCTGGCATAGGTAATAGGTAATAAATCGTACGGCATTGCTCGGCGCTGTGAGATCCAAAGGCTATTTATGGAGATGGTAGGTAGTAAATACCCGGTACTTGAAAGCTAAAAGTATTCTTGGAGGCCACTTATATGTCAACGCTATGAGGTACTTGCAGGATACGGTTCAAAAAGCAGCAGCAACAACACTAATACTCTCTCCCTCTTGCTTCTGAGAGCATTTGACTACCTACCCCTCAGGGCCTCTCTCGTCCACTTCTCAATCATTCAAAAGAGACTCATCCATCACTCACAATCCACCATGCGTTCACTCCACATTCTTTTTTTCCTTTCTCCTCTCAGTCTCGTTGCTGCCGACGGTTGCTTCACTAGCAATCCCTTTGGGGCTAATTGTGATAACTCCGCCCCCGCAATCGCCATCGACGGCGCGCAAGCCATCTGCAACTTCGTCCTCACAACCTGTCCTGGCGGTTTTCCAGGTTCAGAAGTTTGCGTAACCAAATGGTGTGAAACAGGCTGCGCGGACCCCGATAAATGCTGCGCTTCATCGAACCCTACCTCATGCTTCCAATCTTCATCCGGCGGCCCCATCGCCACCGGCGGCCCCAGCGCCACCGGCGATGGCTCGCCTTCTCCAGTCCAAGGCCCGGGGTTCGCAGAATGCAGCTCCATTGCGGATTCCGTCAACTATTGCAAGTCGGCCACGCCGGAATTCACCACACTCCCCAACACGGCTCAAGCGAGCTGTTTCTGCTTCAACAAAGATGGGAGCTACAATGGGACTGCCTGGGACTATGCAGCAAGCACATGCTACGCGGCCATGGCGACCCAGACGAGCTATCCAGCCAGTGAGCTCAGTGTCTATTCGGCGGATGTGGTGGGAGCGTGCACAAAATTTGTGGACGCGGGGGTATTAAGCAAATGGGGAGTGAGCAAAGGAGGAGCGGTTGCCACGGCCGCGCCTGCTGGGAGCGCCTCACCCAGTAGTTCAAGCACGGCGACCGAGACGATTATTGCCTCGCCGGAGCCGACAGAGGCGACGACTTCTCCGACCTCTTCGACGGTGTTTGTGTCGAGTGGGGAGAGTGGAGCCACCATGAGTTCGGAAGGCTGTGGAATACTTCTTGGTGCAGTCCTGGGCGTATCATGCCTCTTTGCGTCTCTTTAGCTCCGATTGACCTACTCACATTGATAACCTCGCGTTCAACAAAGCAGAAAAAGCTTTCCCACGGACTCAACGATATCCTAACACTCGCAATTCTCAGCAACGCCAAGGGAAGTTGTTTACGAACGTACAGAGAGCAAGGGTAGATTCCTATAGGCGATATTTATATAACGAAGCTTTAAACGCCCAATGAAGCTTCATATGCTCGCCTACCCAGCGCTCTGTTGTATTCGCTTTGTCTTTGGGGTGCTTGCACTTCCTGAACGTTCAAGATCCGAGTCGAACGGCCAGGATTGGTACTAGGAGTCCGAGGTCTACATCATGAATTCCTCAGCACAACTGCTCGTTGCGGGCATCACCTTCGCATGAAGCAGACCCTGACCATCACAATTCGATGCGGAAGAAGCTTAGCAAGGAGTCACAAGAGAGGCACAAAACACTCCTGACGAAGACCGCACCTGACAAAAATTCTTCAGGTCCGAGACGAGAAAACGGGGGACTGAAAGGAGCAACAAGCAACGACGAGCAACAAACAACAAACCGGACCTCGGACCGTCAGCCTGCCCTATCACTCCAACCCCGGGGTCTCAAAAATGCAATGATAACAGGTGTGAACCTCGTGAACCTCACACGCCCAGTCACTCGCGAATCAATAGACTCCACTAGAAAAAACATGAGACGCAAAAACAGGTTTGGAGAATCTCGAGGAATCGAAGCGGGCATTCCGCTCGAGCCGTTTCCACCCGACCATCCCGACCGCCAGAGAGCTCACTTGATGCCAACCGAGAACGCGTGATATCGATTGCGCCTTCGGCCCGTCCAGATCAACAACTCAACAGCGACAATGGCGCACCATTAATAGCAGTTTGCGCATGATGTCGTGTTTCAAATGTACCGACGTAGGCGCAGAGGACGTCATAGCCGTGACGGCCCACCACCGCATCAGCGCGAGCCTGCCGGGAACATGACAATTAAGACCCTCGCGCCTCAAATGAACAGCATGTATGCAGGAGATGCAGCGAAAATAGGGGGAAAGGGAGATACTGTAGCCGGATGAACAGCCTGGGAGAGGCGGGCGGAGTTGTAAATCCACCGAGGCAGGATCAATACGTATCGAGCAAGCACGGTACTGTAGCAGGCAGATACGCGATAAGGCATGTAAGATCTTAGCGCCGAGCATGCACGCCATTCCACCGCCGGAGCGAGAGCTCCTTGGACATGTCTTGCATGACGGTGCATAATGTTCAGGGGTACCCACAGCCAAGGATGTCCGAAACGCAGTCCGCGAGCATCAGACGTACGCAGCGGCCTGCGAACGAGCTGAATATCGCTCCTTTTGCAGACGAGGTGGAATCGCGTTAGCTGCCCGAACCCTGCGGGCGCCCTGCAGCCTGCAGGAGCCCTGCAGGCGCCCCGGGATCCTCGACTCCTCGTGCTCCGCGATGAAGGACGAATTGCTTCATCACCACTATGATAACGATGATGAACGAAAGCAAATGCCGCTGCTGGAGCTTTGTTGTGTAGCAAGGACTGGGCTTCCTGCTGAATTATTGTTATCAGGTACCGTCGTAAGCGGTTTACAGGATCTACGTAGGCGTGGCGAGACGATGCGACGAGGAGACGGCGTCCTGGCGAGGGTAGGGCATATGTAGGGAAAAAGGGGTCGTGCGCGGACGAACCAAAGGATCGAACGGCTTGCAGCTTTGGTGATGCGATCATGCGAAAGGGTGATGGTGATGCATGAGTGGAATCGTGGGATGCAGAGTGCGCCATTATTGTCATTTCGATTGCGATGGGGGTTGCGGTCCCTTCGGGTCGAGTGTAGGGAGCGAAGTGCATGCGTTGATTGCGACACGTTGGCAGCAGCGTTGAGCGGATCATTCCAATAAGCGATCTAGGTAGGTCCCACGGGTGCGGGTCATGGGGAAGGTCGAGGAGAGCAAAACGTCTCGAGCATTCGTACAAACGATAGCCGAGGCACTGTCCCTGTTCGAAGTGCGCTCTTCCTACCTACCGTAGTACCGTAGCACTACCACGCTATTGACAGCATGCAAAAAAGCATGCAAGATGGATTCCATTCTTCAGCAACAGGCACCATTCTACGCCTCTCTCCTAATCCTCCGTTGCCACAAGTCCAAGTAGAACCGACACTCCAGCCGGCGCCTCGAAAGAATTCCCCCGCTTGCGCCCTCGATTTCGAGCCCCGTCTCGCGCCGGCCTTGGCAACGATTCCATTCCCAAATGCCTCCTTGTAGAGACCCTAATGCGGCGACGTCCGCCTCGAGACTTAAGCCGCCTATATCGAGAAGGCGACAATTTGAGCCCGTACCCAGAACGGCATTCGCGAAAGCGTGGGAGGACGAAAACCGGTACTGCCAATATCCGCCGACGGCGCCTGGTATCGTTATGCAAAGGTAAAAAGGGTGCGTCCCTAATCAAAATTGCGCCATGGCGCTGCAGCTCACGAGACCCCCTCCATGCATGAAACCATCAGTGACCACTCGCACCAACGCAGCACGGCACCATCTCGTGCCCGTATCCACCCCGTTGGTGAATTTTGGTGATCCGGGATTGAGCGACTCGAGCGCAATAATCTTCGACGACGGCCGCTGCGGGTTTGGCAGACCCCGAGCGGACCGACCGACCTGCTTCCCGCGCCGCAGTCAGCGATTGTGCTCCATTGCCATCGATCATATGTGACATGTGACATATCAACAAACAAGGCGTATCAGAGACCCGTGTCTAAGCATCGACGGCACACATCGAGCGACGCTGCCATGCCTTTTCCGGCTCTTCCTAAAGAATGTATGGGGTATTGCTGTCTCATCATGAATGCGCCGTTGGCGTCCAGGTCTCGAGAGAGGGATATTGACTTACGTTGAGAAGTCGGATTGGCCGCTGTAGAGCACATGACCGCTAGGATTATTGCTTGTGTGATGGTAAATTGGGAGTAAGAGGGCAGGTTTGGCTGTGGACGATTAGCCGCGGCGCTTAAACAGCGGGCAACTCATCTAAAGTAAGTACGATTGTATGTAGAAGGTTTGTACCCATGTCAAAGTCAAGGCGAAATCTTCTATATTCATACGTTATGGCTACATTGATTAGACCACCTTCCTACCATTATCAATTCACTCCCCGTTATTATACCCACTCGGTAATTAGAACTGAATCTCGTTCATAGCCAGCGGTCGGCTCCAAACCGTCACATCATGTATTATGTAGAGCGCTCGAAGCATAGGGTTGCGCCGTAAGAAGGGTATTAGTCTGAAGCCAAATCATCGCTGGGTATCTCGCACGCTAGTAGACAAGGAAAAAAAGGGCGCCACACAGTATCGCCAAAAGTCTGACAAGTAGTTCGACCACATCTCTTAGTATTGCGTACCAAATTGACGGATCAAACGGAGCTAGCCCGTAGCTTTAGGTATTGGACGTCGAAGAGTACGTGTATGGAGGGTGACGATCGATAGAATAGGGCCACTGACGACGGCTACCACCGTTCTCATGGCCTGGATATGGTTTTTGATGTGGCGAATGAGGTGGTGATTGCATGCAGAAGACAACGGAATGGCGAGTTGCTGCGGTCCGCAGCTACTTTGAATGCCGAATGAACTGTTGATCAGAGACGTGGCCGACTCGACTCGGACTGCATGTTCCCCGTCAACTCCGCCACTCTCGCTTTGATTCGCGCAACTCGCGATTCAATGGCTACCAGTCGTCAGCACCTACGCTCTGCAACCGATATAATGAATAGCTTACTCTCCTCCCCACTCTCCTCTCCATCTTCCGTCTTGTCCTGGCTAAGCCTCGAATTCTTCTCCTCACTCATCCTTCCCGCTCTCTCGGCGGCATTCTTCCGTATCTGCGCCCAGCGATCAGTCTGCGTGGGCTGCTCTGACACTGGCATTGACATCGGCATCAGCGACGAAAGCGGCCGCTCTTCCGAGGATACCGAAGGCTCATACTCGCCACGTCCGATTGGCGGCGGATAATGCATACCTGCATCAGGTGTAGTCAGTCGAGATGGACCGTCCGTGGAGTCTTCTGGTACGAAAGATGCCCGTGGGGAGTTATGAGCTTCGTCATCAGCAGGCACGAAAGCCGGCTGATCCAGAGGACCTTGATCGAAAGTGTGGAAATCCCGGTTCGGGGCTCGCTCTTCGTTGCTATCAGCACGACTCAGGCTGGCTTGAGATTCATATTTATCCTTGAAGGGCGCCGGCGGCGGTGGAACTGGCTCTTCTGCATCCGCAATAGGCGGTGAGGTTGGCATAGGTGGAGGCGGCATCTTCTTCCGTCCAATGCCAGAGAAGCGACGGCTGAGTGAGGTTGAGGAACTAGAAGCAATGTAGTTTGGTTTCATCTTAGGGCCAACATACGCAGCGCGAGCAGCCGCGACGGCAGTGCTATCTGCGGGCGGTGGTGTCGCAGGTAAGCTCGGTCCCTTCTTTTTCCCGAAGAAGCCCTTGAAACCTCCTTGCTGTTTCCTAACGCTTTTGCCGTCCTTTCTGCCTTCTGGTGAAGACACTGGTGTCGAACCATTAGGCTGAGAACCAGTGTTTATCCGCGTAGGCTCCAATTTTTCGCCCTGCACGGGAGGCGGTGGCTTTTTACTAGGCTCGATAGGAGTAGTAGCAGGTAAAGGCACCTCTGCGGCATCAGCTGCGATTGCATTTGCAGGCCTTGTTTCAGGTTCTATGGGTAAGGGCGCTGGCGGAGGCGGTCCTGACGGCATTTGATCTGCTATAGGTAAAGGCGCTGGTGGAGGAGGTACAGGTGGTGGAGTGCTGCTTGGCACTTGCGTCGTTGCTTCCCCTGGCGTCACGGCTGGTAGTGGTGGGAGACTTCTTTCCGAGTGAACGCCAGAATCAGATCTAAGAAGCTCGGTGGATCGCTCTTGTGGCTTTGGAAATCCATAATCAGGTTTTGGGGCCTCTTTAGCTTTTGGTGGCTGAGGCGTCACAGATGCATCCGTGTCAAGAGTGTTACCTCCAGGGGCACCCAGATCTGTCGCCGAGCCTTTACCAGCAAAGTTATTTCCCAGATACGCAGCGCGGATCGCCTTCTTATCGTAGGTGTTAGCCCACTTCAATGCAGGCCCGGCTTCACTCATGATAACAGGCTGGAGTGTGAAGACACTGTTAGTCTTGGTCGAAACTCCATCGGCCCCCCGACCTCTGCGAGGGCTTAAGTTGGTTGGGCCTTGGCTAGCTTCTTGCTGCTTTTGCTTTTGCTGTAAGACCGCAGCAGCAGCTTGTATCCTCGCATGCTGATCAGGTCCAACGCTCGTCTTGATGGTCGGTGATGATTGGTTGCTCCGTAGGAAAGGATCCATTTTAGGAGTAGGCGTCTTCTTTTTCAATGTTCTCGTCCGCGACATAGTCCTCATCTTACCAAACGTAAAGCGACCTTTCTTTTCGGCAATGTAAGCCCCTACCTCTGGTTCAGGAGCCGCACCTTTGACCATTTCTTCAATGACCAGCCAAGTACCTCCGCTAATGTTAGTCTCGATCAGAGCACACCTCCCGAAGACCGACTTTCGTTCCGTGGTCTCCTCGCCCGCAAGACTCGTAATCCAGACCCACCAAAAGGCATCGTCCAAGTCTATGGCGTTGATGCTTGCAAGCTCGCCAGGCTCGAGTTCGTTTGAGGCAGTCTTGTGGGATTGCAAGCTCTTTGCTCTCCCATCTAAGTCAATTGGTGGTAGGATCTTATCTGGGGGAAGGAACAATTGGGGCTTTGCTGGACTATCAGCCTCTTCAACAAATCCGGATGAAAGGAAGTCAGCCCAGGAAGGAGTGGTGGGCCGGCCATGATCGTTGCTTCTGGATTGCGGTGCTGACTTCAATGCGTGCTGTGTTCTACGCTTTCTGCCAAGAGCAGAATCTGGCTCGTCGTCATCATCATGTTCTCCAAGCCCGGTAAATCCAATGTCCTCAAATCGTGACCAAGACGCATCGCCTAGACTCGTTGAAGCTTTATTGTTTGATACGGCCGACTGATTAGCCGAAGAAATGCTCTTTAGTACCCGTCGACACTCGTCAGTCAGAGCTTGTACAGGGTCTTCGAAGTCCGAGAATTGTTGTAATACTTGGTCGTCGTCTCGGTATTCGAAGTGCTTGGCGCGACGTAGCAAAGCAAAGGGAGTTGGTGAGACAGAATTGACAATCATGACCACCTTTGAGGTAGCTTCGAATGGCGGGTACGTCGGTGGATATTGGGTTTCTCGTACTAGTGTTTGCAAAGAGATTGGTAATGTTGATATCCCATTGAAACCCCGAATAGAGTCGGGAGAAAGTGAACGCAAGTACGCGAAGAACAAATGGCTCGTAGCATCAGCGGCGCTGTCCCTTTTTAGCATTGGTCAATTAGAGTAAGGGCATCCAACGAACCTTGACCAAGACTTATAGCCTCCATCAAAGCCACTGCCTGCATCGACCTGTTCGAAAGCCCACCAGCCGGCTAACCTTGACAGCTTTCGGCCGCCCATCCCATTTGTTTTGCCATGTGCCGCTATTGCGGCCATGAGGTCGAAGAAATCGAATATGATCTTTGTTCGTGCGTCAGACTCAACGCTGAGAGGTATGAAGGTAGCGAAAGCATCCCGAGCCATATCAGAATCTTGCTCTCCGACCTTGAAAAGCTCGTACGCATCCCATGTTACCACTCCGCCAATTAGTCTGCTCCAACACCATTTCATGACACTGCTGAGGACCTGTATCCTAGTCAGCATTCCTTCTTCGAGTCACACAACGTAGGCAAAACCAATGGGTATGAGACACTTCGCAGGGCTAACAAAAGTCGTCTGCTCCGAAAACATGTCTTGGACTTGGCAAAGGGACCTGTAAGCATTCCATGCTCACGTCCAAAATCCAAGCAATGAGATGGCTCGAAAGGGCGTATGTGACGACTTTTTGCTCCCAATACAAGTCTTGCCTCTCTTCGAGTGGTTGGAGCTGGATTAGACTGCTCTGGAATGGTACATACCATTGGTTCGGTTAACATCAATTCTTGCTCCAAGCGCTCTCCTTTTAGCTCTGTGTCTCTTTCCATGCTGAAGAAGTTCCGTATGAATGTGCGCGCGGCGCTGGGATCTGACGCTGGCCTGAAGGGCAAAAGGAGGAAGGGCATATCCAAGGCCCTTGACTTCAGTTCATTTGTGCAACCCCTCAACAGTTCCTGTATCTCATCGGGCTCCACCTCTTTTCGTGTCCAAGCATCCCCTTCCCACCGTGGTTTTGGCGGTGCGGCAGGAACGACAGCGCCATTGGTGTGGGGGTTCGCCTTCCTTTTTGACCTGGGCGAGGCCACTGCACCCCCCTCCTTGTCTTTGCTCCGAAGCTTCGAGAACAATCCCATCTTCAGTGCCTGTGGGGATTATGTGCGACCTCCAATATTGCTCATGGGCATGGTGTACTGCACTTCATGAGTGGGACCGATACGTGTGTCCCAACGATCTAATTCTTTTTCCGAGGCCTGCGATCACTGGACAGTCGGCAAAGTGAGGTCGGTGAGGAAGCGTTGAAACTTGAAACTTGAAACTTGAAACTCGGAACTTGGAAGGCTTGAGGGCCGGCGCGGGGTGGCTTGATTGACTGATTGGCGTCGATGGAGCTCGGTCTATGAGTGTTGCCCACGCTGGGGGTGTATGGCTAGTTTGGAGAGGCAGGATGGCAGGTCCATGGTAATTGAATGGGCATGGAAAGGACCATCATGACGCTGGATCTACAAAAGAATAATTGATTTCAGGGGCGATTATTATTATTACTAACCCCTCTCCCAACTCCAAGAGAGGGCTCTAGTCTTACATCAACGCGTTAATTGTCCAGGTAATCTTCTGCCTCGCGCCAATCAAATGTTTCAGGGCCCTCGGCCGCTAGGACCCAGTTTCGCCGACCTGATTTCCGGGTCTGTGCTTTCCCAAGGCAAAATAGACCTGCTCGACCTGCTCCACTTCCTATAAGCATCCTCGCCCTTCCCGCAATCATCTCTGCACTCTGCAGTCAAGCGATCATAATCTGCGCGACTTTTAGGGTTACGGGTCCCAGCGCGTGTGCGCTCCCTATATGTTGTATGAATGGGTACCGTATCTCGATATCTCATAAGCGAGCTTCGGACAGGGAAATTTGATGTGATAGGGCCAGGAAGATACTACAGCCTGCCCATCCAATGACTGTCCTCTGAGGAATACCGTCCATCCGATTCATCCATTTTCAAATTCATCACATCTCAAATCGTTTACATACGTAGCCTACACCTAGAGATGTGTCTTTGCGTGGAATAGACGGGCATTGCTTTTAATTCCCAGCGGCAAGATAATGCAAATGGATATCCGCTACTCCATGCTCTCGAAATTGTGAAGTCATGATGTCATTCACCACGATATATCTTGGCTCTGTGATGTCGAAGCATTTTTGATCTTCTCGGCCTTGTCCATCATTACCGGTCTGTGTCTCTCTCGCGTTGGTATCTTGTACAGTCCATCAGCCACATCGGTTCTCTTCAATTTCCACGCGCAGAATGGTGAAAGACAATGAGACTGTCGTTGAGTACGTAGCCTTCGATCCTGACCACCATGCTGCGCTAACTCAGATCAGGGAGTTCAATGAGCTTGTCAACATGACAGCCGGAGAGCTAGAAGAATGGGTGAAGGAGGAGCAGTCAGAAAATTCGGGCTGGGATAAGGGAGACGGGTCTGGCGAGACCGTAGGTCACGAAAGGTAAGCAGGAGCAAATGTATAAGACTGACTATATGATCTCACAAGTACCGGCAGCGGCCGCAAAATTATTGAGATCTTGGAGAAGAATCCCGAGAAAGATCCATCCGGGTACAACGAGAATGATCTTGGTCATATGCGAAAAGTAGTGAGCTACCTCAAACGCCACCTTGCCCAGGAGGAGAAAGCAAAACAAGACACGAGTAGCAAAAGCTACAAGTCCTTAAAGAACTGTATGTCCAATTCCGAGCTCTCTCCTTCCCACTCGATGCCGAGCCCTGGATCGCAAGAATTACTACTAATTTCTCAACTCGTGTAGGGGGTCACGATGCGCAAAAGTCGTAGCTGGAAGAGCAGATGGAATAAGGGTGCTACAATAGCTCAAGCCCGTCAACGAGGCCTAGTATTGTATTAGAGAGAAACACAGTTGTTTCGTGTGAATTTCCGAATGCAATTCCGTCACCACCTATCTATATACATCAGCCTCATGCCGTGCGTATGAGAATAGGATGCGTTTTGGCGTATTGATCGCAATTCATCCACCTCGGAATAGATTCCGAAGTAGTCAAGAGCGCGGGACTCTTGATACTGGCTAACGTTTGGCAGGACCAAGATAAGATCTGAAGTAGTCGAGAGTGCGGGATTCATGACAGTGTCTAAGGTATTTGCAGATCAGGTTTCTCTGGACTAGGTCAAGGACATCACGTTTGGTGTTTCGCCGATCTACAAGCATCATCTTTACATAGTCGCTGTTCCTTGATCTTAGCGAGCGAGGTCAGACTGCCGTCGGGATCCTTCAGGAGGAAAACAAACGTGGTTGCTAGAAATAGATACTTAGCTTCCGCCACCAATGCGGGGCCCACCACAGAGCCGCATTAGATATTCATGTCTTCGAGCACTCCTTGCTCCCGTTCGCGTGGGCCTCATGCTAGGTATCATGCCTTGCCGCAGTGCAAAATACGTAGCTTATTTGGGGCATATGAAGGTTCACTGGCCGCAATGTCTACGAATAGCACAGGATTGGTGGTCGGCAGCTCGAACGCAGACGTGCTTGAGAGGTTGACGCTGCACGGCAAAAGGAAGTGACACGGCATTCCGTCTTTGGAGCTTATCTACTGCGACTCGAGGGTTGGACGTCATTCTGGCGAAAGTGTATGACACCGGTGAAAAATCAGCAAAGCTGACCGGAGAATGGTCACGGACCCCGGTGCACGTATGCTCGCCTCTCACAGCTTGTCTTGTTGCGACAGCGTCTCGAGGGAATCGATCAAGGACGACACTGTGTATGGGCCAGAAACAACGTTGGTGGTTGGTGATGTCTCCAAGTCTCCATCTCCATGGATTCTCGAGAGTCTCGAGTCTCGACTCGAGACTGCCGAACCAGAGGCAATATTTGACAGGGCTATTCCGGAAGGAGTGAATTAGCCGTCTTTTTCAAACATAACAAAGGCTCTGATTGGACTTTGGCGGTGAGATGAAGGGATTAAATCCCTGCAAATGGCTGTTTTCAGTGCTATTAATACTCTTTGATACGGGAAAGGATAAGCGTCAAACATTGCCAAGGAGCTACGGAGTAAAAGAGGTGGATTTCGAGGCCGACCTCTGCTGTCTTTTATTATTAGAACAGGCACGTCTAAACAACTTCGGCAAAATCTAGAGCTCTGATAATATATCCAGCCTGCTCTGCAAAAGCGCATTCATGTCAGGCACAAAACTCTGCTGGTAGCCATTGACCGGTCGCCCTGCCACCCACGCACGCTGTGAACGACACAAACGTCTTCCTCTGTGACATCCTCGATCCTCGAGTCCACCCATCATCACTCCCTCCAAACCCCACTACCCACTACTATCTATTGCTTTAAGCTACCACAATCACTATGGGGAGACGGAAGATCGAGATTAAGGCGATTAAGGATGACAGAAACCGATCTGTGTAAGTCAATGCCCATTGCCACCGTGCGCTGCGCAATTCATCCGGCCGGCTTCATCAAAAAGCTACCAGGCGCGCGATGCCACAAGATGTGGCAGTTGCGTTGGTAGAAACCGCTTGAACCTTGACAGCACGAGCCTAAATTCCGAGATTGATACCCCTTCAAGCTCTTTGTTCTGCCTGTTTCTGCACATTTATTCCCCGGTTTTCCTGACTTGGTACCTGCGAGTGCACAAGTTCCGGAAGATGCAAGTACACAAGGTTTTCATTTTTTCCGACAGCTTGCCTGCTACATCCCGGTTGGCACTTCGTGTGCATAGAAGTTCAAGACCGGAACACTTTGCTTGCCAAGACTTGCTAACTGCTCCTCTCAGCACGTTTCTCAAGCGCAAAGGCGGCCTGTTCAAGAAGGCCCATGAGCTTTCAGTCCTCTGCTCCGTCGATGTCGCTGTCATTATCTTTGGCCATAACAAAAAACTATACGAATACTCATCTGGCGACATAAATGAGACAATCGAGAGATTTCACTACGTGAGTGCCTACACTTTGGTCCTGATCTCGAGGCTAACGATCCTGACAGTATGGAGGCGCACATGAACATAAAGGCCCTGGAGATTTCAACGGCGGGGGCATGGACGATGACGATGACGATGAGATGGGCACACCTCCGCTGGAAGATCCGATGCCACGAGAGCACAGTCTTCCGCCACATCTACAAAACGTAACGAGCTACGTGAGAAATGCATCTCCTCCTATCCAGGTTGTCCCGAATGGCGTCCCATACCAAAGACAACATACGCCTCAAATGATTTCGCGGCCAGGGTCGAGGAACAGCGTCCCCAATGTACGCCGTATGAGTGGAAACCTTGGTCCAGGTCCCTCCCACCTCCAGCAAGTCAGCCAAGCCCCCCAAGCCGCCAACGGCTATGCGTACACACGACAGCCTCCATCAATGTATAACGCCCAAGGCATGCCGGTCGCACCTCACCACCCTCAACAGCAAGCCCAACAAGCCCATCAGACTCAACACGCCCAGTACTACAGTCAACTCCAACAAGCGACTGCGCCACACCCTCAAGTGCAGCAGGTGTATATGCAAGAGCAAAGAAGACAGTCGTTACCGCCTGCTTTCCCACAACATGAGCGCCAACAGCAGCAGCAGCAGCAGCACATGCCCTCTCCACCTCAACCCGAACGCGAGCAATCTCAAGATGATCAATCGAACCGACTCCAACAGCCCCAGCCAGCCAAATCCCGGAGCATTTTTACCCCCATCGATGATAGTCGATCACTGTTGGCTCAGCACTGGGGTATCGGCAAAAGTACCACCGAGCCCAAGTCGGACATCAAGCGCGAAAATGACACACAGTCAGACGCACGAAATCAAACCCCAAAACTTACATCTTCGTCAAGATTGCAAAGAGAGGCTCCCAACCCTAAGAGAACGAATTCGATGGAGTTTCCTCCCCCATCGCGATCAAGCACCGCCCAATCAAACGCAAAGAGACCGAGGCTCAAGGTCCAGATACCTGAGGAGCAATCAGATGCGGACAGTGCTACTGCTTCTTCGCCCCGTCAGTCCGCGGTTACTACCAGTGATACACCAGCGAAGAGCACCGAAGCAAGCCATTCTTCCGGAACCGGTGTTGTCTTACCTCCTCCATCTCCAAGCGCGAGCGCGATCCTGAGTGCAGGCGCATCTGGTCCCCCAAATCCATTTGCTCGGCCGCATCCGCCCGGAGGACCTTCGCAAGGCCAATCGTACAGCAGTAACAACAATAGCATCGAAACCCCCATATCAGCATTACCGTCACGGTTTGTCGCCGATGGTCTGCTCCCCTCGCCATCCTCATTCTTCACAGAATGGAATTTTCGAGCGGGAAGCGACAGCAATCTCCTCCCTAGCCCTCTGAACCTCCACACGCCGGTGATTGGTGGGTCAAATTTTAGGGAGGAAGATGGAGAGCGGAAGAGGAAGAGCCCTGATCAGGAGGGCCAGGAAGCGGCCAAAAGGGTCAAAACGTAGTCGACTCGAAGACACCGTTTGTGACTAAGACGTGCTGGGACGGGGTATATGTTTGGGGTATGATACGGAATTGCGATTACAATGATGTTTCTGTATGACATGATACCCAGATATCATCACGCTCGCTTTAGCGGTTTTTCTTTGAGCATGCACTGTTGTCTTCATACACAACTACCTTGGCAAAATTAGTACGCTCGGCTTGGAAATGGAAACGAGCCTTTTCGTGTGTCAAGATTGAGGCATTACACCTGAACGGTCGGTCGTCCAACGCAATCCTGTCCATTGCCCCCAGTGTGAAGATATGGTAAAGAAGTATTCGTCTTATCCAAGATCTCTTAGGTAAGTACGAGTTATAGGAAGTTCTCGGTTTATCCTCGCTCTCGCTGGGTTTCAGAGGCAAAAAGAGTCGAGCGTTGCGCTAGCGAGGTCAAGCAATCAGACAAGCAATCAGACAAGCTTTCTCGTTTGGAGATCGGAGAAACAGGAGATCGCCATTCGCCGCTGACCGCTGACACGCATATCCGCTTCGGCACCGGCATCGGCATTCGCCCTGGACTTTCGGCTTTTAGCAAAAGCCGTTAGCCGAGCCCTAAACTTTTTCTTTGCTGTTTTCGCTTTTCTGGTCGGCAGCAGACGTCATTCCAACTTTATCATTCTTCGAATCTCGCTCTCATTCTCATTCTCATTCTCATTCTCAGATGCATCGACAGTCACCGCTCCCGCAGACCGTAGAGACTGATTGTGCACCTAGCCTGTTCGCGCCACTTTTGGTCATACTTGAATCGTCACACTTTCCCGAGACATGCCTTCACCGGTCGAAGAACCCTCTCAGGCCGAGCGCCTTGAAGACGTCGCAGTCGCAGGAGCCGGAGCCGAAGATAAAAGAGGTATTGGCGATCGATTATCAGAGGAAGCGCCCAATGGATCGGTCGAGGTACCCTCAAATGCGTCAGATGAAGTTGTGGAGGCAAAGGCGGACGCGGGATCAGAAGAGAAGCCGCCAGTACCGCCACAAGCACCAGAGCGAAGTAAAGGGAAGGTTGCATTGATCATGGGATCGCTGATGGTAGGGATACTGAGATCGGGGGTGCGAATGCGAGCATTGCTGATAGAGGCTTCAGATCGCTGTGTTTCTTGCTGCTCTAGACACTGTGGGTCTTGTATATACCACCCACTCCCATCTCCACTGACATCCATATAGACGATCGTCACAACTGCCGTCCCAACTATCACTGCACATTTTCACTCTTCGGAAGCCGACTATACATGGATAGGATCCGCCTTCCTTCTGGCAGCGGCGGCAGCGACGCCTACATGGGGAAAGATCAGTGATATCTGGGGTCGCAAGCCAATAATACTGTTGGCCAATGCGGTTTTCTTTCTCGGTTCCCTCATAGCGGCTGTGAGTATCAATATCCAGATGCTGCTTGCGGGTCGAGTTATACAAGGAGCAGGGGGCGGAGGCTTGATCATATTGGCCAATATTTGCATTAGCGACTTGTTCAGCATGAGGTAAAATCCAATTTTCCATGGACCACGGTTCCAAACGTTAACGTATTCCACAGAGATCGTGGAAAATACTTTGGCATGATTGGCATGACTTGGGGCATTGCCAGTGCTCTCGGTCCAATACTTGGAGGTGTCTTCACACAGAAAGTCTCGTGGCGTTGGTGCTTCTACATTAACCGTATATCACCACCTGCCTCTGATCTTTGGTAACGGATATGGCTAATGTCTCCTCAGTTCCCTTTGATGCTATTGCTTTCGCCATCATCATGGTCTTCCTGGACATTGAAACACCAAAAACTCCAATCCTAGACGGCCTGAAAGCCATCGACTGGCTGGGCGTCATACTCATAACCGGGGGCACGGTCATGTTCCTCCTTGGCCTCGAATACGGCGGTGTATCCTTTCCCTGGTCCTCCGCGACAGTCGTCTGCCTACTGGTATTTGGCCTCGTAACCATAGGCCTTTTCTTCATCAACGAATGGAAGCTTGCCAAATATCCAATGATGCCACTCCGCCTCTTCTCCCAACCTTCCAACCTCGCCGCGCTAGCCGTCTGCTTCATTCACGGTATGGTCTTCATTTCCGGCGCGTATTTTTTCCCTCTCTATTTTCAGTCTGTTCTCGGCGCCAACCCCATTCTCAGTGGAGTCTACCTTTTCCCCTTCGTGATCTCTCTCTCCTTCACCTCCGCCTTCGTCGGAATCTTCATAAAGAAGACAGGGCAATACCTCCCGCCGATATGGTTGGGACTGTTCTTCATGACGCTCGGCTTCGGTCTCTACATCGATCTCCCTGTCGGTCGTACCTGGGGTCGCATCTTCCCCTACCAAATAATAGCCGGTATTGGAGTGGGGCCCAATTTCCAGTCACCTCTCATAGCCCTACAAACGCTTGTACCTCCGAGGGATATCGCGACTGCCACAGCGACCTTTGGTTTCGTTCGCAATCTCAGTACCGCCATTTCCGTTGTCATTGGCGGCGTCATCTTCCAAAACGCAATGAGAAAGCGCGAATCAACCCTGATCGCTGCTACAAACCAACAAATTGGCTCCACACTCGGTGGTGGGGGCGCAGGTGCCGCCACAGCACTCGTGAAGAATCTCCCAGAGCCAGGCAGACAAACAGTGAGAGCCGCCTATACGGCAAGCCTACGAGAGATGTGGATATTCTATGTTTGCATTGCAGCAGCTGGGCTGGCCATAAGTTTGTTCATCGCGAAGACGACGTTGAGCAAGACGCATGAAGTGACAGAGACGGGCTTAGCTGCGGAGGAAAGAAATCGGCTGGAGAGAAAACAGGAAGCTGAGAGTAAGAGGGCTAGCAAAAGGGCATCCGTGATGAACGGAAGGAAGAGTGGGGATTTTACCGCAGCGACTGGGACAGCGACGGGAGCGACAACGAACGCTGAGAAGACCAACGGGGAAAATAATGTCTAGAGTGGCAAGTAAGGTCCATTGTATGATGAGCATAGATGTGGCGAGGAACAGCATCTGGGATGAGCGTGCATTGCAAGCTACCTGTCTGCTTGGATGTGGGAGAGTTTTCACCACTTTATCAGTCGATCAGACTCTTTGTACATATAATATAGTAGTATATATCGGACTCTACTTCTGACGACATCTGTAGCTTGTTCAAACCCCGCTGATTATTCTGAAGGGGTCATTACAATGGCGTGGTAGACATCACGTCGTTGAAATGGTTGGGCCGAGGTCTAGACTGAGGGACGGAAGGAAAGTCTGCGATAAAACGGGCCAGCATCGTATCCATCACGAGACAACAGCGCGTTCAACCTGAATGTATTCATTCCAATTGTCGAATCAAGATGTTAGTATTCCTGCCGAGAGCCGTTGGAATCCTTCGTAGCTCAGCCTAGGAGTACGTAGCCGAGTGGATCCGTGTGAGAATACGAGGATACCAACAGACCAACAGACCAGCAATGCGACGACGATTGAACCAACAGCTGAGAAACAATCCTGAACACACGTTACTTTGATCTTACCGCAGTTCATAAGGGAAGGCCGCCCCGTTTCTTTCATTATTCTGTTTCGTTGCACACAAAGTCCTTTTGCAGCTTTTGGACAGAACGCTTTGAAGGCGGCATGAGCCACGAAAAGCAATACCAGCGCCATCGAAGGCAGCTAGGCAGATGGATACATATACCAGGTCACCCACGCTCGGTGAAATCTTGCCCAATTGTTGCCATTGTTACATGTATGCAAGTAGGTTGTTATGACCTTGCGATTGGAGCATCGATGTTACCTATAATAAGGGAGGGACACCCAGCATTGGCTGTGCGACGACGCCTTCTTACCGCCTCGCATTGCATGTCAGCGTCTCAATGCGAGATCGCGACACTGCCGAACATGTCCAGCACCAACACGGAGCACGGTCAGGTGAGATGGTGATGATTTGACCAAAGAATGCAGGGTGCTGTTTCATCGCGTTGCGCTCATACCAAACAAAAGCTGTTTACATTCCGACACTCGAAGCAAAGTCAAAACATCTGGCGGCTGCCATGTACGCAGGAAGGAAAGCGGATTGGAGGCGATTTCGACCCTACTCTCCGGTATAAAGAAGGACAACGAATGGTTTCGACGTTTCCGGCGCACTCGTTAGACAAAATTGCGCACAAGTGATGGCGATTGGAAAAAGGGCCTTCGCTTCTGCCAGAAATCCCCAGCGCCAAGCCCCTTAGCGAAATTAGCTGCTTTACCCCTGCCGAGCCCTACCCCTGGATCTGTCCTTCCTTTGTACCCCCAACCTCGTCGTCGTGTGCTTGTCGCTGTCTTTCTTGCTCCATTGCCACTCCTTCACGATCTGCGGAACAGAATCAAGTCACTCATTTCTTGATCCCTGACCCGTTCGTCGAAACCAACACTCTTTCACAGCCCCATACACTCCTTCAACATCCAAACAAATCGCTTCTAGAACGCGCTGGCTTCAGGTTCAATAGCAGGTACGACCTCAAGTCTCCCCGTTTCATTGTTCACAACACCGCCGCCGTCAGCCACGTGTGATTGTTTCCTATTGTCAAGCGACCAAAGGAAAATGCCTGTTCAATTCACTTCGTATTTCCGCCTTTGTCCTTTGCCCAGCCATTCCAGAACTTGAACTGCCTGATCCTACATACATACATTCACTGCACCACAGCCGTGCATTCACTCCGCCTCAGCTACCTACTGTGCTTCTCAAGTACTGTCCAGTCATTACAATCAATTATATCGCTTCTACCGCGTTTGCTACTCTCAAAGCCACCCTCATTCTAACACCTACCTAACTCATCGCTGACGACAGTCCTTTCAGACTCACTTTCACTCAATCTTCGCATCTAGCAAACATATCTATCATTGAATTCATAAATATCTACACATAGCATTTGCGATACTTTGCAATGCAACTTTCATACCAGGCTGTGGTCCTGGCGGCCCTCAGCCTCGAATGCGCCCTTTCTCATCCGACGCACCAACAACTACATAAGCACAGGCGAGACCTTGGTGATTTGCTCCACCAGAAGCGTGTAGACTTCAGCGACCCGGCTACCTATGCCCCTGGAACCTTTCAAGATCTTGATTGGGCGTCTATTTGCGCCGGAGGCAAATGCGACTCCAACAGCCAGGCCTCATCCAAACCAGCGCCAGCAAATCCAGCACCAGCAAGCCCGGCACCAGCAAACCCAGCACCAGCCAATCCCGCTCCAGCCAGCGTATCTGAGAGTGGGTCAGAGACTGCGGGCGGTTCTACATCGGCCAGTACATCCCTTGCAAAACCCCCAGCATCTACAGGCTCAGCTTCCGGCTCCGACTCCAGTCCCAGTTCTGGCACTTGCAATGACCTCAGCAGCGTCTGGACAAAGGGCGACACAAGCCGATCTAATGCAGTCTACATGGGGGACGGCAGCAAGTGCCCTGGTGGGTGCACATCAGCCGATAGCCAAAAATATTCCACCTATGGTGCCGCTACATCGTCAGCAGGCAGTGGAGACGCATACAGAGGCAACGTTGGCGAGCCATACGGTCAGAATCTAGTACCCTTAAGCGATTGCAATACCGACGGCCATGATTACTCCATCACCTTTACTGCCAATAGCCCAGTCACCATTGCTTTGTGGAACAAAGTTGGGGACGACTGGCAGACTCCCGGCCGGAGCATGACCGGCGCAAGCCGCAACGCCTGGTTCATGTTCGATCTTGCAGCAAACGACAAGGCTGTCATCGGCGTCGCCGCCAACAGTCAGCTTTCCTTTTCTCAGGTCTGCGACAGGAACGAAAACGGTCAGTTCAATTGCCCCTGGGGCGAGGCTGATTTTTCGGACACCAACAATGGAGCCTGGAACGGCTACGACTATTCTGTCGAAGCGAACAATTATGCCAATGAGGGTGGTATCAGTGTCAAGGTCGATGGCTACGACATCAGTGATTCCAACGCATGCGGTTTCTACAAGCCCGGTCAAGAGAGCACAGGATGCAATACCAACCCTCCCGCAGGGTCTATGCATGTTAAAGTAAGCGTGGGCTAAGCTTCAAGCTTTGAGAATTTTTCATGATGTAAGTCACATGTATATTGCCGATACTGAGGTACATTCGCTGACAACCAATCCACAGACTCTATCTGGTCTGGGGCCGCATTGCATGCATCCTGCTTCAACTACCGTTCCAGGGGAGCCTGAGATATACTGCGAGCCATTTACCCTAACGTATATCTTTGAGCTGTCTTATTGCAATCTCTCTAGGGGAGGCTAAGCGGATATTTGACATAATCTTTCAAACATGATGGCCAAGAGCTTGAGTTTCGTGGGGTGCGCTGGCGTAACTCTAGTGTCATGTCCATTTAGCTGGTGGTTTGGTGCGTATGTCTAAAATATCATTTACATCTTATGCGCAATAATGTATAGTGCTGTGACCTACTGCAGCCTCCATGCACCGTGACATCTGGCGATGAGTGAGACGGTCCACCAAGGCCGGACGCGAGTTTGACGACCGACTTCAAGCTCCCGCGGACATGACCAGCGATGTTGGTCGCTGACGACGGTCATCCACCCGCCATCCAGGGGGTTCAATCCCAGCAGGTGACGGCCATCCGAGAGCGAGTGCGTGAAAGGCTCCGCGCACCGCTGCACCGCTCCAATTCCCCTTGTATCGCACTTGTTGCTCACCATGTTTGGAACCTCGGTTGCCCACAGCTGCCATCTCTCGATCGTCTAGGTTTTCCGCTTCCCTAGTACCCATCGATGCACTTTCGAGAGACCACGCCGTCGGACATGAACCTGCGGGAGGGGTTTGACCCTTTGGGAGGTTGAGATGGGTTTCGTGGGCCTTTGGGTGAGTTTGTAATACTTTGTATCGAGATGGATTTCCGGGGCCTTTGAATGAGTTTATGCTTTTGAATACTTTGCGTCGGACGTGAGCTTTGCCTTATCTGTCGTTGCGAGTGGTTGGGTTGACTGTTTATGTGGTGATGAAACCACCAAACCTACGTTCCTTTCGTGTTCGAGAATCGGTGATCTCGACGATGTCTAGAGCTGCTCACTACCATATGGACCGATGGCGGGGGACGGCGGTGATCGGTTTTGCAGCGCCTCAGGGGCGGAAGCACCAGGGCTGGAGCTATCAGGGTTCTGAGCGCAGGCCGGTCGTTTGATGCGGCTTTGGGTGAGGATGGGGTCAGTGGGTGGGTCGATGATGTGTTCAAGATGGAGGACCGGGGACAGGGAGAAGGAAGGACAGGGGAGGTCAGATTGGGTAGACGCGTATGGCAGGTTCACGCATCTGGTTCCATGGCTGTGTTATCAGTACGAACCAAATACGATCAAAAGCCCATCGTTCATAGATCTGGTGCAGATATGAAAACTTTGAATCACAGTTCTCTTTTATTTGTATGCTTTTTTGAGAGATTTCAAGGACCCTTCACCGTGAAGCATAAGGCCGTGGGACTTTTGAAAAGGGTCAACTACAAGCATTCACAGATGCTAGGACCGTATGGTCCTCCCTGTCCTCTACATTCTGTCCGCTGTCCTCGCACAAGTACCGTTCTCGCCGTTGAGCCGTTTGATCACGGCGACAAAATAACCTAGCCCCATTATCATCCGAACCGAGGCTGGCACTCCCGCCAAGCCCAACGCTTGAGCCACCCATAATCGAGCAGACCCCCCAAGGAAAGAAAGCAACAGCAGAGTCTGCGTACATTGAACCTTCACAGAGTACTAACACTAAACCTTTCACAGCCCGAGTGCTATATACAGCACTCCGTCGCCGGAAAATCGCTCACCCTCTGAAGAACAAAGCAGCACCCCAGCATGTCACTTTTCCCCACGTCCAGCCAAGCAAAAACATGACGAGCTAAGAACAGGCAAGGACTGGACGCCACGTTGGCGGAGACTGCGCAGCGTCAAGGGTCAGGGCGCTCTGTAGCCTTTTAGAGATCAATCCCCCTCACCATGACAGCGGTATCGCCGCCCAAGCCCTGGGAAAGGGCAAACGGAGCCGGTAGGTGTCCCGGTGAGCCCTTCACCGAACATTGGAACACTTCCAGCAGTAGCAAAGGCAAAGCGCTGACAACTCCTCAAACAGCTACCGGCGCATCCTCAACCGCGACCACAAACCCTCACACCACCGCCTCGAGCTCGTCGTCCTCACCGCCCGCTCTCCCCGACAAACCTTCCTCCCTGTCCTCCGTCGTGAACCGAAATTCTTCCAACTACTCCCCCTACAACCAGACACATTACCCCTCCGCCCCGTACTCCGGGATCGGCGGCTACTCCTCGCCGTACTCGCGGTTCGGCGGCATGGGCAATTCGATGTATGGCGGGGGCTACGGCTCCATGTATGGCGGCATGGGGGGGATGGGAGGGATGGGAATGGGAGGTTATGGAGGGGGCATGTACGGACAGCCGGGCATGATGGGCAATGGGGATCCGAACGACCCGAACAGTTTGACGAACACGTTCAGTCAGAGCACGCAGGCGACGTTCCAGATCATTGAGAGTTTGGTGGGTGCGTTTGGGGGGTTTGCGCAGATGCTGGAGAGCACTTATATGGCTACGCATTCGAGTTTCTTTGGTTCGTTCCCTTTCTTTCCCAAGATCTCGTTCCGTGTCCACCCGACCCCTATTCCCACAAGTTGATGCAGGATTTTTGTTCACGGTGGGGATGATATAGCAATGGTACAAGTGGCCGAACAATTCTCTACCCTCCGTACGACCCTAGGTTCCATACTTGGCATCTTCACCGTTTTGCGCTGGCTGCGCACCGTCTTGGCCAAAGTCACCGGCCGCCCTCCACCCGCGGACGCCACATCGCTGACTCCCTCAGCGTTCGCATCATTCCAAGGACTTTCTCCATCAGGTCCCTCTCTTCTTCCAAATGGCCAGCCAACACCTTCAAAGAAGCCGTTTCTGATATTCCTCGCCGCTGTGATTGGGTTGCCCTATCTCATGACGAAACTGATACGGAGTCTTGCAAGACAGAACGAGGAACAGCAGAATCAGCATAGCCAGGAGGGCAGAATGATACTTGGACCTGACGGGCAGCCGATGCCTGATCAGCGACCACATCAACCGATTGATCCATCGAAACTGGATTTCTGTCGGCTGCTGTACGACTACACACCAGAAAGCATGACTCAAGGCGGACCACCCACCGAAGGTATAGATCTCGAAGTCAAGAAAGGCGATCTCGTTGCTGTCCTCAGCAAAGCAGATCCGATGGGCAACCCAAGCGATTGGTGGAGGTGTCGAGCGCGAGATGGTCGCGTGGGCTATCTCCCTGGCCTGTACCTCGAAGGGATCCAGCGGAAACAGCAACCGCAAATCGACGACGGCGGGCGCGTGAACACCATGTCGTCTTTAGCGGCTGGTGGGAGCGGAGACGGGAGCAGGAGTAACAGTCTCAAGGTCGAGGCTAAAGGGCCGAGGGTCGAGGGCAAAGCGGCCGATATTTCAGCCGAAAGTTTCCAGAGGAGTCAGTTCTACAATTAGGTCTCGAGCGATTGTAGCAAGGGGACAACGGTACATAAAAGCGAAGTGGCAAAGGCGTTGTGATGGTCTCACGGCACATGGCATGGAGGCACGGTGCCGGCTTTGGGCTTTGGGAATCGGGTCCGGGTTCGGGAGATGAGCCGGCGCGGCGTTGTTGCCCCAGTGCGGCTATGGCGAGGATGGCAGGACCTCAATGGAACGTACCGCATCTCGTGCCTTGATCGCAACGACAGTGACGCTTCTGCCCACCCGTCAAATGTAAAGCATGTGCGGTATCTCACGTGACATGACGCTTCCCACGCCGAACCTATTCCATGAGCGTCCCAAGTACCCATACAATATACAAAACGCCGACGCTAATTATCCTTCTGATATTGAGTAAGCATGAAGCTCTGGCGCGATTCGGAGAGCTCGGCAGACTACAATAGCTACTACTGAGACGCCTTTTCTGAGTGCACGCAGTTGCAGCACTTGGCTTTCCGTGCTCCGCACATGTAGCTTCGATCCCCCACCTACCCACCCACATACCTCTCATTCGGTCCTACCTATTATTGAAAAAAGTCTAGTCCCGTGGGGGGAGATATGGTGCTTCGGGCTCCACACTCTTTGCACGGCGGCTCCTTGTGAGCTTCGAGGACTGCAGAACGCTGACATGCTTCGTCCCTGACAAGCTGGTGAGAAGGATTGGGAGAAGCAAGCCTGGATCACGATGTTTTTGGTAAATTTGAAATTCAGGAGAGGCGTTGTACGGACTGATAACTCGAGGGAGATCTTTGAGCATGACCGCGGCTTTTGGAGAGATAACGTTGTTGACTGAATCATTCCTCTATCATTTATCTCCTTTGCTTCGGCGACCCGAGAGCGTACCTGGTGACCTTCATTGTGACCCCGCTTTTCATGCATTGTGCGTCAGCCACACCAAAGGCCTCCGTATCTTCAGCCTGGCATAGAATCTGTCTACCCATACCTAATTCAGGAGTGCTCTCCACCCATACCTGCTTTACCCAAAGGTAAGCTTCACGCAAAAAGAAATCCGCGACCGCAGTGCAGAGAGAAGACGGCAAGAAGTCAAGGACAGTATC
Source organism: Platismatia glauca (assembly GCA_963556305.1). NCBI lineage: Eukaryota > Fungi > Ascomycota > Lecanoromycetes > Lecanorales > Parmeliaceae > Platismatia > Platismatia glauca. Next base: position 1,730,811 of record OY745765.1, on the reverse strand, counting down.
AATGATTGAGCTTCAGTCCTAGTCAATTTTGACCAAACGAAGGTGACCATTGCAGATTGAAACATTGATACCCGTGCACCATGACTTTCATAGCAACAGTCTGCGAATCGGTGGCCGCCATCTCTTGGGCACGCGTGCCCGTCATTCTTCCTCTTGTTTTTGGCCTCCGCTATTGGTACAGTATCTATCTTCACCCTCTGCGCAAGATACCTGGCCCATGGTTCACTAAATTCTCCTCTATTTGGTACCACTACCATACCTTCATTGGTGATCAAGCCACGGCCATCCACAAGTTGCACGAGGAGTACGGACCAATCGTACAAGTCAATCCCGAAGATATCGATATTTCCGACGGCGAGGCTCTCTGGCCCATCTACGTCAAAAATGGCGGATTCGAGAAGTCCAAGTTCTATGAAAACTTTGACCTAGACGGCCATGCGTCCATATTTTCCACATTGACACGGGCCAAGAGAAGTTCTAGAGCAAAAGCTGTACTCCCCATCTTTTCTGCAAGTGCTCTTCGAGAAAGCGCAGGAATCTTCACCTCGTACACAGAAGCACTGATAGAAAGGATTCGGGAATCACAATCGGGCCCACCTATCAATCTACTTGAACTGACTCGATCGTACGCTCTAGACGCCCTGTCTACGTATCTATTCAATGTTCACTATGGAGCTCTTGCCGAACATTCGTCGCGTTGCTCAGCAACGCCGCTGATCGATTATATCGTGTCTATGGCGAAGCTCATCTACTTACCCCATTCCATATTTGTCCTACAGGAAAGGATACTTGACTTCATCGCGCCGGACCATGAGACGAAGAAAGCTATGGAAAACGTGAGCCGATTCCTTCGAGACATGGTCGAAGATACCAAATTAGGCGGCCCAAGCTACCCGAGTCGACTTATGAGTAATGGGGCCTCGAAGGATGAGACTGTGGCTGAGTGTCTAGATATCCTCTTTGCAGCGACTCAATCCACGGCCGCCAATCTTCAATTCATCTGCTGGAACCTAGTTTTGTACCCTGAAGTGTGAGGTGAAAGTGAGGCACTCTCAGCTACTGTAGCTAACATGAAGAGTAGTCATTCACGACTTCAGGTGGAGATTCGAGAGAATGAAGCAGTCAATGCCGACCTTCAAAGCTTGCCGTACCTGACAGGCGTTGTAAAAGAAGGGCTTCGCCTCTCAATGACCAACCGAATCAGTTTCCCACGGGTGGTTCCCCCCGGCGGTTGGACCTTCGATGAGCACTACATACCCGGGGGAACTAACGTAGGGGTAGCCTCGCGCGAGCTCCATTTCAATCCGCGCACCTTCGCGGAACCGGAAAGATTCCTCCCGGAACGATGGCTGGAACCAACAGCTGAGATGCACCGGGACTGGGTTCCCTTCGGCAAGGGCGCTCGCGGTTGTATTGCTCGTAATCTGGCCTTGACGGAGTTGTTCATCGCGACAGAAAAGATTGTAGCTTCAGATGTCCTTCGTGGAGCGAAGACCAATACATCGCGGATAAAGGTGATGGAGTACTTCAACTCGGCATACGGCGGCGATGACATTGAATTTTCCTGGCCTGAGAAGAGTCTTTAGCTTTTCGTTGCACTTGGGCCCCGGTACAAGACTTTCATGTCGAAGTCATGGATCCCGGTGAGGGCGAGGAGGAGACCCTTCGTTACCCGAGACACTGGCGGGACTGTTGTTATTCCGAGCTCACCATCGAGTGGACTTGGAGGACGTGGGGCTTCATGATAATGACGAGACGACGAGGATGAGGATGAGCGTTACGACGTCACGCCACGGTGTTTCGGACCATTGTATCCAATGGCAAAGTCTTCTCGAAGAGAGTAGCTGACAATGCGAGTTTTCCCTGATCGAAAGTAGGATGAACGACGATAAGATCGACAATGTGATTAGCAGTAAACAAGATAGTACAACATCGTAAGAGAGAAAGTCAGAGATCAAGGCAATATAGTGCCTCTCGCTGAAATGTTGAGAGACGGCAGGTCGTCCTTGCGAAAAGCCAAAATTTGCACGGACAGTCCTAAATCACAGACACGGCTCCATTGTAACTCAAATGATCGGAGTAGAAGGTGCACATCACCCACTGCTTCGGGCGGTCAGACCCGGGACAATCAAAGGCAAGACGAAGACGTCTGAACCGGTCCCGATGGAGCTTGGACAGCGAGCACGATCGAGGGAGGACAGCATACGGCACGATGCACGAAACCCATTGTCAACGATAGAATACTTCTCCCTTGCTCGTATTGCACTCCAGTCTCCACTTGGGGAAACCGTCACAGCCACCCGCCACATCCGGCGCCAACACCAAGCAAACACCCCCTTCGACACTCATCACTCACCACCCCCTCCCCCTCCCCCACCCCCATCCTCCCCCCCCATCTCCCCCTCCAACCGATCCAGCGCCCCCGCCCCCTGCCTATCCTTTCCCCCCTCATGCTGCCCCATCGGATCCTCCTTCGCGGCCCCGAGCAAGGCGGCCGTGGTCTCCTCCGACGCGGACGGCGGCGGTTCGGTCGCGGGGCCCGTCTTCACGCCCGCTGTGGTGGGTTGCGTCAGTGGGGGGTGGATTGGGGGAGGGGGGGATGGGGGGCGGACCGGGGTTGTAGGATGCGGGGTTTAGGGCCATGGGTGGTGGGGGGGTTTGCACGGGTGGGAGATTTGTTTGGTGGTGGTTCGGGTGGCTGGTTTCAGGTGCTCGTTTGTTGGGGTGTTTGCTTGTCGAGTCTGCGGTTGTGAGTGTGGGTAGATGGGATTGCTTTCTTGGCGATTAAGAAGAAGAAAGGAACGTACCCCACGTACCCCACCTCCTCCACTCACGCGCTGGCCGCCGAGGCCGCTTTAGCGAACGGGTTAGCGGGTCCGCTGTTCCGACTTGGAACTGAGCGTTTCGGATAGCTTGACTTCGTTGCTGTGCGCGGGAGGAGTCAAACACGATGATCGACCCAAACTTGTAGCCGGATGGATGTGGGACAATTCATGGGAAGCGGCGCAGACATGGTTTTTCATTTATCGAACATAAAAGGAGAAACAAGAGGGGTTTCTATTCATCTGCCTTCGTCGTTGCCTTCATCCCTCCTTTCTGCATCTTTCCTTGGACTAACAAGCTTGCTCCTCTGTACCACTTCCCCGGCCAACAGCTCGACGCTCTTTCCGCTCAACATCTCCGTCACCCCGAGCGAAGCGTCAAGTTTGGCAGCGAACCAGTTCCTTGACTCAACGGCCGCTAATGAGTTACCCGCGTAGGCTGAGATAGCTCGCAAGGGACTGATGTCCTCCTCGGGCACGACCAGAACCTTTGTTGGAATACATTATGATTGATTGATTCATATACTGTCCTGGAGTCATGCCTCGGGGACCGACCATGCTAGTTACGTGATCAACATTCGGCTCGACCAATCAGGATGCCCCCCGCCAAAAGTGAGGCCATACCGAATGCTCTCGCCACCAACGCCTTGTACATACATCAGAGACAATGAACACCCCTACACCGCAGGGGCCCCTGTCGTGGATGGCCTTCTCCCGTTTCTTGACTGCATACTCCTGTGAATTCGTGCTTCTGAACCTCATCCAGGGCTTGAAATTGCCCAATGAGCCCTGTATGCCGTATGAAATCGGCTGCCATGGAGGCATACCGTGGCGTCGTCATCATGTTCTGGTGTGTGATGACGCCCCCCGCCATCTTTCTTCTTTCCTCCTTCCACCACTCCCTCCTCTTCTTGTGGTACAGCTTACATTTGTAAGATTTATTATCACTGCGCCAATAAGGCCTAAAAAGCATAGGGGGTAATGTGCGGGACTTTATGTGTCAATGTCCGTATGCTGTACGCAAACATATATTCCACCAATCGGGTTTCTTTTTGTTTAGCTGAGCGTCCCCGCATGAAATTGTACCTCGAAGGATTCAAGTTTGGCACACAGCGCCCCCTCCCTGCTGCATGTTGTTAGGCTATGAAGGCGGTGCAGAAAGAAGAGACTGCTGCCTCTTCATCTCGTCTCCGTTTCTTCAAAATCTTATTTTCTATCAAACCGCGATTTATCAAATTTCAAAACATGGACCGCCACTACTCGAACCTGGAACTCGTCAGACATGATGAGACTGCTAGAGCTCCAGAACGTGACTGGGATGCGACAGCTTTTGAGCTCGATGCAAGCGCTTTGGCGCCTCAGGTGTGTAAGACATTGGTACGTGACAAGAACTTATGCTGACCAAAGATATAGACTGTACCTGAGACAACCCCAGAAGTGTTCTATGATAACTCATTTCCTGAGGTCCACGGCAACATCGAGGAATCTACTAAAGAGCGCCCTCCCAGCCCTCGTATTATCAAACCTGCGCTCAACAGGCCTCTAATGGTCATAGCTCTAATTGTTGCAGCGGCCATCGCTGTTGGAGTTGGCGTTGGTATTTGGCGTCACCGCGAGCATGCACCGCATCAGTCATCTACTGTAATAAGGTGGGGAGTTCGTGCAGATCTGATTTCTTCTTTGGCTCACTTTTATAGCCCGCCGGCACCGCAAAGTCACAACATCAGTATCACACCTGCTGCACAATTCATCCTTAACGATACATCTTTGGCAGCTTTGTCTCTTTCCAATGGTGAGCGGCACTTATTCTTCCAGGACAACACTGGCCGCATCCGGCGTGCGATTCGTACCGAATCAAACAATCAGTGGAGCACGAGCCCGTATCTCAGTCTCGGCTCAAACCCCAAGAACCATACGCCGCTGGTCGCCACTCCCTATGAAGAACTTGAAGGTGCGGGGACTGGAGCGAATGTACTGGTCAAAGTCCAGAAAATCTACAATTATTATGCTCGCTGACTTGGACGTGGATTGGGCTGCTTTATGTTTCAGAAAACCATATTCTCATTTCATGTGCTCTATATGACGGCTCTTGGACTTCGAACCTATTTGGAAATTGGAGCACCGCAGTGGATACGCGTTCACTGTCGTTTAACCCATTAACTGCAACTGGAGAGATAGGAAACTCTACCACTAATATAGCTCTTCTGTACTATGAGAATCCAACTGGGAAACCATCGGCGCTAGTGCAGCGTGCCTCCCAGCAAAGCCCTGGCGAGGGCCAGATCCAATGGGTCGACATCTCCAGTCAAGAAAGCAAATCATTACCGGATGATTTTCGTAATATTCCTGGACCTCACCAACGCAGCTTTACCCTGTATGAGTCAGATACCAATGCTACATTCAGCACCCCCTTCACAAGCGCAACGAACTTCACTGGAAGTGCCGTAGGAGCGCTTTTTTACTCGCCCAATGTCTCGCTGGTGAATGGCGGCCCTATTGTGGTAACTGGCTACGACATCGACGGTGGCCGTAGTAACCCTAGTCAATTCTTCAGCGGAGGTATGCATTGCGCATCCTCGTATCTCGAATAGTCATTTGTGAGTTAATAATTTGCATCGATAGATTTCGGGTCAATCATAGTCAACCAGACCGGCACCCTAACCCGCCAGTCAGATACCAACCAGGACTACAGCTCAATACGCCAGTCAGATATTGCAATTTTCGACGCTTTCTTTGCTATCTGGATAAACGGCACACAGCCAGTACCAATAGTAATAGCTGAAGGCGAGCAACTACCTGGAATGCCAAACAACTCGTTTCCTTTCACAAGGCTTGCTAGTGTAAAGTTCCAATCGACGACATATCTATACCATCAGATAAACGGCACGACGTTTGCTGAGGAGCAGTGGGATTCTTTAGAGATGGCCTGGATTGCCTCGGAGTACATCACTGTATCGGACCCTTAGCATTAGAGATGTCATTCCAGAGTTCACATCCATGGAGGAAAGAGGTTTGATCGTTGAACATGACGAGACTGTTTTATTTCGGCTCCTGTGAGCGAGTTGAACGAGAGAGGTCGCACAAGTGACGTGTTGAAAGGCGCGGACGCTTGCGGAGTTTGGTGGGGCCGAGGGAGGGTCATGTATGTTTTATGTTTGAACGTGGGTAGTCGATATATCTGCTCGTCAAAGCCATTCGTGTATCTAAACTCTTTGCGTCCACACAACTGTGCATTCGAGACGTCAAAACCGATGCTCCGCCCTCTCATCGAATCGTTCCGCAACCATAACGGACCGGTGGTGTCAGATTCGAGCAAAGCTCTACGCCCTGACAAACACATTCCAGAACATGGCCGGCTCCACGATACGCAAGATGACCCGACGCAGCGCGCCGTTGACGGAACAAAGCTCCACGCGTGCAACGAAGGTCCCAGGCGAAGAGAGAGCCTCTACCCGCGACCCCGAGGGCCCCTCAGAACAGGCAGCACCGTTGCCGGAACTATCCCAATCGTCGAATCAGCCTTTCTACCCATTGCGTTTGGACCTCGAGGGATGGCTCCCGCGTCGCAGGAGCTGGCGGGCACGGATTCCACGCAAAGTTTGGTCTCGGGCAGATATACGGGTTGGAGAAGATGCTTCTGGTAAGGTTGTGGAGCAGCTGGTTGGAGGTTTGGAGGCGAACGGGGGACTATTAGCCACAGGCGGAGTAGGCGGTGCACAGAATCGTTCCATACGTCTGTCAGAGCCGTACACCATTGGCCGTGGAGTGTTCGCCTCCTCAAGCATATCGATTTAATGAAATGAAAAGATGTAGCGAATAGTGGTAGTGTCTCACGTTTAAGAAGAATCCTCAATTCCTACAATTTCCAGAACATACTCTTACGAACAACAATGTAACTAACGATCACCGACCCCTATCCGCATGTGCAGGTCTTCCCCGTTTGCCTTCCCCCGTCTGGGGTAGGTATAGTGTAGCAATGTGAACTTGGTAGCGAGAGATATCCATTCAGTAGATATGCTATCATATGGCAAGACTAATTCTTAGGGCTCCAAGTCGACGTCTTTAGAGGATGGCGGGGAAGAGCAGGGTGTAAGAAGTTGCTGGACGAAGGAGACGTGGAGGAGGGATCCCGAGTAGAGAGGGAGGCACGACTGAAACAACAAAATAACGGCAATCACATAATCTGCAAAAGCTTGAGAACTACTTGACGAACCTAAAAGCTTATCCCAGTGAGAGTCCAGCGAATACCTCGACCCTCGGTTTACTTTTTCTGCGCCGTTTCCACAGTCACAGCAGAGACACCCATTTCGTGTTGGTCCTCCCAGTATCTATCACCTTTACCCCTTCCCTTGATCAAACCAACAAGGTTAAACGGATCAACGAGAGTCCACAGGAAATTCCGTTTGATCTCATAACCCGGCCCCTCGATCTCCGTGACTCCATCCTGGGCCAGATAGATCTTATTACTGCGAGGCAAGAACATTGCAGGGTGTCTCGCGTTGAGGAGGAAGCTGTTGATGATCATGAGCAGGGCCTCAAAGACCCAGAAGAACCACTCGTAACGAATGATGGGCGAAATGGTCATGGGGTCGAAGCCTGGCGTGACACGGATCTTGGCAATGGAAAAATATTCCACGGTGCGGTAGACTGTGCGGATGGTGATGAGCGTGCTGCTGCAGTACAGCGTGATGAGCACGGCCTTCAAGTTGTCCGGGAGCAGGTTAGCTTTGTAGCATTTCCGGTGGAAGTATGCGGCCAGTAGGACGAAGCTCAAGAGGACACAGAGCTGGAGGATTAAGGCCGCTTTGATGAGATCGCGCCCTATGTTTTGTTGGCTCTCGGTAAGACTGGCGTTTGAACTGTATGAGGCGCCGTTGATATTGAGGGCTTCCACAACGGCGGAGATGCCGCCGAAGGTGGTGAGGACGCGCCCTGGGTGGATGGGGGAGTGATAGGGAACGTAGTATAGGATACGACCCAGGATGACATAGTTGGCGAGCTCATATATTGGCCTGTCTGATTTAAGCGAAAGGACAATTGGCGGATCGATCATGAGTACTTACGGGGCTGCGTAGACTAGGCATATGCTCGAGATGAAGACGTCCACGTTGCCATAGTGGTATGCGCCTATAACCCGCATGATGTAGCCGGCAGTGAAGACGAGCGCTGCCCATGGAAGCAGCCCGGTGAACTTCGAGGACTTGAAATGACTTGGCGAATTGTAAGTTTACTCCCTAAGGAGACAGCGTATAGGATGAACTGACAAACATTGCCAGGTATGGACGGCGCATGAGACAGAGAAAAATAGTGCCCAGGCAATGGGTGCTCCTTTGTTTGGGGCGTAGAACCAGATGCTCCCTGGTACTATGAGCGGTGTTAGTGAGTTTTCAACATGTGGGTTACCGGCCATACCATATTCACCACCCATGTTTCAGGAGATCAGAGCCGACGTTCTCTCTTTCGCTATGACTCCAGATGAAAGGTCTTACAGAAATCGACTACTCAACAACGTGTGTATACCGGCAGATGACCCTGAGTGGCTGAAGCTTTGGGTGTTCTTCTTGGCGAGATGCTAAGTCTTCCCGAATGATCGAATATTAGACCTTTGCTTGACGAGTACTTTACTATTTCCAAGGGGGCAGCTTTCAATGATAGTCACCGTCAAGACTCGGCTTTCCTTTAGCATAAACACACCGTTGGGAAATCGGTGGATATTTATGACTTCTTATGTCTTTCGACCCCCACATTGCTCGTGACAAGGCTGAAGAAATCAGCACTACGTCCCGTGTTTAGAGGATAGTAATGAATGTGACTGTAGTATGGTCCAATACAGGGACGATATACACATGAATAGTGATTATAGGTAGACGCGACATTAAAATAAGCGAGGCGTTGCAGGCTAGAATAATTTAGTGCCATGGTCAGCCTTGGGCTATGTTTCTAAATGTTCAAGGCGCAAGTAGCTGATAATACTAAGAGTAGCAAGGGAAAGGCCCAGTGACTCACCACATCCCTCGCTCTTCTCCTACATAAGGAGAATTGCTCCCTCCTCAGCAGGATTGCCCAAACAGCCTGCCAGAACGCCAGATAGACCACCGGCTAACGCATAGTAGAGCATAGAAGCGAAACGTGGGAACGCCAAGGGAGACAACAGGCACATTAATGACCAAAGGGTCATCGAATTCCCGTAGGAAGAAAATTGGAGGATATTTCTCGATGCTAGCATATAATATTGACACGGATGATGAAGTCAGAAGTACGAAAGATGGCTATGTGGGTAGGAAAAGTATTGACTGAGGTCGGCAGCCCAGGAGCTGAAAGTGATCGTCGCAGCTGCGGAGCCTTGGCTACAGGGCTGAGCGAGCAGCCAAGATGTGAGATCGGAGGGGCCGCTAGCCTGGGCAAGCTGCGTGAGCGAGGAGTGAACAAAGGCTGCAGGTAGTCGAGGCAAGGACAAAGTCGAGGGAAAAGGGAGGCTAGGTGAGAATGTACAGGAGTAGAGACCAATATCAGATCTTCTACCGTCGAGCACCTGCAAGCCAGTCTCAGAAGGTCATGACGCGAAGCCGTCCGTCCGCAGATCTGATACACACCTCCTCTGGGGACTAAGCAGCAGCTTACCCCCCAGAGGAGGGCAATGAGACAGGTTCAGTCTTTCGTTGTCGAACTTCTTGACAGCTGCTGCTCGAGAGTTGCTTGGGATATAAGGTAACCCCACATCATCCGCTTAGGGTCTACGTGTACTAGTACCCCATCAGGCAAGGTCTACTTGCTCAAACCTTATGTTTTCCAACATTTTAAAGACTGCTGTCAACTCAACTGCCTGTGTCTCTGTATCTACCCATCATATAAGGGGAAAAGAACTGCCCGAATCTTGTCCACGTTGCTCCTCCTCTTCCTGCTTTTCTTATACGGCTCCGACTGCCAGGAAATCCATAAAAAGCCAAATGGTAGATTGAGGGCGCAGACCTCACGTTGGTTCTTCGCTTGACTGTGCTTGAAGCACTATGCTTCACGAAGCAGCTGTCAAAAAGATGTTCTTTCTTACAATCGCCCTTGTCTGTCTCCGTGCAAGCGTAGTGAGCGCTGAGCAAGTGCTTCTGGCCAACCCGACTTCTTCCCCATTCACCTCAAGCTTCGATAAGCTAGTCAGCCAGAATCTGGACCGTTGGCATACTCCCGGGTTGGCCATTGCTGTCATACGTGGCGAGGAGACTTTCAGCAAAGTATGAGCCTATCTATGAATGAATCTCGGCGGCTCACTACGTTGGAGCCTGACGGAAATAAAACCCTTCACAGCTGGACATTCATTAGTACACATCCATCACCTAGATGGAGTTTTTATTTAAGCGTGACCAACTTGATCAGTGGCATATGATAAGCATCTGAGGCTATCTGACTCTTGCGAGTACACCATGTATTCATAGTATGGCGCGCTCGCGGCGAATGATAGTGGTCATTCATGCAGGGACCTGCGCGTTTCATCAAGATCGAGCCAATCTTTTCAGTATCACAATTGTTTTAGTCGTTTTTTGACCTATCTCCACGCTTGTTCTCGAGCTGCAACGACCTTTGACCATCCCAATTAAGGCGGGGACAAGCTGACCTGTATAGGGCTACGGCTTTGCAACCTTCCCAGACAAGCCCGTCACCCCAGAAACCCTCTTCTATACTGCATCCACCACCAAGTCTTTTACGGCAGCTGCCGTCTCCCTACTCATCGATGACTCCGTCAACTCCAGCGAGAAGCTTTCCTGGCAGGTACCCCTTGCAAAGGTGATGCGCGAGGACTTCGTTCTAGCCGATGAGTATTCCTCGATTCACGCCACCATTGAAGATGCTCTCTCACATCGCACCGGCATGCCGCGTCATGATCTCAGCTACGGGGGAGGCAGTGTCACAGTACGAGACGTCGTCCGGAATCTCCGCCAATTACCTACGACTGCAGAAATTCGGACTAGGTTCCAGTATTGTAACATGATGTATATCGCCATCTCGCACTTCATTGAGACCTGGACTGGCATGTGGCTTGGCGATTTTCTCAGAACACGCATTTATGAACCTTTGAGCATGTACAGCACTTTCTTCTCACTCTCAGACGCTAAAAAGGCTGCAGCTTCTGGCGGGCCATCCCTAGCTACTCCATACTACTGGACCAACAAAAGCAAAACCTATCACAGCATCCCTTGGCTCGATGCCCCTCAGGAGTCTGGATGCGGTGCGACAATCTCCAACGTACTTGACTACGCCAAGTGGCTCCGCTGCATGATGACGATGTCTGCTCCGCTCTCCCTGGCAGGACATCGCGCCCTTCTATCGCCTCGGATAATCAGCGATCCATTCGTAGAGGAACCGACCGGTTTCAGAGGATCCAGCACTTACGCCTTAGGATGGGAGGTCAGTAACTACCGTGGCGAAGTCGTGAATTGGCATACAGGAGGCTTGCCAGGCTTCAGCACCATAATGATGTACTTCCCGCGCTTGCAATGGGGCGTAACTATGATGGCCAATGGTGGACAGGGCGCTGCAATTCAAGTACTGGTCTTTCAGTTGATTGACAATATGTTGCGGGTTCCAGAGCAAGAAAAAATTGATTTGGCCCCTATTTTAGAGTCTCGTGAACTACATGAGCTGGAAATGTTGAGAAATGGAAAGCGACACTTGTATCCGGATGCGCCTCAAGGGAAGGACTGGATACCTTTATCCCTGTCACTAGAATCTTACGCAGGTGTATGGCCGCAGCTTGACTCCTCACTCCATACTTCATACCTACTAATTCACGAACAGACTTACACAAACGACGGCTATCCTGCCCTTACCCTCTCAATCAATGGCACGGCTCCCTCACACACACCCTCTCAACCCCAGAAAGTCCTACATTGCTTGTTCCAATACGAACAATATCCCATCTCCCTGTCCTTCCAGCACATCAGTGGCGAGTATTTCCTCATCTTCGTACGCTGGTTCAGCACGGAAGCCAGGAGAGCGACAGACGAGTTCGAATTCGAATTAGATAGCCTCACGAAAGCCGAGTTCCGACTAGGCCCAGACGGCCAAGTGGAGAAGGTGGGTATGGTGCTGGAACCGGAGATGGGAGACGCTAAGATATGGTTCAAGAAAGCCAGAGCCCGGAAGGGCAATGAGCAAGGAAATCGTCTTAAAACCAGTGCCGATGCGATCATGGCAGAGCATTACCAAGGCGCCAGCGGTGTTGGAGGGCAGAGGAGGATTTTTTCGAGGAGTGGACAGGGTTTGGCGCCTCTTTTCGCGTACGTTGTCGTGCCTCTTGCTTGAAGCTCCTTACAATCGTTCATGGAGTTTTTGATACGCTGACCGGAGCGCAGGGGACACGCTTGAAAATGAGAAAAATACCTGAAAGAAACTTGTGCGTACGGATAATGAGAAGAGCGCCAGAAAGGCACTCGATGGCTCTAGCAGTGACAGCTGTTATACGTTTCTACATGTCTACAATTAGAGTTTTCTGCGCCTTCGTAATGCACGACCCAATGGATGAAATTTATAGATCCGAGGCTCGCATGGAGTTCTGTTGTGAGCATTTGATTCCCAAACGCCAGCCCTCTTGCATTTCACTTCGTCGGACCTCGGGAAGACTTCTGGAAAGCCCGTGTCATTACTCTAGACATTACACTAGAACAACCTCCCGAGCGGCCCAAGGCCGAGAATCAAAGGCTTCACCTTGCATGATGCCGTGCACGTAAGCTTCGCCCACCAACCTGAACCTGCCATCCGATCTGGCGCGGAGGATGAAAGGCACCCGGGCCCCCGGGAGCACAAAGACCCAGTCGCCCAGTTTTGTCGATATCGGCACGGCGCCTACGTAGCCCCGAACCGTCGTGATCAGACGCTTCGAGGCGAACATGGTTCCCAGCTGGCGGGAGAAGGGCAGGGACCTCGACTCCAACGCCAGGACTTCTCGCGAGGTCTGCCGCAGGTGATGTTCTTGATCCGGGGTTAGCGCGTCGTTGCTGTCTTGTAAAGCCTGTATTTTTGCATATACGTCTCTTCGTTCAAGGATCCGCGAGAGCGAGGGTACCATTTCCGCTGCCGCAGTGCTTGAGGCGGCCAATCGGTCCAGCGGCCCAAGTCTGTCCAGCTTACTTTTGTGATCCGCTGCCTCGCTTTTCAGGACTACCATCGAATTATGCATCAGCATGTGCTCATAGAAAGCTCCGGCAACTGAGGCTGGTGCAGGATATCGGTCTTGCGCTTGATCCGCAATGAGAGTCCGCCAGAATACCTCTGCACGATCTTGGCCTGTGTGGTACACCACAGGAAGCTCCAAGAGCATTTCAGCGCATTTGACAAATGGGATCAGTCCTCTTCCTAATTCGAAGTCGCTCTCACCGATTGCGTTGACCTCATCGAAAAGATACGCGTCGAGAACCAATTCGGACAGGCTTGTCGTCGCACGCAGACGCGGTGGAAGGCTGCGGCATGCATTGTAATACGCTCCATTTCCACATGCCGGGAGTGCGAGACTCCAGTCTTTGCTAAAGTCGGGCACCCATGAGGGGTAGGGTGAGTCATCCGCCGCTCTATCCTCTACGCTCGAAAGCAGCCATAGTGTACTGGACTGCGCGAGGATGGTTTTGCAGAAGTCTGCAAAGACCTGCGCCACTTGTCTCTGGTAGTCTGGTCGTGGGAGTGGATTACGTACCCTACGACAGACACACAGTGTAGATACTATACCGTAGAGCGCGTAAAGGTGATCTCGCTTGTCAGTCGCGGTCCGCAGTCGCAGACTGTAGAGAAGAGAGTCGAGGTAGCCTATGATCACGTCGATCGAATCAAGATTGGAAGGGACAGATCCGAGGTACTTCCCATTCTGACGCCCCGTCAGGGTTTCTTGCGCAACGCGCTGTCTATGGTTCATGGTGATCAAGGTTGCTTTCCCGGGAGTCTGCTGAATGTCCGAAGGGTTTGCGAAACGTGACAGTCGCATGTCCCAATCGGAAGTGTCCAAGAACCTCAAGAGATCTTCGAGCTTAGCCCAATCAATCTTGTTTGGTCCGCAATAGACCTCGACATTTCGAGCGAGCACTACCTCCTGGAAGGTCCACGCTCGACCAAACCACGTCCGTTCAAGGAAAGTAGCCAGGCCATCAAAGATGTCCCGAGGGAAGACGTCAGGCTCTCCAATCCTCTCGTACAGTCGAGGATCGCTGAAGCTATAATGAAACTTGCGATCTCGGTCCTCGCGCTTCTTGAGGGCTTCCAACTTTGGCAAGAATTCTTCGAGAAAGATCGTCGCGACCTTTGAGTTCCAATCTTCCTCCCCGAGCCAGACCACGACTGTTTCTGCGTTCGCGTATATATGACCCATGATCGCGACCTGCTCGTTACGCTCCTTGATGTCGGTTTGATTGATGCAAAGAGCATCGATCCAGAAAAAACCAGATATATCCAACGCAGCGAATTGTGAGAGAGCTCTGTACAGGTTCTGTCTCACGGTAAGATATGTTCCATTCATGAGTACCAAGCGCGACGGGAGGTTCTCCCAATTTCTATCTTCACCATCATTGTCTGCGAAAGGAGAGCCCCAGGTATAAGAGAGCGCATTATACACAGGACTATCATCCAAATCGCTCGTCACTATGTCGTAGCACCACGGTGTCTCTGGATCTCCTGTTGCTATGATCTGCAAAAGCCTGAACTGGCGCAAACGGTCCAATTGTGAGTACTGATACCTTTCCAAGGTTGGCTTGCCACCTTCATTCATATTTGTAATCCCTCGATGGATACGTAATCGAAGGCATAGATGGGAACCATGCTAAGTTGAGTCGCCAAGCTTGTCACCCGCGTGCCAGGATCACCTATCACCTCGTGGGGTAGTCCCCCCCTGCCCGGGAACTACCCGGAAAGCGCACCCGGAGCCAAGGTCCGGGACAGGGTGTGACTGACTACCCCACGAGGTGATACCTTAAGCACGTAGGCTCGCGCGACGGTCACCCGTCTTGTTGGCAAAGTCGCTCATGTGATCGTGGAGCGTCACACGTCGATTTCTTTACGAAGTAGCATTAGGCTAGGCGCGAATGCCGTAGACAATGATCATACGAAGGTCAGGATATTGTCATTAGTATCAAAGGGTGTGTTAGGAAGGAGTCAGACACCGTAGTCGATGAACGACACCGGATAGGCTAAAGACCTTGATGCTGATAATACCTAGGGTATTTGACGGCTCGTTCCTTTAGATACCTTAGGTGCTTAGGTTAGCACCCGTCCGGCAAGGGCCTACGAGTACCTTACAACATAGGTAGGTAGGGCGTAATCGGAACAGCCCGCGGCTACTTGCATCTAAAGCCTGCCTACCTACCTAGGCAGCTTGTTTCGCTCCAATTTGCTGTACCCTCGTAACTCAGCTTCGTACAGATATACCCTCACGCGGCATGGCGCCTTGTAGGGTAATGTCGCTCATGGAACGATGCTGCAGCTCCCCTAGCCAGCCACTACTCAGCCGAGCCGGAAAAGGATGAGAGACGGCCCAATCTGCCAGCCCTACTATCAGCAAGAGCCAGTCAAACAATTAGGACTTCAGCTTACCCCGCTACACGCCTTGAGATCGCCCAGCCACCCAGAACATTTGCTTAGGCAGCTCCCACATTAGAATCGTCTTACGATTAGTGACTCTTGCTTCTATGAACTCACCCATTGATATACCTTCGAAAAGTCGAGAATGATATTAGGATACTGCGGTTCTCACTAGGTGTTATCGACCATGAGTCGCCGCTCAGCCCCAACCACACAGCCTAGCCTGTCAAATCGATTGAAAAATCGAATACGGAGTCCTTTTCGATCCAGAAGTCTTACTCCATCATCGTCTCCGTCAAGTAGCTTGTCACCAGTTTCAACATCTTCAGCCGTGCTAGCTGCAGCTGATCCCACGACCACGAGCGCTGGCCGTCCAGTGTCACGGCAGGTAACCTCACAGCCCTTTGATAATCATGGTATCTTTAGTCAGGCGGTCCAACTGCTGTCAGAAGGCGACCGGACCGTCCTTCAGGATTACATCCCCTCACATGCCAGTGATATTACTTTGGCGCTTCAACAAGCCTTGACTGCAACGATAGAGAAGCAAAGACAGTGTCATGAGAAGAGGTGGAAGTTCACGTTTAACGGAAGGAGTGTCAGTCTAAAAGAGGAAGCCGATAAAGTGATATTATGGTTAGACCGGTTCAAAGCAGTTGGTGATGTCGCTGTTAATGCAGATCCGGTGCATGCTGGCTTGCCGTGGGCTGGCATCCGTTTACTACTTGAGGTATGACGCGACTCTCATTACCTGAGGATCTTCGATAATCCACTCACAAGATCATAGGCTGCTACATCTGAAGTAAACCAAATGGCTTCCCTTCTCGTTGGCTGCGAGACCGTCCTATATCTGGCAAATCGACTCAGGGCGTACATGGACTTTATGGCTACACTCCCAGCGGCCTTGACTAGGGATAATTTTGAGCATGCAGTTGCGAAGATGTATTCATGCATCCTTCATTTTTTAGCCCAAGCTATTCAAGTCTATACAAAGTCGACTACTCATCGCGCGTTGAGCGCACTTTGGCAGATGAGTGATGTCCAGGATTTTGAGAGCAAATGTGATCGGCTCGGAGTAAGAGTAGAAATTGAGGCAAATAACTGTGACCGCACATTGAGTGCCCAAGACCGAGAAGACGTTGTGCAATTGCAAAAAAACCTGCGGACGACGCTGGAAGAGCTCAGACAACATCACAGTGTCCAAGAGTCGATAGATCGACTAGGTTTCAAAATCGATCTTGACAAGTTGCCGTATGCCGCAGGAGCGATCTTTCAATCCTTCAGCGACAGCGAGGTCTATACGATTTGTCATCCTGCTACCAGGGTGGATTTACTCCGGCAGGTCCAAGATTGGGCTCGACAACGTGACGGCAAGCATATCTTCTGGCTGAATGGTATGGCAGGAACGGGCAAGTCGACTATTTCGCGGACCGTGGCAGAGTGGTTGACCGATCACGGTTGCCATCAATACCTAGACCTCGGTGCCAGCTTCTTTTTCAAACGTGGCGAAAGCGATAGAGGTTCTGCTCTCCGATTTTTCTCTACAATTACGCGCCAACTTGTTTTGAAGCTACCAGAGCTACGCAAACCCATTGCAGAAGTTATTGATTCCGATCCATTTATTTGCGATAAGTCTCCGAGCGAGCAATTCAAAAGGTTGATCTATCAACCACTTCAAAAAATACAACTCACTGCGAATGATGTTTCGACTTTCATTGTAGTAGTGGATGCTTTAGACGAGTGCGAGAATGACAAGGAAGTCGAATCGATTCTCCAATTATGGTCCAGCTTGGCTGAGATCACTCATATTCGTCTTCGACTCTTTCTAACGAGTCGACCTGATCTGCCTGTTCGGTTAGGCTTCAAGAAGATGTCAATTGACACGCATGAAGACTTAATCCTCCACGAAGTCCCACAGGCTATGGTTGAGCATGATATCTCTGTATTTCTGAAGGACGAGTTTTCCAAGATCCGGAACTCTTATAATGACGACCCGCCCTCAGGTATACCCCTGGATAATGATTGGCCTAGCGAGAATGTCATACAAATCTTGACCGGCAGAGCGGTCCCATTGTTCATTGTCGCCATGACTGTATGTCGCTACGTGGGCGGTCCTTCGCCTGATCCTCGAGGAGCGCTGGAAGACATTTTGAAGTTCCAAGGGATGGGTGAAATGTCACGGATGGAACAGACGTACCTTCCTGTGCTCAAACGAGTTTTGACAAGGTCAAGCGATTGATACAAGAAGGAGATACTGTGCCGAGATTTCAAAATGATCATTGGTTCCATTGTTGTCCTTGCCGACCCACTCTCCGTGACGTCCCTTCAAGCCCTTCTAGGGATGTCTGCGGCATCTATCAACTTTCTCCTACGCCTTTTGTATTCTGTTTTGCATGTTCCGAACGACTTTGAGACCCCAGTCCGGCCTCTGCACCTCTCTTTCGGTGAATTTCTTTTAAGCGACAAACTTCGAGATCACCCTCTTGGAGTGGACGGCGCGACCACGCATCATATGCTACTGACCCGGTGTCTGGCTTTGCTATCAAGCAGTCATGGTCTACGAGAAGACATTTGCGATCTTGAACATCCAGGCCGATTGCGACAAGAGATCGACTCCAGTACGATCAGGGAACGGCTTTCACCCGCCTTACAGTACGCATGCCGATACTGGGTTCATCATGCTCAGCAGAGCGAGATCCCACCCCTGGATAATGGCGAAGTCCATGTATTCTTACAGAAGCACTTTCTTCACTGGTTTGAAGCTCTGAGTCTCTTGAATGCGAGTGCTACAGCGATCGACTACGTGGGCACACTGCAATCGCTTTTATGTGTAAGTGACTATCTAATAGGTACATCTGGAGGGGGGATGATATCTAATTCGTACACGAATAGGCAGAAAATTCAATCGAATTGTCATCCTTCCTCGAGGATGCGCGTCGATTTGTCCTCGCAAATCGCAACATTGCCGACCTTGCACCGCTACAATTATATTCAGCGGCGGTCGCTTTCGCGCCGCGGAACAGTATCATAAGGAATGTTTGTGGTCGGATTCCAGCGTGGATACATCATGCCCCGATGACCTCAGCAACATGGGGCCCTGAATTACAGACGCTGGAGGGACATACTCATAGGGTTGCAGCGGTATCTTTCTCTCACGACGGCTCGCTCCTGGCTTCCGCATCATGGGATCAGACAGTCCGGCTCTGGAACCCAAGGACGGGGCAAGAAGTGCAGAAACTAGAGGGACATACTGATGTGGTCACGGCGGTATCCTTCTCTCACAACAGTTCGCTCCTGGCTTCCGCATCCTATGATTGGACAGTCCGACTCTGGAATCCAAAGACGGGGCAAGAAGTGCAGAAGCTGGGACATACTAATATGGTCACAGCGGTATCCTTCTCCCCAGACGGCTCGCTCCTGGCTTCCGCATCATGGCATCAGACAGTCCGGCTCTGGAACCCAAGGACGGGGCAAGAAGTGCAGAAACTGGAGGGACATACTAACAGGGTTGAAGCGGTATCCTTCTCTCACGACAGCTTGCTCCTGGCTTCCGCATCATGGGATGATGGCACAGTCCGGCTCTGGAACCCAAAGACGGGGCAAGAAGTAAAGAAGCTGGAGGGACATACTAACAGGGTTGAAGCGGTATCCTTCTCTCCAGACGGCTCGCTCCTGGCTTCCGCATCCCACGATCGGACAGTCCGACTCTGGAACCCAAAGACGGGGCAAGAAGTGCAGAAGCTGAGACATTTTCATAGGGTTGCAGCGGTATCCTTCTCTCACGATGGCTTGCTTCTGGCTTCTGCATCCTACGGTCTGACAGTCCTACTCTGGAACTCAAGGACTGGGCAAGAAGTGCAGAGACTAGAAGGACATACTGATATGGTCGCGGCTTCATCCTTCTCTCCAGACGGCTCACTCTTGGCTTCCGCATCTGACGATCAGACAGTGCGACTCTGGAACCCAAAGATAAGGCAAGTAGTACAGAAGTTGGAGGGACACACTGAGGAGGTGAGCGCGGTATCCTTCTCTCTAGACGGCTCACTCCTGGCTTCCGCATCATGGGATAAGACAGTACGGCTTTGGAACCCAAAGACAGGGCAAGAAGTAAAGAAGCTGGAGGGACATACTAGTACGGTCAATGCGGTATCCTTCTCTCCAGACGGCTCGCTCCTGGCTTCCGCATCCTATGATGAGACAGTCCGGCTCTGGAACCTAACAGGGCAAGAAGTGCAGAAACTGGAGGGACATACTGATGGGGTCCTGGCGGTATCCTTCTCCCCAGACGGCTCACTCCTGGCTTCCGCATCGTGGGATAAGACAGTACGGCTTTGGAATCCAAAGACAGGGCAAGAAGTGCAGAAGCTGGAGGGACATACTGATGTAGTCATAGCGGTATCATTCTCTTCCGACGGCTTGCTCCTGGCTTCCACATCGACCGATCAGACAGTCTGGCTCTGGAACTTAACAGGGCAAGAAGTGCAGAAAATGGAGGGACATACTGGTTGGGTCACAGCGGTATCCTTCTCTCCAGACGGCTTGCTCCTGGCTTCCGCATCAGACGATCAGACAGTCCGGCTCTGGAACCCAAAGACAGGGCAAGAAGTAAAGAAACTGGAGGGACACACTGATGACGTCTTGGCGGTATCATTCTCTTTCGATGGCTTGCTCCTGGCTTCCACATCGTCCGATCAGACAGTCCGGCTCTGGAACTTAACGGGGCAAGAAGTACAGAAGCTGGAGGGTTTACCCGGAGTCGAGACTATCAGGTCGGCGTCCGACAATATGCCTTGGTCCACTAATCGAGGATTTTTCTCTACGGACAAAGGCTACGGCTTTACTAAAGACTCTGAGTATAGTATCAAGAACACTACTACACTGAATGGAGATTGGATTCAACAAGATTCTCAAAATCTCCTCTGGCTCCCACAGGAATATCGTGGTTCTTGTTCAGCAAACTATGGCAGCTTGGTCGCTATCGGCCAGCGTTCTGGTCAAATCGAATTCTTTGACCTTGCCTATTCGAAGCGATCATAGCATACTATCTACTAGTACTTCTGGGCTTGTCGTATATATCGAGAGGCGACACCTCTTCTCCAGCATTAGGACGTTCGGCGCGGACGCGGAGACTCCCTACCGCCGCCTTCAATTCCCGCATCGTACGCTCAACGACCGAAGGACTGTTGCAGTCTTCTCCACTGGGAAGACCGGCCCATAATGCCCCGCAAACTCAGAATTCAGGACTGCCGGATGCGGCACGAGGGAACCGGGCAGTACGAGCTTCGGCGGCGGGTTCGACCACCGAAAGAGATGGACGAGTAGAGGGCGACAGCGCAGGTCGAGCAGCAGGAGCACGAGCGGGACCAGCTTTATCCATAAAATCGTTAGCCATGTCTGCAATTGGATCAGGAAGCACTCACAGAAGTCGCACTTGTACTGTTGTCCACCGATTTAGAACAAGCACTGTTCCGATTGCCAGACGCAAGGCACGACACCGTGCGCGAAGAGGCCAGCTCCCCAGGAGCACCGCCCACGAGGACGGCACTCGGGATCGTCGCCTCGAAGGTATGCCATGACGGCAGGGATATAGTGGCTGTGCGGCTGATCGCGAAATCGAAGATCGATGCGGCCGTGAGTGGCCTCCTCGTCGGGATGGTGGCGGCCAAAGGAGAGCGTGATGAGGCTGGTCAAGCGACGTGATCGAATCCCTCCTTCGCGGTAGCAGATTGGACGGCGACGGTATCATGGTGCATCACCTTCGGCACTGAGCTTGTTAGTGAAGTCACCTTGAGGTACAGTCATCAACTTACACGACAGATCTCCAGTCCCGGTACGTGCGTGAGGTCACGGAGCATCCAAGTCGATAATTTCATCTCTGTTCAGTCTTAGATTACTGAGTTACGATATTACTATAGTACTTACTCGCCGTCGGCAGAAGGAAAAGACGAAGAGGACAGACGGTTTTTTTGTAAAGGCTTGGAAACCACCGCATTGATAGCACGTCTCTTGAGAGGTAGTTTTACGAGACCGCGCTGATCTCTGACACGTTTGGAGAAAGGGTCAACTGAGGGCTGAAGGAGATCCTTTCCACCACCACCACCACCAGCGACATTGCTGGACTCGTCGAAATGGTTATGCTGACGTGATTGAAGTATGGTGATGAGGTTGGACAAGGAAGTTATGTGAAAATGGCAGTTTTGGGGACCTGACGGCTTCTTTTCCAGCTGTAGTAATAATGAGTGTGAGATCTTCTTTCAGGTTTCGGAAGGCGTTGGGATGTTTCTATGATGCTTTGAGAAGACTTTTTCAAATCCAATACTGTGTAACGTGTGAATTGAAGTCTCAATGTCAGGATGCTCATCGCCCAGGGTCCTCTTTCTCGCTTCCACCACTCGCTCCATCAGCTGCAGTGCTTCCTGTCGTCGACCCGCCTCCCTGTATACAAGGGCAAAGTTACTGGCGGTCTTTGGACAATGTCCCCCCATAAATTCAAGATGGAACATCCCATCATTCCGGAACTTAATGCATTCATCGATATGCGGTACCAGACATTGCCGAAATCGGTAGTCTGCAGTCTGAAAGGTCCACGGTATCGACAGGGCCGCCGTCGAAGTTGTCTGTGTCCAGATCATTTCCTCGTCCGAAGGCCACAACCGATCTCGAGCCCATGCCTGTACGAGCGGATGGATAGAAATCAAACGATCCTTATCATAACGAATAAGAGAAAATGAGACCGGAACCTCTACCGCCAGTCGAAATGGGTAGATGTCCCACTCCTCACTGGATTGGCGGAGCAGCATCTCTGACTGGGGTGAGATCATTTAGTCGGACTGTCTATCCTTTTGTAAACTGGAATATGCTCGGTAGAAGATCTCCTCCGAGATACCTTCGTAGTGGAGGAAGCTAGAGAGGACCTTGGCATGATATTGTAAATGTCTTTCACGTAAATCACGTTACGCACGGTAGGTAGTCGACGTGAAGGGTAAAGGCGCTGGCGAATTTGGCCTCGTAAAGCGGCGACCCGAGCGCCAGGAGGTCAAATCGCCAGGATACCATGAACCCTCCTCATCAGACCTTTTACTGACAACCGAGACCTGGCTCTTTTTTCCATCCTCTAGGTCATCAGCTATAATGTCCATTGATACAATGAGTAGGAGCTGGAGTGATATGCTAAATGTAGGGCCTCAATTACACTTTGGCTCGGAGCTCGTGCTTTGGGACTATGAAGCACCCTCAACCTGCTTTCGTGCCAGTCTCATGTGGCAAACTACTGCCAATGCAGTCAGGCTGGGGTCCAGCGTTAGCATATGCTTACCACCTCTATTGGCTGCTGGGACTGTCTGGCTATTCTATTCGAAGAGCGGTAAGGCGTGCGCTACATCTATCAACACGTGGATAACACGCTTCTTTTCGAGCTCTCCAAGTTTGCACGAACGCCAATTGAATCCAAAGCAGTATGCACAATCAAGACAGTATAACAGGGACGTAAAGTACCATTATCAACCGCTGGACTCGCTGAAAGATGAGATTAGGCTCATCTATATTTTGCCCGGGACAGGGGAGGATGAAATCTGCACCAACTTGATTCATGCTTCTCTGCATGATCAACCGGAGTATCTCGCACTTTCGTATACATGGGGCAATCCCCATCCCTTCAGTCCCGTGGTGCTCAATGGATTCGACTTTGAGGTAGGATCCAACTTGGCTGCCGCTTTGCGACAGCTCCGCAAAGACCGTGGTCCGCGTAGGGGTCTACCATACTGGATTGATGCGATATGCATCAACCAAGCTAACGATGTTGAGAGGAGCCAGCAAGTCGGGCTGATGACTAGGATCTATCAACAAGCCGCCACAGTGACGATCTGGCTAGGTGAGCCGTCGGGCGAGACTGAGCTAGCATTTGCGAAAATGCGCGCAGTCGAATCACTTTTAGCGAACCCTTCTTTTGAGCAGGACAAACGAAGCGAGGAAGCTCCAAGCTCTAGACTCTCAACGCTGCCAGAAGCTCGGCACACCATATCAACGGCAGTCCACAGAGATAGTATGCGGGAGTGGGATGCTATAATAAGACTCTTCGATAACCCTTACTTCCAGAGAGTTTGGGTGGCTCAAGAGATCACGACTCCATTCAACCACAATGTCGAGTTCATTGGAGGCAGGAACATGCAAAGATTTCGACTGACAACGACAGTCTGGACAGCGGCTTTGATTGCAGACACTTACGCTAACGGCACGGAGCATCCTATATCGCCAGACGTTCACGCCTCGCTTCGGGCGGCGTCCAGAGCATTTAGTGTAGTCCATCACTTTAATACACTACGCATGATCAGGTACAAGCTAGAAGCAAATCATGTACGGCGGTTCATTAAAGCAATATGCCTATCGCTCCGCATTACCTCTATGCAAAGTTCGAAAAAGGCATTATGGAGACATGAGGTCATACCCCTACTCGACAGTTTCCGAGGGCATTTGGCGACCGATGCAAGAGACAAAGTATATGCAGCGTCTGCGGTCTTGAAGCCTCACTTACCTGAACTTTGTATAGATTATACTATGAGCACCCGAGAAGTGTACCAGAAAGTTGTCTATGATGCTATCAAGAGTATGAATGATCTGCAAATACTCGCATACTGTCAGCAAGATCCCATCGAGTTCGACTTGCCATCATGGGTGCCAGACTGGAGGCAGCACAGACGATCCAACCTGTTCTGCAATTTTCGAGACACAAGGCGAGAGTGCATCTACCACTGCAGTCTAAACGAACCATCTCATGCTCGTTTTGATCTTCCCGGCGGTAAGATTACTGTCCAAGGACTCGTGGTGGACAGAATCAAGTCTGTTAGCAGGAAAAGTGGGCCCTACGACGATGGCTGTCATTCTGAGTGGAGTTCGATGGTCAGCAAGCTCAACGCGCTAAACGTGGTTCTAGCGGAAGCACACTGGCATACATGGCGCCGTACTCTCGTTGCGGACTGCAGCAAATCCCGTCCCACCCTTCTATTCAATCCCACCTGGCACGATCACCTAATGAACGGCGTGTATGGCCTGACTGAAATTCTGACGGCTCCGAATCAAATGTACAGCAGCAGAATGGAGAAGTTCCATATCTGGGTTCAGCGCGAAACCGGTCGTGGTAGAATCAGATACACCTTTCGGCGTGGAGCAATTGCACACTTTCTGAATGAGTCTTCGGATCGTGCTTGGCCTGACCAGGAACAAGACGAGGCACAAGCGGAGGAGCGTTCACTGACCGAAGAGGTGACACGAAACCGAAAGTTCTGCATAACAGAGCTTGGCCGCATGGGGCTTGTTCCTGCGAGTACAGAGGCGGGCGACACGATAGTAGTCTTGTTTGGTATGCAGACTCCTGTCGTCCTACGGACGCTTGCTCCTGTCTCTGTTGACGCCCGTCCGGCCTGCTACCAGCTTCTCGGAGAGAGTTTTGTGCATGGTCTGATGGATGGCGAAGCCATCCGAGCGATGGAAATGGGCGACTTGCATGCGGATGACTTAGTCATCGTTTGAAGATTCCATGCGTATTATGGTCATGATCGTCTTCTGAGATAGTCAGTGCGTCTCGGCGGTCTTGTCGTATGCTCTACGAACAATCACAGAAGACCTCGAGTCATTTTCCAACAACGGACTTAGACCTGCAAGGCGAGATTCAAGAAGCTTGTCGAATAGCCTTGACGAGCCTTAACAGTATGCCAGCATGCAGTGGGACAGCTTATTGTTCAAAAGCTTAGACAGTAAGCTTAGCCTTGCTGTGGGGATGGGACTCCGCGAGCAGAGTTTCCTTCTTCTCAATCACCACGAGATCGAGCAACGGCTCCGGCACCGCGGCACTGAGAGCGAGGAGGACGTCCGCAAGAGGCTTGCGCAGGCCGGGGTCGAGCTCGACGATGCCGACACGCCGGGCGTCCACGATGTGAGCTCGAGAAGACTGACAAGGAGTTTGAGTTCGGGCCGGCGTAGCAGAATAGTAAAGCGGTAGGTGGATCGGGCGAGGAGGAGCGGTGATGACTCCCGGAGACACAAGACGCTTAGCCGCCATGGAATCCAACGGTCGACAGGTCGGTCTCTATTGAGTAAATTTGGACACTTCTCCCGCTGATCAACTTTCCGCTAGATCAAGAATGTGGCCACCAGAGCCCATGCTCTAGCTACCACGAAGGAGCATAAGACTGCATGCCAGAATAAGGAGTAAGCTCGTCCCGGTTTTGAAAGTCGCGACTAGGGGGGCAAGATGATGCAAGATCATAAGGTGGTAGGGTCTGTGAGTCCCGGGCCTCTCCACCGTCGCCAAGATCAAATAAGAGGCAATCGGACCTCAAGCGTTGCTCAAGATAGACTTGTACACTTGAAGCTATCGATACAGTCTATGCGACTAGATATGGTCCTGCACTCTAATGACTCATGGCGATGAAACCTCGACGAGGCTGGACGGAGCTGAGTACCGCGAGTTCTAGGTCTGACGTCAATGCGCATGATATTCTCAGCCTTTGCAGAGCTCGCAGAGATACCGAAAAGCAAAGAGTGGTTCATCATCGCCGAATAAGTTTGCCAACGCCGATGCCAGCACCCATCAGGCGCTCAGTCAGTATGTATGTGAGACTTGAAATCTTGGGGATCCTCCTGTATGATGCATCGTGCAGTAGCCTTGGATCCCTGCTTGTTCTCCCCAGCCCTTGTCATTATGGGCAGCGCCGATGCCGGCATCCATTCAGACCCTCATTTACTATGTAGTAATCTAAAGATCTTGGGACTCCTCCTACATGATGCATCGCTTGGATCTCTGCTTTTTCTCCCCAGCCCCGGGGTGATAGATCTTGTAGTCTTTCGGAGCCATATCAACACTATCTGCGTCTACCGGCATTCCATTGTAATTCCCGAGCTTAGGTATAGCCTGGATTGATGTAGGGTAAAGATTTGGTTGGGAGGTGGAGAATTGCTGCTGAGGAGCCTCGATGTCGGAAAAAGAAGCATTTTCTATGCAATGTGGGCCTTTTCAGGTTAGCTGCTCAAACCAAGCGAATGTGGACTAGGGGGTACCTATCAGCTCGTCCCTGTGAGAGGGCTGGGAACGTTGAGTTGTGATGACCGGATTGCTTGTGTCGTTCTTGACTATTTCTCCGCCAATTTCTCCGCATTCGCTACTGGATTAGAAGGCCAATAGAGGCCGGCGGTAGTCATTGCATAGAGTATTTGATGATATCACCAGGCGGAACAAATGGATTGGTTAGCGGCCCTGGAAGCAGTACTACCTATCGGAAACAACGCCATTGGTTCAACCCAGTAGCCGCCCGAGTCATGAGGTAATGCGATGGATACAGCAGACCGACCTCGGATCTAAGAGGGCCAGTCTCCGGAGGACCACTTGCGAATGTATCAGCAAAGTGCATGCTGGGGTTATGAGGCTGAGTGAAACATCTATACGGGGGCCAATGAATTTCTATGTCCCTCCGAAGTACCCGAAAGTGTAACGTGTACTCCCGACCGCCACGACGCAGCCAGAATATCATAGGATGAAGTTGCCAAAAAGTGAAGCCCGTAGTTCCGATTGCTGCGCTTGAATTGGGGGTTCAGCTTGCAGTTTCCAGTTTCCAGGCTTTTCAACTGTCCGGCCCATCAAAGTAAGGATTTACATCGTCACGGAAAAGCTACCTTCTATTATCCAATCAGAATATTCGCTCGCCAATTTCAGCAAACGTATTTGCAATTTCAGTTAGCCATGAGCTGTGCCGTGCAATGTCGCAGCTCTTCCTACTGTTCTGTAGTATTGCATGGGCGCTCATGACGAGGCTGAATGAGGCTCTAAAGCACGCCATGAGGTGTAGTACTTGTACTTGTATGATGTTCCGGGTACAGTTACGGCACCCATATTTTAGGAGAGAATACCTTATGGATATCATTTGAGAACCCGGGCTTCTTATCGTGCAGGATGACGCCCTGTTCATACTGCGAGAGCCGTGCCGTGCGCAAATGGTTCCGTAATATGTTGTATGCGTACTGTGGGACTGAGGCAACTTATCTACTCCGGGTGTGGTCAGAGGTATTTACTCCGTGTTAAGTTCGATTCCTAAGGTAAGGCAATGGCGCTGGTACAACGGTGTTGCGGTGCTTCTTATTATCTCCGGGTGCAACGAATCGGGTCGATTTGTTAGGCTTATCACCTTCCTTGCTCGTAGACTTGTCCCGGCACGCCCGGGTACCGCCTTCCCGTCGGTTTAAAAGGCAGCTTTCCGGCGCTAATGATGCACTGCCGGACATGGGCTTAAAGCCTAAATTTAAACCCCGAGCACTTGAAAACGGTGATCTTGGAAAGTTTTGTGAGCTATCATTTATGACCTAATACCAAATGTTCATCAAGCTTTAACAACGCTTCACATCGTATTCTATCTCTATATCTCCCTATTTCTACTCTTTGCTGGAGACTAAAAACCGAAAAACATGGCATCCAGTACCCAAAACCACGTGGACCCTAAAGGCCCACGGCAACATTCTAAAGCTGGAATCGCAGACAGTATCAACACCAACGACAAGGACGAGATCACATCAGACAGTGCGCCTACGTCGGATCATACTTCACGCTCGGACAGCGATCAGAAGGACATGAAGAAAGATGCCCAGAAGCCCGGGAAAACCGACAACCCGCCGACGACACCAAAACGTAGCAAGAAGAAGGTTGCTTTCGTCATGACAGCTCTCGCGGCACGTGATGCTAAGTTGAACATCGAGATCGAAAGAGCCTCGATTGCTAACATGTTTTCAAGCTAGCCGTGTTCCTAGCAGCCTTGGATGTTGTCAGTACTTTCTTTCCCCCTCGCAGTTACGGAGTCAATCTTCCATCTTCCGTCTTTGACCTGACTGGTTTCTAGACAATTGTCGCTACTGCCATTCCTACCATCACGGAAGATTTCCACGCTCCTGATGCTTATACCTGGATAGGTTCCGCTTACTTACTCTCCACTTCGGCGTCCGTCACCATTTGGGGCAAGCTGAGCGACATCTTTGGTCGTAAGCCAATCATCGCAATAGCCAATGTCCTGTTCTTGGTCGGTTCCTTAACCGCGGCGTTGTCCAGGAACATCGGTCAATTGCTCTCAGCTCGAGTGATTCAGGGTGCTGGGGGCGGTGGATTGGTTGTCTTGAGTAATATAATCATTGGAGACATGTTCAGCCAGAGAGAGCGTGGTACCTATTACGGGGTCACCGGCGCAGTGTGGGCCTTTGCCAGCTCGATTGGACCCATCGTGGGTGGTGCGTTCACACAAAATGTGAGCTGGAGGTAGGCGCCGGTTTCTGGGCCCCTGTCCGTTTAACTCGGCTGACACGGTTCAATTAGATGGTGCTTTTATGTCAATCGTGGGTCCGCTCCTATCTAGGGGCCAAATTTGAAACCATCTGACAATTCACAGTACCACTCGATGGCCTTTCACTCATTCTGATTATACTGATGTTAGATCTTGAGACGCCCAAAACTCCCATCCTGGCTGGTCTCAGAGCCATTGACTGGTCAGGCTGTCTTCTCATGATTGCCGCCACTCTTCTACTGCTCTTCGGTCTTGAATACGGCGGCCAATCTTTCCCCTGGAAATCTGCAGCAGTCATTTGCCTCATCATTGTCGGCGCGTTCTGCTTCGGTCTATTCTTGATCAACGAATGGAAATTTGCGTTGTATCCAATCATTCCTCTGCGGATCTTCAACCGTGGCTCTACAATTGCGTGTCTTGCCGTATGTTTTTGCCACGGTTGTGTTTTCATCGCCGGCTCGTACTACCTTCCACTTTACTTTCAGGCTGTTCTAGGTGCTACACCTATTTTCTCCGGCGTCTACGTACTCCCATCGGCGTTGGCTCTAGCACTCTTCGCCGCATCCACCGGCCATTTCATTCGGATCACCGGCAAGGTCTTGCCCCCAATTTTTTTTGGCTTTGTCCTCATGACTCTCGGCTTTGGCCTCTACATTGACTTAGACAGGACATCGGGATGGGTGAAGATTGTCATCTACCAGATCGTTGGCGGATGTGGAGTCGGGCCTCTCTTCCAGAGCCCTCTGATCGCCATGCAATCATTCGTTAAACCGGGGGACATCGCTGCTGCGACAAGCACATTCGCGTGGGCCCGCATGCTCGCTTGCGCGTTCTCCGTCGTCGTTGGTCAAGCCGTCTTTCAAAACGTCATGGCAAAGAAGAAGATAGGTCTGACAGCGTCGCTTGGAGGCACAACCGCGGCAGAACTTGGCGGGAACAACGCCGGCGCTAATACACGTATCGTGGACAGCTTGCCAGCACAACAAAGGATCGTGGCTCAAGATGCGTTCGCCGACAGTTTGCATTACATGTGGATAATGTACATGGCAATAAGCGTCGTGGGGTTCTGCGCGGCGTTCTGGATAGGGTATAAGCGGTTAGACCAGCAGCATCAAGAAACTAAGACGGGGCTGGAAGCTGAGGCGGCTAAGAGGGCAGAAGCATTAGCTGAGAACCAGGAGGAGCAACAGAAAATGAATGATGATGTTGAGAAGAGGAGTTAAGGAAGCGTAAAAGTCGTAAAAGTGAAATAGACAAAGCTTATTAGACTTCGCCTCTAGAATTTCGTCCAGCACCTCTCGAGCCCGCGAAGTTGGTCAGCCTGATTTATGTGATAAGGATCTACGCTGTTGGAAAGATTATATGCCGGGCCTCTCTAGTAGCCATCGAATAATTCCTCTTTGAAAATCTCTGGGCGTTGCCCAACCGTGCAATGGTCATCTTCGGAATCATCGCCGCTCGACTCTATCTCAACAATGCTACCATATCTATCATTAGCGCTCATGACAACTGTCAGGGTTGTTGACGACTGGTGAGGAAGGATAAGACAGAGAGAGGGATGACGGGGAAGGTGGGACGTGGGACATATGGGAGATGACCGGGTATTGGTATAGCGGTAATACCCAGAAGGTCAAAGGTCAGAGACAGTCCCGAAGGACCCGTCAAATAAACGCAAGTACGAGAACGACTGAACTTTGGTGATTTTTGGGACTTTGGGGAGTTGGTGAGTCGTAGGTAGATAAAGCGATATCGACGCACATTTTAGAGACCGCGGTTGGCAGCTTACAATCAAACAGCACAACGTAGCATCCCCACATAGCTTACTCAAACTCAAAACGGACTATCGCAAGTTGGACTAGAGAGCCCAATTCCGTGCTCTGATGACTTGAGTCCGCGCCCGGGCAGCGATACCCTGACTAAGGTAGCGTATCATAGACTGAGGGCGAGAGGGCGAGAGGGTGAGAGGGTGAGAGAGCGGGACGTCACATGGAGTTTAGCCTCTCAGCCCTGTTATGCTTGGCATGTACTACAAGTAGCCGTACTGCTTCGGTCATGAGCTTGGGTTCTGCGTACGTCGCGTCCTAGAGACGGCTCCTTCGCAATGATTCATTACTCTTACCTCGTATCAGCATTTTCAGCTATCTATGAA
This sequence comes from Platismatia glauca, assembly GCA_963556305.1. NCBI lineage: Eukaryota > Fungi > Ascomycota > Lecanoromycetes > Lecanorales > Parmeliaceae > Platismatia > Platismatia glauca. Next base: position 1,699,981 of record OY745765.1, on the reverse strand, counting down.
GGTCGACGTCCGCTGCGTCACACATTCTACCTTCCTGGCAATTCAGCCTAGCTCTACGACAACACCCTATCCCTTCTACAAAAATGGATTACAGCGCTGCTAAGAGTCATATGGCGAGAAACGAGCTAGAAACATAATAGAGGGAAAGAGGCGGAAACGAGGCAAGGCTGGACAGGACAGTCGGGTGTTTACATCTGGAAGGGATGGAGGGTCTATGGAGCGCACAAATTCAAGACAAGGCAAGTAGAGGAGGATCGGAATTCTTGATAGGATGGGACAAAAGATGTCAGATGCCAGTGTCAGATGTCAGATGCCAGTGCCAGTGCCAATGATGCCCGTGCCCGATGCCTGTACCAGATGGTCGATTAGTCGCTCGGTTATACCCTACAACAAGCCACGTCAACACGTCCAAAGCACTCTTCCCGATTTCCCTACACGGGCGAGGTTTACGGGTTTAAGGAGGCTTCAAAGCAGTACAGTCAAGCATGAGCATGGTTCAAGGGGAGCTACGGTACTTGAAGCCAGCATAAGGTCTTCGATGCCAGGAGAGTATTGCCCGGAGTTTAGCCTCTTAGCCCTGTTATGCTTGGGATATACTACAAGTAGCTCCTCGGCCGTACTGCTCGATAGAATAACAGATAGCCGTTACCTACATTTCAATAGTCGGACATTCTCACTATCACATAATCGCGTTTTGAGATAATGATCAGAAAATCTCGGAGTATACCGAGGTCTCTAGGATCCATCCAGAATGGGGAGCAGAGTATTCGCGTTCAATGATTCTTTTCAAGTCGGTGCTTGAAACGGCTTTCACGTGTTGATGAGGATGATTGTTCCCTACATTCAGCTGGAACACTTCTCAAGAGCTTTCCGAGGCGAAAAGCACAAGGCGAATCTTATGACCTATATGGTATAGATTTCATCCAAACGACAGATTGCCGTTGATGACGTCCTCAAAGCAACCCAACACGCTCAAACAGAAAGCGGTACCCATCCAGCACACTCCGCCACACCCTCCCGTCCTCATCATCCGGCACCCCCAACATCTCAAACATGTGTCCTCCTCCCTGCACGATATCCACGCCCGCCGGCACACCCTGCGTTATCAGCTCATCATACGTCCTCTGAGTTTCCTGCCACGGTATAAAGTCATCCTGGGACCCATGTATAAGATAAGTCGGGACTTGATAATTTCTCTCGCGGATCTGAGCGAGAGGACTAATAGCTCTGATTTCCGCCACTGACGGTTGCGGAAGGTAGCTGTGGCCATCATGCGGTGATGGTACTCGTTTTGAAAGATCGTCTTGCACCGCCGCCGAAGAAGCGAGCCTATATGCCTTCTTCTCCAACGTCAAAGCTCCCATGAGTACAGGCAGCGTCTGCCCCGTCCAGTTCATATGCAGGGGTATACGGGCGCGGGCATCAAGAGTCGACATCCACCCCCCCGGTACGCGCGCGCTGGCGATGTTGTATCCCGTAATAGGATTCTCGCGGATCGCATCCCAGAGATCGTACTTGCGCTCCGCGTCCGCTTGGCTTGTGCGCCATGGAAAGTGCGGCCTCACCCACCACTCGCTCTCGTAGTCTGTCGGGCAGTAGAATGTGAGGATGGCTTCTGGAGGTCTCAGACCTCGCGCGGGGGCCGTCCAGCCTAGGGACATGGCTAGCATTCCACCTGTAGACCAGCCGATTACTACGATTTTCGCTCCATCGGCAGCTATGTCGGTTCGTGAGAGGGGGAGGCTCGGGAGGACATTACGAGCCCACTCGAGAGCGTGACAGAGGTCCGTCATTGGACCCGATGTAAGGGAAAGCTCGGGGCAGAGGCGATGGTCTACCGAAATTGGGAGGAGGCCGGAGGTGAGGAGGTGTCGGAGCTGCAGAGGGCGGATGTCTTTGCGTGAGAGCATTACGTGGCCGCCGCCATGAACCATAAGGGCTACGGGGAGTCAGTAAAGACTTCCAATCACTCGCTTTAAACAGAAACTCGATGAGAGAATCACTTGATTCCCAATAATTAGGAGATGAGGAACCTACCTATAGGGCGTTTGGACCTAGTCTTTTGAGTTTCGTTTGGGTAGTAGATGTCGGCATAGAGTGGTATCCGGTCAACGTATCTGAACAGCATAGTTTCTGTCGTCGTCTGAGCTTTTTCACCCGCGCTTGACTCGGGTACTGATCCTTCGTCCGAACTGAGCGCAGCTATCACTCGTACAAGGTCACCTTCCTCGGTTCCATCACCCGTCCAAACAACATTTTCGAACCCGGCTGCACTCAAACTTTGCTTCCAAAAATCTATGTCAGCAATAGCATGCTTTCGACCGTCTTCAAAGCGCCACCAACCGTCTAGTGGGCCGAATACCAAGTCGAACCAATCAAGGTTCCTGGTGAGCTCAACTAGACACAATATTCCCGTTTTGTTTAGCATTTCATGAATGTGAGAGCAAGACTTCTTGAGGCTTTTCGTCGCATGAATTACATTGGTTGCAATTACTATGTCTTTGCTTCTGAGCAGACAATCCGGAGTGTCAGCCTCGATATCCATGACTTTGAATTCCATTGAGTCATGACCCGTAAACTGGTTCTTGGCGGCTGCTACCAAGGATGATGAAATGTCTGTGAATGTGTAGGTGAAAGGATGGCCTGAGGATTCAAGCAACTCGATAATCGAGGCCGTAGTACCGCCAACTCCCCCCCCAACCTCGAGGACCCGTATTGGCCGTGCCAGTTTCTTTGTAGCGATCAACTTCGAGAGAAACCTTGCCAGCAATCGCGTACCCGTCGCGAACATTGGAGCTTTAGAATATACTTCTGTAAGAAGACCTTTGCTGGCTTTGTTTCCGAAGAGAATATGTACTGGATCCTCCTTGCCACAAAGGAAGTCGGCCAAATGGGGTCCCATGTTCCCAAGTAGGCGGAGCTCCATGACGTGTTGTGGAAACTCATGGAGAAGTCTTTGAAGAATCTCGTGGGATGGAGTGTCTTTAATGGATGTGGCAGAACGTACAATGCCAGATCCTTGAGAATATATGAGAGTGGCGTTTTCGAGGACCCGGTAGAGCTGCTTCATGAGTGCTGTGTGTTGTGGAACAAATGGTACTGACACTGGGTCGCCGTTTTCGAGTTGTAGGAGATTACATCCTAGACTTTGGAATGCTTCAACAACGTACGCGACAACAACTTCGACTTGTCCAGGATTGGCAAACTTCGTGAAGCCACTCAATTGAGTGTCATTTGAAATGCGGGCGAACTCTTCCCGAGTTGATTCGAAGACGTTGAAGACCTCCGGATACTGGAATCTGGTTTTAGGTGTTTTTGGAGGTTTCTTTCCGACTGTTGCAGCGCCTTCGCTGTTGACTACCTGACTGTAGCTAATACACTCACCTTGTACAGTCCTATCATCATCTACTAAGTTCGGGGCGTCTGATATTTGCAAATCTTCGACGATACTTGAGTCTATAACAGGTTCCAAGGGCACAATGACGCGGCGGAGCTTCTGCGGGCTCTTGGACTCGACAAGAGAGCACAGGCTTCCCAGATCCTTCGTTTCTTCAAATTCGCTCACCGTAATACTAATCTTGAATGCCTTCTGTATTTCGTCCAACACTTCTATCGTCATTAGTGAGTCTACACCAACATTTTCGAGTAGAGAATGGGGGCGCATGTCTTTGATAGGTACGTCTATGACCTTGTTCAATAGCTGCTGTAGCTGGATGAAGCAACTATCTTCGCCTTCTGGAATTTTTGTTTTCGATCCATTGACTTGAGAGCTTAGGTCTTTTGAAAAATCTTGCTCTACGGATTCCACGACTGTTCCCGGGCAATTGTCAGGATCCATCTCTGTGACATGGTCGTACGCTGTTGGGTACACGTTAGGTACTACCTTACCACTGTCTTCTGCACTGGCAGGGTGGTCATTAATGGAGTTCGAAAGCTTAGTAGATCCAAGCTTCGAAAGGGTCTTAGTCAAAGTAGCTACAGGTACTCCGGTAAATTGTGCATCTAAGATCTGAACAACTGTCTTCTGGGTCCGCGCATGAGAGGCTGTGATATTGCACATTATGTGTTTCTCGTTTGCACTGACAACATGGCAGACTGCACTCAACGTTTCGAACTGATGCTTCTGCTTTTGGAGGTAGAGTTGGAATTTCTGGATGTGCGTACAGACATACACTGTTTGAGGCTTTCTTTCCCGGAGGCAATTGATGTATAGTCCTGCAACTTGAAGGACATTATCAATCATCAACGGATCACAGAGCGGAGCTCCACCAACTTGAGGCAGCACAGTTGATGTCTCGTCTAACGATATGAGTCCGGTGACTTCAGATTCTCTTGCTGAAACCTTTCGTATGCCTCTAAAACACTGGGCATATTCGACTACAGTCGAAAAGACATGGTAGATGAAAGATCCTTCAATGCTTGTTTCATGTTCATCTTTGGTACCTTGGGTGTGAGTCGCAACTGCCTCTGCGGTCGTTGCAGGAGACTCTGCTTTTCCAAGATACGCTGTTCCACTTGCATGGTTCGCTACCTTCGAGGTGTCGGTCGAACCGCGACTGCAGATGCGGAAAGACCACGTTCCAGGAGTATGGTCGAACGATTCCAGGCTGAGACTGATCATTTTTTCGACACCCAGCCCTAGAGGTGACGGCATCTCGAAATTTTCGATGCAAAAGATACCATCAAACCTACCAACAGCTTCTGTCTCGTTAAGTCTAAGTAAGGCTTGAGCAGCAAGATGGATATATACAGAAGCTGGACATAAGCTATAACCGAGGACTTTGTGCCCTTGAACGTAGATCTTGAAGTCCTGACTTTCTGGGTCGATTATGTATTCGGCAAGTGACTGCGTGGAGTTTTGAGGTCTGATGAACGATACAAAAGATAGCAGCTTTCGCATTGGACTTCGTGCTTGGTCTTCGAATGCTTCGGTTGCCGACGGTTCCTTACAACCTAGCCAATGCCGGTGCTTCTCAAATTGATAAGGTGGCAGAAAGACTTTCTTGTAGTCTTGCCTCTGCAGTCGGTGATAGGGCCAGAACTGTACTCTCAATCCTGACTGCCACATGTTGACTGTCACCTCCGCGAGAAGGTCCACGCTATCCGCGGATGTTAAAGACAGAGACTGAAGCCTATGTTCTGCTCGCACAGAAGCATCAAGAGCCCGACGCGCCATAGTTGTGATTCCGGAATCCGTTCCAGCTTCTATCCAATTGCAAGGACCGTTCTCTTTGGCAATTCTGTTGACGGCTTCTGAGAAATAAACAGGCTCTCGAGAAAGCTGTGTGACAGCCTTTGCGTCAACTCTTGTCCAGCTTCGGTCTTTTGAACAAGTCTCAATTTGGAGTCGAGGCTCGTGAAAAGTGATGGAATTGGCCAGCTCAGCCAATCGGGGTAGGATTGGATCCACCAAATGGGAGTGAAATCCATGAGTCGTATCGAGCCTTCGAACCTTTATGTCCCCCAACAGCGTTTCATATTCTTTCAACTTAGACTCTAGAGCTTCTATCGAAGCTTCGGACCCCGCAAGTACATGAGTGGATGGGCTGTTGAAACAAGCGATGTCCACACGGTGCTCACTGGTCTGATTTGCCAGCGACAAGAGTTTGCGTACAGTCTCGTCGTTAGACTCAACACTTAGCATGGTGCCCCTCTCGGGACCCCAGAAATCCCTGATGAGCTTCGCTCGACCCGAGATTAATTGCATCGTTTGTAGTAGCGATATCGATCCAGAGACGCATAGAGCAGTCAGCTGACCAAAACTATGGCCTATAATAGTGCTCACCTGTAAACCGCAGTCAATCCAAGATTTTGCGCATGCGTACTGAAGCGCAAAGAGCATGCATTGCAATAAAACGATGTCCTCAATTGGTGATTTGCTGAATATCTTAGGGTAAAACTCTGCAACCCCCAGGGACCGACAGACCGACTCACAGCAGTCAAGGTGCATCTTAAAGATCAAGACGGTCTTATAGAAGACTTCGCTAAGGCCGATGTAGGCCTTGGTCTGTCCTCCGAAGCACAGCACTGTGGGCAGTTGTCGCAGATCCACCAGAAGCTGTGTGCTTTTGGACTCAGATTGGTCTGACAAAATGACTTGAAGCTCGGCTAGTGAGGTGACACAGGTTGCAATCGAAACGGAGAGTGTACGGTTCACCCGATGCGCTAGCTCGAATAACACGTCAGTATGATCGCCAAATCCATAGTGCGACCTTGCATTGGCCAGAAAACAGCGTAGAGCTGTGAAATATGCGCGAAGACTTGTTCCAGAGTGAGCGCAAACGAGCAATGGGCATTTCTTTAATGCTGTGGCAGGCTTCTCTCCGTCCTGTTGCGGCGCCTGGTTTTTCGGAGCTCTGCAAACGATCATCGCAGCATTACTGCCAGCAGCTCCGTAATTGTTCACACATATCGCGGTCCCATTCCAGCGCTGAGTCCTCACCGGAATTTGCATTTTGTCCGGCTCCAATCGAGATATCTTGGGGTTGAGAATATTGAAGTTCGCTTGCATTGGCACACTACCTTTTTGAAACATCAAGGCTGCTTTTATTACCGCAGCAGCTCCAGAAGCCGCTTCCACGTGGCCAATGTTTGATTTGACAGAGCCGAAGAACAGGGTGTCTTCGCGCTGAGTGCCTCCGAAAACCTCACGAATGCTTTCGCATTCAATAGGATCCCCAACGGGACTATGTCAATGTGGATGTCAGCGTAAATCTTCTACAACACGGTCGCGAAAATTATCCGAGTTTTATAACGAGCACATGGTAGATGTCGATACCTGCACCTCAAGCGTACCCGCAAAATTCGAACCATAAAAGCTCCAAAGGGCAAATACAAAGGGCTGCTTACGTGCCAGTGCCATGTGCCTCGATGTAGCCAACTGCAAACGGATCAATGCCAGCGATTGATGTGACTTTTCGATACAGATCGCTTTGCGATGGAGAGTGTGGCATTGTTATTGGCGAAGAATTGTCGCTCTGGCCGACTGCAGACCCAGCAATGACCCCCACAATCGAATCGCCATCTGCAATAGCAGACACTAGCTTCTTAAGGACTAGTAAGCCAGTACCCTCGCCGCGGCAGTAGCCATCAGCGTTCGCGTCAAACGACTTGCAAGGGCCGCTTGGACTTAGGAATCCAGCCTTGCTTAGATTCTGGTACAGCATCGCACTGCTGATGATATTCACACCGCCAGCCAGGGCCATGGAACATTCGCCAGAGCGGATTGCTTGGCAGGCTGAGTGAATCGCCACAGCAGATGATGAGCATGCTGTATCATAGGTAACAGACGGGCCAGTCCAGCCAAAGTAATGGCTGATTCTACCGCTGATGAAGGCTCGGAGTGTACCAAGCGCAGAAAATGCTGTAGGAGGATGTGATGCAACATTGTCTTGATAATCTACAGAGCCCACACCTAGGTAGCATCCGACAGACTTGCGCAGAGGATACTCATCAAAGTAGCCGGATGACTCAATGGCTTCGTAAGCCACTTGAAGACCAATCCTTTGCTGTGGGTCCATAGACGCCGCCTCTCTGGGGGATATCTTGAAGAAACGGTGATCGAATTCTTCAACATTCTCCAAGAAATTGCCCCAAAACGTTTGTTGGAAGCCGTCGGTTCGGCTTGAACCTGGCGTATGAAATCTTGCGCGCGGTGCTTCTCTATGCATCGATTTTCCTTCGCATAGTAAATGCCAATATTCCTCGATGGACGTTGAGCCTGGAAACCGGCACGCCATTCCAATGATTGCGATGTCATGTTCAGCAGTAGTCCTTGAGTCACTTGCAACAGAAGTCTCATGGGAAAGTGTAAGAGAGCCGGGTGCCACTAAATTGGATCCAAGAGACTCATGAAACTCAAAGTCTTGCAAATAAGAGATATTGAGACGAGCGTTGACCCTTGTGAGCGTGGAACGAGGCACAAAGTTTGCTTTTCCAATTGCCAGTACATCAGCAGTCTCTTTTTGTCCTAGACGTGCGGTGGCTCTCGTAATAATCGATTCCCAGTCCGCCTTTTCGGTTAGAATCGATCGTAGCGCAAGTTCATGAAGCTCATTGGTGGTCGAAAGATCAATGTTGAGGCAAGTCGAGGCCAGCGTTGCTTTGTTACCCAGAGGTGGAAACTTGAGACCTGGAAGAGCATCACAGATACCAAGCATCTTAGTCAAAAGTTTTTCGTGTCTGGAAGTATGGAAGCGGCCTTCCGTTTGGATCATGATGACGAGGAACTTCGCAGCAGAAAGTTTTTGCATCAGAAGAGGAGCGGATGCTTTCGAGATTGTTATTGTTCTATACGTTTCACTTGCATAAACGGATATATATGCCTTTTCATCGGTCAGAATAAGGGTCAAGACATGCTGGAACCGGCTTTGGACACAGACTCACTTCTGGAAAGCCTTGCAGGATCTTTAGCATTTCAGATTCATCTCCAGACCTGGATCGTACACTTAAGCAGCATGCTTCGTCAGGGGGAACACAAAATGCACCCTCGAGATCGACGATAGCACCAACACATACGGCTAGCCGCAAGGCAATAGCCCCAAGCTCGCCAATTTCGTCCGGTTCTTTGGAGCACGCAACGGCAATGGCAGGCAAAAGGCCTGTACAAAGGCCTTGAACGCCGCCATATTCACGGACGCTTTCCAAAATAGTAGCGTGGCTGTTTTCTTGGTCTGCGGAAAAGACCCTCAAACAATAAAGATAATTCGCTATGTCAGCAATGACGCTTAAAGGCGTTAATAGGACATTCGAGAAAGCTTGCGAAGGAGGTAGCGGACGACCATGGTCGATCCAAGCTTTGAGCTCTTGAAACAGTCTTAGCCCTGGAACTCGGTGAAGTTCAGGCACTGACTGAACAAGTGCATGCCATAGACTGGGGAGATCTCTTATGGCAGCAACCAGTTTTGGCTCGCTAATGGTCACCAGCCTGAGCCGAGAGAGGCCTCCTGGGTGTGGCAAGTTTCTTTGGGGGCCAAAGATAACGAGTTTCGGAAGACGCTGCATCGTTTTCTGGCGGGCAGCGCTAGCTGGCGGTATAATCGCGTTCGGGTCTATCTAAACAACGGTGTCGCTTGCTTGGCGCAGTATGTTCATCAAGGCTTGGGCTGCACGAGCGTTGAGTTTTTTCAATGGGCCAGTATTTATTATAAGGAATCCGGGTTTTGCTTTCGATGACCGGAAAATCTGTAGCTGGGATGTACTGTGTTGGGTACAGCCTTCGTTGGAAGTGCTGCATTGTGTGATCTTCGAAACCAGTCAACTCTTCCAAGGATTCTTCCAGCTAACACTGCTTTCCCCACTCCCTGGTTGACGTATAAGGCTACGGCACGAGGCTACGCTACGCCCTTGGGATGCAGACGCTGCTCATCCCCAGGGCTTAGCGTGGCCTATCGGGAGCTTCGGGAACAATTCACTGCGCAGGCAAAGAAGAATCCTGAAACCTGACTCCGAATGCCTGAATTCACGTCCGAAGGGCTGCATTAGCGTACTATCGTATCCTTCCCCTTCGCAGACCCGCACCAATGGTGGTAAGACTGGTTTTTGAAGAGTAAGGCTGCTAAGGCAAGCGTGTATTGACTGTAAACACCCCATGTCCCAACAAACTCGCACACCTTTGTTGGAATTGCTGCAGCACTGTGCTGTAGCGACTCCGCACGGTGGCAAATGAGGTGGCGGCAAATGTGGCTATAAGTAGTCTTCACACCACTTCATAGAAGAATCAATCCTTCATCCTCTCACAATTCCCAACAACCTTTCATACGCACAAGAATCCTACACCACGATCTGGCCGCAAGCTGCTAGCTTCTGCAGACACAAATGGATTCCAAAATCACGTTCGATTTTATTATTGCTGGTGGCGGTACTGCAGGCTGCGTTCTAGCCTCACGTCTCAGCCATGCAGGCTTCAGTGTTGCCTTGTTCGAAAGTGGCCCTGAAGACTACTCAGAGCAAGTTATGGCTCCATTGGCTGCTCCTACATTACACGGGTCCTCTCTCGAGTACAATTTCCTCTCTGAAAAACAACAGCACCTATCAAACCGTCGTATTCCCAACTTTAGTGGACGTTTGCTGTCGGGATCATCCGCGGTAAATTACGCAAATTGGACGAGGTGCCATTCCGCTGACTACGATGCTTGGGGTAAGCAATCTTGTTTTCCTCTTCTAGTCACGTCTTGGCTTGGATCCTCTTGTCATGGCTTTACTGCAGCAACTGCAAGTCATTTTCTAAAGAGCAAAGCTAACTCGAGGGACAATTAGCGGCCCTTGTTGGTGATGAAAGATGGAGCTATCATAGCTTGCTGCATTATTTCCAGAAAGTTGATAAGGTCATGCATACCACTAAGGGTTCTCGGGAGTATCCCTTGAGAGAACCTTTGCAAAAGGCGCTCCTGGAAGCTGGTCTGCGTTTCAACCAGGACGCGAATAACGGAAATCCTTTGGGCTTTGCGGCTCTAACTGAGAACTGGAAAGATGGAAAGCGGCAGCCAGCGGGAAAGGCTTACGATATATCGAAAGCATCCGTGTATACAGAGGCAATTGTGAAGCGAGTCATAATTGATGAGAAAAGAACAGCCGAAGGGATCGAATTACTCGACGGGCGAATTTTTACAGCTGATCGAGAAGTCATTGTCTGCTGTGGCAGTATTAAGACCCCACAGCTGCTCATGCTTTCTGGAGTAGGTCCGCAAGATCAACTTGCCTCTCACAACATACCAATAATAGCCGACCTTCCAGTCGGTATGGGCTTGCATGATCACCTTTCGGCGACAATGTACTTCAAGCTAAAACACCCCGACCGTGGCCTTGCTATTGGTTCGTCACGTTTCGGCGAGATGGCTCCAGACTTCAAAAGCGGCAATCCCATTGATTGGATAGTTACAGAATCAATCAAGGATCCTTTACAGGCAGCAAATACTCAGAACATTGCTGTTGATGACCCTCTGAGAGCGCACCCTCGAGGGCACGTGGAGTTCTTTATATCATATGCCCCTATTGCAGCTCCTGCTTTCTTCGACTACAGTCTTGCAGGCACGCATATATCGACTCCTATCTTAGGACTTTTACCTATGAGTCGCGGCTCTATCAGTCTCGTGGGTAGAGATCCAACCGAGGACCCGATGATCGATCCGAACTACCTCGACAGTGAGATGGATCGGGAGGCTATGCGTACTGGTATTCGCAGTGTCTTGCATATAATGTTAGACACGGCGACAGGAAGATCGATTATCGAAGAAGAAACTCCTCCGCCCGGACAAAGCCCGCTATCAAGCTCATCTTCTGATTCTGATATCGACAGAAGAGTCGCGGCGGTGGGCAGAAGCTTCTTTCAGTGTGCAGGTACCGCAGCCATGGGGAAGGTTGTTGACACCACACTCAGGGTCAAAGGGGTGGAAAAGTTGCGGGTGGTGGACGCCAGTATTCTGCCGCTGCCCTTGGCCGGGCATTATCAGTACCCTGTCTATGCGATTGCGGAATTAGCAGCGGATATTATTCTAGCTGCCGCATAAGATACTCACAAAGGTGCTGACTTGGCCATTTGAGCGCGTCCATTTTCCCCACTCCCTCTCTCTCTCTCCCATGTCGAGATAATGGTGACATGCGCGAGAAATAAATTGATGTGCAGAGCTCGATATCGGATATTCGGCTAATCTATCCGATCCCACGTACGGATACTACTAGCTCGCGGGCGAAAGATGAAAAAAAAGGTAGATGCCGTTATGATGTCAGTAAATTTCCGTCAATTTAGCTTTGCTTTTACCCAAGGCAGTACCCTTAATTTCTAGTCCTAGTGTCATTTCGACGGGATGAGCGGCAAGGTGCGGCAAGCAGCGTGTACATTTACACTAAAGTAAGTACCGTAGGTACCGTAGGTATGTAATTCTTAGAATGAAATCCGCTGATGATGGAAGGTCTGTGCGCTTTTCTTTTGAGGTATTTCTTTTTCTTCTATTTTGAATTGGAATGATGCAGTAGACAGTGTGTCAGATGACGCGATATTAGCGTTCATGTGATATCATTGCGCGGCTGATTCATCATACTGAAGTTACGTCGCCTGATTCTGCCTGATATTTCCGTGCGCTAGTGCTTACCACTACGTACTTATCTTGGCACGGTGGGTACCAGAGCACTTGGTCAATCGTCCGGGTAATAGGTAGGTAGACGTTGCACTTTCCTGCAGGGATCGACAATATTTACTTACCTATCTAGAAGAGCCTAATTCGGGAATGTAACACAGATGAATCAAATAATGGTGGTCGGGTAAAGAGTGCGTTCATGGTTGAAACAAAAAAAACCAAAATGTAATGTATGGGTACCTATATCTACCTATCCTTGTTACTTGTCTCTTTTCCTTTCTGTCCGCATAAATCCGCAGCTTCTTATAAGCCTTGCTCTTCATGAACCACTGAACCACTGAACTACTGACTACCTGCACCTAATTCCGTTCGTAACATGCACAACGGTCACTCCCGTGCCACCCCTCTATCGCCCGGTCACCCCCTCCGTGAACTCAAAATCATGACCGCAGCCAGGATCCTTGCCATATTCATTACTTGTCTACTTCTGAATACCTCCGTCTCTGCATCAAAGCAGTCCCTGCATCAGATTACTGCTTCAAGGTCTCTACCTATCCAAAATACGACTTACGATTATCTGATCGTTGGTGGTGGCTTGGCGGGTCTCACTTTGGCCTCGCGTCTCTCGGAAGATGCCAGTATATCTGTGGCCGTCATCGAAGCTGGAGGCTTTTACGAACAACTAGATGGCAACGTGAGCCAAATCCCCGCGGACGATGTCATGTGGACGAGTAAAAGTACGAGCGATGTCAATCCTCTGGTGGACTGGGGGTTCAACACGACACCCCAGGCAGGAGCCTTTGGACAGATCATTCATTATGCTCGTGGAAAAGCCCTTGGTGGCTCCACCGCCCGCAACTACATGGCATATACGAGGGGAACTGTAGACTCATATCAAAGGTGGGCGGATGAGGTTGGGGATCAGAGTTTCACGTATGACAACATTGAGCGATATTTTAAGAGAAGCTTGAATTTCACACCACCAGACATCGTCAAACGAGGCGCCAACGCAACACCAGACTACGACTTGTCCACCCTCGCTCAGGGCGGTCCTCTAGACATCACCTATTCAAATTATGCTCAGGCGATCGCTACATGGTTCCAAAAAGGGATGCAAGCAATTGGCATTCTACCCCAGAATGGCTTTACCAGCGGCCATCTCAACGGTTCCTCTTGGGTTCTGGCGACAATCAATCACACAACAGGATTTCGTGAAAGCTCGGAAACTGGATTTCTAACGCTTGCATTAGGAAGGCCCAATCTCAAAGTGTATAACGAGACCCTGGCAAAGAAGATATTATTCTATAAGAATCAGGCGACTGGTGTCCAGGTAGAGTCTGGAGGCAAAGCCTTCACCATTTCTGCCGGCAAGGAAGTAATAGTATCTTGTGGAACCTTTCAATCTCCACAATTGCTCATGGTGTCCGGCGTCGGACCCGCTCCTACTTTGCAGCAACTGGGCATACGTGTCATCGCTGACCGGCCTGGCGTTGGACAAAACATGTGGGATCATGTGCTCTTTGGTCCAAGTTATCGTGTCAATGTCCAGACTGCCTCAGCGCTTGCTTTTGGAGATAATCTTGGGATAGCAAACGAGGAGTTTATCGAGCAGCAAGATGGCCTGCTGGCAAGTCCAGGTGGTGACTTCCTGGGTCAGCCCCTCCTTGTCCAGCACTCAATGATTAATGAACTGAGGTATTGACGATTGACAAAAGCATACGAAAAGGTCCCAGCCTCCTTACGCCGAGAATTCAGCAATCAAACTCTCCGGGATCTAGCAACTTTTCCACGAGACTGGCCGGAGATTGAGTACTTCTCAGTCGGCGCTTATTTCGGCTACCAAGAGAACTACCTGACTGGTAGTCCCACTGACAGCTATCAATACGCCACCCTGGCAGTAGCCCTCGTTGCCCCTTTATCGCGCGGAAATATATCCATCTCCTCGACCAACACCTCTGACCAGCCTCTTATCAATCCAAACTGGCTTACAAGCCCGACGGATCAGCAAGTTGCTGTAGCTGCGTACAAGCGTGCACGTCAAGTCTTTGAGTCGCCAGTCATGCGGCAAAATGTTGATATTGGGCCAGAGTACTTCCCGGGGGCTAACGTTTCTAGCGATGCGGACATATTGAATTTGATAAGACTAAGTTTCAACACGCTTTCGCATCCTACTTCCACCTGCAAAATGGGGAAGTCAAATGACACAAAGGCAGTGGTCGACGCCCAAGGACGTGTCTATGGTGTCAAACGATTGCGAGTCGTGGATGCGAGCATTTTTCCGTTCTTGCCGCCCGGCCTGCCAATGGGAACAGCCTGTGAGTGCTCTCTCTCGATATCTGATTTACATAGCAGCCATCGCAGTCATTTTGATAACTTGCGTTTATCAGATATGTTAGCAGAGAAGATCGCAGACGACATCCGTATCGGCCGTTGATGAAGTTTCTTTTGAACGGAGGAAGTATACGAGTACTGTACGATTACTGAGCTGTAAAACATTCGCTTTATGTGAGATTCTGAATGCAAAGAAGGGTCAAATGGCACATTTTGACCGAATTGGAACGATTGACAGGCACACAATATACTCTGTAGTTTCAGGGTGTCTGCAATCGATTGGCGTGCTAAATGAAGCGTGACTGTCTACTGTGGCAAGAGTCTTGTAACCTAAGAGGCGCTTAAATTAACGCACTTTCGAGCAGTTTCCGTGCTCGTCCAGTTTCTAAAAGTGAGCGTGAGAGAGAGGCTGCATCAGAACATCCCTGAATCCGGTGTATTGCTTTGTACATCTCTGAGTACTGTCACACACACTTCACACAATGGGAATTGATTTGTTAAATAATACATACTCGTACGGACCTCGATTGAAAGTTTGAAACTCACCAAGCCCACAAAGGGCATAACCCGATTGGAGCGCCACTTCGTTATGCAATGCAGGGCCGCATTTGCAAGCTGACGAGCCTGCCCGGGCACACCGTTGGTCAGGATTAACTGCAGATCCGTCTGGCTGCTGACATATGACGCTATTCATGCAGGGCTGAGCGGTGCCTCCCACTTTGAGCTAACCCTTATGTTGTAGGTAGTTCCCCGTTTCGTATCCGGAGCTCCGCCGCTTTGCCTACAGTAGCACCCATACTCATACATATATTTGTTCAGATAATGGATCTTCCATACCATACCTGTTCATCCTCTACCTCCCCCGAGGCTCTCGCAATTACAGTATGGACATTAGCCACCATCCACCGGGACCCTCGGTGCCGGGTCGAGCATATGTTGGTATAACTGTGCTCTTCCTCGTGCTTGCCACCATCGCAGTAGGTGCTCGATTTTGGGGACGACATCTGAAAAGGACTTCATTGGGCTGGGACGACTGGTCCATCTTGGCAGCCCTGGTTGTGCAATATGGCCAAGGCTCTTTCAACTTCTGGGTCGTCGCCTCCGGCGGTCTTGGATACCATGCTCAGCAAGTCAGCAAGCAAGAGATGGAGAACATGTTTCTGGACCTCTTTGGTAGCCAATTCATTTACGCGGTGCAGCTTACCTTGATCCGTATGAGCATCTGCTTCTTATTGAAGAGGATTTTCATCACGAGATGGTTGCAGAACATCAGTAAGTAGCGTCAGCTCCCTACCTGGCCGTCAATCTCGGTGAGCAGAGAGGTTGATCGAATAATTCCCTGCAGTCTGGATCTTTATCGCAGTCAACTTCGTCTGGGCGCTCTTTGTCATCATCTCAGCCCTCGTCGTCTGTCATCCTCTCGCATATAATTGGGACCTGATGATCCCAGGTGGACATTGTAGGAATGGCGTCAAGCTCAACACCTACGTGGTAAATTCTGTATGGACCATTATCTACGACTTCAGCCTCTGGTCACTCCCGCAATTCCTCGTATGGCGACTGCATATGCCACTCGCCGCGAAGGCCGGCTTGAGCTTTATGTTCGCGCTCGGAATTTTGTAAATCCCCTCCTCCATTTCCTTTCCTTTTTCCTCTTCTCCCCTTGCCGAACTTTTTCCTCTGATCGTTCTTCACGTTAACAATACCCACCCCAGCGACATAATCGTCAGCATAATCAGAATTACCTATGTCGTCAAAGTAAAATTCGAAGATGTGACTTACGACGACTACCCCGCGCAGATCTGGACAACCGTGGAAATAGGCGTCGCAATAATAATCGCCTGTTTGCCAGTCTGCCGCGTCGTAATCGAGCACCTGCTCCCGGTCGATTTCCTCCCAAATTCGCGCCGCTATCTGCGCACTAAGGACAAAAACAATGACCAGTTACTCAAGTCGGTCGAGCGCCCATTCACGAGCAGAGAGCGACAAGCACAGGACGTGTATGGTGTGCTGGATGATGAAACTTTGGGAATGCAGCTGAAGGTGCCGGAGGCTACTGCCGCGCCGGGCACGACAGACAAGATCGGAGATCAGAGGCAGGAAGGTAGCCGCCCGTTGCGATACACGGCTGAAGTGAATCGGGCTAACAGTGATGATGCTGCTGCTATCCATGGGCAAGGGAGATGGTTTTCAGATGTAGAGGCTGGGAATTCCATCGCTGTGAAGCATGATGTGGTAGTGACGAGGCAAGGGTGTTGAGTTCTTGATGCTTGAGGTACACAAGATGCTGTAGGCTGCTAGTAGATAATGCCCTCTCGTGCCTCTCCCCCCCCTAAGGCTGGGTTTTGCGAAAGCACAACGACCCGTATGAAGGAAATTTCCAAGTTACCGGCCACGCTAGAGCTAATAGCTCATTCTTTACAATACAGTATCGTTCAAATTTAATTTATGCCACCCACTCGTCTTTCTCAGCGGTGAACCTTTATTCCTATCGAATGCGGCAAAGAACCTCTCAAATTCTTTTCTGTGAATCTGACAGTGCACATTGCATAGCAGGCTGCTATACCTCTCAAACCCTCATATACCCCCAAGGATGGCCTACGAGCAGATACTAGGAGCCTTTCTCTTCCTCTCTCTTGCGCAGTGCGTATGGCTTATTTCGGTTGCACTATCCCGAATATATCTTAGCCCGCTCGCAGCAATCCCGGGGCCGAAGCTAGCGGCACTGACGTCGTGGTACGAATTCTACTACGATGTAGTTTTACCAGGCCGATATGTATTCAAGATAAAAGAGCTCCACACACAATATGGTATACTCTCATTATTAATGACCTTCTTCCGACAGAATGCTGGTCTCTGACCTTATCAGGACCGATCATCCGCGTCGCACCCAACGAGCTTCACATCAACGACGTCTCTTTTCTAGACACTATCTATCCAACCTCTAATAACCATGTCCGCGATAAAGATTGGAAACAGACAAGGGGTCTCGATGTTGGCGAGTCGACAAGCGGGACAATATCTCATGAGCTCCACCGTCGGCGACGGGAAGCTTTGAGCCCTTTCTTTAGTCAGAAGAGTGTTGCGATGTTAGAGCCGCTGATTCAGGAGAAAGTGGCGCAGCTTTGCGAACATCTGGACTCCGCGAGAATATCCGGAAAACCTGTCAATCTCTATGATCTTTACTATGCCTTTGCGCGCGAGTGAGTGACTTGTGTAATCATGCTAGAGAGTCTAGCGATACTGATTGTGGCGGTGTGAAACGCAGCGTTGTCTGTCGATATTCCTTCCGCAAGCCGAGCAATGTCCTGGGTGGAGCGGAGGAGGCGGCTTTGCTAAGGAAAAACCTGACGCAGTTGTTACGCGGTGTGAAGCTATCGAAGCATTTCTATTTTCTCTTCCAAGGCATTCGACTTTTGCCTTTGCGCTTGTCACGACACATGGTCCCTGCAGGCGCAAAGAATATGGGTGAATTAGTCGTGGTGGGTTCAACCAGCCTCTAAGATCGACCTCTCTGCGCGCGCTGATAAAGGTTTCACTAGACCATCCGTCAAGATATCGCAGAAGTAATAGCAGGCAAGAACAGTGCCAAAGGAACTGAACATCGGTCTATTTTCCACGAGCTTCGTGACAAATCGGATCTACCAAAATCAGAGAAAAGCCCGGCTAGGCTGCAGTCTGAGGGGACGATGCTGGTCATGGCAGGTAAGATGTTACATGAAGACTTTCTCCCCAACAGGATGTTTTCTTCAACTCGATGGCAACTATCCCCCGCAGACTCAACACACTAACACTCCCCTAATCTCACAGGCACTGAATCCACCGCTAAGACTCTCGGCCTCCTAACCTACCACCTCCTCGCTAACCCCTTCCTCCTCCGTACCCTCCGCGCCGAACTCCAGACCCTTGCCCCCTCCCCCTCCCCAACCTACACCACCCTTCTCCGCCTCCCATTTCTAACCGCCACCATCAACGAATCTCTGCGCCTAACATTCGGCCTCACCGGCCGCAACGCACGGATATCCCCGCACACCCCTCTCTACTACGCCACGCACATGATCCCCCCAAACACGCCCATCAGCATGACGACCCTCTGCATCCACACCGCACCGGAACTGTTCCCCGACCCCTGGGCCTTCAAGCCAGAGCGCTGGCTCGGCGACAGCGGAAAGAAGCTGCAGAAATATCAGTATGGGTTTGGGCGAGGAGCGCGGCGGTGTTTAGGGGAGCAGCTGGCGCTGGCGGAGGTGGTGCATGTGGTGAGGGCGGTTGTGGGGTATAAGATGGAACTGTGGGAGACGGGGAGCGAGGATGTGGCGTTTAGGCATGATTGGCAAGTGGCGCATGCGCGGGAGGGGTCCAAGGGAATCAGGGTTCTTGTTAAGGGGAAAATGTTAGAGACATGACAAACAGCCTACTGGAAAGATCAGACTCCAAGATAGCGTACCTGATCTGATCGAAAAAGGCTCAAACAGTGCGATATCGACATCCTGCTAGATTTACTGACATATGCGGCGGCCTGACTATAGCCAGCGGGAGGTTGTCGAGTTGACCTAGCAAATCTCTCAAATCATCATCAGATGATCTGTCGGAGGGCCAATTACTTACGTAGCAGACAAAACGCGTCTTCGTCGGGCAGCCGATTAACAAGAATGGTGTAATCATTTTCGTTGGTGATGTCCCTTGCTGCCACTCTGTTCTGCAGTACCTATGGAGTCATGGGACACTTGAGGAAGATACCGGGGCGACGCCATGCTTATCCAAATGTATAGGGCGTCCGGTCGATGAAAACACTGTTTCGTCGGCGCTACGCGTACATACCCTCCTTTATAGGTAAAGTACCCTTTGGCCCTAGCGAGATTATATATACAAATCGAGCCTAGCTTCTTCCGGTATCATTCTTCCGCTTATTGTTCAAAATTTTAGAAGCCTTGCTGTAGGGATGGGACTCCGCGAGCAGAGTTTCCTTCTTCTCAATCACCACGAGATCGAGCAACGGCTCCGGCACCGCGGCCCTGAGAGCGAGGAGGACGTCCAGAAGAGGCTTGCGCAGGCCGGGGCCATGACGTGAGCTCGAGAAGACTGACTAGGAGTTTGTATTTGGGCCGGCGCAGCAGAACAGTAAAGCGGTAGGTGGATCGGGCGAGGAGGAGCGGTGATGACTCCCGAAGATACAAGACGCTTAGCCGCCACGGAATCCAACTGTCGACAGGTCGGTCTCTATTGAGTAAACTTGGACACTTCTCCCGCTGATCAACTTTCCGCTAGATCAAGAACGTGGTCACACAGAGCCCATGCGCTGGCTACCAAGAAAGAAACGCTCGGGTGGCCTACTCCCGTGTCCTACAGGCAGTCAAGGCGCGCGAGAACTTCATCCGCGAATCCCACGGCACAAGCGGTGTTGAGAGATCTGTACCGTTGACGCCGCAACCGACAAAATCGAATGGTTCAACCGTTTGGTACTGTTGGCGCTGGACTTTTCGAGTAGCACGTAGCCTCATCCGAATTTGATTTGGTTATCTATTATCAAAGGGCCACTTATGTCTTCCATCCAAGTTCCCTTCGCTCATTGCCCGGAGGCGTGTTGGTAGCCGTGCACAGACGCTCTTTCAAGAGACGAGAGCGTTTCCATTCAGTCATTGGCGCACCTTACGGCCGAGGCCTTGGTACACAACGGCATTGGATCGTGGTGGGGGGACTCGGAAGGATTCCCAGTCCCCCATATGCACGTAGATATGCCGAAGTATCATGATACGAAGGAGGCTGCTGTACCCTACGGTTGATAGGAACTAGGCGTCCTCAAGGCGAACACATTTCGTTCAACGAAATACCTACTCAAATCTCGAAAGAGGAAACAAGGAACGAAAGTATGATAGTGGTATGCAACGTCTTCTCCGGAGCAGTAACTCCTAGAATTACTCAATATATACGACATCATCTTCCTCCCTCTTCGACACGACCTTTCTCGCGCGCTGGCTTCGATCGCGCTCCACGATCCCCGCCCACAGCCCTCTCACCGGCTCAAAATTGAGGACAGCAGCAACAGCCAGCCCTATGACAAGAACCGTGACCGGAACAGCCGTGGCCCAGAAGAGCCACTGTCTGGTGTTCATATTACGTATGTCGTATGTGTTCATTCCAAAAACCGAAGAAACAAACGAAAGGGGAAGAAAGATGATTGTCACGGCTGTGAAAACGAGGATGGCGGCTTCTTGGCGGTCTTTGTTTGCTTCGATGCGTTGTATGTTCTGGAGATTGGTGAGGGCGCGCGTTAATTGGGTCATTTGAATGGCCGGGACGGAAGAGGGGATGGATGAGGTAGCGGGAGACTCACATAGGCACCGATGTTCATGGCGCGAGAATTCATCGCTTCGAAATTTGCAATACGCTCCTTGGTCGATGAAACACAGTCACCGAGGATGTCATTCTCATAATTTGGCGGCAATGAGCGGACGGACGTTGTGGGCCGGCAAAACGTCGCGAGGCCTTGCATGATCTCGGATTGATCCTGAAGGACGTTTTGAATGCAGGACACTTCGTGTCGAAAGTGCAAGAGCTTTTCTTGATGCACGCGGCTGTATGGATTGATCTCGAAGTCGCGCTCCTGCGTACCCGACGAATATATTAGTGTATCGACCGATATCTCTTGCTGTTGAAGCATTCGAAGCATGATGGTCTTACCAATTGATCAAGGTACTCGAGGTACGTGGAGGGGATATCCGGTTCGCCAGGTACTCCATTACTCACAAGATTCTTGACGACGAGAGACGTGACCCCCGAGGAAAGTACAGCTTCCCGTTCGTATAATTGACCCGGTGCTAATCGTCGTAGGATTTCTTTTTTCCCTTTAACTGCCACCGACTTGCATGCCTCGAATTCCTCGTAAGGATAGCCATAGATCGGCCTACTGTCCAAACTCAGCACAAGACACATAACTAAATGTAGCCAAGCATCTCCTAAGATATCTGGAACATTCACTCTCCAGGGCTGAGGGGCCTTCCCCTGGGTCCAGTTACTGATAATCATTTCTAGAGGCTCGAGAAGATGCGTTTCCCATCCGCCTTCCCGAAAAAGATTCCAGACTTTGGAAAGCTTATGTCCGACCTGAATAGGGATGTTAGCAAAAGCGTCAGTACCAGAAAAGAAGAGTATACCTCTATCACTTCATAAATGGCACCCCAATATTTGGCCACTAAGGCTGAATCAAATCCCAAAGGTAGAAAGCACATGAACAATGTCTTTGCCATTCTTAGGAACTTCTTTAGCTCCCTAAGTTCTCTGACACTTCGATGGGGCTCATCGTTACCACGTTGAGCTTCATCTATTACTGGCGAGCCTGAGCGCTCCTTACGTATATGTACATGTCTTATTCGAGAGTCTCCCTCATCAATTGTGGACGGTGGTGATCTATTGTTCTGTTCTGGTTTGCTCCCAGGTCCAGCCTTTTGTTGAGCCTTTTGGCATTCTTGTATTATTTGCCAAGATCTAGCGTCAACTTCCTGAAGCGTACGAGAAGGACACTTCTTGTATGCACGGTATTTCTTGAAATTTTTCGAGCGAAGACGTTTATCCATGTCAGCAAAGATCTTTTTAAGCCTCTTCATATCGTATTGGAAGGTTACTTTATCATCCTTGCTTTGATCGCCTCTGGCGGAGTATGGTAAATCATCCACTTGCTCATTTTCCTTTCCGGGAACTTCCGGCTTTTTGGGAACGACGACAGCCCAGAGGAAGATATGTGGGTCGTTCATGGAAGCGATCTGATTGCCATCAGAGTCAGGGTTATGCAGTCTTGCTTTGCTAGGTCCGTGTAGTCCTGTGCCAGCGCTCTTGGACTTGCGATCCACCGACTCTTGCTTTTGATTGGGCTGTGAATCTTTGCCTGCTGTTGTCGAGTCCGATCCATCGGTTGCCTCCGTTGAAGCAAGTTTATCAGCCACTGGCCTACTTGGACTAGGGTTACTGTCACTTAATTCTTCATCAGAAGTCGAGCTGCTGGAACTAGATGAACTTCTCCTACGTCGGATTTCTATCCTAAAGGACGTCAGTGTTAGGATTAATGCCAAGGAAGAAACGGCACTAATACAATTTGGATCGCAGACTGAGATACAGCGTCCTTTTAACAGCACGCTCAATCACAGAGCCCCAATTGTCGGGATCCTGCACAGCGCCTTGAAAGACAACTTCATAGTCCTTAAGAAAGTTGTCACTCAGGGACGTAAAGTGGGCTATAAACTCCTATGCCGCGTTAGAAGCGCTTGCCATCATTTGCGTCTAGAGTTCCAGATGATTTACCAGCCATGTAGTGCAATCGCTTACCGGTAATAACCACATTCGGTTACCGCCATCAGAAACGCGTATTTGGGGCTCAAGAGGACTTTGTGAATCTGCTGGTATTTTCTTGGTGATAGTGTCCTGTTGTATTACAAGCGGCGACATATTCGTGCAGGTGATGAGTATGTCTAAAAATGGTTACTAAAGGTCGATTCGCCCCGCTGGTCCTAAGTCTTACCGTTTCCAATTACCAGGCACCACAGGTAGGAAACGTGAAAACACTGTCCCTTAGGTGAATGGTCGAGATGGCATACTGCTTGCTGTAGGTCTCTACTCCTGGATGTATGACCACGCGAATATTGGAGAAGAGTCCTCAGCTGATGGGTTTCAGGCCTTTGAGATGGGCTTTGCTTAGATAGTGATGCGAGCACGAAATATGGCAGGCAAAGAAAGATCATTCCTGGCTCGTCTTGCTTTCCGTCCTCGGGCTCAATGGAACTACAGACGGCTTCGACGTAGCTACCTCGTATTCCTTGTGAGGTCTGTAGAGGCTTCTCATATCGTTTCACATCTTTCAAAAGATTGCGGGCTTTGTACTTTTCCACGTCTCCGAGACCATTCATGTTCGCCACATATGCCTATTCATAGTCAACACAAGACCTAGACTCTGTCTTCAAGGCACCTACGACGAAAGAATCGAATGTATGATTCTTGCCTTCTAGATGGCTTTGATGTGTCATTACCTGGACGCACACGTGCATTATACAGGACTCACATCCAGTTCAGTAAGGGATGTAGACTTCGTTCTGATGCCCCTGCGAGCGGTTGCAACACTAATTCTGCTTCACAGGGCAGTCCAAGGTCTGAGCGATTTGTATAGCGTGAGCTTGACACGTTGAAAATGCTTTCCCTGTATACTTTAGAATCGCCTCTGACTATGTTATTCGATCCTTTCACCCCGGCACGATCAAGGTTTGTCAAGGAGGTCTCGGGGAGTGATATTGATGATCTTTGATCTTGTGCGAAGACTCCAAATGAGAATCCAAATGAGAGGCCAGTAGGCGAGAGCTTGTCCTTGTAGGACCTGTCAGTGTAGCTGATCGTGCTGACCGAATTTTGGGCTTCGCTGTATGTCCGGCGCTTGGGATCTATACTATCTGGTGGATGATAAAATGTGTCCCGCACAAGCCTTGGGTCATAATGAGGAGCCATGCGACCTTCTTGAATAAGCCTTTGGTCAATATTCTGACCTTCCGGCACGAGAAGTCCCCAATTTTTCTCTTGCCCATCAAGGCGGTCGTGTCGCCTGGAAAAGCGATAGGGAGTCTCGTTGGGATAATGATAGTGAAACTTTTTAGGGCTATCATCAGCATAGTAGTGACCTGGCGTAGTCTCATTCTGCACGCCGGCGAAGGCACTTTGCTTTTGATGTCCGCTCCCATGACGATGGCTGATTTTCTGTTTTGACCTTCCCGGTTCCTCTACGCGTCGCGACTCTGTCCTTCTACGAACGGTTCCAAAGGGCAGCGGTTCGGTATGTCGCTCAGGAGCGTAAGACTGCATGCCAGAATAAGGAACAGGCTCGACCGGGTTTTGGAAGTCGCGACGAGGGGGCAAGATCATAGGGTGGTAGGGTTCGTGTTCGTGACCGTAACCATGAGTTCTGGGCGGCGGCGGCGGGCGGCTGGGCCACTCCATCGTCGCCAAGATCAAATAGAGGCAATCGGACCTCAAGCGTTGCTCCAAATAGACATCTACACTTGAAGCTATCGATACAGTCTATGCGAGTAGATGTGGTCTCGCACTCTAATGACGCATGGCGATGAAACCTTGAGGAGGCTGGACGTAGCTGATTATTATATCGCGGGTTCAGCCTAGGTAGTCGTGTATGTTGTAAGCTGACGTCAATGCGCATAAATACAACATAGTGTAAGTATTCTCAGCCTTTGCGGAGATACACAAAAGCAAAGAGTGTTTTGTCATTCACTTTGCTTATACATTGCGACTTCCGACTCTGCAGGAAGCGTCAAATTCACGCCCTACTAGGAGAGTAGGAGTACTTTAGGTGGGACTCTTTAGATCCGCTAGCCGTAGTAACAGGTTACTAAAGCCCCCTCTTTACACTGAATCGCTCACTTCGGCATCATCTTGCACGCCACGCCACCGTCTTCAACTCGGCCGAGGGTGATCCAACGCGGGTGATATGGATGATCCCAAATCCTGGTTTGAGCGACTACATTGAGTGATCGCCGACAGAGGGAACCGTCCTATTGAGCCCGTAGTACCAACAATACCATCATACTATCAGATGTACATTCCATCTCTCACAATATCGTAGCCATCAACCATGCAAGCACTGGTCCTCGACGCGGAGCAACGAACCGCTAGTATTGAAACCGTCCCTCTCCCACGTCTATCAGGTCACGAAATACTCGTCCGAGTGGTTGCCGTAGCGCTCAACCCCATCGACTCTCTTTACGTGTTTGACCCTCTCGCTCCAACAGGACGCACCATAGGTAGCGATTTCGCAGGCGTGGTCGCCGCCCTGGGTGATGCGGTCCCGCAGCCCATGAGCGGACTGAAGCCTGGAGACCGAGTTGCAGGATTTCTCCAAGGCGCGTGCAGCATGAATGACCGGCCTGGTGCCTTCGCCGAGTTTCTTAGATGTCCATGGGACTTAGTCTGGAAAGTTGGAGAGGAGATGCGGCTTCAGGAGGCAGCGGCCGTGAGTCTGTGTGGGCTGACAGCCGCGCAAGCCTTGTTCTTTCGAATGGGCCTGAAAACTCCTTTCCCATGGCCTATGGAAGGGCCGGCGACGGCTACTGCTGCTACGCCAGAGGAGAAGCAGCGTATACAAAAGCCGCCACCAACTCTTACCATGTCATTCTTCATCTACGGCGCTTCAACCTCCGTTGGCCTGTACGCAGCTCAACTCGTTCGGCGATGTGCAGCATTGAGCGGCAGAAGCATCGATCTGTTCGGCGCAGCGAGTCAAAAGCATTTTCGAATGCTTCAAGCCGAACCCTATGGCTATAACGCATTAGTGGACTACCATGACGCGGACTGGCCTACCCAAGTTCGCGGGCTCACACATGCTGGAACAGGGGTGGATTACGCATACGATTGCATTTCAGAGGGCTGGACGGTTTCGAAGACTGTCAGCACCTTGGCGCCGAGCGGGAAGATGGGGATCGTGCGTTCGAGAGAAGGCGGCGCGTGGATTGAAAAAGAGAAGTTGCCGATCGAACCTTCGTACGGGGCCGTATGGGAAGGCTTGGGTGAAATGGTTCAGTATCAAGGAATGGAGCTTCCGGCTTCTCCAAGGGCGCGAAGTTTCGCCGTCGCCTTTTACGAGTGGCTTTCTTCTGGAGGGGGGAGACTCGGACCGAACCCCCTTCGCGAGATGCCAGGTGGTTTGGAGAGCATTGTTGACGATGGCTTTGAACTGCTAGGTTCTGGGACGATGGGAGATCGAGGCTCAAGGAGTGAGAAGGCTTGGATGAACCCGCTGAGCGCTGAGAAAATGGTATATACAATATAGGGTTGGATTTGGATAAGAGGTCCGTTTTCTATGGATCTCATTTGCTGTCACTAGGAGCTCTCGAAATTCGACGAGGTTCCCGAGGCACGAGCATCTTTAAGTAAAGTATTGATACCAAAAGAGGATATTCTTTCAAGATTTTCTTGGTATAAGAGACTCGTATTGAGATTCATAACAGGGTCATCGTGTGTATAGCAAGTCTTTCCATATGCCTGCCAGCAAAGACGGCTACCGTTTAATTACGGTAGCATTACGAAAAATTCCCTGCCGAGCTTTCAAGAACTTTAGTACACTGGATTCTCGTCCTCCGTTCCCTCCTCTTTGCTCTCATCCTTTTCAACAAGGGTGTCGCCTGATGTATCTCCTGCCACAACGACGACAAGGGCAGCAACGCCACTGGCATACCTAGCTTCGTCCTCTGAGACACTCGATGCAACTTCCAAGGCTGGAATCAGCATCGGCAGCAATTTTCGCGCACTGGCCCTTGTTCTCATCTTGCTTTTGTGTCGTAATGCACGGTCGAAGCGGACAAGAGGGCGGGCAAGAGGCGAAAACAGCATCTCAATATTTCAGGACAGATTCGGAGGCATAACTTTCAAAATTTTGCTCAGATGGATGGAGGAGCCTAACGATGTCAACTGAGCGACAACCAATGGATTGCACGGCGTGCCGCGGGCAGAGCTAGAATAGGCGTCGTGTATCGAGTGAATTGCTGTTGCAGAGCAGCAGTCTCCAGAGCTGTGCTTTCTTACTATATGGCCGTCCTCTCCACATTCGCGGCCAACTAGAGCGGGACCTCGTTCACTCGTGAAGAGTAAAGCTGTCCACAAGGGTTTGGCTTTCTGGGCCATGGGGGAGGGAGGGAGGGGGAGTTGTATGTCTATTCTAACAGCTGACTGGCATTGAGTCCATGTATAGCCCAGCTTTTGGGGATTCAGTTAGTTTGGCCGTTTGGAAAGAACTTCCACGGGAACGCCGTCTGGCAATGTGATCGAGCCTTTCAATCCTTCCTTTGATTTGTTTTCCGAATCCTTACTGGTATCAAGCCTCGATTTCTTTGCCTGCCGCTTCTGCTCTCTCTTCGAAATCGACTTTGGCGTAGCATTGGTGGCGTCATCCTCTAAGACTTCAACCTTCCGCTTACCCTTCTCTGGCTTGCCTTTAGCCGACTCTTCTGGCTTTCTCTCGGGCTTTTCGCCCCCATAGACCACGTCAATCAGCCCTCTGAAGCTCCTCCTTTTCATCTCTGCCTGCACCACAACACTCCTCGCTTCCTTGCCAACAGCTTCCATACCCTTTTCTTGCCCCAGACCCCAAAGCACTGCCAGATTCACTACATCCGCTGGTGCCCTACAAGCTAGCGCTCTCTTCGCTTCACTGCTGATGATGATACCTCTGCCTCTTGTTGCTCGTATCAATTGAGTAGCATTGCTGATCAGATTCCTCCTCGACACGCCTCCAACACTATTCAGAATGCCCGGACCGTAGCAGATTTCAAAACTTATGCCTCTTTGTAAAGCGTTGGCCATGGTCTTGTGCTTAAAGTAAAAAGGGAAGCGTGTGCTCAGGTCGAGAGAAATGAGATCGCATTCAAGGGCTTGGCAAGCCTGTTGGAGGGACTTTTCGTTATCAGGACGAATAGCCAATATATCGTAAGCCGCACTGAGGGCTTGAAGTCGATGGTTTTGGGAGGGATCAGATAGCTGGAGGGTGCAGCGGCGAAGGACGTGAAGGGATCCCGGTATCGTGAATGGGAGAGGTGTTGGTATTTGATTCGAGATGTCGGCTGGTACTTTGCCACCTATAGTGTAATCCAAGGCAATAGTGTTATACCCCACTTCTCAAGGTCAGCATACACTATATCCTGTGAGCCTGGTTCAGGAAGTCTAACGTTCCGAGAGGAATGCTAGTGTACGTTGCAGCTCTCCATAGTTCGCAGTGTACGGAACATTGAGATCATAGTACATCCTCAATCCTCCCCTTGCCCCCTTGAGCTCCTTCACGTGAAATGTAGAGCCAGTCAGTGCAGGTGTTGTGAGTTGTAAAGATCTGCAAAAGATAAGCCCGCCCCATCCATTCAGCACAAGCGAGAGCTCGCTAGCGTGCGGGTCTCGCGGGTCCATCCCGATTTAATGGCCCCACCATCACACGACTGTCAGCTGTTTGCGCTCAGCACACCTCTGGAAGCCTTCAATTATGACGACACAAGCATGACTGATAGCAAGTTTTCCTGTTAACACAGCGGCATTACTTCTCCGAACGCATGCGCATTACTGAGATCAAGGCAACATGGCACGGGTATATGCAGATGTCAACCAGCATATGCCAAAATCCTATTGGGAGTATGACAGCGTCAACATCACATGGGGCGTATTGGAGAACTATGAAGTGGTGAGAAAAATAGGTACCATATGCCATCGGTGGATATTGCGCCGTGTTCACCAGCGCTGATATTGCACAGGTCGAGGAAAATATTCAGAAGTTTTTGAAGGCATCAACATTGTCAACTACCAAAAATGTGTCATCAAGGTCCTCAAGCCAGTGAAGAAGAAGAAGATAAAGCGAGAGATCAAGATCCTGCAAAACCTGTCAGGCGGGCCGAATGTCGTTGCGTTGCTGGATGTTGTGAGAGATAGCCAGAGCAAAACGCCATCCCTCATATTCGAATATGTCAACAACACGGACTTCCGAAGTCTGTACCCAAAATTCGTGGACTACGATGTGCGCTATTACATATTTGAGCTACTCAAGGTATGCACGAGGCTGCCTACGGACAATGAGGCTCTTTGGGCTAACAAGCGTCATTAGGCTCTAGATTTCTGTCATAGCAAAGGCATAATGCACAGAGATGTGAAGCCTCACAACGTTATGATAGATCATGAAAAACGAAAGGCAAGCTCGGCTGATGTTGTAGAACGTTTCAGGGCTGATCAATAATAGCTACGTCTCATCGACTGGGGACTAGCAGAGTTCTACCACCAGGGCACCGAATACAATGTCCGAGTAGCGTCAAGGTACTTCAAAGGGCCGGAACTACTGGTCGACTTCCAAGAATATGACTACTCCTTGGACATGTGGTCATTGGGTGCTATGTTCGCGTCCATGATTTTTAGGAAAGAGCCCTTTTTCCATGGCAATAGCAACTCGGATCAGCTGGTCAAGATTGCAAAGGTGTTGGGAACAGACGATTTGTTCGAATACCTCGACAAGTATGATATCGACTTGGATACCCAATATGATGACATACTCGGGAGATTCCCAAAAAAGAACTGGCATGGTTTCGTCAACGCGGAAAATCAAAGATTCGTTAGCAATGATGCCATAGACTTTCTGGACAAGCTACTACGATATGATCACCAGGCATGTCGCCTTCATCAGTCTGCCATGTGCATTTCATCATGACAAAGCTAACATAACATCCAGGACCGATTGACCGCTAAGGAAGCAATGGCCCATCCTTACTTCAGTCCAGTCAGAGCCGCAGCAGCATCGTCGCAGAATCATGGATCTTCCACCACATAATCTCTCAACCTTAATCCCCCTCTCCTCCGCACCCTTTTGCCTTGATGGTCCTTAGCCACTCGACTCACACTTCTTCAAGCTCGCATCACATGACCCAACTTGACACTCTCCATGAGGTCCGGGCAATCCCGCGTCGAAAGACCACGTGCGCCTACTGTCTGCTACGACATGCGATACTATAGCATTCATCCAACCCTCCACCCGCCATCATTTGCCGGATTCCGAATGCTTGTACAGCGGAGGAGGATTGGAAGGCTTCTTGCCCGGATGGGCGGGTCGAATTCTGGACGTGGCTTTCGCAATAACAAGGCGTTAGCTATTACTTTCAGACACTTCTATACATAGTTGAGCAACAATTACAATCTCAAGCTTCAAGAAGTCTACTAATAATAGATGAAGATCGAATGTCACGTGTGATCATATCTAGCCTGGTAGGTTTTCGTAGCTAGGATGGGTAGAGCTGGACATTGTACCGATGCTGGAGCTTTCGTACTCGTAGACTGTAGCTTCGGGTGTAGCCGCTGCTAATCTCAGGGTCCTAAGTCGTCTTGCGTCATTCGGTGTGCACTGCGACTCGGAGGACAAACGCCCCGACTTGTCCGATTATCAGCCTGTTAATGCGAATACGACTGCGCCTTTAGGAGCTACCGATTTAATCATCGAATTGAATGGCCATATATCTTCAAGCTCCCATGCTGTGCTTTCGACTCATCTCTCTTCCATTCCGACCAAATGGCTGAAGTCCACGCTTTGGACGATTACTACTTAGCTATCACTCTCTTAATCACTATAGCATACCAGCTATTCTTCTTCTCCATCGCCTTCTCTCTCAAATTCGACAAGCTCACAGGTATTGTTGATGTCTCCACGCTCGTTCATATCAATACTGATCCGTTGTTCTAGACTTCGCTGGCGGCACCAATTTCGTGGTCTTAGCAATCATAACCCTTGCTTTCTCCGGCCACCACAATGCGCGCCAAATCGTCGACTCACTCTTCATCATTATCTGGGGCGCACGTCTCTCTGGCTTCCTCCTCTTCCGCATTATCAAAACCGGCAAAGATGACCGCTTTGACGATAAGCGGGACAAGTTCTTTCCATTCTTGGGCTTTTGGGTGTTCCAAATGCTCTGGGTCTGGACGGTCTCGCTACCCGTTACCATCCTCAACTCGCCGAATGTGACGAAATATCGTCAGCCCAGTTTTGGTACTGGAAGAGATATTGCCGGAGTGATACTATTTACCATCGGCTTCCTCATGGAAACTGTTTCGGACATACAGAAATACCAATTTAGGAGCAAGCCAGAGAACAAAGGAAAAGTCTGCGATGTCGGGCTCTTCGTCTGGACAAGACATCCGAATTATTTTGGAGAGATCATCATCCAGTTCTGTAAGCGGATCTCTGTCACTTTTCAGGCTTTTTACTGACAAGGCCAGCTATCTTTATGATTGCCGTATCGCCTGCAGCATACGGATATGTTCATGGGGGGGCGTATAGTGCTCTCTACGCTTCGATCTTAGGAGCCTTCTTCTTGACTATTCTCCTCATGTTCGTGTCTGGGTTACCTTTACAAGAACGCCCAGGAGCCAAGAAGCGCTATGAAAGCGGCAATCACTGGGAATCGTTTTCTGCATATACAAAACGCACGAGCATCCTGATACCCTTTCCTCCCCAGCTTTATGTCAGCATGCCCACAATCCTGAAGAGGACCATTTTTTTGGAATTTCCTATGTACGTGTTTGATCCTGCAAAGCATGCAGATCAGGGGAAGGTACAAGAGCGGCAGGCTGAAGAGGGAGTTGCAGATTCCGGCAACGAGCAGACGCAAGACGGCCAGGCGCATGAGTAGATTCCCATTTGCGGCATTAGGCTTTGTTTCAACCATTGGGAAATTTGGCGCTCTTTGGAAATGGCAGATGTTTGACATGGTATCTTATTGACTGATCCATTGTCGCCGTTGCCCAGTCAAAATACAAGACTTCCTAATGATCATACGCAAATGCCCTTCATGTTGTGAAACCCGTGGTGATCTCGTGACCTGGCATGCAGATCGAAATTAAGCGTTTAGACGCGATAAGCGACCGTTGCATTCTTGCCAATGAGGTCACTTTGGGCTTAAGCTCACTATCATCTTACATGTCTACGGTGGAAGTGGAGGTCATATCTTAGTATCACTAGTGACACTCTTGT
Organism: Platismatia glauca; assembly: GCA_963556305.1. Taxonomy (NCBI): domain Eukaryota; kingdom Fungi; phylum Ascomycota; class Lecanoromycetes; order Lecanorales; family Parmeliaceae; genus Platismatia; species Platismatia glauca. Next base: position 1,668,049 of record OY745765.1, on the reverse strand, counting down.
CAAGCGCAAAGACTCTCAAGGTGAGCTCAACATTTTGTGAGGTTGAACACTGTGCTCTGAGTCGTTTACTGAAGCAAGAAATTGGAGAACAAAGGATGCTAACCCTCAGTGTCAAGGCAGGGACGACTTTGTTTCGCAGGGTCCTTGCAGTGAGCCTTTGTATTTGGCGCCAGTCAATATTGCGGATCCAGCCACAAACAATCGGATATGCTTGGGAACTACAGCATATATAAACAGCCTTGTGGAAGCTTTCTGGAAACACGTTACAGGCCTAGAACAAGTGAAGCAATAAAGATATCCTAAGACATAATCAACATCAAATCTGAATTTTTGGTGTTGAAGCGCAACTTGTGAGAGCCGTCATGGAGGCCAAAGAGGTCATCGAGAAGTCCAAAGCTCTCTCAAAAGCCACAGCGGCCAAAGATCCACCTGAGAACATCATTCGCATCCTCAATGATCTGAAAACCGGTATCAAAGCTGACGAAGATCTCCTCCGCTCTACAAAAATCGGTGTGGCCGTAAACCGCTCCAAGCAACATCCAAACCCTGCAGTCGCCCGTCTAGCTAGTGAAATTGTTAAGAAATGGCGCGACGACATCAACAAGCTGAAGGGAAGCAGCCCCTCAGATAGGAAGAGCCCGAATGGTACTGCATCCCCTGCCACGGCGAATACTACGAATGGCAAACCCAAGCTCAACGTACCGCCTGCGGAGCGCGATTGGAAGAAGGACAAGGTCGACATCGCCCGCACCAACCAAGCCACACGTGACGGCACTATCGGTCTCATCTACAACGGTCTGGCCTACATGTCCACCGACGCCTCACTAGAAATATTACATAAAGCTGCTGCAGTGGAAGCTGCTGGCTTCGCCGAGTACGGTCCGGAGAACAATGCTAGCTACTCTTTAAAGATGCGCAGCCTCTTCATGAACCTCAAAGCCAAGTCCAATCCGAAACTACGCGTAGATGTCTTGAATGGCACCATCTCCCCCGATCGTCTTGTCGTCATGAGCAACGAGGAGCTCAAGAGCGCAGAAAGGCGCGCAGAGGACGCTAAGCTTATTCAAGAGAACTTGAAGGACTCACAAATGCCACAGGTACAATCACTCTGTCACATCATTCGCTCATATCAGTGAGCGAGACCGGTCAGTACTGACAGTGTCATAGGTGGAGAGGAGCATCAGCACAAGTCTGGAGTGCAGCAATCCCAAGTGCAGAGGTAAACGTGTTCCCAGCGTGGCCTCGTCCTAGGCTTCCATCTTCATGCAGAGAGGCTGACCTTGGGGAACGTCTAGGCCAAAAGACCGTTGCTTACACGCAAGCTCAAACCCGCTCCGCTGATGAACCGTAAGACATACTCTCTTACTGCCACCAGCATCACGCTAACATGTACTCACAGGATGACTACCTTCTGCGTAAGGGCCTCGATCATATCCCCGCGCTTTGATACTGACCGTTACGATAGGAGTGTACGAAATGTGGCAAGCGCTGGAAGTTCAGTTGAGCATTGGGAGTCTCACAGCATTGATGAAGCATTTAGCATGGTCACACAGGCGTTTCGGGGCGGTGGAATACCCAGGGACGAGGGAGTCCGACGTCGGCATGGCGGCCGTGGTCTTTCCGCGGCATAGTAGCAATGAATATGATACCTATGCCACAGCTGCCATGCGTGCCACTGATTCCACACCGTGAATGTTTCTCACCGAAGAGCCCACCCGCTGCGTGACGGGCGCTCGTTCCAGACGCAACCAACCTGACGCCACGGGAACTCGATCCGCAGCCATAGCCTCCCTCTCCTTCCGAAAATTAGATCAAAGCCCAATAGAACAGGCACGAGCCCAGCGCCACGAGAACCGCGCACTGCCGTCCCGTCACCGGACGTCCAAGCCGGGTCATCGAATCCCACCATCTACCTCCTCATTCACTCTCGAAGCCGTCTTCACGGAGAAAAGTGGTGCGCAGGACTCCACATCCCCCCCACATCCTATCCTTCCTCTCACTGCGCAGCATCCAACGTGAAGGATTCCGGCCCTTACTCCAACAGTCGTGGGCAGAGAACACCACGACAGGCGGCACGAGGAAGTCGGATCGCTTCGTCGTCCTCGCACCACTCCGTACGTGCACTGCGTTCGATCTCGAGGGCCGAAATCGCGGATCCGCTGCCCTCGCGGCTGATAGTTTGCACGTTGACGTCACGCGTGTGAAGCTAGTGTGACTGTGAATTTTGTCGCGTTCCCTTGAGGGTACGACGTTTGGGACGGCGACGATCTTGTGGGTCTTTGTGCGACGGGAATGGGTATCGCTAGATGCTAAAGCTATCTCCAATGGCTACATATGTACACTATATAGGTGCTCTACAATTGAGGTATACATTGACCTGTCGTGTGCCCCCTCATTGCACGCAGCATCACGGTATGTACCCCTTACGTCGAGATCACGACCTCGAGATCATGACCGAGGAATTCTTGTACCTGCGGTCTCGTCAGCACTGGCCCTGTCCACGCTTCAAGAAGCGAATGATTAGCAAACTTACCAGCTCAGCATCGGGTTCTCCCCGCTCTTCGTCGCCGTATCCTGTACATAGGCCCATCGAGACAGGAATTCCGAATGGCTCATTACCCTTGTCAATTTACCGGTAATGGCTCTATAGATATCTTCCACGGTTGCAAAGTCCGTAGGGAAGAGGATGTCGAAGTAGCCTTGTTGGACCTACCCAACCATCCCGGTCAGCAAAAGTTGTTTCGGGGTCGATGGAGAAGGAGTGGTACTTACGTATGGCGTAGTCACAGGCACGACCCTTCGTTTATACCTCGTTTGCACTACGGGTGCATTGATACCTTTGATGGTGTCGGGCAAGGCGTGGAAATCGGATGTGATAAGCTCGTGCTTGGGGAAGTAGTCCCTCAAGACGTCGAAGAATTGCATCAGCCGCGTGGGTATATATTCAGGTACGGTCAGGTTAGGGGCAAATGGTAACCTCGACTTGAATCTACGTAGAAGCCTGGATCCCCGAAGCGGGTGATCGAACGGTCGGGAGCAAGCTGAAGCTCGGACTCGCAGGAAACGTGACGCTACGGAGTCAATCTGCTTGGTATAGAATTCATAGAAGTCTCCAATATTGTCGACGAGGACAGTGCCTTGCAATGGCTCTTCGGTGAAGGGATCGTATCGTATACTATCATGGGCGAAGTTGTCGAAGACCTCGAGAGCGAGGAAGTAGCAGGGTGCAGGAACGAAGGTATCCCAAGAGAATATAGACTTGTTGATGATTTCAACGTGCTCGATGTGGCCCCTAGAAGAGGCATTCCGCGTGAGCTGCGTAGACTGTAGTGAGGCGAGCGAAGAAGATATCTCAATGACTTTAAATTTCGTCCTAGCATACACGTCCGGATGAAGGTCACGGATGTAATCCAGTATGTTGAGCATCAGCGTTCCATTGCCTGCACCCAACTCATACATTATGAGGTCTTCCAATGGGTAGCGCTTGAGTTTGTAATTCGTGACAAGGTATCTGGCAATGGCTTCGCCATAAAACGGTCGAAAGAGCTCAGTAGGTGTATGCCATAATTGTCTACTCTCGTGGTACACTTCGTTGTCAAGCTCATCTTCGAAGGCAGTGTAGCGCCGGCCCAGTTGGCTGTGAAAATCAGGCTCGTTGGCCATGTTGTTGAAATCGAAGGGGTGGCCAGGGCTGAAGATTACGGCTTGTTTAGAAAAGTAGCCGTAATGCGGATTATAGAGGCTGTCTAGACGGCAATTTAGCACAGGCTGAAGACATTCAACAGACAACGGTACCCTCTATAAAGTCGCGTGCTAGCATCTTCACCCTCTTAGGCCTTTCCCTCCTACTCCTCAGCATATCCGAGGTGACCATAGGATATCTCTCATAATCCCTCAGCTTGTCTGGGGGGAAAATATCCGTCCGCATCTGCCAATCGCTTGTTTGTCTGCTATCGTCATCTCCATCTTCCTTAAGGCTCCTGTAGTATCTTTGCCCCGGCGCATTGAGTAAAAGTCTTCTGGATGTGGGAGGGTAGAAACGCAATCTGGAGCACGTCTGATGGGACAATAGGCAACGAAAGATCTTCGAAGCGAACGGTGAGTCCATGTCGCTTCTGTCTCCGTGCCCGGTATATGGTACGTTCAGCAATGGGGTCTATTTGGCGCTTATGAGCTTACCGCGCTTCTAGAGCTTCAATCCCTGCCGAATCCGGCATCTTGTATTTACCACTCTTCGCACTTGAGGTTTTCCAAAATTTGTGTTAATACTTATTTACATTCCAATTATATGGTGCGATGCCATGGAAAATAGGCCAAAGTTGTATGCTTTCACAGCATTCGTAGCCGGCATCCTTCTGACGCTCGGTTACAAGGACTTCTACCCTGGCCTTGACTGGCGGTTTTGGAGACGACGCAGGGCAAATAGGACGATAGCAAGTGCCGGACTCAATGACGACGATCATATTAACTTGGAAGATCACGAGAAGGATGGTGCGATCTCGATGGACGTTGCTGAAGGCATAGAAGCGTGCATTGGGAACACTATGTTGTTCAAGATAAAGTCACTGTCTGCGGAGACTGGGTGTGATATACTCGCTAAAGCAGAAGTAAGTCGTAGAATATTACTAGCTAGCAGTGACCTATCTGATAGCCTGGTAGTTCCTCAATGGCGGTGGAGGCAGTCCCAAAGACAGAGTAGCCCTCAGCATCATCGATCTGGTAAAAGCAATTATTCAACCATTCTTGCAAGTCCTGAACCATGCGTAGGCTGAGGAGCAGGGTCTCTTGACACCCAATTCGGGAGACACCATCTATGAGGGCACGGTAGGATCCACTGGAATCTCCCTAGCCACAGTCTGCAGAGCAAGAGGCTATCTAGCGTATATGTAGGCTCCTTCTTCATAGCCTCCCAACCAGAACTTAACCTCTGCATCCTAACGCACTCCATAGTTGCATGCCTTCGGACCAAGCAATCGAGAAGTCTTCCCTCCTTCTCAAACTCGGCGCGGCCGTCGAGCGCGTTCCGCCAGCCCCCATCGTCGACCCCATGCACTTCGTCAATCGCGCCCGCGCCCTTGCAGCCGAACACACCGCCGACCCCTATCGACCAGGTCGCGGCTACTTCGCGGACCAGTTCGAGAACGAAGCTAATTGGCAAGCCCACTATGACAGCACAGGACCGGAAATTTTCCGCCAGTGCGGAGGAAGGATTGATGCATTCGTTGCTGGCGCTGGCACTGGTGGGACAATTACTGGTGTTGCAAGATATTTGAAGCCGAGATTGCCGGATGTGAAAATTGTGCTTGCGGATCCGCAGGGGAGTGGGTTGTATAATCGCATTAAATACGGAGTCATGTTCGCGACAACGGAAAAGGAGGGAACGAGGAGGCGATCGCAGGTGGATACGATTGTGGAGGGTATTGGGATCAATAGAGTCACGGCTAATTTCGAAGCTGGGAGGGTATTGATAGACGATGCTGTCAAGGTCGATGATGAGCAAGCCCTAGCGATGGCTAGATGGCTTGTGGAGAAAGACGGGATTTTTGTGGGAAGCAGCAGTGCCGTCAATTGTAGGCGTAAACTCGCCTGTCTACATCGTACTGCAACTGACTCTCAAAAGGTATTGCTGCGGTGAAAACTGCGCAAAGGCTAGGCCCTGGCCATAGGATTGTCACTATTCTTTGTGACTCTGGGACGAGACACATCTCAAAGTTCTGGGCAAAGGCAGGAAGCATTGGCGGCAAGACAGACAGCAAGCTAGAAGACATCATTGATCAACAGGGTCGGGAATGATGACGTTCTTTTCATGAGGATATCATTCTACCTCCTGCTCAGCTATTGGGCCTGACGAATCCACCTAGTCCTTCATATTCCAAGGCCACGACATGCCTCGCCAGATCGTCCAAAATAGAGCAGTAGGTATTGCTTTCCAAGTTGGCTACTCTGGCTCCTCCTGTACCAGTCCCGTCGGGTCGGTAATCAAGTGATCGAAAATGATAGAAAACAGGACTCATGGCAGGTTCCGAATGGAACCGAGAAGAACCCGTGCCTGCCAAATCGTGGCCGTATGCTTGCAACTTGGCTCTCGGGTAAAGTGTTTGGCCAGTATTGCAGATCATGGTATTGTTGATAGGTAGAGACAGCATCAGAAATCATTTGGCTGTGAGCTCGCCGAAATCGTCGAGGCTATGCTCTTCTGAGAGTGCAGCAGAGGCGTCGGACTCTGCGGGTTTGACGTTGGAGACTTGCGTCGTCAAGACAACGGATGTTGCCGCATCCGAAGCGTTTGAACTTTTCCTCAAGCCTCTTCATCGCTGTGCGGTTTCAGCCTGAGGATAATCGCTCTTTCAGAGATAGGACAGTTCGTCCTCGCTATAATCATCCATTGCTGTCCATATTGAGGAAAGAGATTCCGCAATGATCTCTTTCTTGATCTTCTTTGACGGTGATCGAGCTGCCAAGAGCGTCTTACTCGGTGGATGAGAACCGGACTCAATGACGTCAGATTCTATTGCCTCTTCGATTCGCTTCTGTGCTGGGGTGGCTATTTCTGAAGCCATGCGCAAACGCTGAGAGTCAGAATCCAAGACGATACTGTTGGTGGCTGTCTTAGGCTGCTTCCGTGCAGAAGGGGCTACGCCTGGAGTCATGCGCAACGATTGTGACTCGGCGTCCGAGATAGCCCTTGTTGCCTCTGCCCCTAGGTCTGACGCTGGAGTAGCTACGACAGCTTTCGTGCTCAGAGGCTGCGAGTCGGCGATCTCGGGGCCTAGAGAAGATCTGATATCACTGAAGACAAATGCTGCAGAAGCTGCATACTGGCTCTCTGCGGCAGCATTTGAAGGCGACCTGGTGGGAGCACGGATCACAAGGACCTCCTGGTGGGGAAAGCCTAGGTCTAGCACTGTAGGTGCACTTTCCGGAATAGCAGAGAGCTGTCTGATGAAATCAGACTCTTCGGTCTCCGTAGTGGCCAAGGGCGATGTAATATGAGGGTGGTTCGACGGACTTTGTCTGGTATCTCCGCGCTTCTTGATCACATTGCCTGTTGCAGCCATTGGTATCACGACTTGGACATTCTGTTTTTTGATCGTACTTTTGCTAGCTACTTTAACAAAAGGCTCATTGGATACACTTGACTTGCCATGGTTAAGTGGCTGTGCTGAACGAATCGAAAGGAATTTCGTTGACGCAACCTTCTGTCGTCCTTCTGCGGTTGAATTTTTACTTCGCATAATGTCTTCTGATGTAGGTGAATTTGACTCTTCCTGGTGTATTATGGAGTGGCATGTTCTAAGTTGTTTGGGCGAATTCAAAGCTTCAATTGCTGTAACACGTCGAGGTTGCATTCCAGGAGAGACAATGCAATCACTGTATGACTCTGCGCCCTCAAGATCGGGCTCAGCCTTGATAGACATGGTTGAAGAAGATACCTGAGCACCGTAGCCGTTCTTAGAGACGACTTCAATTTCTTGCTCCGGGAGATTTGTAGCGGACTTGTCTCTGCGCATACTTACATCGTCTTCGATTTCGAGTGGCTTTGGGCCGGTTTCGTCAGATGCTAGAGAATGCATGCTAGGTGACAAGCTGGGAAGCGGTGTTCTATGCCCCGCTATTAAAGGTACTCGCGGCTTTGGGCTCGCCTTACCACGGGCTTTCACGCGCCTCCAATGGGTTGCAATAGAGTTAAACTGCCGTTTTGGAAGATAGGGCACCATGGCCGTATTCGTGAGATCCGTAGTTGTCTTGAGGTGAACAAGAAGCTCTTCCTCCTCCTTCGTCCAGCGGATTTTCTTCCGGGCAAGGGGCTTCGATTTATCCAACTTGGAAAGCAGTCTGTCGGCATTGTTCTCTTGGCCGCGCGCGGATGGCATCGACTGATGACTTGTTGAGTTGGCACTTCCGCGTCTCCGCTGCGGATGTTTGTTGACCTCGGGTGTCCATAGCGAGATATCTGCTCGTTCGTCGTCGGAATATTCTCGCAAATTATCAACGTTGGCCACGCGCACCTCCTCTCTCTCCCGCTTGGGTAGGGACATATTCGGCAATGGCGGTGCTCTCCATGCTGGCTCAACAGCTGGCTCCTCCACAAACGCGGGCTTTTTATTGAGGAGACACCAGCGTTCCTGAGCACCTAATCTATCCTTACTGTATGATGCCCATTCGATATCGCTACTCGCCAACTCATCCTCTTCGTCATCTGGAGGAATTGAGACTGCTCTCCTTGAATTCTTGCCCAATGTGTGTAGAGGGGACTCAGCTGGCGCATCGCCCATAAGGCTATCAGCATCAAACTCCGACGGCTCGGAATCTTCAGGTTCTTCAGTGACGGCTGCATCTCCTGCGCTGGATGGTTGCAGAGCCGCGAAATAATCCTCACTGTACTCCAGTGAAGAATGGTCGTCTTCGTCGTAGGTATTTCCCAGTTCTTCGGATGAGTATTCAGCGTCTCCTGCATCTCTCTCATTGGTCATGCCCAGGATATGACCATTGTTGACCACAATCTCCCCTGTCTCCATATCTATCTCATCGCCTATGCCATCGAAATCCCTGCCGTATTTGTCAAATATCGATTCGAAGATCGACTTCAACCGGAGGTCATTTCGAGCTCTCCGCGCATTAAGGTCGGTGTCTGGGTAGCTACTTCCTGAAAGGCGCTGCCTTTTGAACGGTTGCTCCATGCTCGTATTGGGAATCGGCTGTCAGCCAAAGCAAGTGTTGATTGTTCTAACCTAATATATGTTGAAGATAGTATTGTCGAAAGCAGGGAGCGTCAGTCGCGTGCAGCTCAAAGGAAACACCGAGAAGGGTTCCTCGCGTCGGCAAAATTTCGGGCTTCAAAAGACGTCTGAACTCAGCAAAGCCAACACATCGGGAACTCGAGAACGATGAACTGCCAGAAATGCCGAACACCTTTAAAACTTGATAGCTCGCTGCAGGATCTGAACCCGGCAGCTTTCGACCTCTTGGTAGGTCTGTAATCAGCTCGTGCTGTTGTTGCGCACGAATACTGAATCATTCACAGGATCGACGGGTCATACCAATGATCCGGCAACCAGTACCTCTAGAGTACCATACCCCCACGAACGCAAGGATCTCTACAATCAGGTAGCCCAGGATGCAACATCTCCAGTATTCAGAAGGGCTATTCCTGCTGCTCGGCTGGGGTTCGGCTCCCAACCTGCGGTGGCCGCGTCGACGAAAGCCGGCTTGAAGGACAATCCAGCCATGTCCTTTGTGATGCTTACAGACTCGCAAGTCGTTCCTCCCCAACATACGTTGGATGACAACGAGGGAACGCGAAAGGACAAGGGTTCGAAAGAATCGCACAGTGCTGCAAATGAGATCTCCAGCGATCCAAAGCAAATCTTGTCTCACCAGACTGAGTCAACCACTCGACTTTTCGAGATCCTCTCGTCTCGCTCTGACATAGATCACCCCATTTGTGCTGAGTGTACCGACCTTCTTCTCTCACAGCTCCAAACCCGTCTATCCGCGTCTACTAAGGAGCGAGACGCCTACATTACTTTTCTAAAGACCCTTAACAACTCTATTCCGTCTTCATCCGAGATCTCAAAAGCTCAAGCTTCCCTTGCGTCATCTAGAGCCGCCGAAGCCAAGGCATTTTCCGAGCTCCTGGCTCTTGAGAAAGAGAAAGCGTCACTAGACGATGAAGTCGCAACCCTAGAAGCTGAAGCTCTCGCCCTTGATGAGGAGGAGCAAGCGTTCTGGCGCTCTAGAAATGCGTTTGCAATGACATTGTCCTCCTTTCAAGACGATCGTGATGCTCTCAATGCCGCTTACGATCATGATGCTCAGCAATTGGAACGCCTCGAACTAACCAATGTCTACAATGACACGTTCTGTATTTACCACGACGGGCCCTTTGCTACAATAAATGGTCTTCGTCTCGGGCGTCTTCCACCTCAGCTGAACGTAGACTGGTCTGAGATCAACGCTGCATGGGGCACAGCTGCTTTACTTCTTGCGACAGTGGCCGAAAAGCTAGGCTTTACTTTCCGAGGCTACAGAATCAAACCAATGGGCAGCACCTCCAGAATCGAGAAAATAGAACAAGGAAGCTCAGCTTCGAGGCAAGCATCTTCCGGCAAAGCAACCAATTCCACTTCCAATTCCAACAAACCCCAAGAACCCCAGCAACCAAAAATCACCCCTCTTGACTTGTTCTCGTCTGGCGATCTCCCTTTAGGCAGGATGCTGCTCCATCGCCGCCTCGACGCAGGCATGGTCGCCTTCCTTGAATGTTTGCGCCAGCTTTGCGACTTCGTCGAGCAATCCTCCCACCAATTTTCTCACAATTCCAACTTGTCGATTGTTGAAAGAGGTTCGCCCGCGAGGGATGCGAAGGTAGCGAAGCTGAAAGTACCTTATTCCATCACAAAGGACAGGATTGGGGACCCAGAAAAGCCAGATCTGATCGCCAGTATCAAGCTTGGAGTCAGTCAAGATGAGGCATGGACTAGAGCATGTAAGTACACGCTGACCTGTTGCAAATTCTTATTGGCATGTGCAAGTAATGTGGGCTGGGTCGGTCAGAGGAAGTGAAAGAGTCTTAAATAGTCATCGAAGGTGTGAGTATTCTTCTGGCCTGGGAAAGAAAGGGTCTTCCCACAGATATTTGACACATCCTGAATTCGCATACCACCCAAGCGAGTGAATATCCTCTGAATTCAGTACTCAGCTTTAAGTTTGGGTTATCAGAAGCTGAGGCAATTGTAACTACGTACCTTACCTTGCGTAGTATAAAGTAACTATTCATGACGCGCTTAACGCGGTAAAACTCGCAACAACTCATACTTATGCTACAGTACTTTATTATTATGAGTCTTGACTTTTGACTCATTATCCAAATCGTACGACCATCTTCCGCACCAAGGATCGAAACTTTCAGTCTGGCGAGTTCTTCCGTCTATAAAGCCTCATCTCCAATCATAGTGATAATTCGCCGGGCGCTGTGGAGGCGCGCTCGAACAATGTCTTCAAAGTCTCCTCCCCCAGTAGCCAATGGCCCTACGGCTGCGCCCAAAGATCCCGAGAAGGAGCGAAAGAAGGTCGAAAAGACCCAAAAGTATAATGAGAAGAAGGCGAAGGCGAAGGCTGCTAATGCACAAGCCATACAAGGCCCTTCGAAAACCATGGCCAAAAAAGCTAAGCAAGATGATTGCAAGGATGAGCCTTTACCGCCCTACATAGAAAGGACACCACCTGGGGAAAAGAAGAGTTAGTCGTCACATATTCACCGACAAAAGGTACTCCAATTGACTTTCTACCAGTCTTGCAATCTATGAGTGATCCCCATCACATCAACTACATACCCAAGATAGTAGAATCAGGATGGTATGACTGGTGGGACAGAGAAGGCTATTTCAAGCCTGAGTTTGGACCTGACGGCAAAGTGAAGGAGCAGGGCTACTTCGTCATTCCGGAACCTCCACCAAACGTAACCGGAGCTCTACACATGGGTCACGCCCTCCCCAATGCTTTGCAGGATAGTCTGATAAGATGGAATCGAATGCGAGGATTAACAACACTGTGGCTGCCCGGCTGTGATCATGCCGGAATTTCCACTCAGACTGTCGTCGAAAAGATGTTGATGAGGCGAGAAGGAAAGACGAGGCATGACCTTGGCAGAAAAGCACTGGTGGAGCGGATCTGGGATTGGAAAGAAGAGTATCATCGCAATATTAATGGAGTACTTCGGCGCATGGGCGGTTCTTTTGATTGGACGAGAGAAGCCTTCACTATGAATCCAACTTTCTCAGCTGCAGTAACGGAGACTTTCGTAACACTGCACGAAGAAGGTCTCATCTATCGGGCTAATAGATTGGTCAATTGGTGTACAGCACTCAACACGACCCTCTCAAATTTAGAGGTGGACAACCTAGAATTGAAAGGACGGACGATGCTCGATATACCGGGGTACAAGAAGAAGATCGAATTCGGGGTGATGACTCATTTCCTATATCAGATTGAGGGGAGCGAGGAGACAATAGGTATTTGTACCTCGGGGTGATCGGCGGACTCTAATTGCTAATTCTCCACTAGAAGTGGCTACGACGCGGCCTGAGACTATGCTTGGTGATACTGGCATTGCCGTGCATCCCAAAGACGAGCGATATAGACATCTGGTAGGAAATTGCGTAACACACCCCTTTCTGGAACGACGAATACCTATTGTCGCAGACGAATACGCGGATCCAGAAAAGGGAACGGGTGCGGTGAAAATCACACCAGCTCATGATTTCAACGACTTCGAAGTTGGACGTAGGAATGGGTTGGAATTCATCAACATATTTACCGATGATGGTACTCTGAATGAAAAGGCAGGAGAATTTCAAGGTATCAAGCGGTTCGATGCAAGATATAAGGTCATTGAAGCTCTCAAAGCTAAAGGGCTTTACGTCAAATGGGAGAACAACGAGATGAAGGTACCCAGATGCCAAAAGTCGAAGGATGTCATCGAGCCGATTATGAAGCCACAATGGTGGTTGAAGATGAAAGATGGTTTGGCACCTGCAGCAATCAAGGCTGTAAGAAATGGTCAGATAAAGATTCGACCAGAATCTGCGGAGAAGAACTACTACTCGTGGATGGAGAATATCAATGATTGGTGTTTGTCGAGACAATTATGGTGGGGCCATCAAGCTCCGGCATATTTCGTCAATATAAAGGGCGAGGCTGGTGACGAGAGTGATGGAGAGCTGTGGGTCACTGGGAGGACAGAAGAAGCGGCAGAGGGAAAAGCAAAGGCTAAATTTCCTGATAAGGAGTTCACACTTACGAGGGATCCAGATGTTCTTGACACTTGGTTTTCTTCTGGTCTATGGCCATTCGCAACATTAGGCTGGCCAAATAAGACCCACGATCTGGAGACCCTCTATCCTACATCCGTACTTGAAACCGGCTGGGATATCCTCTTTTTCTGGGTGGCTAGAATGATCATGTTCGGTATAAAAATGACAGGGCAAATTCCCTTCCGGGAAGTTTATTGCCATTCCCTAGTCAGAGATTCGGAGGGAAGGAAAATGTCAAAATCCCTGGGAAACGTTATTGATCCTCTCGATGTGATGGAGGGTATCTCGCTTTCCAATTTGCATCAAAAGCTGGAGGCGGGAAATCTTGATCCAACAGAAGTCGAGAAGGCCAGGAAGACTCAAAAAACAGCGTTTCCGGATGGAATACCAGAATGTGGCGCTGATGCTCTACGATTTTCTTTAGTCAATTATACAACCGGAGGTAAGACGTCTTACATCTATTGATGACTAGTAGAATTCACTAACATTCACTAGGCGGTGATATCAATTTCGACATAAAGGTCATGCAAGGCTACCGCAAGTTCTGTAACAAAATTTATCAAGCCACCAAATACGTTCTTGGCAAACTCGACTCTTCCTTCATCCCCCAGAAGCTGCCCATCAAGACCGGCCAGGAATCACTTGCAGAGCTTTGGATCCTGCACAAACTAAATACCGCCGCCGCAGAGATCCACACAGCGTTCACTCAACGCGAGTTCTCCCAAGCAACCTCGATAACGTATCAGTACTGGTACAACCATCTTTGTGATGTATATATCGAGAACTCCAAGGCTATCATACAAGACGGTACTCCTTCGGAGCAAGAATCTGCCAAGCAGACCCTTTACACTGCCCTCGAAGGCGGGCTAACGATGATCCACCCTTTCATGCCCTTCCTAACCGAAGAACTCTGGCAGCGCCTACCCCGCCGTCCTGAAGACCATACGCCTTCCATCGTCAAAGCAGCCTACCCGCAATTCAATGCCGAGCTCGACGACAGAGATTCCGAAGAAGCCTACGAGCTCATCATGTCCGTGGCAAAAGGCATACGCCAAGTAGCAGCCGAGTACTTCATCAAGGACTCCGCAACCGCCCACGTTCAACTGTTCACCCCTTCCGCCCTCTCAACCTGTAAATCACAAGTCGCTTCCATCAAGTCGTTGAGCGGAAAAGCCATGTTGGGCGAGGGCGCATCCATCTCCATTCTCTCGCCCACCGATTCAAAGCCAGCTGGCTGCGTTGTGCAATCCGTTTCTGCTTCCGCGGCCGTATATTTGCTTGTCAAGGGCCGTATGGATATTGACGCCGAGGTCAAGAAAGCGAAAGAGAAACTGGCGGCTGCGCAAGAGGCACTGGAGAAGAGGAGGAAGATGGTCGGAGGAGAGGGCTGGGAGAAGATGAGAGAGGACGCGCAGGAGACGGAACGGAGAAAGCTGGCGAATGCGGAGCAGGAGGTCACGGTGCTGGAAGGGAGCGTGGAGCAATTTGAAAGGCTGAAATTGGAATGAAGATGGCTTCCGATGAGGGGTAGAGTAGGACGACAGGACGGCGACGGGATCGATTTGAAAGGACGAGAGGGGGTAGAAGGAAAGAGAGCAAAGAGGTAGCACGAATGCTCAATCCTAGGCCCATTGAACAATAACAGATGACGATGCCTTGCATTCGCGAAGTGAGATTGCGTCCCCTGGGCTCTCCACTGTCGCACCGGCTTCCTTGACCAACAACAATCCTCGCGTCCGAAGCTCATCCGTTCCCAAAGCCCACATGGTCCGATCCCGCAGGACGATCGCACTGCGCGTGCCGGGCTGGCGGAGTCGAGAGCTTGAGATATATAAGCACGAAACCTACAGCGGCGCTGAGCTAGGTATCTCAAGTCCAAGCCCTCCGAACCGATCGCCCGCAGGCATCTGGCTCACTGGTGTCACGATCTCAGCAGGCAGTCGGATAGACGCGAGTTCCGAGGTCGTCGACAGATGGATTGCTCGCGGCGAATGTACGGATCTACTCTATTGGTATCACATGCGCTCCGTCCATCAAAGGAACCAGAAATCTATAGTCATACACCCCCCATCCTTTCGCGCATCTTTTGCATTTGGAAACGTCAGATCCCCCTCCCTCTCCCATGTGATTCCTCCCACGGGAAGCACAGAACGCCGATAGCGCCCTCATTTAGATCCGGCTTTCATCCTCGTCGTGGCGTAGGCCGCGCCCACCGCGCTAAGGGCGCCGATGAACAGGCACACGGCGATAGCGTTCGGGCCACTGGCCGCCTTTGCCACGTCCTCCTCTCCCAGGTCCTCGTGCAATTCCGGACTCTTGCCCGGTTCGAGGATGGAGAACACGACCATGCTTATAAACGTGCCCACGAATTGGGGTAATGTGGTGAAGAGATTGAGGATGCCGAGGTATATACCGGCTGTCTCGCCGGTTGAGGAGTCGCCGCTGGACGCGTCGTCGTCCCGGTCGAGATGGTTGAGGCGTAGGAATGTTGGTGAGGGCGCGGGGGAGGAGAAGTCGTCGTTGGAATTTGAAAGGCGGCGGTAAGAGGAGCCGTTTGCGAGCATAGTCGAAGGCGTAGTAAGGCGGTTTATTTCCACGCCCATAAAGGCGAAAGGTGCCCAACAGGCCAAGGCCCAGGGGATGCCGCAGATACTCACGATGACTGTAGCCATCTGCAGGCTTCGCACGAAAGGAGCCATACACATGGCACCTGCAAAGATGATGTGGCTGAATTGCCAGGCGGTCAGAAGGTCGGGTTTGCGGTTGTTGAGTGCAGTGACCAAGGGAGCGAAAGGCCCCAGGAAGGCCGGAGGCCGCGGGGTGAAAGGTCGAGAGCGAGAGGTGTCTGGAGATTGGACGACGAAGGGGAGGAGGATGGACGCGATGAAAGTGATGATGGAAAAGACGACGAGGGATAGAGAGCCAACGCGGCCAACGTCGCCAAGGGCGTCTTTGGATGCGGAGGCGTTCGTTTCCGGGTGGTAGCGAAAGTAGACTTCACCAACCCAGGTGGTGGAGTAGAAGAGGAATGGGAACCAGCCTATCGATTATAAGTCCTGCTGTTGATGGGAGAGGGGGTAACCTTATTACCGATCCATGCCCAGAATTGGACCCAGCAGATTGCTTGTATCCGCTCTGGTAGGTGCATGGTAGTCTTCAAGATCTTGCTGATCATCTTCACTGCCCCTGTCTTGGCACCGTCGTCCCTGCAAGCGTGATTAGAGCGCCAGAGGACATCAAGGATTGGAGTGATGGCAATACCTTGCTGATATCAAAACCCGCTCTTCGACAGCCCAAGACGTGATGCCAATAGCAATGAGAAAGGCAACCGCAGCGATCACCGTCAACTGCTTGAATTGAGAGTCCCCCAAAACGTTTCCGAAAATGCTAACAAGGTCCAGCGTTCCAGCACCATAGCCTATCAAATGGCCAATAGCAATCATCCTACTTGCTTTAAGATCTCATTATTCATGTATTCTCAAATGCAGAGAAGCAGCGCTTACCCCAGGCAGAGCCAAGCTGCTGTTTTGCAATCGGTAGGGTGTCGACGATAAGACTTCGGCACGAAGACTGGACTGTATTTACATCAGCTGCGCGATCTGTCTTTTCTATGCGAGCAGAGCACAAACCTGCATTGATAGCGAAATCCACGGCGTAGATACTAAGGACGGCCAGAGCGATCGTGCATGACTTCGCCTGTAGTCGTGATGAGCTGGAACCTCGTAAATGTCATGGTTCCAGTCACCAACCGTCTCCGGCTCCCTGACGAACAGCCTCACTATCTCCCCCGTCCACCCCAGTACCAACAGGCAGACAGCCACAATCAAACTTCCCCCAATCATGAACGGTCTCCGTCTTCCCCATTTTGATCTCGAGTTGTCGGCCAGCACTCCCACCACGGGCTGCATGATCAACCCTGATAGAGGCCCCGCGATCCATACCAGCGATGTTCGACTCTTCGTGAGGCCGAGTTGGAGGAGGTAAGGAGTGCAGTCTGTCAATTGGCTCAGTAAAGCTGCTTCCCGTGTCGCCGTAAAAGACTGGGGTCTTACAGGTCATCTCAATCCCCCAAGTAAATCTATACAGGACTCGTAAGCTTTCGGGTGGCCATCTGCCGCAAGGCGTGCACTTACTGCAAGCCCACCAGACTGAAGGTCAAAAGCGCCATTCGAATGGACTCTGTCGAACCTTTGATTGACGGGGTGCCTGCCCATGATGCCGCCTGAGGCATTGCCTCCTCGATTTTTCTCATATGGTTTGCCAGGTATCATCTAGGCGTAGGTGGAATATATGCTAGTTGCGCGGACTAATCTCCGTTCTGCAGGGCGATAGGGTGCGGAAGCAGATCCTTGGTGTGAACAGACGGGCAAACATATGTCCTTCGTCTTCAGATGTCGCTGAATTGAAGAAGATACGTATCTTATAGACGTCAATGATACCGAGTACGTGGTCTCACGATTTTCCTAATCTCTAAGATACTTATGTGGCTCGTACTATATTATCCGCCTCTAACACGCCAACACGCCGGGTCGCCTACCAACCTTCCAACACGACACAGCCACTCTAGACTTATGAAACCTGCATGACTGGCATAACATTATACAAACTTTCCAACTCGGAAGAGTCGAGAGACCACCTGGCAAGGCCAAGGACCGCTGTTCTCTCTGCGGCATGTCTACCATCCCGCACTCTACAGCACCAAACGGAGGCAGAGCCGAAACGCTATGATGAGGAGGATTGAAAATTACCGAGGCGAGATGTGTATCTTGCCAATAGAACACGTTACCAGGAAAGATTCAGAAGGCCACATGACGGAGAAGACACCTGCAGGCTAATGTAATGAAACAGAGGGAGGAATTCCATGGTGATGAGAATTGGCGGAGGGCTGGGTTAGCGTTTCAGAACCAGGTTCTCGGAATCTCGGTTAATACCATGGAAGGGCTAGCGCATAGCGCAAGAAATAAGGTTGTGTTTCAACTTCCATCTAAGGTACCTACACTTACTTACCTCAGGTAATCCTGAAGCTGGAGACTAGAGAGTCACTTCAGCCACCACATAGAGCAATCGTGATTTGTGCAAAGTGCTACACGGGCATGTAAAACCCGTATGAGTACCTTCACTCCATAGGCCCACGTTCATGCCCATTTCAGCGCTCGTGGCGAGGCGTACCTCAATCCACGAGGCAGTGTTGCGTGGACCATGATATCCACCCTTGCAGCAATGCTGCGTCTACCGACTCTACCGACAACAGGGCACCATAAACCAGGAAGAATCGTGTTCCAATTAATCACTCGCCGTGCCTCTGAGCTTTCAATCTCACCGCGGCCAGTCAAACCTCTGCATCCACCGCACTCTTCTGATGCTCTCGGAAATGCTCGGCCCAGCAAGATTTCTTTGATCTCTAGCTGCAGCGATATTGCATTTTTGCATGATGCAGGCTGCCGCAATGCGACATTCCTTCCCCAGATTTGATTCTGCGAGCCTGTGACAACTTCGCTGCCAAATCCCCAGGATCACGAGGTCCCATGGGCAAAGCAGATTCTTTTGGTGCAGCGGAGGATTTGTAAATGAATTGGCTTCAATTTCTCGCAGTCTACAAAGTAGATTTAGCCCACGAGACACTTTCTGTTCGGAATATTCTGTTCGCCCTCATGACAGCGAAGAATCATGTTTGCAGTGATTTGTTTACTTGACACATGCGCGACCTGTTGTCGGGGATCACGAGACTCACTGTGATACGGGCATACTCCGCAAAGAAGCAATAGAACCCGGGACTCAGGTCATCTATTTCCAGATTCAACAATCGACTTTGACCTCCTCTTTCCCTCACTTTCCCCTTACGGAAGCTACCCCTCACTGGAGCATCCTCCTTTTCGCGGGGGGAAGTGGCACGTTTCTAGCGTGAAGCCTCACCATGTAGGTATATAATCGGCTTTGTGTCCTTTGTATCTTCGAGTCACATCACGCATTTCCCGGACCGTGTCTTGAACAATCACATTTTGCTACAGTCCTACAGCTCATGAATGTTGAAAAGTCACACAGTCATTTGCAATGCACTCCTTCACCTCTCTACTGATGCTAGCCCTCGCCATACCCAGCGTGCATTCTATCCCGGCCGGCATCAAATCCCTTTCCAATGCCGAATCTGCGTCGATTCCTCTTAACGCAGCTCGTGCTCTTCCAAGCGGCGACCTGTACCCACCTCAACCTCCAGGAGCTGGCCCTGGCAAGCGTGGGCTTCTCTACAACTTCCAGTCCCTTGTTGACTGGAGTGATTTCTACTTCGAGAGCTCCTTTGTCACGTACGCGACGAACGGGGATGTCATACGTGGCGATGAGATCAACGTCTGGTTCTCATATGTCCCAACCATTGCGGTCGATTCCAAGCTAGAGAATAGCGAGTGGAACGACACCGTCCCGATCTTGATTGAGGGTGGAACTAAAGCTATGCTCGCGTAAGTATTCCCAACACCCAACAGTGCCTCTCCATGTCTGCTAAATCGGTACACAGCTCGAACGAACCCGACAACCCGTTGGAAGCTAATCTCACACCATCCCAATGTGTCACCGTTTACAAGAGGTTCATGCAGCCCAACTACGGCACCGTCCAACTCGGCACTCCCGCAGTCACCAACCGTGGGGGTCCAGCAGGCTTGACCTATCTCGAGGACTTCGTCCACCTATGCGTAGGCTGTGCGTACAACTTCGTGAACGTGCACTTCTTCGTCGACCGCGACCAAATGAACGTCGCTCAATACATCCACGCACTGAAGGTATACATCGAAGCCGACGTGCCCGCGATTCAAGCCAAACACAAGCCGCTGACGGGCCTACCGATCGCCATCGGCGAGGTGAGCAATTCTCCCCCTCAACATCCCCTCCCGCTCGCACCACCGACTGACACCCTCCCAGTTCTGGCTCACGGGCGCCTCGGAGGACGAAGCCGGGACCCTGATGGACGAGCTCCTCCCCTGGCTGGACAGCAATGCCAACGTCCTCTTCTACCAAGCCGCCGGCGGTCTCTTCGCGGGCGCCTTCGTCAACGCCGCCGGAACGGGCCTCACGCCCGCTGGGACGGCCTACGGCACGCTGGCGCCGTGAGGGGCGATGGGGCAAGGTGCCCTACTGTCGGAGTAAGGTGCTGGAGGATTGTTGATTTTACGCAGTGCACACACAAGGAATGTTCCGCTCTGTATTCTTACCCTAGTAGGTCGATGTTCGATAACCCACATAGTTGCGAGAATAGCAGAACGGTAAAAGCGATTCCTCTGCCATCATCACCGTGACTCCTCTGCGAACACCATCCGCAATATGTGACCTTTGCCCGACCGACCCGCCGGGTGGCGTTCCGGACTTGATGGACACAGGTGAGTTTTCTCAAAAGCAACAATCGCGCACGTTTGTAGATATGGGAATCCTAGAATCCTAGCTCGACGCATCCATCCATTACACCCCCAACGGGGAACCCTCTCACGCAATCCATCCTCGCAAAACCCCCCCTCACTCCCCCTCCCCCTTCTCCTCCCCCCCCTTCCTCCCCCCCCCAAAAAGCTGCTTCGCCTTCTCCTTCAACCCCTCATGCCCCCCCCCCTCCCGATGCACGTTCCCCTCCCCCCCCCTCCCCGTATGGAAACTCTCATACTCGTGCGCCGGCCGCGTCGCCGTCTCGGGCACCACGTCCGCGTCGCCGGGCACGGCGCCCGGGTTGGCGGCGGGGGACTCCACGTTGCCGGCGCCGCCGCGCTGGAAGCCGTGTGCGTCAGTGGGGGCGTGGGGGGTGATGCTGGTTGGAGGGATGGGTGCGGGGAGAAATGGAAGAGAGGGGGGGAGGGGCAGGTGGTGGGGGAAGGAGGAAGGGAAAAGGGGGGGAGACGCACGCCGGAGGAGTAAGGCCCGTCGCCTTGGTCGCCGAGGGGCCCCTCGCGGATGATTTCGCCGTCCGCGTAGGCTTTTTCGTCGCGGTCGATGTTGCCGGCTCCTGAGCGGGGCGGGGGGACGGGTCAGCGGTTGTCAGAGGGGTAAGGGATGTCGGAGGGAGGGGGCTCGAAATTTTCGCGAGGGGGGGATGGGTTACCGCCGCGGCCGTGGGAGACTATGGGGTCGGAAGACATTGTTGTGGAGGGTGGGTGCGGTGTCTTGGTGGGGGTTGCGGGGTGTGGGGAAGTGGGTGGTCGGGGGGTTGTGTTTGTGTTTGTGGGTGGTGAGTTGGTGGGACGGAGTTGGAGGACGAGTAGGGTGATGGTCGGATTATTGTTGTTCGTGCAAGGTTCGGAGGGAGTGGAGGGGTTGGAGAAGTGATGGAGCGTTCTGCGCTGAGGTCTGCGTTTGCCGGAGCCATGACGTTGGGATGATGGACTGGGAGGGTGGGGGGAGCGTCGGGATGATGTGATCGGATTGGACTTGGCGGCGTGGCGCTACTTTACTATCTATTACTTAAGTACACGGCAACTAGGCGCATGGGAATCTCAATTGCCATGCGCAAGCACGCCAAGTCAATGCTGTCCGACAGATGTACATGACCTTGGATTTTCAAGTCATAAACCACCATGACGGTAAACATCGTCAGTAACGCTCTGGACAACAGCCCCGTAGCAGGCAGCGGGATGAAATTGTCCGGAGGCCTTTCCACGTACATACCAGCCCCCCAGGAAATGTCCAGCTTGACCATCGTTCCTACATCCTCGATGCGGGGAAAGAAGAGTAGGCAAATTATATATAGGTGGCTTACGAAAATATGACCGTCAGGAAATCTCCGTGGAACTTTGCAGTCGAAACCCCCTACTCTCCTAGAAAGTCGCAATCATGCTTCGAAAATCTCGATTTGAGCGAAGACAGCCAAACCCAGATTCAGGCCAGACTCCTGATGGTTCTGATCCTGCTGACTTACTACCAAGTGGCTGTTGGCATCGGGTGTTGCGCGATGTTTTTCAAAATCTTATTATCATGATGGCGATATTGACGAGAAGAACAGGAGGCTATGTTGGTGATGTACCTGGAGGAGGATGAATTGATGTCAAAGAAGGGGGAGGCATAGTCTTCTAGAAAACCGAATGCTTCTAGAACTTATTCGACTTTCAATATTAATAAACATGCAAGTAGTCAAGAAAACCCATTCTGTGAGAACTAGCCGCTGTTGAGTATATGTGTAGCAGTTGAAAATAGAGACATGCAAGGATATTTACCCCACAGCCTAAGCCCGGAAAGTAGGAATCGTGTGGGTAGACAGCAGCGAGGCATATGTCCCGCCATATCGAGAAGCGGTATCTCATGTCGATAACTAAACGTCGACAAAGGGCTTCTCATTAGTACGCGTATGGCAAGTCAAGGCAACAACAAGGAGTTATGCATATAATAACCTTAGGAGCATGAAAGTGCAGGAAAAAGACCCGCTTTGTAGTGTCATCAAACACCGAAACGTACTCCTATACCCCTTTCTGCGACACGTAGTATCAAAGCGGTATGAGAACACGCATATATGCAGAATGACAAAAAACGACTCTGCGATATCGAACATTGCTGTAACGCAATGATGGATATACGAGAATGGCACAGAATAGAGACCGCCATGCATGCCCATTGAGTCAAGGAGTGACTGCCCCAAATCAACATGCGCTAATACCACTCGAGGTTTATTTATTCGCACGGGTGGTAGCAATCGAAACAAGAGCACGATACGCATACAGCGATCCCACGGACATGTCTCTGCGATATCAGAAACCATCATAACCTAATGATATATATACGCAGAAACCGCACAGGTCAGTGTTCTCTATGCATGCCCATCGAGGGTCACTACTCGACATTCAGAGATTTGCCGTTTGCTTTGGGGGTGGAGCGGCGCCTCCTGTGGTTGGGAGACCCATGAAGATCTTGAAGCTATCGTAGATACCCCATTCTGGATCGCTATGTTAGCATTCCTAGGGGCCGGCGATTTGGGGATAGACTTACGCAAAGATGTCAATGTGCCGATCATGAAGATCCTTATAACGAGACCGTTCCAGAGGCCACCAAATCCGATGTCCTTGTAGATGCGGCCCATGGCAGCTCCAAAGGCCTCTCCCTGCTGACGGTTGGCGTTGAGCTTGCTTACCATGACATCTGCCGGATGAGACACAATGGCACATAGAATACCAGCTGAAATATGTCAGCCATCAATAATAGAACAGAGCTCGAGTATCAGGCATACCAGCATAGCCTCCAGCGAAAGAGACAGCGGTCTGTGTTCCTCTGCCGTAGTCTGACTTCTTGCCGGGCATATAGCCATATATCATCTCAACGATTGTCTCGAACGAGGCGAACTTCATCATGGTGTACGGGATTTGTCGGCCCCACAGAGGATATAGACCTTTGTAAAGCCTGTCAGGTCCAATTAGCATAATCTTAAAATCAAGGTCGGGCGTCATGCTCACCCTCCGGTGCCTTCCTTAGCAGTGATTGTAGAGATTCCGCTGAACGTCCCAGACGCAAAGGGAGGAATGGTGGTTTGCATTCGGACTTTCACAGCCTCAAATGGACACAGCGCTACATCGGCAATGAATTCGGCCGAAGCGCTGGCGGCGAGGTACAGCGAGGTCTTGTATTTGTAGGCGTTTTGTTCTCCAGCAAGGTCAGAGTAAAACTTCTTGAAATACTCGTATCCGCCGTACTTGAACGCTCCTTGCGCCTGGTTCCAATGAGTATAGTCATTCTTGCACCTCTATTGAAAAGCATACCGAATAGCCAAAGAACGTTGGCCCCCACCCTGTGAAGATACCTCGAATACCCTCTGCTCGACCAATCTTGCCCCAAGCCTCAAAGTTGCCCTTGTACATCTTCGAGTCGACTTGACGACGGCATTTGACCAGGTCCAATGGCGTCACAGCAGTATGGGTTGTCCCCTGCCTTACTCGTGAGCTACCAACCCTGACGCTGGCGTTTCGACTATACCCACACAGGCAAGGAGACCTCCGAAAGTGCAAGCAGCATAGAACTTTGCTGAGTAGAGCTCTATCTGCCCTGTTTTTGCTTGTGCTGTCGCGCTAGCCTTCTTAATTTCCCTTTGGGCTTCTTCGCTCAAGGCATTGACCTTGCTCTTGGTGTCTTCGCTGACGCTCCACATTGGGAATTGGGAACCTGTATCTTTGATCTGCAAGGGCTTGGGGGTCGACTCCTGCGACCTAGCAGCCGTCAATGGGTGTCTACTTGAGAACACCTGATTAACGGCGCCAGAGGTGGGGAAAAGCATGATTAACCTGCTACTTTTAGCATTGCAGCCCATCAGGGTCAGGGTCAGTCTCAAGTCCTAACTCACAGTTTCGCAAATACCAAAGTTCACAGAAATGTCTCAATATACCGATGGCAAAGCAAGAGTTTGAAGCTTTCCGAGAGAAAAGAAAGGTGAGAATATGCTCAATATGTACGGCCTGACGGAATACTCCGTAGAGTAGCTTGGCCAAGAGCACTAAAATAGAGTATGACGTTTAAGATCACCAGCAGGGATCATTTAGTACCGTGCAGCTGACGACCGCTGCGCGAATTTTGGAGCCGGATAGTCCTTCAGCGGTCTCGTATTCTTTTGGTCAAGTTACAAAATTGTGTAAATGTTCGAGTAGAGTATTTCGCGAGCAAAGATATCGGTGATTGAAGCTTTCGCTGTCGACTTGTAGAGGAAAAGTTGATAGAAAGTACGAGTCCATTTTGCAATTTTCGCGGCCCTCGGTGCAATTCATTTTGTGCCTCGAGAGGTGTATCAATCATTCAATCTCAACGTCGACTCCCTTGCTTCAGAATCTAGGATATGCATCGATGACACAGGAGGTGTAGCTGAGCGGCAGCTTTATATCAATGGCCTCCATCGTCCAGACAAACGGTCTTGCGCCATCCCAGATCACGACGACTTCTCCATGGGCACATAAATATCGTGGGGTATTATCCTTGACCCCAGGGTCCCAGAGATCCCTGCAGCTATATAACAGAGTTGACATTTTACCAGGCTACGGTAGAAGACCTCGACCCACCCCCTGCACTTTCCTCGAAACCCACAGACTCCATCTCCACCGCTCTCATGAACGCATACGAACGCGACTACACCCATCTAACAGTCGTCTCAGAAGACACCCGAGCTCTACTAGGCTACCTCAACATCCCTCGTCTGAAAGAGCTGTTGAAGAATGGCACAGTCAAAGACTCAGATCATGTCGAAAAAGCCATGCAGAAGTTCAGACGCAGGGGCAGTGTCTACAAGGTCATCACAATGGACACACCGCTGGAGGAGCTGGAAGCATTCTTCAACGGAGGGGTCAATGGGAACGGACCGCAAGACTTTGCAGTGGTGACGGATGGGAGTAGAAGATTTGTGCTTGGTGTAGCTACGAAAGGTGATTTGGAGGAGTTTGTGAAGAGGAGACCTGCATGACCAACGAAAGGGGGGCGGGGGCGCTAGGATGAGCTATGCATATTCCACGAAGTCATGAGAGGCTCGACAAGTGATTTGCATGTGGAGGCGTTAGATACCAGGTTATGGCGTGGGAGCATGGTCTCCTGTCCGAGGCTTTTGGTAGGTATTTCAGTTCATTTCGCAAGTTGCGTGAAGTCAACATCGCCTAAGTCTTGGGACTATTACCGCAGAGTTCTTGACATTGTTGGCTGCTTGCCTTGACCGTGGGTTTCTTGAAGTGAAAGTTGTCCAAGATTGCCAGCGAATAAAAGAAAAGAAAAGCTTGTCGAACAGAACCTCACTTTCCTGCCTTCACCTCAGCAGCAGACCTCGGATTTCCCACATCTTTCCAGAATCTTTTCCCATTTGGCCAATATTCATGGGCTTACTCCCCAACGTCTCGTCACCTACAGCTTACACCATCCCCATCACCTCTACCACGCTTACCGAGTCCCCAAACCACAAGTCCAAACATTCACCAGCTCCCTCCCAGACCATGTCTTCTGACTCCAACATGGGCTCCGATCCCTCCACTACTCCGAACCTCGATAGAACGCCCTGCATGTTCGCAGTCAAACAGTTTCAGCGAGCAGCCCCCTCCCCCGAAGTCGACAGCGGACCCTCCAACGTCTACACCGTGCATCCCAGCGCGATCTGGGACAATCTGGAGCGCTTCAAACATTTTGACAGTACGTACCAGCCCACCATCCCCTCACCCTTCTATCACTAACATCCACCCAGTCGAAGACGAGCACTACCACCTGCACGACATCGTCGCAGTCACCCGCCACGACCTCCCCAACTCCCTCCTCTGGACCGCCCACATCCTCGAAATCCGCGGCCACAGTACGTACTCCCGCAGCCAACGTGTCCCCATCCCCACCGACCGTCGAGCCCAAACACATGCCCCAGGACCATTCACCCTCCACCCATACCCCTCAGCCCACACCACCCCCCCAAACAACCAAAACTGACCCCCACCCACCCATCCCCAGAACCCACCGCCCAAGTCTTCCTCCGCGTCTTCTGGTTCCACCACCCCTTGCACCTCCCCCCCAACCTCCGCCACCCCCACCACGGCCGCCGCGAACTCCTCGCCTCAAACGCCATGGCCGTCGTCGACGCGACCACCATCGCCCGCCGCGCCCACGTGTCGCACTGGCACGAAGAGCTCGACCCCGAGCCGGCCGCGGGTCTGTTCTGGCGGCAGACGTACGACGCCCAAGCGCAGAAGCTAAGCGTACGTGCCCATCCCACCCTCCCTACGTACAACAATCAGAACCCTCATCCTCCAAACCCCCCGCCCCCGCCCTCCACAAAAATTATGAAAGAAAGACCCCCCCGCTAACCCCCAAAAAGCCCCTCCACACCCCCTGCCCACCCCCCTGCACCCTCCCCCAAAACCCCGACGCCCCCCTCCTCACCTGCCCCCTCCCCCCCTGCGCCGCCCGCATGCACAAACCCTGCATCCTCGCCGCCCTCCTCTCCCGACTGCGCACGGCCCAAGCGGACGCCGCGGCCGTCTCGGCCACGAAAGCCAAGAACGCGAAGGCGCCCCCGGCGCTGAGGGCCGAATGGACGGACGGGGGCTACGGTGCCCGGGTCACGGAGGGGACGGTGGGGTGAGGCGGGCGCGTGTGGGTGGAGGATGTGCGGTGTTTGGGGTGTGGGGGGGTGATGGGGTGAAGGTGTTGGGGGCGTTGGGGCCCGTTCGTTTGGGGCCAGTGATCACGGGTGTGTGAGATCATCTGGATCGGAGGAGCACAGAACGCTGCTGAGCGAGGAACGGTTAGGCGTTGTGGGGTCTCCCTCGATGGATTGGCTAAGCACATGCTCGACGGAAGCGAGCAATGGCCAAAAACATCTGGCTTCATCTCCAACGAACGCCTTTGGCCAGACTGGGAATGAGACTTTGTGATTGATCCGTGTGACGCTATCATACAACTCATCGCTCAGCAACGCTAGTATGACGCGCCCTCTACCGGTGTCACAGCCCGGAACGACAGAAACGACGCAACGCTCAAACCGCTCAGATGCCAGCATACTCATACAAGCCCCTCGCTCCAACCCCTGCGTCAAGGCCACCATCTGACCCTTTCATAGCTCGCTATAATCTCCCTTAAACTCTGCTCCGTCAATCCTTCCCTCTCAACCCTCCATCCCAGAAACTCCTTCGCCTTTGTAGCGTTCAAGCATAGGTTGCTATCTTTCAACAACTCCTTCTCCATAAACGGACTCAGCGGACTCCCTTGGCCGTGATCCACGCCTGCCCTTTTCATCATCTCGGCCCATGGCTGCAGAATCTCGTCATTCACATCGTCGACGACGCTGTCAAGATTCATTTTGGCAAAGGACGAGATAATAGAGCCTTGAAAGCCGGTCCTGATGTTGAAGATGTTGGAGACGATGGTTGCGAGCGTTTCCTGTTTCGTGTCTCCATTGTCCACAATGTTGAAGGCGCGATCGGCCATGCTGCTCTGGTCTGTCGGAGGGGTTTGGCGGCACCATTCCGCAGCTTTCCAGGCCGCAGAACAGACATCGAGAACGTGGACCGTATTGATCCGCAGTTCCTTGGACCACAACCATTTTAGCTCCTTGTTGAGCTCCTGGTATACCCGTGCTAGACATAGCCCGCGAGCAAGAAAGCCAACGTCGTATTCACCGTAGACGTGGGCTAGGCGTAGACAGACGTACTTCAACCCTTGCTCCCTGGCAAGCTTCTCCAATGCCTCCTCCGCTTGTAGTTTTGCTTTGGATATCTTGAGCCACGGTTTCAGTTGCGCGATCTCTATGCAGCCACCGGAGGATATCGTGGAGGAGTTTGGTGACTTGTAGACCATGCCAGTACTGAACTCGATGAAGCTCGGGGAAGGCCTTCTCTTCGCGATGTGGGTAGCGAGATTCGTGGTAAGAGCTGTAGCGCGCAGGTTGTAGATCGAGGGTTCTTGTGAATAGCGTGTCTCCCCTCCGCAATTAAAGACATAGGAGAAGTGACGACCAGAGGCGAGCGTGAATATTCGGTCAAGGGAGGTCTCTTTGCTAGCATCTGCCTGCATGAATTTGTCTTGCGAACATGCCTCCGCGAATTCTGGGGGCAGGCGGGCCAACTGAGGCAGGACTTTGTCGACAAGGCGGACCTCGGAAGCCAGGTTGTTGCGGTGAATGTAGAGGGCTAGGAAGCGGCCGATGTAGCCTGCATTTTGGTGAGATTAGCGTATGCCCAAACTTATCTTGGAGCCTTGGGGGAATAGGGGAATTACCCAGGCCTCCTATGATCAAGACCGCGGGCTTGTCGTCGCTCGGCCCAGTCATTGTGGAGCCTGAAAGGGTGTTGGCTGCGTTCAAGTCTGCCATTGTTGGTCTTCAGTTCTTGACAAAAAGGCTGACCAATGCCTGCAGACGCAAGCTATGGAAATATAGCTGAAGGGGTCAAGCTTGAATTGAGTATGTGGTATGAGATATGGCAAATGTATGGCTCGTGGACAGGAAGGAGCAGCGAACGCTCGAGTGATGTCTCCAAGAAAGAGGGACAGGAATCTGCAGCTTTATATCACGGGCTAAGGAAAGGCAGGAGCTCTGAGCGGAGATGATCTAACTGGAAAAGTAGGAGTCCGCAAAGATTAGGTATTAACTATCAACGGTGTCAGGCCCCCAAGAAGCTGACGGTGCAGGGAGCAGATGAGACAGTGGCCTTTGATCAGGGCGAATAATTATTGATCATACAATTATCGTCCATGTAACGTCGTCCAGCCCATACAGTCTGCACCTAGAGAAAAATTGGAGATGTGGATGTTACAGTATTGGGTTGGGTCGTGTGATTACCAACTCAAGCTGCTGCAAGGGTGTTTCAGGTACTGCCAACGACCTGTAATGAATCGAATGAATCGAATGAATCGGAAGGGAAAGGACGACACTCTAGGTCCGATGAATAATCATACGGACACGGAGTGAGGGATGAAGAGAAGATGAAAAATGGAGAATGGGGGGGGGGTCGGGAAATGAGGGATGGTGGAGGAAAGATTTCCAGTCGCCAACATGCGTTCGAGGCAGAAGAGATGGCATCATTGTGCATCATCTCGTCGGTACCTAGACCCCTCGGTCGAGTGACCTGGATGATAGAGAGGCCCGCCCCCACACCATGGAAAGGGCACATTGTAAAGGGCACGAGACAGAGTAGTATTAGTAGGTAATAGGACGGGGCCCTCGGCCTCTGCCTCTCCACTCTCCAGGCTCTGTTGGGCTTGGGCTTTGGCATTGGCATGGGCACGGCATGGAAATGGGATTCTCGGCTTGAGGCCTCGTGGCATGATCCGCCGGGTCTCCCGGCGAGGATCACAGATGAAACAAACAAAACACACAAAGTACCTAAGGTACCTACATGGTGGCGTGTCTGTAACCGGTTCAATCAAAAGAATTTCATCTCTAGGCATGCTGCATGATGCTGCATGATGCTGCAGCTCTCCATGAGCTGTTGATGCTGCACCTGTTTCGTCGGACCGACGCCCTCGAGCTAAATAATTATGAAGGGGATATGTGGCCAGTCATCGTTGCGATCGATTTCTTTCTCTTCTACCGATCCATGGATCAAACGCAATGCCTGCTCTAATGAGTACACAAGATGACCATGCAGCGAAAAAGACACACTCGAGAGGTCGCACTTGCATGCAGCGGTTTTGCGAGTCATTCCACATATGCATAAACCGCACGCCATGCCATCCTGGCCACTCTGCTTTCCACACACGCCTCCACTCATCGAGCGCCCTCGGCCCCTGCCACCTTCTGAGACGACCTGACCCTCACGTAATCCAAGCCATGCCATGCAATATTGCTGCCCTTGCAATCCTCAAACGCCCTCTCCTGAAACCGTTGCAACCCGCAAACCTGCTTTTCAGAATTCCCAATTCTCGTCCACCGATTTGATTGCCCAATCAAACTTCTCCCGCAGCGTCTTGGAGAAGAACTTTTCGATGGGCACGTCAAATTTCTGGGAGAAAACCACGGTAAGGCGCGGATCGATGTAATTCTGCGAGCATCTGTAAGCACTACCCAAAACATGAAACCAAGGAAGCGCTCACAATCTTAGAGGTGCCAAGGGCGACCTCTTTGTTGTTTTCCTTGTCCTTGGCCTGGAAGAGCATGTTGTTGATGCGCTGATCGAGCTTCGCCAAATTGCCCTCGCATTTCTCCACCGTGGGTCCCTTGCCTTCGGCCTCGACTTTGCCAGTCTTATTCTCCTTCTTGTACTTCTTAGCCAATCGGTCAGCATCCTCAAGTCGTTCTTCCAGCTCCTTATGCTTCATCTCCTTTCCGCCGTCAGCTTTCAGCTTCTCGTTCTCCTTGTTGAACTTCTTCTCAATCTTCTGGCGCTCTTCCTCAACGAGAAAGTTCTGGTGCTCGTGTATCCAGGTCTCCTCCAATTCCTCGTCAAGCCGGAAGTACTCATCACCTTCTTCCTTCTCCTTCTTTTTCTTGATTTTGGGATCAATGTCAAGCATCATTTGCTTTATACGCCACTTCTGATACTTGAGGCCTTTGATACGGTCGCCGAGCTTCTCCATTTGCGACTCATGTCCTGCGGCAACAGTACGCTTATGATTGCAAAGGACAGCTACCTTGCGATTTGCGTCGTTGTAATCGACAATCTTTTCTGCAACGCTACCGGTCGATTTCATGTCCTGAAGAAGCTTTGACATGGTGAAGGACGCATTGTAAGTACGGAACACTTTGGCCGTCAATCCAGACATGTAATTAGAAAGATGCTTGTTAAGTGCACTGGTCTGTAACTATGAGTACAAATCGAAATAAACAATTAGGCATTACGTACCGTGAGGCGATCGAAAATCTCGTCACCGTCTGACTTGGGAGACTTTTTAAAGAGTTTGAGATTCTTGAAAACTTGGTCATCGACTACTACCTCGTCGTAGAAGCGAATGCTGTCTTTACCGAGAAAATCGAAGATGACCTTGTTCGGAGGCTTGAGAGTAACGTGTTCGAATTTCAGCGAACAGCAACCGACTGTATCTGCCTCGTCTTCGCCTTTCTCATTGCCAGCACGGAGTGCAAATTGATCGATAAGATACACTGCTGTTGCTCGTTGACGGTTCGCCATGACTTTGTCTTTCAACTCAGCATTGTAATCTTTGCGTATATGATCGATGTGTTTCTGAATAGTTAGTTCCCCGCTCAATCCACGATCGATCGACCACGTACCTTAAGCTCTCGTGCCTTCTCGAATTTTTTGAAGTCGCTTTGACCCTTGACATCGGAATTGGCAGCAAGCATGACATACTTGTAGGCAGCGTTGATATTCTCTTGCCACATCGCTAGCCAGGTGCCCTCTTGATCATGCTTGATCTCCTTCCAACGGTGACCTACAGGTGGCGCTGGCACTTTAGCTTCTTTGCCGATGTTGATGGTAATCTGCTCAGGGTCCACCCTTTTCTTGACTCTGCCTGTCCTTGGGTGGTCACCGCGACCGCGGAAAAGGCCGGGAGGCTCCACACGGAAATTTCCAACCTTTTGCTTGCGATTGTCCCACATACAGTACATGTAAGGTGCTTCGGCAGCATCTTTCTCTGCCTTAAGCCGCTTCTTTTCGGCACCTGGAAGGGCTTTCTTCTCCGTGCGCTGTGCGTCGTAGTAATTGAAGATAGGTTGGAAATCGCACTTGCTAAACTCCTTGATATTTACTTTGTTGCCGTTTCTGTCGGTAGCTCCGCCAGTCTCTTTGAGCATCTTCGTAAAGTCGTCGAAGAAGTTCTTCTGAAAAGTCGGATTCTCGACGTTGTGAGTGGAATTCAACATGGCTCCAAAAAATCCAGCGATTTCTTCAGCTTCAGGTGCCATCCTTACTGGATTCCCATCGTACAGCATTTGAACGTTGCTGGGCAAAGTTTGATACTCTGGGGGAAAGACTACGCCAGCATGCTCCAACGTAGTCCATTTCTTTGTGCCATCGCCTTTGGTAGGGTCCTCCCACCAACGGTATTCTTCCTCTTCGGCCTCAGCTTCTTCATCTTCCTTCGTTTCCGCCTTGAACGTTTTGCTCTTCTTTTTGGGGGTCGCTTCGGCCTTCAAGTCAGCCTTCCCCTTGGCCGGCACCTTCTTCTTCGCAAGAGGCACGTCATCTGACTCCTCTTTCTTGACACCATTGGTTTGGCTTTTGCGTTTCTTCGATGGAGCTGTGCCGTTTGTTTGTTTTTTCAGGTGTTCTTTCTCGTCCTTCCGTATCGCCTTGGCCTCCTTTGCAGCGCTTTTCTGGATATCGGCTTTCTCTTTAGCGAGTTTTTCGCCTAAGGGTGCATCTGAATCTTCAGATTCGCCAATGGCGGTCTCAGACGCTTTGACAGGTTTTCGTGCTAATGTCGGCGGCTTAGTTTTGGACTTTTTGGACACCAGTGGAGCATCATCCGAGTCTGAGTCCGCTTCGGCCTTGTTTTTGCCTTTGGACACACGACGCCGCTTACTCTGTTACGAGTCAGCAACGTCACTCCCACAGTACACTTTCGTTCCGCCAATGACGCACCAGCGGGGTTGCTTCCTCGCCATCTTCCTCACTTGCTTCCTTATATGACATTCCCTTGCCCATGCTACTGCGGGCTTTCCGCTTTCCATTGGCGTTGCCGTTTACCCCAGGCCCATCAATGTCCATCTCATCGACTGGGCCGTTCCGAATGGAAATGCCAGGTGCCCCGTGTGCGGCTGGCGGGTTAGCTTTATCCATTGCCTTGTCGACACTCTCAGAAATGATGGCCTTAGATTTTGGAGGATGTCCTGGTGTCAATGTTGTTAGTGAAGAGCCATCAGGTGAATTAGAGGAGTCAGGCAGCCAAAAGTAGAGTAGGCGGCTTGCGCCATTTACGCCCGATGCAATTCCAAAGTCAAACAGAGCATAGCAGCAATAGCAACGTACCATTTGGTATGCCGTTTGGTTTCTGCGTTATGGCCAGAGGCCTGTCATCGTCTGAAGAACTCATTATGGCGGGATGAGGCAGGATTTAGGAAGTGAGAAGTTGCCAGCAGTTGAGTCGGGTTTGAATTTGAATACTCCCGCGAATTGCCAGCTAGGAGCTAGCCGACACGACGGTGAAGTTACAAAACGCTCAGAAAACGGGGGGCGTACTGTAGAGCGTGCCGCCTGAAGAGTGGTGTGATTTTGCAAAGGAATGTAGCGAAGAGGGAGAAAGAGGGAGGAAGAAGATTGATTATAATGGTGAAGGGTCCACGTCCCAAAATGATTGAGTGGAAACGTACCTTAGGACTGAACACGGTCTCGTTGAAATGGCCCGCAAGTCGCGGAAAGAATGCGCTAGTCCAATTTAATGTTAGCTTCGTTTTGAGAACCTCAGTCCTTCTTGTAGTCCTTCAGCGTCAGTGTCAGTCAATCAATTGGCCATCTTTTTATAAACCTCACTCGAGGGTCAATTGCCTCCACTCAACATCCTTGAAGGCCTATCTTTTACCATGCTCTCGCGAGCAGTCCGGCCAGCTTTCAATGCTGCAGCCGCAGTGTCCGCCCGGTAAGCTCTTTGCCTCAGAAATCCCCTGGCCAGCTTGTCCAGGCAAATCTCGAAGAGGCTGGAAAAATACTACAGACGTTTCTGTGTCATTTTCAGCTGACATTTCGATCCATAGGCCCGTCGCCGCGAATGCCGCCGGCTATGCCACCCTCCGCGAAATCGAAGGCCGCCTCAAATCCATCCGCAACATCGAAAAAATCACCAAAACCATGAAGATCGTCGCCTCCACCAAACTCAACCGAGCCCAACGCGCAATGCTGGAATCCCGCAGCTATGGAGAGACTTCCAACACCGTCTTCGAAAAAGCAGAGACCAAGCCTATCGAGTCCGAAGATAAGAAAACCCTCATCATAGTGTGCTCCTCGGACAAGGGTCTGTGCGGCGGTATCCACTCTGGCTTGTCAAGAGCGACCAGGCGGATGCTGGAAAAGAAGCCGAATTCAGATCTTGTGGTGTTGGGCGAGAAGTCGAAAGCGCAACTGGGCAGGTCGAGCGGGAGGAACATACAGCTGAGCTTTGCCGGCATAGGGAAGGACGTGCCGACTTTTGCGGACGCGCAGGCCGTTGCGGATCAGATCTCGCTGCTGCCGACGGATTATGCTGATGTGCAAATCTTGTACAACAAGTTCATCAACGCCACCAGCTACGAGGCTACACCAATCGAGGCGTTTTCCGAGGAGGCCATCCGCGAGTCCCGTAATTCCCCCTCCTCCGTGCTCTTTACAAAGTACCTTTCTAACCGAGCATTCAGCAAACTTCGCTGCCTTCGAGATTGATGACGAGGTGCTCGCCAATCTCCGTGAATACGCCCTTGCCAACTCCCTCTACTGGGTACGCCGCCCGGCCTTCCTAGTCCACCCCTCCACCGCTGTACTGACCATCATTCAGGCTCTCGCAGAAGGCCACGCTTGCGAACAGTCTGCCCGACGCAATGCTATGGACGTGAGTAACCCGTGCCTCCCATTCACCCAAGTAATACAGCCATCTAATATCCCCACCTCGCAGAACGCCTCCAAGAATGCAGGAGACATGATCAACAAGTTCCAAATCCTCTACAATCGTACTCGCCAAGCTGTCATCACTGGAGAACTGGTCGAGATTATCACCGGTGCCTCCGCTTCGGAAGGCTAGTCAATTTCGTGTATATTAGCTGTTGAATACTGGGGCAATCCCATTGCAGGGACATTCGCTATGGCATGCTGAAGCTCCTAAACAATCTCATACCTGACATCGTATCCTACCTGCTTATCGACATGCTGCGAGGATAGCATAGCATACCACCACAGGCCCAACCATCAACACCAATACCCGTGCCAAAGCCATAGCCCCGCCTAAAACCATGCCCTAACCGTCGCTCTGCTCCTGAATGCATACCCTACAGCCCTTCCATCCTCGAACAGATACCGCCGAGACATGTTCTTCCCTGTTCGATGCACCAAGCTCCAACGTGCCATTCGGGCCATCAGTTCCTAAAAACCATCCCCCCATATCCCAACGCTGCTCCCAGCAAAGCAGCAAGTCGTCCCGGGATTCTGCCCGTGATTGGGCGATCGGGAACCCATTCAGCCGAGCGTATGGTGATTCCCGATCCGAACATGCTCCTCCAAGCACCAAGCAAACACCTCATGTCTGAACCCGACCAATCGGAAATCCTTCAGCCCTTTGATCCCAGCCACCAGCTCCCTAAGCATCTTCATCTCGGCCTTGAGCATCACATCTGCCATCGGGCCTTCTCTCTTCACGGGACCATCTGTTCTGTCAGTGGCTAGTGCGCGTTGATGGTCTGTCCCGTCTTTGCCTAGCGGAGCATGACCATACGTGATCATAATATTCAGACGCGCGTCCTTCTCAATCGACGCTGTTCGCTTCTTCTCTGCCATCGTTTCCGTCTCAACAATAACAATGTCAAGCTTCGACAAGCCCTTCAACTCCCCCAGCGCCCGGCTCAAGAGTGGAAACTTAGCCCACAGCTGATCGGCCCAATCGATCTCCAGCTTGACATTCGTGATCATTTGCCGTTTGCTCCCTGACAGAGATAGGAGATGCTCGTCGAAGTCGAAGGAGGTGGCGGGCGAAGAAGTCGTGAGCGTGTTCTCGCCGTACAGGATTGGGACGCCGATGTTGTGGAAGCATTTGCAGACCTGAAGGATGTTTGGCTCAACGTAAGTCCGGTACGCTTGGGGTGTGGTGGTGGCATCGGGCTGGAGGATCAAAGGGGTTGGCGAGGTGAGGAGGTTGCGGAGGACTTTTTTGATGCTACTGAGCGGAAGAGTGAGGATCATCGAGTTGAAGGCGTTTGATGAGATCTCGATTGCTGGAGCAAGATGAGCCGGCACGGTTACGGTGCAGCTCGCGAGGAAGGTGTCGAGGAGCTGGCTGTTTTCTTCCTCAGACGATATGGTGGATTCTGGACCGGTGACAATTACTATCAATGGCGTGGTGACTGCCATACCAACGGCTGGTGTGACGTCTTTTCTGAGAGCAAGGTGGCTTTGCTTTCACTCAGAGGCTGTGAATCTTCGGATACAGGGTGGCATCATAAGCGGAGGGGGGAAGCTGCGATGGAAGGATGGTAAAAGATGGGTTGAGGTAGATCATTGTAGGGTAGCATCCTAAGTTTTGATAGCTCGAGTCGTCGATTGAAGATATCAGAGTGAGGTTTGAAGGCAGTGGCGTAGGCCAGGAAAGTTTTTCAAGAGGTCCATGTCCACTGTATTTTCTTTAGAGAGAAGCTAAGACGGTGTTCGACGTATTGGCATGGGGAGGAGATGCACATTGGCAGTAACGAAGGACACCGTTGGTGCTTTTGGCTATGGGAATTCGCTTCTTCGCTAGTATTGACGGGGCATTGGACGTGAAGAAATCAACAAGCGAGAGACACTTCTCCAAAGTACGTCCAGAGATCAGTATCACATTCGGACTCGACTCCAGAGCCTTCCATTACCCGGTATTCCTTTGTTTTTAATTTGCTTTCGAGATGAAGGAACACCGAGAAAGCTCCTTCCTTGCCTGGATCTACCTTGTCCGAAATGACCATTTCCATGTACAAGAGATCGCAGCATCAGTGCCTGGAAGCAAGTATTGATAAATAAGTACTGATTTTGCGAGAGGAGATGGAAGGGGTTGGCCTGAATGAGTAGCATGTTTGCAACATGCTTCCAGAATCACGTGGCTAGCCTGTCTTGCAGCCGTACAATAGGTAGCTTTTCCACTCCTCGTACTCCGGTAATGTTTTAGCCCTCAAGCTAGAGACAAAGCCTTCGTTCAAGAAACCCGTAAAGAAGGAAAGAG
The DNA here is from genome assembly GCA_963556305.1 of Platismatia glauca. NCBI lineage: Eukaryota > Fungi > Ascomycota > Lecanoromycetes > Lecanorales > Parmeliaceae > Platismatia > Platismatia glauca. The sequence goes on along the minus strand of OY745765.1, from coordinate 1,631,009 downwards.
CAGGTTCGTCCAGGGCAAATTGCTCCGCACTGTCCCAAAATTCTTTTATGTCAACCTGAACATATTTCACAATAATCACAGCCGCAGTCGTCTAACGGAGCAGCGAAGCTGTTCGAATGGACGACTTTGTAAGCCTGAATCATGCACCCAGCATTGAATCAGTGCTCAGGATGCTGTACCTAGGAATGGTTTCCCGTCTTTTCTCATCATGGTCAAAATGAAGTACGTGCAGTTCCTCATTGCTCTGTAAGATCAGATAACGCTCATCTCCATCAATTTGTTTCCACCGCCATTGGATATTCTGCAAATCAATTTCCGTACCCCAGCTGTCCGGATCGGAGGAGACCCAAATTTCAGGGGAGCCAATAGTACGCTGTACGACAGAGTACTTGATGCCAGCTGAATCATCTTGGACTACTTGATTCCGGATTCCGTAACCCATACCCTCGTACCGCCAGCATGTTGCTCTCTTTGGCGTCAAGGGATCTGGGCTTTTGGGATCTTTGTGCTGCCACTCTTGGGCGAACGTCGACTCTCTTCCAAGCCTATCCTCCCAACTTGGTCCAGACCCCAGAACTGGAATACCCACTACGCGTTCCCAGACCACGTCTCTAGGATTCCTCCTACCTGCTGCATAGCCATGGCCGACGTGTGACCCTCTTTCGCGATTAGACCCTTCTTCAAAGAAGTACACACAAGCACTTCCGTCCAGAGCGATCTTTCTCAAGAAGGGCGTGTCTCTTTGTCGAAGTCTCAGAAAGTCAAGATCGTGGTACGAGAGCTTCTTTACAAGGCGTGGCCCAACAGAGGTCTGGCTGCCACTAGAGGGGTCGTCGGATGAACTGTAACTTGAAGTTTGCGAAATATCCCAAATGAGCAAGGACTCGATTGGCTCATTTTCGCCCCAGGCAGAGCGGTTCGTCTGCCAAATGTAGACAGCATAGTGTGTCATAGAGTGGTCAGAAAACCAACAGTCCTGCGATGATAACGGGAATCCTAGATAATGCAGTTTCCATTCACTCCGAAACGTGATTTTCCAGTGGGATAGCCAAGGGAGGGAGTCTTTGCCCGATTGAACGTCTAAGGCAGTGACATAATGACGATGGACCTCTTCATACTCGTTCAATTTGTGATAGGGTTCTTTCTCGGCCCATTCGAAGATGAGTAGATTGTGCTTCAAGCGTATCCTTCTAACAGAACGATCTTTTATGTTGAAAGGCACTATTGATAGCGTATCTTGTTCAATGTCGAGCAACACGTAGGCCTGAACCCCAACCCTATCAGGATAGACAAGCAGGCCAGAGTCGTAAGTCCATTCCGTTTCTAATAGATCCGTTGGCACGTGCTCCTCTCGCTGCATACGTGGATAGCCACTTCTGCGCTGGTCAGCTCCTCCATGATATCTACCCCATGGGAAAATTGGAACATGAAAATCTCGGGTGTCTGCATGCTTCTCCGCGAAGTTCGTGAGTCCATCCCGCAGATCCCGCTTCGTAACGAATCGAGGCCTCCCGGATTTGAGAGCCCGTCTTCTAGCAAGCACTCTATCAAAAGTTCTTCTCCAAACATCTTGGAGATGACCAAAGTCGTCCTCGTATTGTCCGTCGACCATATTTCGAGCTTCCAACTCGACTAAAGCGTGTACGTCTCGAGCTTTGCCATACTCTCTAACGAGAATATCTCGAAGGAATGATTCGTCTGTGAATTCTCTATGCCATGACTCAGACACAAGACGACAGCGAACAACGTCAATAGGATCAAGATAGAAGGTGACCATCAGAAACAGGTCCGTCGGCAGATCTGGTAGAGCAGACACTCTTGCCATGTTACCGAAGTTTCCGCATACGAGTAGGTTGAGATTGGTGGTCGCTAAAAAGTCATATCCTTATTGAGGATGAGATGAAAGCGGATTGATCTAGGTTGCGAACAGGTTACATATCTGGCTAATACTTCTTAAACAGCAGGTAGCTAGGATCCTTGCAATCTTATGCTTCTTGGTTGGCGTTTTGATGATTGGAGTCTCAGGTCGAAGGAGACTTGAAAGAACCGAGGGCATTTCGTTAATTAGCTACATCTGTGCGTTCCGTTTCCGGAGAAAGAGCGTCCCTCAAACACCAGGAGCAAGCTTTGACGCCGAGGGTCTTTTACATTATTTTATATATACAAGTATCGTCGCATGTTTCAATATTGCCATTAGTTGTGAGTAGGCATCTCTACATTCGCCTTCGCTGCAACAGCATCCTCGCTCCTCCACAGACTGGTTACAGTCTTCGTCTGCGTGTAGAAATTCAATCCAGATTTCCCATAGAAGGTATTCGCACCTCCACCAGCCACACTTCTCTTGTTTCCGGTGAACGAAAACATGGGTAACGGCACAGGAATAGGGACATTGATCCCCACTTGCCCGGCTTCAATGTCCTTTTGGAAGCGGGCAGCTGAGCTGCCGCTGCGAGTGAAGATAGCTACGCCATTGCCGTACTCGTTGGCGTTGATCATATCAATCGCATCGTCCATAGTGTCGACGTTCAAGCAGACAAGGACAGGGCCGAAGATCTCTTCTGTGTAGCATTTCATGTGCGGCTTCACATTGGCTATAACGGTGGGTCCAATCTAGACGAGTGTTAGCAACCCGACGCCGCTTGGTTCACCAACGAAGCCAACACACCCAATTGCCATGTGGATACTTCTGCGGTTTATATCCTCTTCCGTCTAAAAGAATAGTCGCTCCCTCCTGCTCGGCACTCGTGATGATGCTTTCAATCCGCTCTCTCGCCTGGGGACTGATTAGGGGACCTAGGTCTGCGCCTTCTTCAAAGCCGCCATTGACGTTAAGCTTCTTAGCTCTCTCAGCGACCTCAGGAAGCCAATCCTTCGTCTCACCAACCATGACAAGCGCACTCAATGCCATGCACCGTTGGCCAGCAGCACCAAAAGCAGCCCCGGCTATCGAATTCAACGCTTGATTCTTGTTGGCGTCAGGTAAAACAGCCGCGTGATTCTTTGCTCCAAGATTAGCTTGGACCCGCTTGCCTTTGGCAGAGCCACGAGTGAAAATATATTCGCCTGCTTTATTGCTGCCAACGAAACTGATGGCTTTGATAGCTGGCTCGTCGATGATGAAGTCTACAGTCTTGGCAGATCCATGGACGATGTTTATTACACCGTCTGGATAACCAGCTTCCCGAGAAAGCTCAGCAAGAATCATTGCTGCACCAGGGTCGCGCTCTGATGGTTTGAGGATGAGAGTGTTGCCTGTAATTGTAGCGATGGGGATTGACCACAGTGGTATCATAGCTGGGAAGTCTGCAATGCAATCATGTTCACTAGGTGGTCCAAAGGCATAGGATTGCTATGTCGGACTTACTGAAAGGACATATAGCAGCCACCACCCCAATTGGTTCTCTGTAGTTCCTTGTCTCCATATCCTTTGCTACTTCAAGCACCTCCCCTGTCAACTGCGTTGTGATGCCGCAGGCGGTCTCAGCAACCTGCAAGCCTCTGAGAACATCACCTTTTGCATCCGCAAATGTCTTTCCCTGTTCTAATGTGATACTCGCCGCCAGCCTATCCCAGTGCTGCCGTATGAGTGCCACGAATTTGAACATGATCTGCTGCTTGTGAAGCAGACTCGTAGCCTTCCATGCTGGAAATGCTTTCTTCGCGCTTTCGACAGCTGCATTGAGTTCTTCGTCCGTGCTCTGGGGGACTCGGGTAACTATATTGTTTGTTGCTGGGTCGTAGAGGTCGATCCAAGATCCAGTTTTCGAGTCAACGAATTTGTTGTCTAGGAAGTATGGCGTGTTGCCTGGCGATTGTATTTGCTCATGATTGGTAGGATATTGATCTGCTGCTCCCACAGCAGTGACTGAGGAGGCTTGGAGGCGATTAATGGAGGCATGGAGCCGCCGACGGGCTGATACACATGTAGGAAATCTAGGTGGAGGATTGGCTTGGAAGCAGGTGGACGGCCGAGCCTTCAGGGTTGCAGCGATACGCAGCAATGCCCGCTGAGAGGTCATTTTAGATTGTAATCATGCACATTGATGTTCCACTGAGGCTGGCGGAAAGAATCATCTCACTATGAAGTGAATGCTGCTCTGGGCGGGGTGGATGTTTGCGGGGAAGTCTGTGCCTCCACTGCCGGGGGAATTCCGCGGCAGCTGAAGCTGCCTTATGATTTATGAGACTCGCTATGGCGCCACAGGCCTGTGGCTGTGTCAGTGTGAGAGGGCCAAGAGGGTTCTCCGCAATTCGGCCATATACAGTTCGGGGCTCCCAGTATCATCTGCATTGTCTCCAGCCTCTCCTAATTTTCTCCATCTATCCTTTGCTTGGGAACAATCGTGCGAAGCTTAATGTGAAGGTACTACTCTACCGGCTTTTTGCGGCGGCGGCTCTCCAGTAATGCCCGCGTCAAGACGGGCCAAATACCTGATGCTAAGTGCCCGGAGACCACGTCAGTACATTAAGGCATGTGGGGTTATTTCCATCTTCTGGTGCTCAGGCGCAGAAATCCGGAAGATAAAGTAGGTTTGGCCACAGCATGCAATGCTTTCTTCTGTCTCATTCAAAGTTCATCGTCAATATCCATCACCTCCTTCATCTTCTCTGCCAGACTCTCCACTTCTGCATCGCCGACCCTCCGGAAATGCCTTCTCGCATAACCCCCGTACCCAAAAAACCTTTGGAGCGCTGCCTTGGGTCCGTGTACCCCTGGCTTCCCTTCTCCCCTGCTGACAATTTCTTGCAACTTTATCTCTTGGAAGACTGGTCCATCGACCACAATGTCGCCTCCGCCCAATGTCCACGACTCCTCAGACAGTCGAAGTGCGGCTGCCAACCGAGTCCGGAAAACTCGGCAACCTGCTCGACTCAAATAGTCTAGATCATCGCCGAGAGGCAGTGGGCAGATTCTGCGCTGCAGTGAACCTCGTTCTTCATGGTAAAGGACTACAGCTTTGTCCTCTGGGCTCGATCTATCTACTTAACTGCCTGCTTGCAGTGGCAACAGCAAGTGTTAGCCCGCGGCACTGGTCTTGATCTGGTGCTCAGAACCATTTCAGGTGTAACAACTTGAGAATCCACATGACGGAGTATCGTCCCTTCAGGGTTCACATGATGCTGCAATATTGCTACCTGCTCAGGGAATGCACAGCTGGGATCTCACAAGGGAAAATCATCGGTGAAATAGACAAGAGAGGAACACAATGGAGAGTATATCATGGGTGCCACATAGCAGGAATCAAATACATAGCGGGTGATGAGTGGAAGGGTGCCCTCGTACTTTTTGATCAGCTCATGCTAAAACCTTTGAATCTCATCTGCACATTGGGTACCTGGAAGTCAATTGGTAGCACCGCTTGGTAACCTAAATTCGAAACATCCGAGAATTCCTAGCGATGCCAAGGCTCTACTAGCGTATGAAAAGTACCTTGATGAAGATACTTATCGCATATCCTTGCCGAAGTACACGTCCTCACGTTTGATTTTGGAAAAAATGGCACGGTATTCGCAATCACCATTCGAAAGACTACCCAGCGAGATACATACACCGACTGGAAAGCACCTGACTTAGCTCCTCGAGCAGCCCCCACCTATTCCTATTCACAAGGTCAAGCAAGCACTCGGATACTGATCACCAATTTTCCGGTCAGAATCCATCTCAAGCAGCCATGAAGTGAGACTGTGACGATGGCGAACCGTAACCCATGCAAGCGCCAAACGGTATCAGGAAGATGCTACCTCAGATCAATCAAAACTTCTAGCTGTAGGTAAACCCTCTCCCGTCATTGGGCAGCTCAATCGTCTCATGCCGCTTCCCGCTCGAGAGTTCGGCCGGCTGGCTAATACTTGAGAGCTCAACTGGAGGAAGCACTTGGCCCGGATCCATAGTTGGAAGTTCCCCCTCAACTCCGTTGTTCTGCCACCCTAGATGGTCACTTTGGCTCTTATTGCCGCGTGGCGTCTTGAGCCTCCGGTAGAAGAGATATGCGACGACGACGAAAGCGAGGAGGGCGAGTCCGCCGAGGACACCACCAACGATTGCGCCTGTATTATTTGGGGAGCTTGGTGAGCTTGGTTTTGCGTTCGTAGTTGTTGGTGACGAGGCTGGGCTGGAAGATGTTTCGGACGAGGTTGAAGACGCAGAAGATTGTGATGCAACCGAGAGGGTTGGTGGGCTTGTGGTTGCCTTTGTTATTGTTGGTGATGAGGCGGGGCTGGAAGATATAGCAGAGGACGAGAACGTAGTTGAAGAGGGTGGTACGAGGGAGTTGATTAGCCTGGTAATAACAGAAATGCCCGATGTGCTTGATACTGAAGGGGTCGATGCGGACGTGGGTTCAGCTAGAAAATGGTCCGTTACAGCTGAGCTTCCGCAGCCAATGTTGAGCCAAGTTTCAGGCCCCGCGGTCAGGAGGGCAGTCGAACAAAACTCGGTTCCTTCGGTCGAGCTGCCATGGTGGTGTCAGCTCAAGAGGGAAACCCGAATGTTCATGTCATCAATGGTATTTGATATGATCGAGCGAATGCAAGAGGACCGCAAGGAGTGGGAGCAAGAGTCGGAAGATCTCACAAACCATGTAAGAGTTATTGTCGCGCTCGAATCCTCAATGAGGCCGCATCCCAAACTGCAAGAACCAACATCCACACACACTCCCGCAAATCCACAGTCGGTAGCTGAAATGACAGCAGTTGGGCACAAGCCCCATATATCATTCACTGTGTCTACCCTACAATCAGAACCGGAGTTTGCGGTCCGAGGCTTGCTGGGGTCCCCATTGAGATAACCACAAGTTGAAACACCGGTGGCATCGGCAGTGAGCTATCGCGGCTTAAGCTCAGCGAAGATTCCCGGGTCTGAGCCTGAGTTGTCAAAGGTGGTGACTCGAGAGAGATTGTAAGCATCACTATCAGAAGCAATGTCAACATCTTTCTGAAGAAGCGAAGCTGGGCGCGGTAATTTAGGCTTGTTGGGCCAGAAAGATCCCGGCTTGGTGGCCGAGGACAGCGTTAGAGCATTTTTGGCAGCATCAAACAATCCGAGATGCAGGAACATGCTGTGCTTCACGCTTTCAGCATCAAATACTATTCCAACATCGTTTCCGGTGGAGCAAAAGGTATCTACCTTAAAGGAAGCATTGTGGGGAATGTTAGTGCTTGGATTGATATATCTGCGCCGCAGCCCGATCCTCCATAGGCTTGAGGCCAAGAGCCGCTATCGTCCTCCTACTGCTGATCCATCTCGAGCTGATACTCCTGCCCCAAATGCTTTAGGCCCGCTGGCTAAGAAAACGCTTTGTCGTTTGCGCCCACGGCCCACGCTACTAGTATTGGTTTTCGAGGCAAACATTTGAATAATGGTGGCCGGGGCCGTGACTTTGGGCTAGGGATATGCTAGGATGTGGTTGTGATTTCAGTAGGATAGACTGTAAATTCAGTAGAATAGATTACAGTAGGTCTAGCTCTCCGTTCCGCGACCCTCTCGTATGCGGGGTCCCCGCCAACGTCATTAGCCCGCTTGTTACCATTGAACTTAGGCTAGGTAAGCTGTCAATCCAGCATCCGTACGGTGCCCTCTATCCGCTGTCCATCATTATGTATTATTACTATAATTATAGCAAATTTAGGGACCCGCGATTATCCAAAACGTACAGACATGATATCGGACATTTGATGCTAGTGTGGGGTCCGTGTCCCTTTCTTACTAGAGTACTTTAGGCTCCGGCTAAATCCAAAGTGTGGGGACGAGACGTCTTGAGGGACTACCTTAATACGTGCATAAAATCTACAAGGTACATTATAGAAAGACGCGATTCCATAATTGACTGTATGAATTCGCCCAGACCTTCGTTCCAATTATCATCGTCTAAGGTAAGTTGGTTAGCTTTGATAGAACATGTTCCAATCTCCTCCTTTGGTGTCTGATTGGAAATCAGCCCTGTAGCATGATAGGAAGAGCCTGCTCAAGGCCTCTGAGGCCCGATATCTGCCCATCATGCTCTAGGCAATTCAAGCTCGAGTCGAGAAAATACGCGACTGCGGCCTCCTCAGACATCTATGATGTAGTCTGTGTAGGCGGAGGACCTGCAGGTCTCAGTCTTCTGACAGCGTTGCGTAAGTATAAGTGTACAACTCTCTCTATAGCACCGACCTGACGCTACACTAGGATCCTTCAAAGCCACCTCGCATCTCAGGCTCGCGCTGATTGAATCCCAGGACCTCGAGCGAGCCCGGACTTGGAATCTTCCTCGAGATCAATTTTCCTACCGCGCCAGCTCTCTTACTTCCTCTTCGCTTTCCTTTCTCTTCAAAATTGGAGCATGGCCGCACGTTGATATCTCTCGGGTCCAACCATACCGGCACATGCGCGTGTGGGATGGCCTCTCCTCTAATTCATGTATATCTTTTGACGCCCTGACATCGGAGCCACCTATAGCCTCTATGACCGAGAACCAGAACCTTTCTCGCGCTCTAATTACACGCCTCGATGACCTATCTGCCACATCTGTCTTTGACAAAACATCCGTAGCCGACATTCATCTCGGCCCTCCAGGATCTGTTTCAACGGGATCACCCACATCCCTTGATCTTTCCTCCTATCCTCATGTGACTCTCTCCTCGAATCATACCATCGCCGCTCGTCTTCTCGTTGGAGCCGACGGCTTGAACAGCCCTGTTCGCACCTTTGCGGGAATACCCACCCGCGGTTGGGACTATGATCGTCACGGTGTAGTTGCAACGCTGAAGCTCCCAGAGGGAACTGGTCACAGCAGTGAAAATCCTCAAGGAGTCACAGCATACCAACGTTTCCTACCCTCGGGCCCTGTTGCCTTCCTAGCTCTACCTGGCGACTTCGCTACACTGGTGTGGACTACGACTCCACCGCAAGCCATGCGGCTGAAGGCGCTGAGCACAGAAGACTTTGTGGCAATGGTTAACGCTGCTTTCAGGCTGGATGTAGTGGATCTGGATTACATGTTCACTCTCGAATCTGGTCAAGCTGGCGAGTTGGAATGGCGAGAATCGGTCCAGTCCAGCAATAAAACAGATGTCGATGGAAACATCCCTCAGCGTGTTGCGTCAGTTCAAGAAGGCTCGGTTGCATCTTTCCCTCTACGCTTACGCCATGCCTCTACATACACTACCAATCGCGTCGCTCTCATCGGCGACGCAGCTCACACCATCCATCCTCTTGCAGGCCAAGGTCTCAACATGGGCCTTGCGGACTCCCGCTCGTTAGCTTCTGCCATTAAAGATGCGGTTCTCCATGGGGCGGATATAGGAAACGAGATCGGGTGCCTGGACAAATACAACGGGGAGATGTGGATGAGGAACAACAGGATGCTTGGTGCAGTAGACAAACTACATTGGCTCTACTCTGCAAAGTCAGGGCCAGTGGTGGGATTGCGAGGGTTGGGCTTGAGGACTGTCGACGCACTGAGCCCCGTAAAAGGGTGGTTTATGCGACAAGCCGGAGCGTTGTGACAAAGTCCTAAAAGGAGGCTCAACCCCGGAGATGCACCTAGACCATGGCTGTGGTGGCGGGTCCAGGTACCAGTTCAGCTGCCTCTTTGGGTTAAAAGCGCCGCTGATTCCGGTTGGCTTCCCGGCTCTACGGGCTTCAAAGTCGCAACCTAGATCCACGTGCGCTCCTCGGCTGTCCACGTTCTTGTTCTACAGGTAGCAGTCTGTACATACACAACTCCTATATCGATGCGCACACTTGCAGAATGTTTTCAGACAAAGCCGAGCAAACCTCAAAGGTGTATAAAGAGGCTTGCTGTTCCGATGACCACTTGCGCTTTCCGTTCGGCTCTCGAGAGATCCATCGCCATCATAATGCTCTCTTCAATCCTGCTATGGGCCGTTGCAGCAAGCGGGTGTTTCTCTGTCACGGTAGCTAATATCTCCAGACCCTCAGATTCCTACATCAATTATACAACCGTTACGGGATACTTCTTGCAAGACGAGTCCTCGACGAATGCCAGCACCTTCAACTTCATGACCACAAACTTTGGCCTCATCAATCGCACATATCCAGCCGATGCCACTCTTCATACCCACCACAACCTGACTCAGTGGCAGCGCTTCAAGCATCAACTTACCCAGCTCAATCTCGAGGCTCTGCGTGGCACTGAGTACAAGCTGCTCTACATGGGCCGACACGGTGACGGCTACCATAATGATGCACAGGCTTACTATGGCACGCCCGCATGGAATTGCTACTACTCCGAGCTGGACGGAAATAGTACCATCACTTGGTCTGATGCTCACCTATCTCCTCTAGGCGTCACCCAGGCTCTGGCAGTCAACGAATTCTGGGCATCAGAAATCCAGAGTCAGAAGATCCCCACTCCTCAGAGCTACTACACGAGTCCCCTGACGAGGTGTCTCCAGACGGCAAACTACACCTTCAACGGTCTTGACCTGCCGGCCCGACACCCATTCATCCCAGAGGTCAAGGAGTATTTCCGCGAAGGCATCAGCGGACACACCTGCGATCGACGCAGCAACGAAACCTACATCCACACCCTCTTCCCCAGCTACAGGATCGAGCCCGGATTCACGCCCGACGACGAGCTATGGGTCGCTCTCCACGGCGAGACGAGCACGGACCAAGACGTCCGGTCCAAGAGGGTCCTCGACAGCGTCTTCTCCGCCGACGGCAGCACCTATATCTCCATCACGAGCCACTCCGGCGAGATTGGCTCCATACTGAGAGGTCAGTCCGCCGCCCGGGAGACCCCGTGCCCTCCCCCGCTGATTGTCATCGCGTGCAGTCCTGGGCCATCAGGTGTTCGGACTGGGTACCGGTGCCGCGATCCCCGTGCTCGTCAAGGCCCAGACCGTGGGAGGCACGGCGGCTCCGACGGCGCTGCAGCCGTACACGGCGCTGTGCACGTGCACGTCGCCACCCGCGGTGACTGCCACCACTTCCGTCTGTGCGTACCCGCCGGCCGAGACTTCGCCGGGGATCTAGTCGTACATTCCGGATGTTCAAATAGATGTCACAAATTCCAGCCGAAGGGCAAAAATCGCTGCCATCAGGTCGCATGCCTCTTTTTGAAAATACACAGTCATGTATATTCCACCAAGCTTCCGCACACCGTCTTCATATGGGTATATGTAGGACAACAGGACTCAAGACTCCCCATGCACATCTCAGGTATCCCCCCGAAAAGTGTAGCGACTCCCGCTTCGGTTCCCACGCTTCTTCCATCCTCACTTTCGGATCTCCCTCCCCCCCCCTTCCCACATTCCATCCATCATTGTCACATCCGGCTTGTCAATCAAACCGCATGTCCTCCTCTGTCCCTCCCACATCTAAAAAAGCCAGCAAGGCTAAAGTGAACCCCGACTTTTTAATCCAAAACCTAACCCTCTTCCTTCCCAAGTCCATATGTGAAGCCACTCACGTCCCCCCCACGCTCCAGACCCTCCACATCACAACCTATCGCCTCGAAGTGATTGGCGTCATCGTGGCACAGCTAATGAAAGCAGTGTAGGAGTGGGAGCAGGAGCGCGAGCTGGAGGATCGACCGTGGCCGAAGCGGCTGCGCGGGATGAGAGGGGCGAGATGTTTATTATCCGTGTCGTGGAGACGTGTCCAAGCTCGGAATGTATCGAGGGTGAGGAGTCCCGAGGTCAGCGGGCTTTTGTACTTGTCTGTGATTCCGCTGCCCGACATGTCTTTGGTCGGAGTCGTGAGGAAGGCGATGAGGGAGTTGGGGTGTCAAGGATGGTGGAGGTTTGGTGTGGGGAGAAGTTGACGGAGAAGTTGTGCCAAATTGATATTTCAATGCACATCTAATTTGCATTCGTCATAAACCCCCCAGAGACGTCATTCGTGACACTGAAAACCTCTCCCTCCCTCTCGATATCACCCAGGAGTCAGCATCGTGGCTTGCAGAGTCCTTTTTTGAGCTCGTGAAAACCCTGCACGTATTGCAGCAGTGCTTTGGTCCTTTGCTACTCGCCGCGTGCAAGCTTAATTGCATGAGCCCACGATACAAGACCGATTGAAGTCCACGACCATGACGCCCATTGGAACTCATCTCAAATCAACAGCGCTGCATTCTCATGGCTTTGCAACGTCGCTCGCGCGAAGCCCTTTCTTTCTCCACAATAGCGCGAACATACATGGAAACCTCCGGAAGATTGTCATGTGTGACTGTCGTAGTTTGAACCTCTTTAACGGAGAGTGAAGCAGGCCGAAATGTACCTCCCTGTCTGACAAAACCATGCTTGAAGTCGCGGAGATTCTGTTCGTGACCCACGCCGATGAGCGTTAGATGTTTCAATCCGCCTGCCGGACGAAGCTTTGTCAGGAATGGCTTGACCTGCAAACAGCAAAGAACAATTAGCGCTGGTATTAGGGCGAACAATTGTACTACTGACATCGTGCTCAGCTCCAAAATCAAAAAGTCAAATCTCATGCGAATCAGGCGGAATGATATGAAGTTATTGCTCAACAGTCCAAGGCTCAACAAGAGTGTGAGAATGCGGACATACCCTGATTTTTGAAGCATCTCTAGCACTAAATTTCCAGTCGGTAAAATCTAGAGCTAACGACTCCAGAGCAGGAAATCCGAACAATTTGTCTTGCTCCTCAGAGGGGTAGAAGAAATCAGACCACAAGGACCATATTTTTTCTCGATCATCTCCGTTGTTTTCGGCGCTTATTCTCAAAGACACGGCGCGAACCATCGTGAATCTACCACAAGGTGCATTGCTCACTGCGGATGAGGGCTCGGCCGTGGTACAGTAGAATCCGAATGGCGTGTTGCCCAGACCAGAATGTGCAAATCCCTTGATATCACTCGGTTTGCGAAAATAAAAGCGGTTCATGCGGTACAAAATGCAAATGGCTTCACGGTAAATGGCTCTACAGGTACGTAGGAGAGCAGCATCAATAACTTCGAGGTATACGGCATCTTGTGCCATGATGGATGGGGGACAACCCAGGAATCTGTGCGCGTGACTGATGATCTTGTCATATCTTAGGACGTTCGTGTAGACGAAGCTTCTCACTTCGGGAGGAAGGTTGTTGAGTGTACCGCATGGTGATGAGTCGACGTTTCCAGTGCTACGCGATGACGATGAGACCAGAGTCTTGGCTTTGCTACTGGCTTCAGAATCTGCACTGTCCTCTGAATTCGATTCAACATCAATAGTCCCATCAGCAAGACTGGGGACCTTAGGTCCAGCTGGAAAGGTGAAAATTAAGGAATTTGGGCTAGTGAAAGTGAAGATTCCAGGCATGATGAAGGGCTCGCCTCCAGATGCTACAAGTCGAAGAGCGTGTCGGCAAGAATAGAAGACGAGGGACTCCGTAGAGGAGACAGAGTCAGGATTGATTAGCTGAGCAAGGTTCCAAGCCGGCTCAGCAGACCCATCACATAAGGGGTTACTAGAGCTCGGTTTGGTTGAGAGTGAGAGAATTGACAAACACTCAAGTACTGTATGCAAGGTGATGTTACTACAGTAACAGAGTGTATTGTCATATACCGAGGTACGGTATCACGGTATCAAGCATACTGGGCCTTCGGGCCGGCCCTTGAGACACCGAGTAACCGTGGCCCCACCGTTACCCTACTTACGCTCATAAGCGAATATGGTGGGGCCACGGTTACTGTCGTTCTGTGGTAGAGCCGATAAGCGATCAGACCCCGGTGCTGCTGAGCCTGCGGTGCAAATCACTGAGCTTCACTATTCGAGACTACCCAGACCCTTTGGTGCTTGCTTTCAGGTATACCCTGAATGCTGATGTTGTCTCAATATCACAGAAACACGCCGTGCCTCGTACCCCTCATTCCCGAAGGCTGAGTCTTGCCCATCCATTCACAGATTGAAGTTCCGGTTCCTTGAGCAATAACCCATTCCTCCGTGCGCCCCATACACGAATCTCTTTCCACCCTCCCAAGCCCGCAACAATGGCAGCACCACCCGAACGGACCTTGCAAGATCTCAACGGAGTATGGACAATGGTCCGTGACTCCAGCCCCACTGCCTCCCCCAAAACTGACACCCGGTCAGAACAAAACCCTCTCCGACGACTACGACCGCATTCTCCAGATGGTAGCCATCCTCCACCCCCTCCCACCCGCAACCACCTCCCCCTCTAACACCCCAACCAGCAAGGCGTGTCCTGGTTCCTCCGCAAAGCCATCTCGTACGCCACCATCACCCTCACCATCACCCAATACCTCGACGACACCCCCGACAAACTCACCCACATCGACATCTCCCAAGTAGCCACCGGCGGCGTCGGCGGCACGACGGAAAAGCGCACCCTCGACTACGCCTGGCGCGAGCACGAGGACAAGATATTCGGAAAGGTGAAGGGCCGGAGCCGGTGGATCAAGCTGGAAGACGTCGACGACGACGACTTCTTGAAGACGGGGTATGACGATATGGAGGGGGAGCATGTGCAGGCGTGGGCGGAGAGCCTGGGCAATGGGTGGACGGCTGATCAGGTGTGGGGGTTTGAGGAGGTGGATGGCAAGAGGCATTACGTGAGGCATGTTGTGGCGAGGAAGGGGGACGATTGGAAGCAGGCGAGGCTGGTGTACGATTACAAGGGGTACGTTTTGGGTCTCTCTCTGTCGGCTCTTGGGCCTCTTCACAGACCCGAAGTTGCTAATCCTTTCAATCAGGCCGCTGGAGAAGAAATCCAGCGAGGATGACGGTCTGGCGTACGGAGACTAGGCACGGCCGCTGCCTTGCTTATGAGTGATGAACATGTAAAGCGGAATGGACTTCTCGTGCATGATTGGACAGGACGAATTTCCGACTTGTTAGATTTCCCGGTTGCATCCTGCATTTTCAGCGGCGCGGTGATTGCTCCGTACGAGGTATCAGTATATGCACTTTTGACACGCGGTTTTGTTGCCAAAGCTCTCCGAAGAAATGACCGTTCGACGAGTTGAACCCTTGGCCGTTTCCCGACGACTGGCGCACGAAACCTGAAACCCCGTGTCCACCGTGATCGTTTGTTTGAGAAACAAATGTTGAAAGCGCAAAAAATGGCTCCCCGTCGATGTCGATTTCCTCGAAATCCTCAGGATCTGCACCGTTCCGACTGCCGCTTCTTCTGCGTCAAAGTAAATAGATGCCGACCAAACACACTACACAATGTTCATGTGCATGCTCCCTCATAGGCTCTTCTTCCTCCGGCTGTTCTATCCTCAATCTCCCGACACGACATCTGGCCATAGCTCTCCGCGTGCGACCCCCGACGCTTCCGTAAAAGCCACCGCCCGCACCGCAACACGCATCCTCCTCGGCCTCGTGATCCCCCGCAGTCGAACCCTGCGCCTCTTGAAACCCGACTCCTGTACGTCCTCGTCGCCGCTGTCTCCTTTCCCGCCTATCTCTCACGGGCCCTTTGCTCCCTAGCGGGCACATCCTCCCTCTGTCCAGTCGTCTGGTTATCGGCCGCATGCACCGCTAACATGACCCGAGATGTGGCCTCCAGAAGCTTCGTAGGCTTGTAGGGTTCTTCTTCGATGACCCGTCGGAGCTCGGTCCGATATCGTTTCAGCGTGTCCATCGGATCATCGACCGCGGTGGAATCTTCATTCCCAGAGACTTCGGCAACCTCGGAGGGTTGCCCGATGAAGGCGTCCGCTTTCTGCAAAGTCGCGTGAGCGTCCCTCAGCCTCGACCAATAAGCGTCGACGCCGGCGGGGTAGATTGTGTCGTAGAACGGGATATGCCATTCCGACCCATTACTGCGCAGTTTGTCGAGATACTGATCCATATACTCAAATCTCTTATCTCTCCACCCGGGAAAGTGGATGAGGAGGTCTCCGGGTTGCACCTGTTAATGATCTCCCAGTCAGCATCTACTATTCGAGAAGGGCTAGTAAGTCTTGCGACATTTCTTCGCGAATGAACCTCCCGGACGTGTCCCAAGGCTGGAATTGGGGCCAGTATGAAACACAAGGACTCCGACTACACGTACGTCACGAAACTGACCCCTTGGGTCTTGGTAGCCCTGGAACCATTCAATAGGTTGGTAAGTTACGTGCTCACGGTATCCCGGTCGATCCATTACCCATATCATCGCGTCTTGGTCGGCGTTGTTCCCCAGATCAACATCGGTTCGAAGCTGTTGGAGCGCATAGATCTGAGTTAACAGCTTCACACTCCATCCATTAACGCGAATCAAGAAGACCCCTGGGTTGAAGGCATTCCAGTCTTTGGCACCGACTATATGGATGTCAGGGAATGAGTCAACAGGAGGCAAAAACCGTTGCCCATGGGACATTAGGGTTCATGATGATTGTATCTGCGTCAAATCAGACGAGCCATTCCGCACGTTCGTCCTCAGGCTTAGCCATTTCCGAAGTCAAAAGTGATAGCAGGTATAACGGCTTGCTGAAACAGAATTCCAGCCACTCGTCACTGTCTACAATGTTTTGGCGCAGGATATGAGTTGGGTAGCCCCATTGCTTCCCATGTTCGACATGAGTGTCCAGACTCTGTTCGTCAATCTCGTTAGGAGAGCCGCCAAAGCGCATGGTAACTTGTCGGATTCTCGGACCGGCATCGCCGTATGGTATGTTATCTATAGGCGTTTGGTGAGGTGCAGAAGCCTTGCTATGGAGAGTAGGCCGAGGGTTCGTTTCGTTCTGATGAGCACTGTGTGGCGTGGTTGCAGGCTCATGATCGTGGAGCTCTGACTGAGGTCCACGGCCAAACTTTGTGGCATCTCGGAATTGAAATATGGCGAATATACTCGTAAAGAAGACAAGGAATGCGAGAACGACCTTTGGAGATGAAGACAACATGACGCGGGAAGGAAAATGGGACAAGAAGCAATGAGGGGAGATGGCATAGAAACTGAGACAGAAAGAAGGTATTTTTGGGGACTATCACACACATCGAATCCTTCGTATTCGTTGGACAGTCTAATGAATGGTTATTGTTGGTAGGGACAACACCCTGGCGGCGGTATGGCAGAGCAATTAGCCAATAGGAATCTCACATGGGATCTCACGTGGGATCCCATGTGAAACTGGAAGTGGAGTTGAGATGGCACCTGCAGCTCCATGAGAGCTACTAATCTTATGGTGGACAAGTCGGGTGGTCATGGAGGTCATTTCGTCAGTTATGTCGCATACCTACTTACCTGTTCTGGTTCCTGGAGGATGCCCGCCTGCATTTCAGTTTCTCTATGTACCTAGGTAGACCGGTCACGATAGTACTAGCCTTAATGTGAAACAAGCTAAGGAGAGCCCCCAACAAGCAGCCGCACCAGCCGCACGTATGCGGCAGATTTAGCTCGGAGCTAACGTATAGGGAAAGGATTTCCGATGCATCATTGTGTCTCGCCTCCTCGCGGAACATTTGACTCCGGAATCTGGATTCTGAAGAAGAGGCTCGAAATGCATCCCAGTATAATCGCGATCCTTGACTCTGGGGTGAAAATCAATCTGCAGATTGAGTTCTGTGACATGACCGAACACGCGCTGAGGATTCGCCGTGAATCTCGCTTAGTCCATAACACTTGGTGTCATGAGCGAGAGTAAGGGCAAGCCCATCGTCAGTGGTCTAGGATGATCTTGCCAATAACCGATGTGCAACTCAGTGAGGCATACTCTTGCCGAAGAAAGGGCCTGGAAAAGATGCTGGACGCGATGACTCCCCCATGGCTCGTAGTACGCTTTCATTTCTTTCTTTGTGATAAGACCATTATGATGTAGCGACCTCGGTAGCAGCCAGGTCCGGAGGGTGAGGACCGGGCGGAAGCTGAGGGCAGGAGAGGTGTAAGGGAGCTCCAATCACAGATATCTTTTCCGGCTTTGCAACCCGGGATACTCCTTGTGAGAGTCCAGCGGGGTCCTTTGAGGTTGCCCTTATGTACTCCTGATCGCGGTAACGCTGGCGAAAGGCATCGTGTGCTGCGGCTTCGAAACGTGACCACATGCGATCTTCTACCAGTGCTGAGGAGTGTGACAGCTGCCGGAGCAGCCTTTGTGGTAGCTGAGTATCGTCGAAGACCAGGTGTGTTTCACAGCTTCAGCAAGATAGAAATCTTGGTTGGTTTGTCCGAAACGGCGAATAGATTCAGGACGAGAGGCAAAGTAGATCTGCTCGACGATGTGCTCAGTGCTGACACTGGCCCAGCGGCTGCAGCACAGTCGGACGAACTTCAGAACCCTTGGTGGGATTCTCTGAAAGATCCCGTGTGGGATCTCAATCGGGAGCTTTTTGATGTGACCTGATGTACAGTCCGCTTCACAGTGCCTCTGTCGATGAAGAATGTGGTGTAGTGTCTAGGTGCAACGGTATGATAGGCCAGGACGACATAGACAATTCAAAACAGTTAGCAGCCAGAGTGACAGGCAATTCCACAGCGTTGCAAGCCTGCGTTTAAAGAAATCAGAAGGAAAGAAGGCGTTCGTGATACTAACGAGTCTGGGTTACCACCTGCAAGCTGGTGCTCGAAGCCATGCCAATTGATATACTCTGGTGTTACAAGCTAAGATTTGGACTCTAGCACAGTACCAGTGTCTGCCATGATGGACATTAGCCACGATGACATGAAAAACAGGTCTCGTTCAGGTATAGAAGACTCACATGAAGTATTCGGATGGTGGTCGGATGACTAGTGTTTGTGAGGGGAGAAGGAGCATTGGAGGGGGAAGTGGTACTGAGATAGTGCCGAAGAAGCTTTCTACCGTCAATAAATGGACTTTTTCCCGCCCGTTAATTGATTTGAGACCGAGGATTCGGAGTTCATCATTCCGAGATGAAGCGGCGACTTCCCGTGACATTCGACGACAGACCTGAATTGCGAATCACGCGTTCGTGGCGTTGCTGTGGACAGTGGTAGCCTCAATATGGTGAGGGCAAAATGCCGATCAGCAGGGACAGCGACGTG
This sequence comes from Platismatia glauca, assembly GCA_963556305.1. Lineage (NCBI taxonomy): Eukaryota > Fungi > Ascomycota > Lecanoromycetes > Lecanorales > Parmeliaceae > Platismatia > Platismatia glauca. The sequence goes on along the minus strand of OY745765.1, from coordinate 1,612,117 downwards.
GTCGGCAGAGTATCTTTACCAAGACCTGCAAAAGCGAAGAGGATGCCTGAAAAGGAATAACTCGAAAGTACATTTGGGGTATACGAACATGCTCAGACCAGAGATGATGTGATTCAAGACATTGAGCAAGGACATTTTCTTCAGACCAATTACGCATGGAGCTTCTGCATTCTGTCTTCCAGCTCCTTCACCCACCCTTCAACGGTCTCGGTGTTCCCCTTTACCGTTTGCTCTCCCTGCTTCATTGCATTCTCCACCTTCTGCAAGCCTTCACGCCAGCCTTGAAGCTCTTGCTGCATATCCTCCTGTCGCTTTTCCAGCTTTGCCAAAGTTTGACTTGCCGTTGCAGCATCAGCGTGGAATGAACGCAGAGACCTCAGTCTGTCCAGCACCGACGGCAATAGCGGCGCTAGCGATTCGATAGTGGATAGAGTGCCGTAGAGTGCATTGATCTTCGATCTTTGCTCAGTGTCATCGTCAGCGTCCGCGTCCGCGTCATCCGCTGGACTGTGCAGCGAAGGGAAGTCTTCGCTCGAGGGACTAAGGGTCTCTTGCGCTGTTTTCGTGGCTTTCCTGGCTCGTTCGAGTTTCTCCGCATCTTGCGTCAATTGCACTACTTTTTGGCTGACCTGGTCGAGAGACGCGACCGTAGAAGTAGAGAGGGTAGCCAATTGCTTGTCCAGTATATCTAGGGCTGGGAGAACAGCTTTTGCGGGTGACCTGTCCTGTGTAGGCAATGGAATGGCATCGAGGCCTAATGCGGCCTCGATCAATGTCAAACGCGAATCAAAGTCGGATATTTTTGAGAACGTATGTTCATCCTGATAGCTTGGTGCGTAGGTGACTGTATACGTAGAGCTGCTTGCGTTCTGCTGCGTTAGCCTAGACTCCGGTCCATCTAGTGAGTCCACTGATCTCGCTGGTGGGTTTGTTGCAGCCACGAGTCTCTTTGTTAGGCGAGTCGCAGCACTAGCGCCCCGGTCAGCATCAGATGGATCTACATTCTCCAAGATCTGGCTTAAAGTATCCAAGCTCTCCGCTTCCTGCTGCGGCTCTTGGGTAGCTCCATCGTCCTTTTTTGCCCTCTTTTGCTCAAATTCCCCTTTCACTTCAGCTACTTCTTTTCGTAGCCGTGCAAGCTTTCTCTCCAACGACTCCACCTCCTCATCACTGGAGACTTCGATTCCATTGATGAGGCCGTTGGTCTCGAGGCCATCTTTCCGCCTTTTTCTACTAGAAGATCGATAGGACTTTCGTTTGCTGCTGATTCGACTTGAAAAGCTAGGGTCGCGCTCTCCCGGCGGCAGGAAGTGTGTTCGAGCTTCGTCGGCATCTAGGCGATGACGCACGATACCGCTGGCTTCGTCTTCGTCTTCATGAAAGGAGGATCCAGGAGATTCGGAGCGGAAGGTGGTCAGAGTCTGATGAGTAGTCAACACGTGTACAAATCTTCTAGCAGGTTTGTGAAGCTCACAGGGTGTGTGGATGTGTCCTCTGTGAGCTCTGGAGTCTCATAGATATCTGGAGCAGGATCCTACAGCGCAGATGAGCCCTCGAGTTGACCAATTCACAAAGCCGTAGCACTCACCAGATCTGGAAGACCAGCATACTTTCGAACAGCGGACATGCTAAGGATTCCGAAAGTGCATGAACCAATGGGCTTTACACTTACACGTCGATGTCGCTTCTTTCCGTCGTTGTCGCTTCTTTCCGTTGTTGTCCATTCTTTCAAGTCGCGCCTCGGCTATAAGCCATTAACGCCGAGCTATGTGGAGTACCATTCACGAGATCACTACGACAACAGCTTTTCATGTGCGCTACGTCTCCTGCTTATGTACATTCTTCCACTGCCTGCACCTGCTGTATTTCGTTCAGTCTTGCTCCTCATATACCGAGTGACGCTCGAATTTGATTAGAGTCATGCAGGTTTATCTCATCCAAGGTACCTATGTGGTAGGCCAGTTGGGTCTAGAATTCCCCAACTGCAACATACGTCAACTGTGCCTTTCATCCACTCCGAAAGCAAGACCGAGCTTTCCCCGCAACACTTTCGCGGGGTAGGGTAATAAAAAGATCTCAGAATTCCATGTTTGGCTCTTGCTTCTTGCCTTGAACCGCATGTATCGTTGAATCATCTGTATGCAAGCAGCGGCGATGAATATGGCAGGCGATGAGATCAAACCAAAGGCGCACCCTTCCCTGAACCTCCCCAAATCCAACTCGACGGTGGAAGTGTCCATCATCAACACCACGACTGACATTGTCGTTCCGGCCAAATCCTTCGTCGAACCCGTCCAAAATGGCCACGAACACATGAACATGCCGACCTTTGCTTTTCTGATCGAGAACAAGAAGTTGGGCAAAACCATCATGTTTGACCTTGGGTGCAGGAAAGACTGGTGGAACCATTCCCCAGCCTCTTATGCCTCAATCAAGAATGGTATACCTGGTCTCAATGTTGCTAAAAACGTTAACGAGCTTCTACGCGAAGGAGGTGTCGACGACAAAAAAATTGATGCCGTCGTATGGAGCCATTGGCACTGGGACCACACAGTACGTTGTTTCGGAGTTCATGTCTCCTCCTTTTCAACCAAACTTTGAGTCCAGAGATATGTCTTGTGAGCATTGGCTTTTTAGACGTCTTCTCAAGCTCGCTACACCCTCTCAAACAAGCAAGACTGACTCCGAAGTCATAATCCAGGGAGATCTTTCCCTGTTTCCACACTCTACAAGTTTATATGTTGGCCCTGGATTCAAGCATAAATTCATGCCAGGCTACCCCATAAATACGGATAGCCCGATGCTTGACAAGGACTTCAAAGGTCGCGCCGTCCACGAGATCTCCTTCGACAACAGCAACAAAATTGGCGCTTTCCCTTCTCATGACCTCTTCGGAGACGGTAGCTTCTACATCCTCGACGTCCCAGGACATGCCATCGGACACGTTTCCGGCTTCGCGCGCACGACGCCCGATACCTTCGTGTTCATGGGTGGCGACATCTGCCACTTCGGCGGCTCTTATAGGCCAACCGTCTACGCCCCGATGCCCAGCACCATCCCGCCCTCCGTCCCCCTCGATCGTCGTCTACCTACCCCATGCCCCTGCTCATTTTTTGCCAGCAGCCATCACGACCCTGAGAACCTGCGAACTTTGTCTTTCTACAACGTCACTCAAGATCCTGGAGGCTGGTACGTCAATCCTCCAACTGCGCAGAAGAGCGTGAAAAGTTTGGAGGAATTTGACGCCGATGAAAATGTGTTTGTTTGCGTGGCGCACGACGGTGGGTTGATCCCTGTCGTGGATTGGTTCCCAAACGGGACGGTCAACGACTGGAAGAAGAAGGGATGGAAGGAGGAGAGCCAATGGGGGTTTTTAAACGAATTGCCTATCGATGGAAAGCCAGGGAGGCCGTGGCTTACTCCGGGACTGGTGAAGGAGGGCAAGGTTATGAGCAAAGAAGATCTGTAGACGAACACTTCTCAGGGCCGACTAGCCCTGGACACAAGCCGTACGCTTATGAATCCCACTCGTATCTGCTCTCATCCCGTGTCTTATCGGCTCCCTTTTAGTTTTGAGCATCATACAAACCCCCATCCGTCCGACACGTGCTTAGAAAAGGAGACAAAAAACCCAACCAATCCCGTCCTCCAAACCCCGTCGACGACGGTCGTCAGCACGCATCTGTGCGCCACCCCCCCGCCACAACCACCACTCCACCCAAAGCGCCGCCCTCCCCCGATGTCGGGACCCATCAACCAAAGCCGCCAGACCTAATCCCCAAAGACACCAGTGCCCACCCGTCAAAACCGTCCCCATCGAGCATCCCACCCCGTCCCCACCAACGACCCTCTTCTCTCCACGCAATCAAAACAAGTGCTCGGCACCACTCTAGCACCGACATCTCCAGGGCTCCATCAGCGGCGCAAAAGGAACACATCCACCGACCCACGTCTAGGTACGGCGCAGCCGCACAAACGTCGGATCGTGACCGGTTGTGCGGACACGCTGCGCTGCTCGGATGCTATTTGTGTAGATGGGGTGAGAGATGAAAGGGCTCTGGGGATGTGGTGGGGGAAGGTGCAGGAGGGGCGTGGCGAGGGCTGCAAGGCGTTCGGGGGGGAAGGGAGAGCAGATGGGCTGTGAGGCGTCAGTTGAGGGTATTATATAAAGCTGCTTGCTTCAGCCGTCCGTTCCCTGCTCATGCCGTACCGGAGCATTCTCACCCTCGCCCTCGCTCCCACTCCCACTCCCCGGCATCCCCGCCCTCTTCAAAACCCTGATCCGCGGCTCCATCTTCATCCTCACCCACCACCCCCCCGTGACGAATTCCCTCATCACACTCTCCACCCTCCCCAGACTCATCTCACCCACCCACATCCTCGCCGTCCCCAGCCCATTCATCCTCCACGCGCTCTCCACCCACAATTCCCGCAACGCGCGCATATCCCCAATCGCCCGGTCCCGCTCCTCCTCGGGCCTCACGATCGCAACGCCGGCATAACCCTCCACGGTGCTCAGGACGTGCCAACTCCCAATGACCCTCTCAGGCCGCTCGGCAAGCGCATAGTCAAACCCCTCCCAGAACAGCGGATCCAGTAGCTTCTCTTCCGCTTCAGTCTTGTCATACACCCAAAACGCACCCTGCGCATCACTCAACACGGGGGGCGCGCGCTCCATGAACCTTGTCACGCCCGTCATACAAGCCAGCGTGTCCATGTGCACCTTGACTACCCCGGTATCGTTGCCCGCAAGTGCATGCAAGCGGTTCAACGCTTCGGCACCGGGATAATTAAGACGGGAGACGGCCAGCATACCCAAACTCGCCATGAAAGACGCAAGCGTGGATGCAACAAGGGCGAGGGAAAGCACGCGGTAAACGAACGACTTCGCGCGGCGCGTCCAAATCCAGCTCGCGCCTGCTGCGGCGACGGCGAGAAAAGGCGGGATGACGTAGATGATGAAGCGCCACTCTTTGTGCGGCTGGGAGCTGTAGACTGCCAGGAAGAGGAGATTCGGGACGAGGATGTCGAGGGCCTGACGGCGCAGGATGGGTATGCTGAGAGTAAAGGGTAGACAGATTTGGTAGACGAATGGATTGAACAGGAGGCGTGGGAGGGCCGAGGTGAAGTAGAAGTGCCACGGAGAAGTGCCCCAGTTGGAAGACTGCTTTTCGACAATGTTGTAGATGAAACCGGTCAGTTCGGGCCAGAGGGGCCAGCGTTGCCAGAAGAAGCTGTCGATGGGGACCGTGAGGGTGAGACCGATCAACGCACCCAGGAGGCCGGCCGGAACGATGGTATGTATTGGGAGGCGGATGTATGGTCGAAAGTAGAGGTAGAGCGTCTGAGATGCGAGGAGGACGGCGATCTCGGAGCGGAAGACGACGCCGGCCACGGTGAGGAGAGTAAGAGCGGATCCCTGGCGCCGCCTGCTGGATCGAGCGGCCGGATCTCGACCGGCGTGAGGGAGGAGGTTGCGCGTGGCCAGCGTCGCTGACGGCTGTCAGACTGTTGCGGAGACTTTGAAGAGGTTCATGTACTCACTCAGTCCAAGAGCGAAGAAATTAGGCAGCGTTCTCGATGCATAGTACATCATATGGAACTGGCTTGCCTGAAACAACGTATACCAATTGGCCGCGTTCCTCCCAAAAGCTTTGGCGACTCCATTCCGGAACACGATCATGCAATAGGCATTGTACAATCCGAGCACAGCTCTAACTACACAGCCAAACCATTAGCATCTTCTCCACGCCGTTGCACCTCCGGCCCAAAACCTCGCCACCACCCTCCCCACGCCGACTCAAGACTCACCAACCACCTGCCCCCCCACCTCCCCTCCCCCCCCACCCCCAGCGCGCACAACCGGCCAACTCGCCCCCGCCACCGCCAACGGGCCCACGAACGTCCTCGGCACCGCGCCCGGAAACGTGAGGTGGTCATAGTGCCGCCGGAGCCACGGGCCCGCCTGCCGCCGCTCCGTGCCCCACGGAATCCCGTACGTCAGGACGTCGTGCGCGGCTTGGATGTTGAACGACTCCTCGACTTTGGTGTACGGCGCGAGGAAGAGGTGGAGGAGGATGAGGGACGGGATGAGGGAGGAGAGGAGTGGATCTGCTCGTGGCGTCAGCGTGACGTTGCTGCTACAGAGGCACGAGGGCCATCGACGGTCGCGTACCGATGCGGTGCCGCATTACGGCCAATGCGAACAGCACTCACTATCATTATGGACAACCAGTTCCGGAGACGGTCAGGAATTGAAACCCCAATACTTTAGGTAGAGTACGCGCAAGGCTCTTGGCACAGCACGCACCCCTGTCAGCCCTGCAAGGCACCGCTCTCTTCTCCGCAAAGTAAGTAGAGTACCCAACATACCCACACGCGAGCTTCATTTCCCCCCAAGCATCCTCACATCCCCACCCAGCCCCGACAATGATGCTGTTCGGCTTAGGCAACCTCTTCTACGGTCCACCCCCCTCCCGCGCCCCCCGCACACCCGCCAAAGCTCACCGTCTCCGCAGTATCGATCCTCCTCGTCAACGCCGTCGCCGTGCTCTCAGAGGACAGATTCCTCGCGCGCAGTAAGCCTTCCCGTTGACCGCGTGTGCCGGAATTGGAATGCTGAATCGGTGGCAGTTGGATGGGGGAATACGCCCACCGAGCCGTCCTTTGGAGGATCCAACGATGCCGCGAGCGTGAAGGGGAAATTGGTGAATCTGATCAGCAGCGTGAGGACGTTGATGAGGAGTGAGTCTGCCCCCGCTGCAGCTTTTTTTCCCCCAATTGTCAAGGGCGATGTGTCGGGGTTCTGGATGTAGTTTATTTCGTATCTGTTTCGTGCGGTGAGTATGGATGCATTGGAAGAACTCGAGGGAAATTGTTGTGGGCTTATGGGGCTCGGCATGGTCAGAACGACAGAGAAAGTATGCTGACGAGTGCTCATGCCATCTAGTACCGCTGATAGTCATCAACACTCTGGTCATAGTCTACGAGCTCGTGCTCGGGTGAGCTGTCGGGCAAGGAGGAGACTGTCTCGTGGGGGAAGCTTGAGCGACGAGAAGACGTGGGATACTTTCCGAAAGACATCGGGGATAGAGTACGAGGTGACAACGAGAGACGACAGCCATCGATGGCCTTGGTCTTCGCAAAAGGATGCCATTCTGAATATATGATGGTATCGGGCAGGCATGGCTGGCAGTTGTGTTTTGCCACGAAGTGTGCATTCGAAGGTATATATTGTACAAGTATGTCTAGGCCGGAAGCTGCTTCCCCACGTCGAGCAACCATGAGACCGGAGATATCTTCTGCGAAGGTGTCTGCCAAATGGAAAATGCCTACCCAGTGAACTCGGCATATCCGACTTTTGTCATCCATCGCCACATGCCCTTCTATATTCCGCGTGCTTCATATACCAAACTCCACCCAGTGGTATCTTTAGATGTAAATGCAAGGCTCGATCCAAAGACAGACAAGTATTGTACATGTGGTACATGAGTGCGAAAAGCCACCCTTTCTCATATGTCGATCAGTACTGTTGTATCACAACATCATATTGGAAGTCTTCTTTCTCAAGCTGCTAAATCGATTCTTCGATCTATCAGTTGGTGTTGTCGCTTCTGCGCCGTCTTCTTCTGGAAGCGGCTCGTCTCTGCTGGATTCTCTGGAACCCCCAAACAATTTGGGCTTGCGGAAGCTTTTGCTGCTCGATTTGAGCCTGCTTAGGCCCCCTGTTGGGATAGACACAGAAGCAGAAGCACCGTCTTTGTTGCCATCCTCCGTAGCAACACGTTGGTCTTCTTCTGCCTTGGACGCTTTACTAGCTTGTATCGCAGCTTTCGTGTCTGAGTCTGCCTTCTTCAATGCTTCCTTCCGCTTAAGTTCGAGATTCTTCAGCCTTTCTCGTTCAGCTTTTTCTTCTTGTCTTGCGGTGATCTTGGCGACAGCTTTTCGTTCCTTTTCTCCCTTCAGTCGCTCTTTTTTGGATTTAATGTCTTCATTTGGTATGGCCGATGGCATTTGGGGCAGTGCGGTGAGTTCGGACGGCGAGGTGCCTGGTTTTACAGGTGTTGGAGGCTCTGTGACTGCCTTGTCAAGGCTTGCATACCCATTTATATCCTCATCTAATGTTGGCGTTACGGCGCTCTTGACATGCTGAATACCGTTCATGAATCCATTCGTTTTCAACCCTAGGCCAACAGGTTCTTTTGGCACTTCGGCGACAGCCTTCGCCGCTGTTGCCAAGCTCTCGGCGTCCTGTTCTCTCTTCACAGCTTCCAGCGTTGTTTCCTGGTAGAAAAGTACGTACGCACAAGCCAGCCCAGGTCGATCGCCGAAAAAGTTTTGGACGTAACTCTTGTCGACAGGCTCGACCATTTCGTCATCAAATAAAAGCCATCCTCGTTCTTCGGTCTTCACTATCGAGATGTAGTGTCCGTGGTAGGGCCCTCCTCCAATATGCACCACCACGGCATAAAGTTCGTAGAGCCGATCTGGATCCTCTGCATCGTCTGTCGTGTTGAAAAGGCGTAAATGATAGGGATATACCACCCGATGAAACAGCTTCTGTAATCGTTGAAGGTCCTCTGTGTACTTGAACCGCTTCAGATGCAAAGCTAAGATTTTTGGCAGTCTTTTGATTTTCATCCGTTTCTCCGCTTCCTGCAGGCCACCACATCGGTCACAGTGGAATTTATTTCTTTCACAAAGCATTTCTTCTTCGGAGAATTTCCTTAAACACGCCGTCACCGAAGAATGTTCGTCCAAATCTACGGAGAGATCCAAGAACGCTTCGTCACGTTGCGACACGTTCTCGCAAGTCAAACATTTGGTTTCCGATGTCAGTGTCCCTTCGAAAAGTTTGTGTACCCATCCTGTGGTGCTGGGTGTTGCTCTCGGCATCGCCGACGCGAGCGCTTTTTCAAAGCCAGTCTTTTCGGCGTGACCGTTCATACCCTTTGCTTCCTCAAGCTTCTTTGAATGGACCTCCACATTGGCTACAACCTCATTCAGAAGAAGATTCAAGAATTCGTGAGCGTCCTGGTGCATCGCGCTCCGGAACATTTCATTTTCCCGCCTCAGAACTTCCAGGAATTTAGTTGGGCTCACCACACCGACATTTGATTTATGAGCCAGAAGTGCCTCAAAGATGTCTTTCAGAGACGTGAACAGAGATTCAGGCATTCCATAAGCGGCCGCATTATCATAACCCATAGCAAGCGTAGGCCCCCTGGCTTGCGCCACTCTCTTCTTGAAATCTGGATGTTCCTTGTCTTCAGATTTTGGGGTAGCGGGCGGTCCTCCTGGATTTCGCGCTGAGTTTTGTACGGGTTGTTGTTTCATGAGTTTGGTGGGCGTCAAAGAGGGGTGGTTAGGAGGGAGTATGACTGCGTCGGGATCTATTCGTGCTTGTCCGGTCGAAGTGGTGATGACAGACTCCAAAGGCGAACGATGTGGGTAGTTAATCACCTGTTCTCGAAAAGGTACCGAGTAATATAAACATTGTAGAATCGAATTGCAATAGCTGAGAACGGTAAGCATCGTGTCCCCGATGCTTAGCACTACGACTCGACATACCATGTATTTCCGAACTGTAAACATACTATCAGCAGGATTCATACAGATCTTGGCCGCCTGAAGCTTACGTTTTCCAACCCCCAAAATTTATCACTGCCATTATCCCGTGGAGGTCCCAAAGGTATGTCTAATAGGTATTTTTCGAGGGGTGTTATTTGAAGAGCGTTAGGATCCTTCTTCGCAGGGGATGAGCCACCTGATGGACTCGATGTTCCCTAAATCCGACGGATGTGTCAGATCTCACAGCCTGCTTAGGCGCATATAAAATACTTCACAGCTTGTGTTGGGAAGACGGTAGATGGCTGTCTCCTTTGGTGTAACGTAGAAAGGGATACTCACACCAGCAGATCGCATGCGATTGAAGAACGCCGACATGTTGATACAGAGACCGATAGCCCTGTTGGTGGGGCGTGGAGAGTTTTGAGCAGCCCAAGCGCGCGGGTCAAGGTGACAGACGAGCCGCTGTATGTGGATGGCCGCACATCTGGCCTGGTGGAGAGGGAGGTTGAAGGAAGATGAAGAAGTGTCTCATGGGGATTTCGGTCAGCGAGGCTAGAAAGAAGCAGGAGGCAACGATAATAATAACGTTGTTTGGGAGCGTCGGAGCAGGTAGCCTGGGAGCCTGGGAGCCTGGGGGGGTTTTGCGGCGTTGAGTAGCGGGGCGATGATTATCTAGCTTAACTCCTTAACTGCGGGATGCCGCTGACGATCTGCGGGTGTTGAGAGTGCCCGAGACCGTGGGGAACTTGTCAAACCGCTCATCCAGACATGTTCAGAAGCAAACCACTTAAGAAATGTGCGGAGTCTTATTCACTCGGTCTTGTTGGTAATAAATTTGCAGATTGAAATCTATAGCTTCTTGAAGATACATGAAGATTTGAATAGATGTTGTTGTTGTTGTTGTTGTTGTTGTTGTTTGATGTTGTCGTTGATTCCGAGATCTGACGTGGGTATGGTGTTTGGTGTGGCATGGCCCATGGGATGATGGTTAGCGAAAGCCATGTGGGAGACTAGACCCTGAATGGCAGGTTGACCGTGCTAGAAGACCCTGGGAAAGCGTTAGCGGGGCAGGGATCTCCTGATTGGAATCTCTTGCCGTCCAACTGTTGTTCCTCTACAACTCGCGAGACATGACCGATTGCCGACTTCTCTCCTCCCGAACATGATTGATCCTGATGCATACACATTGATGCAGGTACTCTACAGAATCTGTCCAAACTCCGCACCCAGTACCCGTATCTGCCAAAGTCTAAAACCGGAGGCCGCGAATTATTCCCTATGCACGTCGAGGAGGAGCGGGGGACCAGAGCAAAACCTTACTCCAGCGAATCAATTTGAACCCGAAGCCATGACATACAAGAATTCCCGGCGGATCACCAGATCTACATCACTCGGATAAATGAAACGGCAGGACGAACCACAAGCAGTAATATTAAAAGTCTGCCACAAAGCGCCCGGGATGCTCTCGTGCGCCGAGCTACGAGTACACACCTAATTATTATACATCAACATTCGAATCCGAATCTTCAGCGTATCCTGACATCTTCTTTGCTCGTCTCTCCTGATCGTCCCGGAAACTCCCATAAACGCCCAACGTTCTCCACATATCCTGCTCCTCCTGGCCGGACAGCACACCTGGATGCCGTTGTACATATTGCTTCCGCACTTCCATCGCCTTGTCATCCCACGATGCCAACCGCGCCTCGAAAGTCGCTGCCTCCTCTAGATTCGCCTTCCTGTTGCTTTCGGTTTGTTCAAAGTATGGTCTCTTGGCCTGGTCGCTTGCTTCTCGCCATATCTGACCTACCATTGCACGGATTTCATTCCGTTCAGCTTTCTTGTTGGGGTCTCCTGTTCTTACAAAATGAGCACCATCGCAAGCTTTCTTAACTTCGGCCCACTTGTCTTTGGTGAATAGTAGGAACGGGTTTGATCCAGGCTTTCCTGGCGGTGACGGACGAAAGCCGAGCTCGTTCAAAATCGCTTGCAAGATGTCGCTTTCAAAGGCCTCAAGGCGCGCTTGTCTGACGTCTTCCGGTTCACTGGGCGCTGGGTCTGGGCCTTTCATCGTTGGACCCGATACTTTGATTGTTGGATCCTTAGGTCGGTATTGCTGAGGAGTCTCCGTCATTGCCACGTCTGCCTCGACGGGCCAGGAAACCAGTGGACTAGGAACCTCGATGGGTCCCAACAGGTCATCGATGATTTCGGATGCAGCTCGCAAGCCTGATATGTATGCACCGTGAACTGTAGCTGGATGGGTAGCACACGTGGCCTCACCCGCGAAATGCAAAGAGCCTACTGGTGCTGCCATAGCTTCGTAGTCCCCGGGCAGAGATGTGGCCCCAACATAGGAGTAGCTGCCGCGAGCAAAGCGGTCTTTGCCCCAGCGCGTAACAATTGTTTCTATGGGCTGCGGAACCATTGTCTGCTTAAAGATTTTCGCGAGTTCCTGGGTGACCTCAGCTACTAAGTCTGCATCACTTGAACTTTCGGCTTGATGTGCAGCGTCGCCCGCCATGAGCGAGATGAGGACTGGGCGGCCAGTAGTCTTGATACAGTTCCAGAAGAAATAGAAGCGTCCTCTGTTGGCAATGTAGTCCTCTTGATCCAGACTATCATGCACTTCGGGTTCTCTAAGGAGACCGAACATATCTTGATCCACTTTCCAGAATGGCTTATCGTAGACGAGGATGACTTTGTTCAAGGTCCCAAACCCCAAGCGTTGTATTGGCCCGATCTTCCAGTCAGGTAGTGGCGGATCAAATTTGACATGTCCATCCTTCAATACGCCCAAAGGAGTCGTCAGGACGACGTGATCTGCTTCAAAAGTATCGCCGTCTTCGCATGAGACTTTCGTAGTTCCACTTGTGAAACGATTGTCTGGGTTATATTCAATGTGTTTCACTATTTTGCGCGTGCGAAGATCGAGTTTCGTCGGAGAATGCAAAATGCCACGAGGGACCTGCTGATAGCCGCCAATCACTTGCGCGTGGACTCCTTCAAATTCATTCCCAGCGTCTTGATCCCACCCCGCAAGACTGAGTTTGCCAACGTTGGCCGCATTTGCGTACTCAAGGTTAGCGTAATGCCAGTTGATTAAGCGCAGATCTTGCGGTGAAAGATCGAGCAGAAATTGATACTGTTTCACTGCCTCGTCCATGGCAGCGCCTAATGTAGGATATCTCGAAGCTTTTGCAACGACATCTAAATTGAGGTCGTTGTACGCTAATACATTCGAAGCTAGCTTCCAGCCCATGGCTTCAGCAGCTTGTGCAGGTGGTTCCTTTTTGCGTGGACCCGGCATCAAGTGTGCTTTTCCAGTAAGCTTGTCCATTCCGGCGGGAACGTTCTCTGTTCCATGATTGTTGTCACTTGCTGTCAGCAATTCTTCTTCAATTGAACTGATTGGCGGTCCTCCCTCTCGGTTTGGGTCTCGTCCCGCCTCAATCAGTTCTTTATCCCCTTCGACTGTCACTGGAGGAGGCATCCTGTGACGGTAAACGCTGGCTCGGTCGAGAACATCGTTGTAGAGCTTCTCCGCCATTTGGTCTCTTTCTTCATCCACGACATTGCCATCTATATCGTGCAGCGTAGAGTTGTCTTTCAAAGCATAATAATGTAGAGCCAACTGACCTCTCACTATCATGCTCATGGGATTGCCGTGATCGAATCCAATAACTATATGGGCGCCCATTTCTGCAGTGCTCCTCTTCTGTTCAGGTATGCCGCTAGACTTCTGCCCCTTGAGAGGATGCGAATAGACTCTTCCACCAACTCTGTTTCGGCCTTCAAGCAAAACCACGTTGGGCGGTTCTTCGCCTATTGAGGTCCATCTATCGCGGTAATGGCCAAAAAGGCCTTCCAGCTGCCTTGCGCACCCCAGGCCAGACATACCTGCTCCAATCACAACGATTGTCTTTCGCTTATATCGTTTGGATACATATCTCTTGACCCGAATGCTGGACGCTTCGGGTGGTTCAACACATCCGAAGTTGACGTATCCTTTCCTTACAAGCCACTCGTACGCAACTTCTGCCAAGCCTAGCCACCGCGAGGCGAGAGCACAACCAGCAGCTTCCTCTGCAGTCACACTGACCAGTGGATTCCTCACCCATAGCCGCAATATACGATTCCGTATATTCAAATATGCAGACACATGAAGGTGACAGATATGATGTCGAAGTAGCTGATATTCGTCCGGATGCAAGGCAAATGGGCTAAGTCTCGATGAGTACGCAGCATGAACACCTTGTTGAGCTAGGATTTGAGGCGATATATTAGAGGGTATAGAAGTTCTGGGTAAAAGATCCGTGAAGCGAAGCATTTTCCCTTTGGGTACAGTTCGGCGCGGTACCGGTTTTGGGGTTGCCTTCGGAGGTTTCAACGCTGGTGGAGTTTCCAATGCCGGCGGATTTTTGAAATTTTGTGGGGTTGCAGATTTTGCTGGAGTTGGTAGGGAGGATAAACTGGAAGAAGGAGACCCAGCCTTCAGCATATCGAAGGAAATGTTACTCTCCTCTATCGATTCTCTCAAGTTGGAGGGTCCAGCAGATGTGTGAGAAGACGGCCCTGAGACCCCAGAAGGAGTACTGCTCGTTCTCGGAGTTTCCGAAATATCATCAGAGCGAACATCAACACCATCGATCTCCAATTCCAAGGCTGATATGGTTGCCTTTGGAGACAGTTTGACTGCTGCCTTGGGAGGAACAGTACTATAGATTTCGTCGTCGACCTCTGGCCCGGAGCTTACGCTTACAGCCTTCGAAGCAGTACCGCCCATAGTCTCCGTCAGTATTCTCCCATCAGTACTGTCGTCCGCGTCTGGCCCGGAACTCATGTCCATGTTTTCCGAAAATTCGTCATCCATGTCAGAGCCTGTGTCCATTGCCTCAGATAGATCATCTTGCAAGATTTCCAGATTTTGTGATGGGACTGTATGACTGTTGACTACCTGGTGATACCTGGTTGACTCAGATATTGGAGGTCCACGAACACTTTCCCTGTCAGACACCAGATCAAAACCGTAGCCTGGGGAAGGAGCGAACGACAGATTTGGTTGATGTCCTACACCCAGACGATGATATTGGTAAGGCAGAATCTGGGGGTTTGCAAACGAAACAGAGCCGCCTTGGCTACTCGTCCTTGATAGAGACTTCGGTGCAGAATTTGCAAAATACTGTGCCAACGAAATCTTTGAAATCTTCTTCTTCTTATTATCGAGAGGTTCAAGATTCTTATCGAAAACGAGTTCGCCGTCCTGAACGTGACCTTTTTTCAAAGGGTTCCCAGACGACATATCTCATGTAGAGCGTAGATAAGGAGCAAATTGGGTGGACAAGGTCACCGCTGGATTGCATTCGCTTTGATCGTGTCGGCCAAAGATACTGGTCCCTATTCACGGCTATTAGCTTCTGTTGGTATCCTATGTTATTAGGTATATTCCGGGCTTACTGGGGCCAAGCTTACGATATATGTTGGCACGCACGGAATGGGGGACCATTGGATATTCATCTAGGCCTCTGATTATGATTATGGAGAGAAAGGACTGTACAATGCTTGATTTGAAGCAATTCGTAAGGGTGTCAATGCAGCAGCGGTGGGATTCTCGGATCTGTGTGTTGGTGATGAGACTCTCACATGAGAGCCGCCTTCACTTTCCCTGCCACATCTAGCGCTACTTTCGGTTCGAGATTTCAACGACACCTCGTCCAGCGACATCATCAACTGTTTCCCATATGCTGACATTTCCATCCTCTGCTACCATTTCAACGCTTGCCGAGCATCTGAATAGTGTCCAGCATATCAAAAACCAAAGCTTGCGATGCTTTCACTGGCTTTTGACCCCGGCTTCAGCACACATGTCCTTATCTCTCGAGACCTCACCCTGTTGCAAATCTGATACCGCAATTTGCGTTCCCATACGTTACTCTCCAGACCTTGTTCGATTGTCTCAAAACATCAGCTGACAGACCAGATCAATCAACCATCTTCCGCTCGACCCTTGATGGTTGTCACCTGCAACCGAGAATGAGGACATCGACCCCACCAATACATATTCATAACAAGTTTACAAACCTCGTTTATTTGGAGCCCCAAGATTACTCAAGATTTTATGATTGGGTACGTGTCTAAAAGGTGGTTGTCGCAAAACTTGAACTATCTTCTGCGTCGACAGCCAAGTCCAGCCCACCGTACAAGAGCAACGTGCGGAATTTGAGATTTGCAACCTCCGATGACTGATTGTCTATGCTACATGCTACATAGGACACATCAAGTATCTGGACAACGTCACGCCGGGTGTGGACTACCACGGTGGAGTTCCGATGTCCAGCCCTGCTGTCTACACTACTTGCTCCTAGAGAGCCTTGTGCACCAGGACTCGTCCATATCACCGCTTCATCGAATTGATCATCTCTTGATGCGTCGCCTTCTCCCTGTTCGCCTCGGTCAAAGGTGGTATGCCTGTAACGTGGTAAGTGGAAAATCGACGAGAAGAGCAAGGTAACACACTTCGGAGGTCTCCCACAACGTCTCTTGCTTTTCCGAAATAGACTTCCTCTATTCACAAACGTCAGCAAAGGTCCATAATACGGAATAGAACCCACACGCGCATACGCAGCAAATTCCTCATTTTCAACTCCATATCCTCCACCAGCTTTCCCACGTTCACTATGTGACTTGAATCATCCGTCACTGGCATGTCTTGCTCGATCTGCCTTGTCATGTTGCCGCTTAGATCCATGTCCCCCAACGCATCACTCCCCGTACTAAGACGTAATATGACTGTGCTCGTAAGCTTGTAGTGTGACGTTCGGGCACGATCGATGGACTCAAATACGTGTATCGAATCCCAGCCTCCCTCACTCTTCCCCGTCGGCGTAGCTGCAAATACCTACATCAGTCTTCCAAACTTTACATGCATTCCTGCACTAGAGCTCAGCAAACCTACTCTTCTTAAGCAGCACTACACCCGCGAACCCATCATCCAAGTCCCAGAAGTAAACACTACTCACACCACCTTCGTAGTATCTAGAACAAAGCCACGTCGTAAATCAGCAGACCGCCCTCTTCATCAGAAATTCCATAAAATCAAACTCACAACTCCCGATAAACATCCACCGCCTCCCCCATCCCGACCTCCAACCTCCTAACCCTCTCACTCGGCCTAGCCCCCTCCTCCTCCCCCTCAATCGCAGGCTCGAACTCATTACTCCACGGACTCCGCCAGCTGTCCCCGTCCCGGTTGTAGTCGCAGAGCAGATAATCCCGGCCGGTCTTCCCGCAGCGGCGGACTTCGAGCGGCTGATCGACGCTGGAGAGGAGTTCTTCCGTCAGGTCGGGCGCGAGGGCGCAGATGCGGGTGAGGTTGGCGGATGTGTTGGAGGGCGGGAGACGGCGGAGGAGGTCGCTGGGCGGTGATTAGTCGGGGAAGTGTAGGATGGCGGGGAGGGGAAATTGTTTCGTACAGGGCGCTGTCAAACTGTCCATCAGTGGACATTGTGGGCGGCACAGAAAGGGTGGACAACTGAATGATAGGAGGGATGTGTCGTGTTTAGAAGATCGTTTTCCAAATTTTACTTTGACTCGTTTTCTCTTGGCCGTGATGAATTGCCCGATATGTATGGCATGTTCGCTCAGTTGCTCTATGGGGTATCTAATGCAGGACGCTAACAAATATTTCATGAAGACATCTGAGCCATTGAGTTAAAAAACCTTGAGGCTGCCCGTCCCCACACGAGTGCCCGATACATCATTCGTCCTCACTGTCATCCTGGACTACCTTTCTCCCGCCTCTACGCTGCAAATTTCCGGGCCGCAGTTGCTCATTTGATCGCTTTGAAAAGGTTACCGGCCTTATAGAATCGTTCTTCTGAACCAACATGGGGAACTCTGGAAGGCCATCGTCCGAGTCCCCATCACTATGGACCAATCCATCTCTCGGCCTATGAAACGGGCTGTTGCTTTTTTGTAACGACGGCGGTGAGAACTTAGAGAGCGCGATATCTAAGTCTGTGTCTTCGTCCATATCGTCATTAAGGAAGTCTTTCAGGCTGTCGTCAGATGCTAGCTCATCGGTCGAAGAAATGGCGATAGCAGCGTTGTTAGGAACAACAACTTGCCTGTCTCTCGTGGGTGGATCTCCTGAAAGTGTATCTACCACTGGAGCGTTGCTTTCACTTGAAGTTTCCGAGAAAGGTTCATCTGCTGGCAGAGATCCAAAGTACAAGGCCCGTTTCTTCGCCTGCACCTGACCAGCCTTTTCATCTTGAGAATACAAATGTCTCGTATATCGTTCAAGTGCGTATGGCGAAATATTGTGTATTGTTTTTAACATTCCAACCGCCCTCTTCGTGACATGACTATGACCAACATGCTTCGTTGGGCGTAAAGATCTTTGCAGATTCGGGAAAGCATCCACACGAGGTATCTCAACGATCTGGGGGTGGTCGCCTTTGACATCCAGATACTGGCGCTCAAACTCTCTTTCTTGCATTGGGGTCAAAAGAACTTCCTCAAGGGACGGTAATGGTTCAAGTAAAGTCAGACTCGGGCGACATGTCTCTGCTGGAGCTCTGGTGGGCCGTACATTCTCGCCGTCTTCGTCGTCTTCCATGCGGGACGCTTTGACGAACCCAGTACGTACCCCATCCGGCATATGGAATCTCTTGGCAGGTCTCTTCGGCGGTCTCCTGCCTCTTTTGGTAGGTTCTGGTAGATCAGCTTGGGTGTTCTCTGGAGGAATGTCGATGGTCTTCTTATCAACAACAGGCACAATGTCGCGTGGGATAATTCGTCTTGACTCTTCATCGTGAAAATTGAACCTTGCACCTGAGGCAATTTCCTTCTGCATCTTTTCGTAATTATCCTTAGCTTTGATGAAGTTGTCTTCTTCCTTACCTTTCATCAAGGTCACAACGATGTTCCCGGCTCGCTTCCTACCCGTCCGTCCCATGCGTTGCAACATCCTGATAGGTGAAGCAGAGGCATCGTAGCAGACAATCAGATCTACCTCACCAATGTCCAGACCTTCCTCGCCAATGGATGTGGCAACAAGAGTGTTGTAAATACCTGTTTGGAACTTTTTGATGATCTCCAATTGTTTCTTCTGGTCCATACCATCAGAGCCCTTGGAACTTGCTTGTCCCACGAATACATGAGGTCTGATCATAGGATCATTGCGCTTCAAGACTCGTGCAATCTCTTCTGCGCTGTCCCGATAATGAGAAAAGACCATAACTCGAGTATTTGAGGGATCTGATGCCCCTCGTCCGTCACCAGCGTCCAGGAAGTGGTTCATTACAACGCTCTGAAGAAATTCCAATTTTGGATGACCAACGAAATCTGGGTTGTTGATCCAGATCTGAACCCTGGACATCACAGTCTGAAAGGGTTCGCTCTCGTTGATTTGCCTGGCATATTTCCCTCCTTTTTTCTCATTGCTGTGCAATTCGTTCCGAAAAGCCAAAGCCTTGTGGTAAAACGGCCCAATGCCGTGGAATTTGAGCAACTCGATGCCGTGAGATAGACTAGCCAGGAGGGAGAAGATCGTATTCACCATACCTTTCACACCCAGATTTGCTTTTCTACCGGCATCAGAACTCATCCATCTGGTTCGCGCTTGATTGCAGCCAAAGGGAGTCAAGGTCATCGGATCTCTAGCCCAGTATGCGTTCATCCCATTCAACTTGTCAAGCACGGGCTGTAAAGCCCTGGAGAACAATTCCATGACCATGACCATTTCATCAGAGTTCTCGAAGAGTACAGTCTCGATCTTACGAGAGTGCACGTACTGTCGGATATCGATGGATTCCTCGGTCCTTATCTCGACCCTTGAAATTCCGAGGCCATCAATGACTTCTTGTACTTTCTCAATAGACGCTCCTGGCGTCGCCGTCAGTGCCAAAACTCGAAAGCTCGAGTTGAAGCGCTTGAGGAAATTGACGACTTCAACGTAAGCATAGCCACCAGTCGCACGGTGAGCTTCATCGACGACAAGAAGCACTAGCCTCTTTGGATCACAAATGCCCGTTTTCAGGTCATTGATAACAGTCTGGGGCGTCGTGAAGAAAACCCTCTTACTTTGCCACTCCTCAGCGCGTAGTCCAGGAGAGATACCACCAGTAAGCATCGTCGTAGCCGACCGTGGAATGCCGGCAATGTCGAAACAGGCTTTGACTTGCTGGGCCACGAGCGGTTTGGTGGGAGCGACAAACACAATCTGTGATTCGGGGGCCCATCGAAACCAGTTGAGCATTATAGTTGCCGCAATAAATGTCTTACCCAGTCCAGTCGGTAAAGCAACGAGCATATTGTGGTATAAGCCTCGCGCGACAATACTATATTGATAATCCCGGATAGTGCCTAAATTCATCGGATAGACCCAGGTGGCCATTGCCTCTCGGTCCAATTTGTGGTGTGTTGGAGGCTCCTCTCTATTGGCAATTGGCCAATTGTGTTTCCTCGATAATTGCGTTTGCGACGGAATTTCTTGGGCTTGGGTCCCGAACAAGGTGGTTTGTCGAAGATTTGCAAGAGGTGCAACTAGCCTGTGATTTTGCAAAGGCTGAGAAGGGTGTTCTTGCTGCGACGAGATGAATATTGGCTCTCGAGAGGCAAGATTGGAAAGATCGGAGGGTGAGGAGAAGGCGTCAGGCGGTAAATCAGCTAGCATATCCTCGTAAGTCTCATCCAGGCCGAATTCATCGTCAGCCTCTTCGCGTTGTTGGGGCTGAAATAGTGCATGCTCATCACCAACATCTTGTCTGGTGGAAGTCGTATTCAAATGTGGGTTCCTTGGTGTTTGCTGCCTAGGGCGTTCATGTTGAACAGGTAGCGACGGTGGAGATGGCTTTCTTGGCTTTTGCCAATGGAACTGATCAATTCGGTATGGACTAGAAGACCTCTGAGGTGGTTGAGTAAAAAAGGCGTCAGAGGGCAAGTCCGGGTTCTTCGGAATGTGAATCTTGTATTTGGACTTGGGCTTTGCGTTCTCGCCATCTTCGTTCTCCTTGTTTTCTACTCCATGATGGTCTTGGGCTGAGGTATCAGAAGGAGCAAAGGAGTCGCGTGTCCCAGTCGAATCGATATCTGCATCAGTGCCATAGCCGGACAAGTCAATTTTTCGCCGCTTCGCTGGACGTTGTGCGTGTTGAAAAGGTGTTTGACTCTCATCATCAGGATCTCCTACATCCTCGAACGCCATGAGTACCTTCTTCGGCAAGTAAGAGACCGAAAAGCCTGCTTGCAAAGTAGTGGTACTGTTTGATCTTGACCTGACTAGATTTACGCGCCAGCGCCCTAACAAATGCGACGAGCAGGGCTTTCTCGGAAGCTCGGAAAGAGCCAACGATTACTACGGAGTACAGACTACCTACGGTGAAGTAATCTGACTCACTCACTCACTGATGACTTAATTACGATCAATCGAGCATGAGATTCAACATACACAATAGAAACGAGGAATGAATGAATATTATTACCAAGGCGAGCACCCACCTGCACCCGCCAAGACGCCAAGGATTAGTAGCCCTAGCCCTACTTTCGGACCCTAGAAGAATTTCTTAGGAGCGAGACCTTTATTATTAACTTAGATATGGAGAGGGGATCAATAAGCCTCAATTGGGCTAATTTTGCCATTGTCTGCCCCGTATCAAATGGAGAATATGTGGGCGAAAATCTGGTCGGTCTTCTCATAGAAGCCTCGGTACGTCCGCAGTTGACGAAGAAGTTGGCCGAAGTGGAAAGAAAGGGACCGATGAGAACATGATAGCCACAAACGAAGAGATCATGGCAGTGGGTGCTAGGATAGTACCCGCAAAGCAAGAGCAAGAGACTTCCGAGGCCGGAAAGAAGACTCTATTGCACAACAAGCAAGTCAAAGGCCCTTCGAAATACGAGAATACAACGCGGTCAGGATCAAAACCTTTGTCCTCCTTCCTCGCTTTACCCGTCGAATTGCATCTTCGTATCATCCTAGACCAAGACCTCGCTCACAGCATCGACCCAGGCCTTCTCAATCTGCGAGAGATCAACATTTACTTCTGGTCAATCCCCTCCTTTGCTGATCTCTACACGTAGGGGACCACGCTTCCTGAAAATAAGCATGGATTCCTCCGGGTCGATGATCGCCTTCCATGCACTCTTTGTCAATGCCTCCTACCCAAGGAAACAGTTCCACATGCAAGCCAAACAGGGGAAGAAGGCTTTGGGCCACAAACTTGGTCGTAAGCGGTTCTGCGTGAGCCGAGGCTGTGGAATAAGGTAACGGAAGTTTGGAGGTGGCAACAGCGTCACAATGGATGATCAAAATGATCACTACAAGGTTGTCTGCGGCAGGTGCTTGGAGTTTCTCGATGGGCCAGAGGGTATTCCAAAATGTTTCAAACATTTATTGCGTTCTGACAACGAGAAGCGGCGCTTGAAGCTCTTGAGAATTCGAGGATCTGGACGATGAGACTAGTTCGGAATTGGAGCATATTGTGATCTGGCTACAACGTACGCGATGAGTAAACAGAAGCGATGAAACATATGGAAACATATTGAAATCAGAATCAAAAGGACACATCAGACTCTTCACTCTTCACTCTAGACGCTGTAACGCTTCATCCCTGATTTCCAATATTGTAAGGGCTTGGCGTGGACGGCACCTTCCGAAAGCGGCTAGGATAGCCGCGGGTAACTTCTTGGAAATTCTATGGAGCTTCAAAGAGCCATGCTGTCCTTTTGCTGATATCCGCGTATTGAAAGTACCTCCTTCCCCGGTTTGCCTCTTCTTCTTTATTCAAACGTAAAACCCTTCACCATTATCCCATCTCTTACCCCGTACCGTATCTCAAAGCCACTCTGCTTCGCCTAGCAGCTTGACAAGATGCGTGTGAATGCTGTCCTCGCTACAGCTCTTTGTTCTTCCGCTGCTCTTCTCGGCCAAGTCCGAGCTGATGACACTGAAGATGCTGTCGAGTCTTCATCCACCTCAATAGAGGAGACGAGCACTGCTTCAGCCATCGAGAAGCCGACTTTCACGGTAAGAACATTCCCCCAGCCGAAGCATTGCAATGGGCTTGGTCACTCTCTACCTGAGCACGTGCTAAAGCCTCACAGCCTTCCAACATCAAAGCAGACTTCTTCGAACAATTCACAGATGACTGGGACAAACGGTGGAAGCCCTCTCACGCAAAGAAAGAGGATTCCAAGGCTACCGAAGAATGGGCATACGTCGGCGAGTGGGCCGTTGAGGAGCCTAATGTCTTCAAGGCCATTGAGCAAGACAAGGGCCTGGTTGTGAAGAATCCAGCAGCTCACCACGCCATATCCGCCAAGTTTCCCAAGAAGATCGATAACAAGAAAAACACCCTTGTTGTCCAGTATGAGGTCAAGCTACAAAGTGAGTACCGTCAATCTACCTTGGTCGTGCTTCGAACTAGAGGAGCTAATGGTATGAATAGACGGTCTTGAGTGTGGCGGTGCCTACATGAAGCTCCTCCAGGACAACAAAGCTTTACACGCGGATGAATTCTCCAACGCGTCTCCTTATGTCATCATGTTTGGCCCCGACAAGTGCGGTGCCACAAACAAGGTAAGTAGTATTGGATGCGTTTTGCAATGAATTGCTAATTGATAAACCAAGGTCCACTTCATCTTCAAGCACAAAAATCCAAAGACCGGAGAGTACGAAGAGAAACATCTCAAGAGCGCCCCGCCAGCCAAGATCACCAAGGGTACCACCAACCTCTACACGCTTATCGTTCACGAAGACAATGAGTTTGAAATCAAGATCAACGGCGAGTCAAGCAAAAAGGGCAATCTTCTCGAGGACTTCACGCCATCCGTGAATCCAGACAAAGAGATTGACGATCCCAAGGACACCAAGCCCGAGGACTGGGTCGACGAGGCAAGAATTCCCGACCCAGAAGCTACCAAGCCTGAAGACTGGGATGAGGACGCTCCGTTCGAAATCATCGATGAGGAAGCCACGAAGCCCGACGACTGGCTCGAGGATGAGCCTACCATGGTCCCAGACCCAGAGGCCGAGAAACCAGAAGATTGGGACGATGAGGAAGATGGTGACTGGATCCCACCGATGGTACCAAACCCCAAATGTGAGGAAGTCTCCGGCTGCGGTAAATGGGAGCCACCGACCAAGAAGAATCCTGCCTACAAGGGCAAATGGACTCCTGAGTACATCGACAACCCAGCATACAAGGGTGTCTGGGCGCCAGCAAAGATTCCTAACCCCGATTATTTTGAGGACAAGACGCCGGCCAAATTCGAACCAATGGGCGCTGTAAGTATCCTATTGTCCATAGCCTGTAGCGATAGCCATTAACACATTCTAGATCGGATTCGAAATCTGGACAATGCAGAGCGACATCCTCTTCGACAACATCTACATTGGCCACTCCGTCGAGGACGCCGAGAAGCTCAAGACCGAAACCTACGACGTGAAGCACGCCATCGAAGTCGCTGAAGAGGAAGCCAGCAAGCCACCACCAGCAAAGGAGTCGCCCAAGTCTCCGATGGATCTCAAGTTCATGGACGACCCAGTCCATTACGTCCGTGAAAAAGTCGACGTTTTCTGGGCCATCGCTAAGAATGACCCCATCGAAGCAGTCAAAGCTCTTCCTGAGGTCGCTGGCGGAATTGGTGCTCTGGCTGTGACAATTATCGCATTGATTGTTGGAATTGTAGGTGTCTCCGCGGCGCCACCGCCAAAAGTCCAAAAGGCAGCAGAGAAGGTGAAACAAAGTGCCGTGGACACCAAGGACCAGGTCGTTGACGCCGCTAGCACCGGCGCTGAGAAAGCCCAAGCCGAGATTAATAAGAGAACTACGAGATCATCGGGGCCTGCGGAATGAGTGTGCAAATTGGTGACTTGAAATTCAGGCCGTGGGGAGGAAAAAGAGTGAGGGTGTGGATGGAGTAGTGAGCGTGCAGATTCGTTGGTACTAGCAAAGGTCAACCAGCCGTTGGGATTGGGCTTGTCATGCTGTCCAATTACCGGGGGTTTGTATAGTATTTGTAGAGGACGTTGGCGAGAAAAGTTCGAAATAGGGCAATGCTATGCACAGTATACTCATTGATTTCATCTTGCGATGCTACGTAGACTCGGTAAGGTGGCCTATCAAGAATTTAAGATGTTATGGCCCGTCCGCTCGGGTCAGGTAGAGTACCGTGTACGATTTCATCCCAGTCCTCGTAGAGAAACTTTCCTAAGAGACTTCTCCCGGGATCGAGGGCCACAGCAGGTGAAGCAAACACCATGAAGCTGGATCTCGAGCGGTTCAGTGAGGGGTCAGGAAGCCGTCGGATGGGTCTTTCCTCTCCGAAGCCCGTGCGTGCCGAATGTGGCTCGGGTCATGATGTCGGTCGAGCGCTGAACGTCGATGGAACCTCCCACGACGTGGACGAAATCCAGTCGAGAACGGGCAGGGTTGACGTTGTGAGAAAGCGAGAGGGCCGGGATATGCCACGCGGCCTGAGTGGATTCGCCGCGGTCGGCGGGGCGAACCTGGAAGCGATGATTGGGAGCCTAGACAGCAGCAGTGCAGGAGCGTGGGTATCAGCAAGCCGCCACCGAATGGCAACGACCCGGGCTCAAGGCGAGCCGATTCATCAGTAAGGTTCCAGCGTGCTGCGCAGCAAGCCCACCCCGGCCCACCTACGAGGCTGGAAGCGGAAAGGGGAGAAAATGGTTTCATAATCATGTCTAGAAAGGTATCTAAGACCGAGGAAATGTGTGCCGTTTTCATTGATCCCATGTTCGTCTCAAGACGCTCTGCGCTGTCTAGCCGTGCGGTGCAAGAACCCCCCAGAACGCCGTTACGGATTTGGTATCGAGGACAGAGCAAGGAAACGCCAGTGACAGAGAAAGACCCAGTAACACAGAGAGAGAGAGAGAGAGAGAGAGAGAAATACGGCAACCACAGGCGCAAAGGGGAGAAGAAGCCGGCTTTGGGCGCATCAGCGGGCACGTATATCATCTTGGGGGATTGTAGCTCCCCCTTTTCGCCTTCTCCTCTGCGGCCCTTGCCTCCTTTTCCCTCTCCACCTTCTCCTTCTCCTCCCGCACCTTGGCAAACACGACCTCGCGGAAAATAGCCCCCTTGGCCACGTCGCTCAGCGTCTTCTTCTTCCCGGCATTACTGGTCGGCAATCCAGCGCTGACCGTCCCTTTCGCGGCCAGTTTCTGCCCTGCCATTTCCGCCGAGTCCGCCGGGATATCCGGTTGGCTCAGCGTGCCGTCTTCGTCTTCCGGGTCCTGCATCTTGAGCGCCTCGATCCGGTTGGCGAGTTTGATGACATTGATGCCGCGCTTGAGACGAGCCTTGGCCATGATGGCGCGGAACTCGGGCAGCAAGTCGAAGTCCGTGGCCGTCCTGCCTGTCAGCCAGACATCTCGGAGTGCTTCTTCGCTCGTCAATCTTTTGCTAGGATCTGGTTGCAGCAAGCTGATGATGAAATCTTTGGCGTTTGAGCTGACGTCTTTCCAATACCGACCATGGAAGACGATGCGCCCGCTTTTGCATTCTTCGATCAGATCTGCGACATTTTCGCTGCGGAAGGGCGAATAGCCACATAGGAGAGTGTAGGTGATGACGCCTAGGGACCACATGTCGACGGGCTTGCCGTGGCCTTGCTTCAGCATGATTTCGGGGGCTGCGTAACCGAATGAGCCGGCCATGGTATTGAGCATGGCGTCTTTGGAGTCGAGCATTTTCGCGATGCCAAAGTCGGCGAGAACGAGAGAAGAATGAGAGTCTTTGGTAAGATAGAGGAGGTTCTCAGGTTTTAAGTCTACGCACGAGTCAGTGAAACGGGTATCAAGATCGTCCGGGTTCTCTGACCTCGATGAACCACGTTATTGTAATGAAGGTAGTCGACGGCTTCGAGGACTTGCTTGATCGTTTGGGAAGCATCTTTCTCTGTAAACTTGCCGTATTCGCAGATCCGGTCGAAAAGCTCTCCCCCTGTCGCCAGCTGGGTGACTATATAATACTTGTCCTATACAAATTCAAACATCAGTAATGTTATATTTCAGGAATTGAGTCTCAAATACCTTCGACTCGAACCAATCGTGGAATCGGACGATGTTGGGATGTTTCATTCTCTGTAGCAGGACCATCTCATCGTACACCATCTTCTCGTTGCCTTTGACGTTCTTCTTGAGAATGATCTTGATAGCGAATCTTTCTCCGATACATTCTGCTTCCCTGACGATGCCGTAGGTTCCTGCACCCAAAGTCCTGCCGAAACGATACTGAGACCTAGTGTGTACATGAGTACGTTTTGCAACCAAATGATAAAGGTTCACGTACTTTTTATCGTAGCTGTCTGGCTGTCCCGACAGCTTGTTCATCATGTTCGAGACTATAGAAGAGTTGCGCATCAGCATAGTTCGTATGCATTACATACATTTGCAGAAGCCACAATGAATCTTCCCGCCAAATCACGAAGTACGGTAGGCGCACCGTCTCGAGACCTCTTGGAGTGAGGAGGGTCAAGATCATGACGCTTCTCCTTTGGGCTGCCCATGTCGACGTCGTTGCCGAGGAGCGAGATTCGGAGGAGAATATAGGAGGAATGCAGGCGGTCAAAAGAGACACCTGACAGGTATACTCACAACTCATCTTGACGTCTGGCCGTGGACTCTAATCCGATGAAGGTCGCGCCTGCCTTCTCGATTGTCCTCTCGCTGCGCTCGGTCGCAGGGCTCTTGAGCCCAGCCACGTGATTATTCAAAAAGTGGGAATCCGTTACTATGATAAAATTGCATTCTCCACCGCGCAACGAAGTCAAGATATACGGGACCGGACGAGGTTGGACGGGAGTGTTGTGGGATTCTCTATACTAGGCAGAGGGAGCGGCAAGGGATTGTCGAGCTGAATTAGATATCAAACACTCTGGCACTGACATTTGGGCTTAGACATCCTGTTGTGAGTCAGGAGGTATCTGAAGGAGGGAAATGCAATGGGAGCTGGCTGGAGCTGAAAAAGGCTCGACCCAGAGAAGTACACAGCCTTGTTGCCCGTATCTCTCGTGATGATCCCTGCCCCACGTCTTGGCGCTTGGCGCTTAGCTCTTGGCGGGGCAGATGCCAAGAGGGCCTCGTGCGATCAATCGGGCAACGTTGATACACCAGATATAGTATCTATGGTACTCACCACCTTTCCCTCGCAGACATCGATTCGACATCATGGGCAACGAACTCCTCCTCATCATCGGCTTCACCGTCTTCTCCCTCGCCGTCACGATGGCCTGGGTCGGCGGTTATCTCGATAAATACCAACAGTGAGCCGATTTTTCGTTCTTGGCAGCAGCATCTCGGGCCTCGAGAAAATGTATCGTGGGATCTTGCTTTCACGCGTGTTCTGAGACTCGGTATATATTCTCCAATAAGCAGTACTAACTTCGAGATCGACATCCAGTACCCTCCAGGATATCCTGCTGGACAAGACGGGGGAAAACAGGGCGTCCTACGGTCTGAAAAGTATGTTCGCTCCTGTCGCACAGAAACCTCCACACGGTACTGGCATCTGCTGACTGATGCTCCCGAACAGCCGTACTCACTGGTCAAAAAAGTGGGGACGAAGACCTCGATGCTGTGCAAGATGGAGTTGGGAGCGGAGTAGGGGGTCTGGTGGGAAAAGGGGGCATAGGAGAGGGCATTGGGAGCACGTTGAGCAAAGGGCTGTGACTTGAGGCGGCCTACGGAGTGGCAATGGAATGGCTTGATCAGCATTTAGCTTGGGTGTTGGTACTGGGAAGAGATTCAATGGACCAGTCAGGCCGGTTGGATATACCCCTCATACTCAAAACGACACGTGTCAATTTGTTTACTAATGATAGCAACGTTCGAGTAAGAAATTACCAAATGACAACTGCTTTCAATGGCTTTTCACCCTTCATAGAGGTGCAATTCCCCGGGAAGAAGCCTAAAGAACATTGCTTTGTAGGCTCAGGAACGATACGATTTGGTACAAAACCTTGGTCTCAACCCCTTGGAGTTGCACTTTTATATCCCAGTCGCTTCCAAAGTGACGGTGAAATCGAACGTACTCATCTTCAACTGGTACTTCTCCAGAGTATCCGGCCCACACGAAGCACTTCCGAGACCATGGTGGTCATTGTCGATACGAAGAACAACGCCTGGACTCCCTTTCAACTCATGCGGATGTTGGGCTTGATCCAAGTCTAACGCAGTGTACTTGGAGACAGCGAAGTCGAAACCGGTCCGCTTCTCCGACCTCTCTTGGGGTCGTTGCACGACCTCCCAGTCATCAAGAGGAGATGAAGGTCGTTCGGCTGAGCCATTGTCGAGGGTGTTTGCGGTCCCGAATATGGCCTCTCCTTCCGCTCCTGCTCGTTGCAAAGTCGCCTTGATCCCAACGCCGTTCTCATCAGTGGCCTTCACCCATCTTGTCTCTGTTCTATTACCATTCTCCTGCGGCATCTCATAACTGAACATCATATCATCTATATCACGCTTCCATATGCCAACCTTACCCGCCTCTTTCATATCTCTGTAGCTCTGTCCGGGTCCCAGGCCGAACCACTGAGCGACATTTCGCTCTTCGGGAAGTGTCATCTCTATTCCTACCCTAGGCAAGATGCTAGGTTGGTAAACGCCCTTGGGAACTGCATGAATATGGATCCCCAACTGGCCCTCGCTTGGTATCGTATATGTCGTAGTCGTTTCAAACCCCCAAGCGAGCACAGGCGGCGCAACCCAACTCTTCACGACGATCTCGAAGGACCCTGTATCTTCACAATGCTGATGCTTGACTGAGCGAACTTGCTGCGTCATCATATGCAAGCCATGGCTCCGCCAGATCCTTGCTGCGAACGACTTATCATTGTCCGTGGGTGCACGCCAGAAAGTCAATTGAGGACCTGCACCTTCGAGAATGAGGTCTACGCCTTTGTAGCTCCATCCAGTGACCTTCGCCAAAATAGTATCGAATGTCAATGCGAATCTAGGACCGTAGATTTGCAGAGAATTACGAGATTCTTGAAGCTTCGGCGGTTGCAAAGTCTTGACAAAGGCTGGTTGCGAGCTTATCTCGCCCTCCTCTCGATCAAGACGAAAATCAGCCCATGCGACCTCGTGGTTAATGCCTGCCCATGGGAGCTTCTGCTGAGTCAAGACTTTGATCCTAAGCCAAGTCTCCGCCTGGCTGCTATCACATTGGAAAACCCCACTCTGGCCGGCAACCTCAATTGGGCATGCGAAGCCAGGTGCGCTTCCGTCTCCCAAGATCTGCCCCACAGACGAGGCGAGATTGTGTTCGTCCTCCCCTAAGAAGCGGATAATCTCATATACATATAGCAAGTTCTCCAACGACCCGAAGTTATCTCTGTTTTTAACAAAGACCGTATTCCCTTCTCTATTAAAGGTGACGGGCTGATAGACCTTTTTCAACTCCATCAGCCCGGGTCCAGGCATATGTCCAGAGGTGCACAGCCCATCCATAACGAAGTTCCCATCGTTCGGCTCATCTCCAAAATCACCACCATAAGCGTAGAAAGACCTGCCACTGCCATCGGCTAGCTTTTTCGAAAGTCCGTGGTTAGCCCATTCCCAGATGAAACCCCCTTGAAGTCTTCGATATTTGTAAAACGCCTCTTGATATTCCTTCAATGCTCCCGGACCATTCCCCATAGCATGGCCATACTCCTGCAGTAAGATCGGCTTGTCGTATTTGTCTCCATCACGGGTGGCTAAATTGACGAGATCCGAGACTGAGTTATACATCGAACTGCAGACATCAGAGGCTCTATACTCATGATCACCTTCGTAATGAACCAGCCTCGTAGGATCGAAGGTTTTCGCCCACCGGTACATTTCAACATGGTTCTGGCCAAAGAACGACTCGTTGCCCAAGCTCCACATGATGACGCTAGCATTGTTCTTGTCTCGATGGACGACTTGCTGCATACGATCCAGATAGGCTTTTTTCCAAGTAGGATCGTCTGATGGGAGATGCCCGAGATCAACGCCCATGCCATGGCATTCCAGATCTGCTTCGTCCATTACGTAAAGCCCGATCTCGTTTGCAATTGATACGAGTGCTGGATGATTGGGGTAATGCGAGCAGCGAACTGCATTGATATTATGCTGTTTCATCAATATCAGGTCCCGCTTTATGAATTCAATTGGTACGGCGCGGCCATATTGCGGGTGATGGTCGTGGCGGTTTACGCCTCGGAAGTGGATCGGACGACCGTTGACTTGAATCAAGCCGTCCTTCAATTCAACGCTTCTAAACCCGACTGGCTGATCGATGACCTGCAAGATCTTTCCCTTGGCGGTCAAGGTGATGCGCAAGTGGTACAAATTCGGATGCTCAGCCGTCCATTTCAGTGGGTTCGAAAGTTTCCCCATACGGCAAATATGTTCCGTTTCCCCTGGCACTAGACCATACATCTCAGGCTGACAGGCTTTTTCCCCGTTTCCATCAGTCAATTCCAGGAGACTTTCCGCCGCAGAAGTGATCTGCATGTGGAGCTTTACTTGCAGGAAAGCATTCTGGTACTGCTTATCCAGCTTGGTTTGAATAAAAAAGTCCTCAATATGACCCTCGATTGGGAGGGCAAAGAGGCTTACTTCCCGAAATATTCCTACAAGGTTGGGTCAGATAGTCCGAGAAATATGTTAAGAGATACTGACCGGATAGCCACCACATGTCTTGATCTTCTATATAGCTGCCAGAAGACCACTGGTACACCTTCACTCTGAGGATGTTAATATCGTCTTTTCGTATCACACTGCTTATGTCAAACTCTGCAGCATTCCGACTACCTTGACTGTAGCCAATCTCTTTGCCATTGACCCAGAGATGGTAGGCACTGTCCACACCCTCGAACCTAAGACGGTACAGAACGTCATTGTCCCAATGATTTGGGATAGTAAATTTGGTCTCATAAAGGCCTGTTGGGTTCTCAGACGGAACAAATGGCGGGTTCGCGGGGAATGGATAACTGATATTGGTATAGTGTGGATGACCGTAGCCTTGGAGCTGCCAATGACCTAGATTTTGTCAGATCAAATATCAATGGAATCAATGCAAATTGTCACAGGACATGATAGTGTAGAAATGCTCGTTTTGTTTCTTCTATAAAAGATAACAGCGCTCAGACCAAGTATTGGCAGGTACGATGGATAGCACTTCTGGGTTACTTGTACCCCCGGACAGCACATCTTCTCTTGAAGTGCGTCGAGAGCAGCTTACCAGGAACATCGATGGAATCCCAGAGCCCATCACTCACCGGCTCTGGCTCCGGGTCCGGCTCCAATGGGCTTGAAGCATAGCGAAACCTCCACTTTCCCGACAGGGACAAGTGCTCAGCAGGTAGGAAGTATGCTCGCGGTGGCAGTCGATTCCGCTGAACCACACGCTGGTTCATGTAATCAGGAGGATCTTTTTCTCCCATGATGTCACATTCTCCATTGATTGATACTACCATGCTCGATGTCAAGATGTACGTTTTGGCCAACGCGAGACTTGAATCAGAAGACAGGGAATTTGAGCAAGGGTGTCGCGGGGTACCTTAGGGTACATTTTTAAGTAAGGAGGCGCTACGGGCGGACCGACGCATCTCCAGGGCTCAATTTAACCCGCACCACCCGAGAGAACGGTGCCTAACAATATTCCATTGAGGGCGCTACTCTAGGGGGTTTCGGCACATCCTGTTCAAATGATAAGCCGAGCATGCCCGTATCATCAGCTCATAATCCATCTCAGAAGTCATCGTCCTCCGACGTTGAGGATGATATTGATGACTTCTGGCATGGACTGTCGTTGCACTGGTGGGGGTGATGCAGCATCCCAGCCTGCTGATGCACTTTTTCCTTTTTCCCAAACCCCAAACCCCCACATTCGAACCCGAAGACAAGCGCCATGGACCAGGTCCTGGCATCAAAAAGCTGAACCATTCATGTTGACTATCGGACCATGAGCACCGAAAAAGCCAGCGACGGCCCGAGGGCAGAAGCAGTCGAGAAATACTCCGTCTTCACTGCCGTCGAGAAATGGTGCATTGTCGCCATTGTTTCCTACGCGGCTTGGTTCTCAACACTGAGTAGCTTCATTTACTACCCAGCCATACACCAGCTGTCCCAGACATTTTTCGTCTCGATTGACAAGATCAACCTGACTGTTACATCGTATATGGCCGTGGCGACAGTAGCGCCGACTCTGGTGGGTGACGCCGCCGACGTACTGGGCCGGAGACCAGTATATATGATCGCTTTGAGTCTCTACATAGGCGCCAACGTCGCCATCGTTCTGTCAGATACTTATCCCGCCCTTCTAGGCCTTCGAGTGCTGCAAGCTCTGGCGATTTCTGGCATGCTTTCCGGCCTGATCTTGGGTTCGTTGCTAACGTCTCCAGGCACCTTCTCAATTGCCTACGGGGTGATTACCGATGTGGCATCTCCCGCCGAAAGAGGGTCTTTCGTCAGTGCTGTATCGTTCGCGTAGGTCTGCATGCCAGTCTGGACAAATGCACAGCTTATGTTCCCAAGTGTAACGATAGCGCCAAGCATTGGTCCCATACTAGGAGGCGGTCTGACCTACGCCGCCGGCTGGACCTGGATATTCTGGTTCCTGTGCATTGCCGCCGGATCATGCTTGACAATAATGGCCTTCCTCCTCCCTGAGACTTCTCGGAGTATCGTGGGCAACGGATCAATCAGACCATCAAAGCATCTACGATTACCTTTTACGACACTCATGTGTCACTGGCAGGCTAGCGACATTCTTGCAGGCCATCAATGGCGAATGCCGAATCCATTGAAATCCCTGACCATACTGGCTCGCAGAGACAACACCATCATCATCCTCGCTTGCGGCATCCTTTACACCATTTATTCGTGCATCAACACCTCGCTCTCCGTCCTATTCATCGACATCTACGCGCTAGATCAATGGCAAGCGGGTCTGATCTACCTCCCCTTCGGCATCGGTGGCACAGTCTCGACTTTCTTCTCCGGCCCGCTGCTGAACAACGCATATCGTAACGCTAGGACAAAACAGGGTCTCGCAACAGACACGGCGGCCGGCGATGACCTGGACAACTTTTCTGTCGAAAAGGCGCGCCTGGGCGTCATATGGACCCCCATGCTCGTGACCGCGTGCTCAGTCGTAGCTTTCGGTTGGGTGCTGCACTACCACGAGGTCGGCCTTTCTCACACCAATCTTCACCAGCTCGCAAGCTGATACAAGCCCAGCACATAGCGATTCCGCTCTGCCTACAATTCATTGCAGGACTGTGCATGCAACTCGAATTCAGTGTAAGTTTCCCCCCAAGGACACAACCATTTGTAGGACCTAAAGCGAACAATTCCAAGATCTACAATACCCTCCTCGTGGACAAGAATTATCGAACACCCGCCGCTGCTCAGGCTGCCAGTAACATGGTCCGCTGTGCATTGGCGGCTATCGCAGTCTCATTTCTACAGGACATGATAGACGCAATGGGTATCGGCTGGACATTCACATTCATGGGCGGTCTGTCTTTAGTTGCCGTGGGACTCTTTTTTGTCGACTATCACAAAGGGACGTCGTGGCGACAGAGGAGCATCGCCTCAAGAAGGTAGATCGGGTACAGCTTGATAGCCCAATCAGGATTTCTAGTATTTTTGAATCTCCATGCCTGATACGGACTCGCCAGATTCTGCATTCCGTGCTCTGCCACCTCGTTATTTACAATGACCGGTTTGAGTTGGATACATGGACTCAATATGTACTGCCATGAATAAGACACAGACACAGACACAGACACAGACACAGACACAGACACAGACACAGACACAGACACAGACACAGACACAGACACAGACACAGACACAGAGATCAAGTCAAAGCCGCACACCTAACAAGAGCCACCTCTCCGTTCCTAGGACACAGCAAAGACCTCTCCACGCCCCAAATGCTGCACAAAGCCAAACAATCTCTACTAATCCAATCGCCCGGCAACGAAAAAAGAGGCTCGTCTCCATCCCCTACCGTATCACTGGCGTCATTATCATGACGATCCAGGGGAGCCGTTGAAGTCGTTGTGGCTCTAGCCATGCTTGTAGGACGGGACGTCGTCGGACGAGGAGCCGACAGCGATGGACCCGAGCGAGATGGAAGCCGCCAAGAGCAGATTGAATGGTTTCTGGAGAGGAAGATGAGGTTGTCGTGGGGGAGGAAGGAGAGCGCGAGGGCGATCTTGGAGGAGAGGTTCCGGGGGAGGATGGATGGGGTTATTGCCATGGAGTGTGTCTCTTGGTCGATGCCCGGTGTCGCAGCGGCGGATGTTGACCACGAGGATGGTTCGAAGTAGAGGAACGTCTTCTCCGCCGGGTTCCGGTTCACGCGCGATATTTGCACCAGCACGTGCTTTTTGTCGTGGGTGACCAGGACCCGATCGACCGTGGGTCCGTCGAGGAGGCTTCCCGGGTTCGAGGGTCCGGGTTGATGACGTGGGTATTCGAACGTGTAAGTCTGGCGTTCGGCGAGGTCCCAGTCGAGTATGTGGATGGCGTTTGGCCCCACCCCAATGATGAGAGCGGGGTCGTGGGGATGGGTGATCCATTTGCACTCGGCCGTGTGCCGTTCCGACGACAGCAGCGTTGAAAAGGATGTGAGCGAGATGGTGCGAACCGTCGACGAGGAACGGACCAACAGCTGGCTCGAATCGGGGTGGAAGAGTAATTGTAGAATAGGCCCGGTTGTGCTGTTTTTCATCGGGATCTCGGCCTTTGTTTGCACAACCGGGTCCGAGTCGCCGGCACCGGTGGTTAGAGACATGATGACGACCGTTTTACTCGAGTCGGAGAAGCAGAAATACCGTCCGTCGTGACTCCAGCTCATTTGCTCGATGCTCAGAAACCCCTTGGACACGTGCAGGTCGGCCAGCTTGCCTCGCTGCGTGTCGTGCAAGCGGACCGTTCCTGTTTCCGTCCCGCAGCAATAAAGACGACCGGTTGGCAAGCTGGCGAGGACTGTAATGGAGTCGATCCTCCCCGACCAGCTTTCGGACGCCGTGGCACTTTGAGCGAGACTTTCTGTCTCGCTCCCGCTCTCGATGCCTCTGCCTCGCTGCTCTGCATATCTCATCAGAGCGTTTGGCTCCCAGGCATTCCCATAGTATCCTCTGATGTCATAGAAGCGGTTCTGATCGGGACTGAACACCAAACCAAGGACGGTATCTTCAGAGGCTAATTGATATAGGAGACAGAAGTCGGATGTAGTGTACAGCTTCACCGTGCCACGGACATCGCCGGTGGCGAAGAGGTTCCCATCTCTGCTAATCGCCAGTCGAGATGCTCCCGTGGCGATCTCATCGTTTGCACCGTCGTAAGGGCGCCATTTGAAAACCACACCTTCGATGTAAAGACCGAGGACTTCTGGATCGTGCGGGTGCCAGACAGCTTCGATCACTTCGCCTCTGGCAACTTCTTCTCTTTTTCGCCAGCAGTGGCCAATGTGCACTGGTCCATCGGTCTCCCATGCTGAAAGCGGATGGCCTCGATACGCTACCGCAATCAGCCTTCCATCATTGTTCAGAGCCATGTGATTCGACGAGTTCAAGAAGTGCCCTTCAATCTCTGGTTCTTCGAGCTCCGCCACAAGCTGCCAGGTTGGGGACGTTTGATTCAGGTTAAGCGATCTTATTCGTCTGTCGTCCGTGCCAACAAGAAGCATGGTACTATTGTTCGTCAAAAGCATTGCAAGCGGTCGAGGTCGTGATTCGATGTTGTCAACAGATATTTTGCATTTTCCGGTACTTATTTCCCAGATTTTCGTCGTGAGGTAGCCATAAGTAGCAAGCAATGTCCCGGTGCTATTCAATTCCATCCTGTAAACGCGCTCGCCATGCTTAATTGGACTGGTCGTCGCTTCCTCGAAGACTAAAGAATCATAGAGAACAACACTCCCTGAAGAGACGAGGATGGCAATTTGAACTCCGGTGGCCGAGATAGAAGAAGCATAGGTACCAAAGCCAAATGATATGCGTGCAAGCGAATCGTCCCAATTCTCATTTGATAGGCCTGATACCAAGAGACTCTTGTCCTGCATCTTGCCAAATTGTTGGTAGATTGCAGAATTCCGGGGGCAGAAGGGGGGAATGAGTTTGTAGATCGATTCGGGGTTCCGTCGCAGAATCGTGCTGAACTTCCCAACTATCTTCATAAAATCTTCAGCCCAGCTTTTCAGAAGTTCTTGCTTCACGATGTGGTGGTCTTTCTCACTATCATTCTGTGCTGCATCGTATGTTTTTTGTTTGGCAGCATATTTGGAAAGGTGTTTTGACGCTCGGATGAGTACGCGCAGCTGTCTACTAGTCGCAAGGACTTGAATCCATGTCAAAACCCAGTAGCCGGTCAAGAACTTGTTGAGGACTTCGACTGCCTGCCCACAATTGATTGTTGGAGCTGATGTCAAATGGGAAGACCACGAACTAGCCGCATAGTCGAGGTATTCGGGCTTTTGATGTCCTTTGACCCTCGCACGAAGATCAACAGCCATGAGACATCGCATGCAGCTCAAGAACATTTGCTCGTGGGCGGCATCCTTATCGATGCGGAACGGGCGATTGTTACCGCTGAGCAGGTATTCGCGAGCAGTCTGATGGATCATGGCAACATGGCCACCATTGTCGATGACGACAAAGCCACCACATAAATCCACAATCGATCGCTGAAAGTCCAGCATTTGAGAGGTGTCCTCATGCAGTGCTTCTGACAGCTCTGTAACTGTCAACACACGTAGAGAACAAGTGACACTCTGGAGAATGGTCAATGCTAAGACCCTATCTGTAGCAGATGGGTTCTGGGCAATGGATGACGCCATGCGATCATACAATGCTTCCATGCCAACCGGTAATTGTTGAAGTGCGAGCTCAACATCGGCTTGCGTATGACACGAGTTCAACTTATCAACAGCAAGTCGTACCCACTGATAAATTAGTACTGCTTAAGGACACAGGACTCCACACTACTTACGAGGAAATTGTTCTGTGCTCCTCTTACTATTCGCTGTACAATACTCTCGTTGTATTCACTAGTACCATACATGCTAAGCTCCTGATGGATGTAACAGCGTAGGTCTTCCAGATGACCTTCGATGCTTATCGGACTTGGCTTTAGCGCTTTCGGGACCTTCTGAAAGGCGGCCACAATCTCTGTGGTGTTTCGGCCCACGAGTAGAATTCGAATCGGTATAGATGACAAAGAGATTTCAGAGAAGAGCCTAATAAGTGCCCGAGGATCATCTGCCTCATCAAGCCCATCTATGATCCAGTATAATGGTTGGCCTTCCTCCAGATTGAAAAGTATGGATTTAAATATGCGCTCCCAAATGGTCCTCGGGTCTGCAGTTTCAAAATCTATAGCCTCGTCTACAAGCTGAAGGGCTCTTTGTAAGAAAACGGGCAAACTTCGTGCTATTTGGTAAGCGATAGAGCGTAGCAGTAAACTCAATGTACGTTTCTTTTGATCACCAAATCTTATAAAGAAGTATTGACAAGAGACACCTTGTTCCACGAGGCTGTTAATAATAAACGAAGACAACACTGACTTGCCAGTTGCGGGCCCACCGTTCAGCCAGAGGAGAAACGGTGCTGAATCTCGGATGTGTAACCACTCGAGGTAACCTTTCTCTTCGAGAATCCAATCGTTGGTCCCCTGAGCCCATTGGTCACGGAAAAAGATGTAGTCTATGTCTGGCAGTCCCGTGATGGCCAGCATGGACTTCAAATCTTGTGACTCCCTTCGATTTAATAGAGGCGGCTTTTTCGATCTGCTGGTCGAAATGATCTTGCTGACAAGTGATTTGAGAGCGTTTCTCACCGTGATGTAGTTGGGATCTCTGGGACTATCATACTTGCAAACGTTATGATGATCTGCGTCCAAAGCCTTGGAAGTCTCTCCAGGGTATCCGAGGACAGATGAATCCTTTTCGAGTATCATCTTTGGAATATCAGCACACAATCAAAACGGCTTCTGCCAGCATCTGCTTACGACACGGGCACTTTTGAATCCAATTGAAGTAGACCGAGTTTCATAGAAAGAGACGATGTCTAGTCTTGGTGCAATATGGCGAAATTGTTCATTGAGTTTCTGCAAAGTGAATGAATTTTTGGCAAGTTCAGATACATACTGCTTCGAGTTGGTGACAAAGGTTGATCGCAGGATCCGGTCCAACAGTTCGGCCAGGTTCGTACCACGATGTGGTGTCGCGAGAAAAGTGATCGCAGAAATAGCCTTGATAATTGATTCATACTTAGGATCATTCTGGCCTTGCATATATGCCTGTACATTGTCAGCGTGGCACGGGTGGATCAACAGACATCTTTACCTCCTTGATTATAAGCCCTCCCATACTATGAACCACAAAGACTAGAGGCACCTCGCGTCGAAATGAGTCTTGTCTTGGGTCCTGATGCCAGCTGTTTACTCACATTTCCTATATTCAGATCCTCCTTTTGCTCATCCTTCGCGTACTTGAGATCAAAAAGCAAATCTTTGGCAAAGTCCAGTACCGAGGTGCTGACATTACCTGCTGTGCGGAAATTGGCATTGTATCCGAAGGTAAGTATTCTGCTCTGACGGACATCGGGTTCAAGGGGTAGAAATTTTAATGGCCAGAACAACTCTGGGTCTTCATTTTTCGACCATGTCCTTCGACTTGTCCCTCCAAGACCGTGTATAAAGACAATATCGACCTCGTGAACATCCTCAGGATTATAGATGACATTTAACCCAAGTGGCCCTGGATCGGTTTCGCTGTTCTTTCGAGAGTGATTGCTAACTTTTCGAGGGTATAAATAGGTGGATGTATGAGGGAGAGATGTTGTGGATCCGACGTGATCCTCTTGAATTGGAACAGAAACACCAGATGGGCTCGAATTGGGACTGCGAGACTCCGATGTGGTCCGTTGAAACCTCGGCTGACGAGCTTCGTCACTGCGTTTCCTCCTGAAGCTGAATGGTTTCTGAAACTGCCGAAAAGCGCGAACTCAATAAATGCCTTATGTATCTACAAGAGTAGGACTGATCACTAACCATGATATCTGAAGTGTTCAAACACTTCAGCCGATAGAACCAGTCGGTTTAGCTAATGTCCGCTATTCTGGTAGGCTATATGCGCTACTTGGTAGGTGCTGAGGGCGTGTGTCCAAGTGGGTATCACGACGAGGCCGGCTCTCGTTAGGATATCAATATGCGTTCGCTAGCGGTGTCCGTGTGAGGTGAGACCTGGCGCACGTTCCACGTTGTTGCTTGGGGGTACTGGAGTCCTAAGCTAAGGTACTAATGATATTGAAGGACGTGATCGCCTCAGCGCCGATGGCTGCTGGGAGCGACGTGGATTTTGCCGAAGTACACCAATGATGTTGCGTCCACCAGAACACCTAGTATCACACTCAGATCTGCACCAATAACGCCAAAGCTTGGCCCTGATGGCCGCTGGAGCCGCTAGAGAAGATATCCACCGCTGCTGCCGGCGTGAGGTCGGCGGGCGGACGGGAGAGGTAGCCAGAAAGTCTACTGAAAGGACCGGGGAAGAGAAAACGATTAAAGAGCAGGAAGGAGCAGGAGCGGGGGGGAAACACCCCGAGGTATTCAACTTGACTCGGAACAGTCCCCCAATAAGCCTCTCGGAGTTACCGCGCGGGATGATGATCGAAACGATCGAAAGTGGGCCTGCCAGGATTACTGGTTGAGCTTTGGCCCCCACCACCGAGCACCATTATGTGATTTGGGTCGGTGTACGCTCGTGAGCAATATCTCGGCTTTATGGATGCGGCGTCTCATTTTCAGCTGTAGTACCTATTCGCGAATACAATTGTAGCTGTCAGTGATTGCAGTGACTTTGCAATACAATAATTCTTTTGCACTGAACAATGATTACGAAATGCTGTGCCCGGAAGGGGGTTCTGGAAGGGTAGTGCCTGCAGGTTGGTTCTGCGTATCACAGGACAGGAGCCAATCGACATATAAGCGCTTGCAGCAGCACAATCTGCTGGTTCCCCACCGAGCCCACCAACCTTTTCAGAGCCGAGATGAGACGCGAATAGATCCTACCCAAAATATATAGTGCAGATTTGGCCTTGCCTCGTTCCAATACAATATCATGTCAGACTCATCTGAGTGGGAGGTGGAAATCGTGGGGAATTTCCGTATCCACAAGGCCGTTGCTGAGGGTAAGGGTACACTCCACAGGCCATCGGTCGGCTTCAATTGACACTGAATTCGCAGTTATGCCCAGAGGAACGAAGATTTTTTCGGCAGACTCGTGTGGTATATCTGCCTGGACGAAGACCGCGAAGGTCTCTGTCGTTCTGCCAGATGGAACTCCAAAAAGATATTTCTTGAAGGTACACTCACCTTCATGCTGTTGAATCAAAGCTTGTTGTTAAAAGGTTGGTACCGCGCAGTGCGCGACAGGAAAGGGTGCACGAGCTCTGGCGGAGGGTGAATTTCATTCTGCATCTGCCATCGACGCCTTGGTTCCAGGACTAGTGCCGAAACCAGCTGCATGGGGCGAGTATCATAACGGCGAATCACAAGTATACTTCTTCCTAGGAAACTTCCACGATATGGATTTTTCTGCAGCTCCAGAACCAGTCCACTTTACGTCTCAGATAGCAGAGCTTCATCGGAGAGGAACGTCTCCGAACGGAATGTTTGGATTTCCTGTTGCCACAGTATGCGGCGTAATGGAACGTACAGTGACCTGGGAAAAGAGCTGGGCGACATCCTTCACTCATCAGTTGAAGGATGTTATCAAATATGACAATGAGACAAATGGTCATTGGCCAGAATACGACGCCGCTTGCAAGCAGCTAATTGATGTGGCCATACCGAGACTCTTGGGGGCTCTGCAGTCTGACGGCCGTGAGATCACACCAACATTGA
Organism: Platismatia glauca; assembly: GCA_963556305.1. Taxonomy (NCBI): domain Eukaryota; kingdom Fungi; phylum Ascomycota; class Lecanoromycetes; order Lecanorales; family Parmeliaceae; genus Platismatia; species Platismatia glauca. The sequence continues at coordinate 1,570,635 of OY745765.1, read as the reverse complement.
TACATGGTGATTTGTGGGAACGAAACGTTGGAATTGACATGGAAACGGGCGAGACTGTTGTCTTCGACGCTGGAAGCACCTATGCCCATAATGAAATGGAATTTGGGACGTGGAGGTGCTCCTGGGCGTTTCACTTTAACTCACCAATCTATATGCGACTTTACCAACGCCATCTCGAGCCCTCGGAGCCTGTGGAAGAATGGGACGACCGTAACCGGCTTTACAGCATCCATCCGTATTTGAATGATTCCGCAGGACATCCGGGAAGTGCTTCGAGGCAAATGTGACCATTCCTTCTCGATGTTATGGTCAGCTGCTAAATCATACTTTATAGAGCTTACAATGATATGCTGTACCTTTGCGAGAAATATGGACCCCTGGATAGCCTCGAGAAATACAATCCCGAGAAGGATGTGAGTGTTACAGGTGCTTACGTTCCATTCGTCATGAATCCGCTAGAGTGAAAGGAGTGGGCCTTTGAGGTCTGTGAAGCCTCCAGTATGACGTGATCAAGCGATCATCAGCGCTCCGTTCTGTCAGCGACGTCAAGCCGCCGGGCTGTGAGAAACAGTAGCAAGGCAGCGTTTGGATCTTGGTTTCAGAGCCGGCTGGGAAACGTAGCGAATTAGTATCTGCGGCCTTGCATCTGTGGCTGTTGAAGTGCGCATGAAACTGTCAGACCAGGTCCGGAAACGGTATTGGTCTTGATCTCTAGTCAGAGACTGCGAATTCGGAGACCTGTTAGGCTGATGGACGACATACTGCCTGTCAAAGAGGTTCTCCATTCCGTCGTTTCCTGGACTAGAGTCTGTTCTACTGCGCAGCAGGTGAATCCTTGAATCTATGGCATAGACCCAAATCGAGCTGCAATATGTGATTTGGCGAGCAATATACGTCAGAATTGGGGAACATGTTTGTCACTCCATCGATGGCGCTTAAGATTTACCTAGATCCTACAGTATTTTGTGTAACAGGATGCGGCGCAATTCGGACCCTGAAATCCGAGTCTACCAATTAACCTTCACACTTCAAGATAAGGAGCCTGTTACCGTACTTCTTTTGTCCCAGCTGTCTCAGCAACAACCATCAAAAATCCACAAATGTACTTATGATACCAATCCTGAAATGGAGCATTTTTTGGGCGCTCCCTTGTTGCTCATAAAGGAAAGAGCGTCAGAAAAAAAAAAAAAAAAAAGGCATCTCCTCGACGGGGAATCGAACCCCGGCCATCCGCGTGACAAGCGGATATCTGATTTCTGTCAGATTATCGTCCATTTACTTAAACGTCAGGAATTCGTACCATAACCACTAGACTATCGGGGATATCATAAGCGGTGATGACCTAAGATATTTATATTCATAATCTAAATCCTGAGAACGTGTTCCAGTTCTAGCACCTCGATCTCAAATTTCACCACTAAGTGGCGGCGAGGTACGGTTACCTCAGCTCATAGCCCTTTGCAAGCGTGCATTTTAACAGTCTTTGCCCCTAGGGATGAAACTTGTTGAGCTTTCACATTTTCAAAAGTTGCATAATATTTCAATGCAGGTGCTCAGGTAGGTAAGGTAAGGTAATGTAATGTAAGTAGGTAAGGTAGGTATTGAGAACGTAGTCACGTAGGGCTGGTACTTAATTGACCAACCAAAATCAAAACGCAAATTGTTGAACAATTGCATGATACAACATAAAAAGTCCCTACCAACCCACAACAACCATCATGGCTGCTCAACGTGTTCTGATGCTGTAAGAGCAAGATTGACCATTGCAAAGGCGATCCACACACTGATAGCATCCCAGCGGCTCTGGTTTCGTTACCAGGCCTACTTTGGATATTTTGAGCGACGCTGGCATTGAGGTCTCTGTTGGTGAGTCACTTGCGAGAAAGACCTCTCCTGGCTTCCACTAACGCTCTTCAGCCTGCAGAACTCTCGACAGCGCAAAGAAGCTCTCCGAGGGTGTCAAACATGCAAATCCAATCTCCCTCGATGTCACCGACCACCAAGCCCTTGACGCTGCTGTAGCACAGCACGATCTTGTCGTTAGTTTGATCCCGTACACCTTCCACCCTACCGTCATCAAGTCTGCGATCCGAAACAAGAAGAATGTTGTGACCACAAGTTATGTCTCCCCAGGCATGCTCGAGCTTGAACAACAGGCAAAGGACGCGGGTATCACCGTTATGAACGAGATTGGAGTAAGTTATGGACGTTGCACACTTCTCTTGAAACATTAGCGTACTAATCCAATTAGCTTGATCCTGGGCTGGACCATTTGTACGCCCTTTCCGTGATTGAGAGTGCCCATAAAGCAGGAGGAAAGATCATATCATTCTTGTCATACTGTGGAGGTCTCCCGGCTCCAGAAGGTATGAGGGTACAGATAACATGTAAGGCGACGAAAGCTGACTTTCAGACTCTGGAAATCCACTAGGCTATAAGTAAGCAACCCGGCGTACCTTCATATTCCCTTTGCCGGCCTATCTTAATACCTCAAACTTCTCTGAAAGATCAATGCTAATACCACAGGGTACAAGGTTCTCTTGGTCGTAAGTAACCTACGTACTCTATATTCTCCTTTCTGGCTTGTCTCGGGTGTATGATGTCCTTCGAGTGAATGTCTGAGGCGTAAAGCGGGGTGGTTTTCACATGGGCATGCACCTAGAATACTGCCTCGACGCCCGAATTCCTTCTGAAAGAGTAACGCTGACACTGCAGGGCTGAAGATCCCGTGGGGTTCTGCTCGCTTTAAGAAATGCTGCAAGCTTTTACCAAGGAGGAAAAGTTGTCAACGTTGCTGGTACTGGTAAGCAGATTTGCACACCCTTTACTTACCCGTTCTGGCCCGTATGGGTGGTCCGGATCCTGTTTTAGGTTGTCTCTGTGCAACATCTAGCTTGGATTTTAAACACTGCACCCAAAAGAGAACTACTAATGCCGCATGGTAACAGACTTAATGGCCACTGCCAAGCCATACCACATCTACCCAGGTAAATTTGCCCTACGCATCTTCCCCAGTAGCCTGTGATATCCGGGTACCCCGTCCTGACTTACATCCAGGCTTCGCTTTCGTCGCATACCCCAATCGTGACTCAACTCCGTACAAGGAACGCTACAACATCCCAGAGGCCGAAACTATCATCCGTGGTGTGAGGCACCCTTTAATCTGCCTTCTGCCCTTCTGCCCTGCGTAAATGGCAGCAAACCCTTTCCCATACAGTAATGCTGACAGCTCAGGGTTACAGACTCTGAGATATGGAGGATTCCCAGAGTTCGTCAAGGTTCTCGTTGATACTGGCTTCCTCAGTGACAAGGAGCAGAGCTTCTTGAAGGAGCCTATCGCCTGGAAGACGGCCACTCAGAAGATCCTTGGTGCTTCTTCATCAAGCGAGGAGGATCTCTCGTGGGCAATTTCGTCAAAAACGACCTTCAAAGACAACGATGAGAAATATCGATTGATGGCAGGTCTCAAGTGGAGTAAGCAACCCCGCGCACCTTCATGTTTCTATTATCGGTCTCTCTCTTCACAGGCTATCTAAGGTGCAAAGCCACGTAGTACACGAGGACATGCGCATGGGACACCGTCTCAGCAGTCTAAACTTTCCCCGTAGAGCAATACTGACACCGCGTCATAGTTGGCATCTTCTCGGATTCAACTATTACCCCAAAAGGAAACTCGCTGGACACTCTGTGCGCCACACTTGAAGAAAAGATGCAGTTCGAGCAGGGTGAGCGTGACTTAGTGGTAAGTACTGTCTCGGCATTCAAGACTGTCTTAGAAGAATATGCTAATACATAGGATTCAAGATGCTTCAACATAAGTTCGAGATCCAGAACAAGGATGGTAGCAAGGAGACCAGAACTTCTACTCTCTGTGAATATGGTGCTCCAATTGGAACCGGAGGCTACTCAGCAATGGCGAAGTTAGTCGGCGTACCGTGCGGAGTCGGCAAGTCCCCCGCTTTCTTGAACTACTTTCGGCACTGCAATGGTTCTCCAGTGCATTGCCACTTGAAGATCCACCTTTGAGCCTTCAAGTCCCAAAGGGTGTCCCAACCCTCACTCGGTTTTGAGAAGAGGAGCCGCTAACGTACTGTGACATACAGCCGTCAAACAGGTACTAAACGGTACGATCTCTGACAAAGGTATTCTGGCGCCATTGAACTCCAAGATCAACGACCCATTGATGAAGGAGTTGAAAGAAAAGTACGGGTAAGTCTTCCTTATCTTGACCTCGTGGAAGTTCATGTGTTAACGAAGCTTTCAGTATCGCGTGTGAGGAGAAGATTATTGCATAGAGCGAGAGGATATAGACCAAACCAAAAGCCATCCACACAACTATGCCAATTCTGCCCGCTGATTCCTGCTCCCGATTACAGTAGACTCGCCTGAAGATGCTTCTGCCTGTAAATGCCGCTTTAACCCTTGAGTCCGCGAAGTTCGCGAACGTCTGACTTGTTCGACTAGGCGCCGCGACTTGCCACTCTGCTCCGTCACAACCGTACCACATCCTTGAACCAATTCTTGGTTCAAGCTTAGACTGATGGTACTGCTCTTGGTGCAGCTCCAAAAAGCCCCCGCAAAAACAGGGATCTGCAAGATGTTCCATTGACAACACAGATATGGTCGAGCTCCATGCACAGACCTGGAGAAATAGCTTGGAGTTGGATTCGCCGTGGCACCTGACCCCGTGCCGGAGATTCAAGGTGCTGAAATGATCATTGATTGGTTGAAAGATGCAGATGATGATGATGATGATGGAGAAGGAGAAGAACGATTTGAGGACGAGATCGAGGCGGAGATGGCGATGGAGATGTATCGATGATCCATTGGAGGAACGCTTGGAGACGGATGATGAGTCGGATGATGACCTAGAGTGAACTGCGTTTGACGTGTGTAAATGCTATGGGCAGTACATTAGATGACAAGTCTACAGGTTATATGTCTCAAGGGTTCGTGGTACTCCGTCCTATACTGTGCTTTCTCCTATGCCTGAACTCGCAAATACAAAAGCATGAGTTTGTAAGAGAATTATATAAAATTTTGAATCTAACCATCCGCCCGCAAGGAGCATTGTCCACTGCAGCGAGACATTCGGGGCATCAATGGCGATCAGTACTCAACGGGAGCTTGTTCCCAAGACATACTTCCGACCTCTATCATATCTCCCTGGCTCAAAGATTCCAATCCCTGATCCCTAAATGTCTGCTGCCCGGCTCCATCTCGAATCGTTGGGGAGTCGCCATCGCTAGAATCCATAGAATCCACTGCCATGCAGCTTCGGAACACGCATTCATCTTTTAAAAGTCTCGGTCCTTGTGGGGAGAGTATCCCATGTGTATGAGGTTCTCGGCCGCAACGCGGACACGGTCCGGTCCAGGTGCGTAGGGGCAAGATCCTCTGAGACGCCCGGATGCCGAGGATTCGACAGATACTATGGGCGTATGTAACAGGATATCTTCCGACTCGATTCATATACTTGTCTATTATTGAGCTTCTGGCAAACTGATGTAAATACTGTCAGTCTGGCAGAGCCATACACGCCGATTACGCTAGGGTGCAAACTTACTATATACGTAAACTTTCGAACAGCCGAAGTCAGCCAGCCTCAATAAGACACTGCAAAATGACGAATACCATTAGGCCAATCGGAGGGCCGTTGCCAGCCTCGATCTATGTGCGAAAACGGCACTTGACGCAAGAATTTCTCCCCAGGAGGAGGGGTTTCGGACCGGACCCTCAATCTGGTGATTCTACATATGCTGTTCCGGAGCTTTTGTCTTGTCGATGCTGCGGTACGAAACCTTTCCGCAGGGCAACGCGATGCTTCCTCACCTGGATCCCCCGTCTAAGAGCAGCCACTCCATGCGCTCTGTGGATCGAACACTTGGCTTACTGGACTTCGTGAAGTCCGAAACATTCGCCATCCGGGTCAACACGCCGGTGTAGTAATCCCTTCCATTATCGGACGGATACGCTGGAGCAGAAGCGAAGTCAGCAACGTTCATAGGGATACATCGCCTGGAAGGGGTGACGTACTTTGTTTGATGTACTTCATCAGCTCTTTGGTGTCGCTGTCGTTGTACAAATTATGAACCAATTTGTCAATCTCTCTGCGCAAAGCGAGAGACTCTTGACCCAGGCGTTTACGCACTTGCGCGATTTGCGAAAAAGATGCGAATGCAGGGAAGCTGCTGCGCTGTTGTAGTAGATGCTGAACGGCACGAGCACGGAGATCGCGGATCTCTGGTACGAACGCTGACGTGTCGTTTGGCACGCCCTTGAGTAGCTCCGCAAACCGGCAAAAGTCCTCTAAGAGCTGTAGAGCTGGGAATTTCCCGTCTAGGAGATCCAATGACTGTGAGACGAGTTGGACCCTTCGATACCCATCGAAAAGCTCGTCCTCGGCTTCTTGAGTCGGTCGAAAGACCTTCACCTCGGGCTCCTTACCTTGCTGACGTTGTATGTATGGAATATTGTCACCACTCACACTGACCTCCCCGGGGAGATTCGGATCCCATTCTCGAGATCGTCTGCTAATGGCTTGGACATTCTGATAACACAAACCGCATGCATGGCAATATATCTGCTCGTGATCGTCTTCATTCGTCTCCAAACAGACTGGGCAAGTACTCGGAGGGCAAGCAAAGCGATGGAAGATCATGCTCATATCCACGTTTTGCCCTGGCCTGAAGATTGACGTCCAGTCCTTCTTCAAATCGATTGGCCGCCTCCGCTGGCTGTCCTGGATTAAGAAGTCGTGGTTGTCCAATTTTGATAGTCCTGCAGGAGCCACACCAGCATTGATGAAGCGAGCTCTGAGCACAGCCATAAAACACTCAGACGAATCGATGAAGTCGAGGTGAAAAGGTGCAGTCTTGCCAAATGGGTCAAGGAATATGACTGGTTGTTGAAGCATCACTTGTGACGGAATCTTGGCTTGCAGCTGCAACATCATTCTCATGTCTTCAATGCTCTGCATCAATTGCTTGTTTTGCTGGACCATGATCATGAAAAATTGGCGTTGCTCAATGGACAGCCCTTTCATCATCCCTGTGATGCTGTTTTCTTCACTCTGTAAGGCTTTGACCATGACATTCCTCCCGTTTTTGTTGGCATCCAGACTCTGCTTGGCTTGAAATGTGATGAGCAACATATTGATTGAGGAGATGTGTCTTCCCAATTGCCCTCTAAACTTGGCAACATCATCTTTCTTGCACAAGGCCCACTTGATCTTGCGGTAATTAGATGCAAATCCAGCTGAGTTGGAGCCGAGGTGCGGCCTATAATCAGAAATTGATTCCAGAAATGATTCCACGCTGTCGTAGCATGCATCGACCGCCCTTTTGATAGCAGCAATCTGCTTCTCTGACAGATCTGGGTCGGACTGAATCTCTCCCACTGCTTCCAAGCCATCCCACAGACTTCCAATTTCCGAGGCAAGGTCTGCATAGTCTGCCGCCGCGCCTCTCTTATCACTGACGGCTTCAACAGAGTCTTTGATAATCTTAAGGGCCGCGAACAGGTCGCTCATAGAAAAGCCAAATCCCACAGCCATTGCTCTTCAGATCGAACAGGAGTGGACCATCCTAACAAGCTATGAATGAATGGAACATAATTGTCATTGTCATAGGCAGAATCAGATGCTTCCAGTGATACGGGTACTCTACCCGCTGCTAGGTTTATCGGGAAAAGACCTCTCTTAGAATCTCAAAATTCAGAGCGTAAATGGACACGATGTTTGGTCTTACATAAAGAGTATCTCGCATGTCCGGAGCAAATAAAGTCCTCAAAGTATATCGGAGTTCTGACAGTCCTGCACATCCAGGATGTGCAAAAGTAGCAACATATCACGTCCTCTACGCCTCAAGGATTGGTGGAAGGATTGTGGCTCAGCAAGATGAGTCAGCCGCATACACGGTCTCCCCCGGGGATGCAATTCCCTGTCGGATGCAATTGTAGGGCTAGGGCTTTCCCCCACCAAATATCCCTCCTACCATTTGTAGTAGTACCACTACAATATATTATACGGAATATGATCTATCTAGCCCAGCTAAGAGTATATCTACTTACATGTATACTGAATATACAAAGTTAGCATAGATTGCTATGCTGGGATATCAGAACGTACCTTAGTAAAGCAATATTCTCCATGCGCAGATCGACCCGGGGCCCCTGGGCTACCCCCGAGCGCCGAGGGCCGTACTTCCCAGATTGCCAATGACATTTTGATTCTCCAACATGGCATTCTACACTTATTTCACATATTCAGTAATTCACGTAAGTAGACACAGTCTTATCAGGGCTAGATAGACCATATTTAGTATTATATATTGTAGTGGTCTTGCTACAATTGGTAGGAGGGATATTTGATGGGGGAAAGCCCTAACCCTACAATTGCATCCGGGGGTGAGACCGTGTACGTGTACCATGTTCCAGAAATAATATCTCCCATAAGTTACTCTATTTCCAGCAAGAACATTAAGCCTTATTTCTCCGTAAAGACCAGCACCAGGAGCAGAAGCTCATAATCTTCAACCGGGAATACGTCGTACGCGACTTGCAGCATTCTAGGGTCGTTGGTCCAGTCGTCCGGGACGAGGTCTTGAGGGACTTTGTAATACATGCACGGTTCGGTCTCATGGGTTATGCGCGACTGCGTTGAGGCGCATTAGAGACGGGGAGTGGTTAGGTCCCATATGGTGTTAGAGGTAGCTCACATTAGTCGTGTGGGCGGGCTAGGACTGGTCAGCAAAGGTTTTTGCCAGGCATGTGGGGCGCAGGGATGAAATGGCAAACCTGTGCGCTGGACATGTTGTCTGATAGGTGGGTTAGGCGCCTGTATCGAATAAAAGAGTAAGTATTAGACGAGCATCGGGGGAAGGAGAAGACGGGCAATACAATTACTGTTAAAGTTATGAATCTCTGTTTTGTCTGGTCCACAGGAGAGAAAACGAGACTCGGAGCCGATAGGAGCGAATTATGTCGTAGATACCTCACCCAGTCTTAAGTACAGTGAACCTTGGCTATAACGAATCTGGTCTTAACGGATACCTGCTTGTAATGAAGGCCTCGTATAGAATCGATTGTCTTTGGTGAAGAATAACGAATATTTCTCGACTACGAATTCGCTAAGATTTGGCAGGAAAATTTGCGGACAGAAATACCTGCACACCTACTACATCTACTACATCTACCACAACTTGCCAACGAGAACTTTTGGCAAAATATTTTTGCGTTATGATATCAACAGAATATTAATATGAACAACTTGTATTGCGAATACTAATTTGTTAGACGGTTGTTGAGAGAGTTGTTTAACTGGACAAGGTGTGAGAATTTCTTGGGGATTTGCCTCTGATTGCTAGCGCAGTCTCACCGTCACGAATACTTGGTTATAACAAACCACCTCGGTGGAAAAGTCAATTCGTTATGACCAAGGTTCTAGTATTCTCGCTTTATTGCGACATAAATGAGTGAGAAATGGGGGCAGTGACACCACGTAACGGTGCGTGCTGTAGACTTCAGGCTTGAGGCAGGGGCTAAAGTACGCTGCTCAGAGGCGTTTTCTGCGACGGGCTTAGGTCTGTCTTGAGGGGGTGGGGTGGAGTCGAATCACGAGCAAGCCGTGAAGCCACGTCGCCTTGACGAGTGTAATGGAGCCGCTCCCAGTGGAATAGGGAGAGCCCAAGAAGCATGAACGAGCGATAGAATGATCAGTTGCAAGGCCACACGAGATCTGGGAAAGATCTCCGGTTCAATGGGCACAGCTCTGTGGGTAGCAAAGGATGTAGATTCTACCTAGGAAGGCTCTGGCGGAGGATTCATCCACCAGGCCAAGCAAGGCTAAGCTGTATATGCCTAGCTAAAGAGGGTGTGTACCTAGGTAGGGCACGCCTTCCCACCGACCCTGGCGGTGGCGTCTTCTCACCAACTTTGTAGCGGCGGCTGGTTGAGCTCGGGACCCGAGCAGAGGTTCTCGGCTCGGACACCTGTCAAGACCGTCTTGCGGGGGCGGTATGTCGTCCTGGAAGATGCGGGTTCCATAGGCTGACGGCCTGCTTCTTCAGAGACGTAGACTGAGCGCCAAGGAAAGAGGAAAAGTCGTCGACAAATACAGGATGTACCATCGAACCGGCTTGTAATCGTAGAGCGTCGTCACCAGTCACATAAAGTCCACCAAATCCCCCATCAGCATCCTCTGATACTTCTCCACCACCTCCCTGCATCTCATCAGTACGCCCGCGGCCAGAACCCTCATTCTCTCCCCCTCCTCACTGCCCCCGCCGATTTTCGCATAGACATCGTCCACCCACTCCTGGGTCTCTAGCAACTCCTTCGCATGCTGTTCCGCCAGCCGTCGCTGGTCGTTCTCGTTGATGTCGAGCAGAGTCAGGAAAGCGAAGAGGAGGGCTTCGAGCACGGAGGGATCGGTGGCCCGGGGTCGGAGGGAAAGGAGGAGGTCCCAGAACTCGGATGTCATTTGTGGGAGGGAGAGAGTGGAGGTGCCGGATGCGTGGAGGATTAGGGAAAGGGTTTTCAAGAGGTGGGATAGAAGGAAGGGAGAGGTGTGGGAGGAGTTCTCGCCACTGGAGAGACGGGATATTGTCAGCTTCGGTCACATTATGCTGGAGGCGAACACAAAGCCGGGTGTTGCAGGATAAAGCTTACTATGATTGAAGATGTATTCGCCACCGCCCAGTCAAGGGGAAGAAGAAGCCATCAGCTACGATTTTGGCCAGGGCGTTCGGGATGGGCTTTTGTCGCTTCTTTTCCACGGCCATGCGCGAGGAGAAGGTGCGGACCTTGAGTGCGTTGGGGCCGGAGAATTTGTCTGCTGCTTCGGCGGCCATGGGCTGGATCATGGTCTTCTCCAGCCGGCTTGATAGGAAATCCATTGGTGCGGCTTCCAATGCGTACTCTTTGTGGAGTTTGCCCGGTAGTCGTTTTGAAGGGAAAGATTCTTCCGTCGTCGCGTTGGCGCCGGTCAAGGCAGCGTCTTCCTTGCCTAGACCAGCTAATTCTCGAGCGCCCAAACCGAGGACTGTGAGTACGGAAGCTCGCTGTCCCATAGAGTAGTCGCCGTTGTAGAATGTTCTGGAGAACCATTGACCCATCTTCAAAGGCTCGGCGACCAGGACGGCTATCATGCCCTGGAGGCGCATCTGCTGGAAATTATCCATCGGCCATTTTTCGCCGAGACCTACGAGAACAGATGCTAGCTCCTCAACATTGTCGGATACTTCAGAACCAAAGGCAGCTTTACGGCGGATGAGGTCAGCGGCGGTAGACAATGCTAAATTGTGCCGGTCGAAGTTCTCGTCATCGCGGAGGCCTGCGATGAGATCGCGGATGTATCTTAGAATTTCGAGTCAGCGAGACGCATCAATGGAATACGACTTTGAAGGTGCTACTTACACTGGAGCCGTAGGTCGATTCCGCTGTATAAGGGTCGGATCTTCATCTTCATCGTCAGGGTCGGAGTCTGGCTTCTCATACATTGGTAGGTCTTCTGCTTCCGATTCCGAACTATCGTCTATCTCTTCGATTGAGATGACTTTGGATGCTGATTGTACTAATTTCTTCGGGCTGGCTGATTTATTCTTAGTGACCGACTTCGATGGCTGAGCAGATGATTTCGTCGGTGGTGCAGACGCTGGCTTGAGGTCTTCAATCGAGCCAAGAGAATCATTGACTGCAGTCAAATTTCTATACCATTGCCCATCGGAGCTGTTCATTTCGTCCGTGCTGAAAACCATCCGTTTATCCTTCGGATCGACAAGCTCGGAGAAGGTAGTGCCGACTACCATCCCTAAGAACCGGGCTCGTTGCGACGAAGCGGCAAGACGATTAGAAACAGCATTGAGGTAGATACTAGAACTTGACAGATGTATCAGGTACTTCTTATCTGCTCGTGATGCGTAACCGGCAAGCATAAGTAAGACTTGAGCGTTCACTGTCTTTGCTTAGCGACAGCAATGTAGAGAAATGAAAATCTCAGGGCCCCAACCTTCTTGGTGCAACGTAGGAGTATGTTTGATGTAAAGCTTGTCACCGAAGAGAGTCAGGCCTTTGTGCAGTGCTTTTGTGACCATTCCTGGAAGACAATTTAGTGTTTATAAACGTGGTAGGACTGAATCCAAGTACCCACCGGAAATTGAAGATAATGCTGCGATCACGGCTCTGTGTGCTTTGTGCACTTGGCCAACAGCATCAGCAGACAACCCTACTAGCCACTCGACTAGATCATCCTGCAAAGCCGGAACCACTCCAACGATCGCTCTTATGAGTGCCGCAACACCTCCTATCGCTTGACTCTGGGCCTCACACTTCCAACCTTGGGCTGGACCCTCCCTGGACAGATATTCTTTGGAGAGAATTCGTATGATAGAGTACAGCAAGGTCTTCTGTTCGTGCGCAGAAAGTGTTGACATGAGAGTCTTACTTTTCTGCAATGAGCGAGCATCGCCGCTCAGAAGATCCAAGAATGCCGCCTGAACCAGTTGGTCTATTCCGAAAGAATCAGCCAGGATGATAGGTAATGGGAAATGCCACGCTAACCTGTATATCCTAGAGCCAAGCCTTTGCTCAGGAACTGCGACAGCGCTTTCTGGCCTTCACTGTCACCGTCTTTCACGCCTTCAATCGCGTATTGCATACACCGTCCAAGCCATGCGGCATATTGACGGCCATCTCCCACCCAACTCCATTCTTTGATGCTCGAGCTCAGGTCTCCCAAGGCAATATTCATTTCACTGGCAATAGACAAAACCTTGCCCGATGCCACTAATGAGCTGAATTCTTTCCATTGCAAAGACTTTTGAGATGATGATAAATTACAGCCCTCAATGTCGTGCCATATTGCAGCAATGAAATCCTCCTTGGCCAGTACTGCTTCAAGAACGTTTAGCAGGATTTCTACAGGCTGAGTCTTGCTGACAACGATGACCTGAGCAGGCTTTTGACTGTCCTTCAGCAAAGTCAGATGGAGACGAAGACGGGAGGTAATGGCGCCAATGCCAGCAACACTACGCAGGCATTGAACCAGTGAACTCTTTTCTTGCCCGCTCTCGTCACTCAGTATTTCCCAATAGTCAGGAACAATATCGCTGACTAAAGTAAAGATTATCTGGGCAGCCTTTGGACCAGGCTTCTTGATGTTGAATTCATCATCGTGGGATGCTGTTCTATTGAGCCAGCGAAGAGCTCTACTAAGAGCGATATGATCAGGCTTCGATTTTAGAGCTTGCAGAGCATCTTCCGGACTCTCTATTGCAAGAAATGGATTCTTCGTTATTTGTGTTTGAACGGGTACAAGCTGATCCTCTGCTCGGTCTACCTGGACCCTCGTCCTTGTCTGCAAGGCGGTGAGAAGGTCAGCCATTGTGCTGTTTCTACAAGGTCCATTTCATGGATTTTGTGTGTAAAGGCGTGTTGAGTGGAGGTGGAGAGCAAAGAATGACTACCTAGGGAGGTTGGCGGAAGTCCGTATTGAGCCCTCGATATGATTGGTTCATACACGGTCTCACCCCCGGATGCAATTCCCTGCCGGATGCAATTGTAGGGCTAGGGCTTTCCCCCACCAAATATCCCTCCTACCATTTGTAGTAGTACCACTACAATATATTATACTGAATATGATCTATCTAGCCCAGCTAAGAGTATATCTACTTACATGTATACTGAATATACAAAGTTAGCATAGATTGCTATGCTGGGATATCAGAACGTACCTTAGTAAAGCAATATTCTCCATACGCAGATCGACCCGGGGCCCCTGGGCTACCCCCGAGCGCCAAGGGCCGTACTTCCCAGATTGCCAATGACATTTTGATTCTCCAACATGGCATTCTACACTTATTTCACATATTCAGTAATTCACGTAAGTAGACATAGTCTTATCAGGGCTAGATAGACCATATTTAGTATTATATATTGTAGTGGTACTACTACAAATGGTAGGAGGGATATTTGGTGGGGGAAAGCCCTAGCCCTACAATTGCATCCGACAGGGAATTGCATCCGGGGGTGAGACCGTGTAGGGGACGCCGTGAAACGCATCGACCAGCCAGAATCACTCGAGGAGATTTTGAAGATCTTGGAGGCTGCTCGAGATGATGAGACTGCGTTGGGGGGTCTGAAGAGTACGACAGTAGAGATGGTCAGTGAGGAGTTCTAGGGAATACGTTACTCATGAAGAAATGGGCTGGTATGTGGACGCAAACCGCAGCCTCTCTCCTCCATCCTTTGAAGCTCTTCATATCATTGCCCACGCACCACAGCTCGCAGTCGTTTCCTCATTCTTCAAAGGACTACTTTCAAGCTTGAACATTGAGCTGTGTTCAGGAAAATCGAAATTGTCAATTATGCATGTGCAAGGACCACACATTAACCTGACCTATGCAACTTCAAATGCCTTACAATACACCCAGATGCCTCGGAGAATGTGCTTCCTTATCTCTTTATTCAAGTCAATAATTGTAAGGGCCATGAGACACTAGAATGGGTCTAAGAGAGAACAGACATAATGTTGTACCGAGGTGCCCTCGTACCCTCCACTTGCGCGGCCGTGGCCGGCGGGCCGCTTTAGCGAGAGATAAGCTTTGTGATCTCACTTTTTGCTCACCACGCCTGCACCTCAGTCGCGCAGCCGAGTTCCAAAGTCGTCCAGTGACAGGTGCTCTGGCCATGACAACTGATGAGAACATGGCTTTACTAAACATCTTTCCTTGAACAAGGTAGGAAATACAGGATTGACTGCGCTATCATTATTGCCAATAGACTATCGTTGACATGAAAATTGAATTTACTCGATCCCACCAAACATCCTCCCAATGTGGTTCATTTAGGCGATAGGTGGACAAGCCGTGCCCTCCAACCCTCCGGGATCAGTCAGCCACCGTCACGCTAAATAATAAGGTAGCTCTTCCATTGGTGTACCTCATCGACAGCGTCGTACTCACTTTAGAAGGTCCAGTGCGCCGTCCTCGATCCTCTATCCTATATATACCCACGGCAACATGTCGACCACACCTGAGCAGGGTAGGGACCTAACGGCCGCCAGACACCCTCCCTACACTAGCCTATTTCTCAATCATACTTTGCTACGTTCATGCCCCAAGGATCGTTCCCTCCCACCGGTATCTGGAGTACACTCAAACCCTGCATTCCCAGCTGAACGCTCGGCGAAATGGATCCCAGGCCAGCCTCCTTGATCATAAAGATGACCACTTCCCCGTCCCTCAAAAGGCTCGAATCTGCTATCCGGCCTCCAATTGTCCCTCACGAACGTGCAGCCTAGCATCGCCTCTCAATAAATAGCAAGTTCTACTCTTCGACAGCGGTTCCAACAGTCTACACCTCTCCTCTCCAGAAGATTTATATGTTCGCTATGCGACCATTTGTTTCCCTTTCCTTAATCTTAGCGTTGACTGGCCCCGCGGCCCCCGCCCTGGGCGCTCCAGGCCTTGAAAATGACCTCGAGATCAGGAGTGTCGACGTGTGCGGACCTGTCACTGTCATTATTAGTATTCTCAGTCAGAATCAGGCTCCTGCGACATCTTTCTGCAGCTCCTTTATATCAATTCCAATAAAGACCGTTACTTCAGCGACGGTACACATCTCACTCTTAAGTGGGAGGGACGATAAATAAATATCGCTAAACAACGTAGACCACAACGTCAAGGCCAAAGCCTGCTACGGTTACATCCACCGTCACAATTACCCCGAAGGTGTAGGTTATGCTTCTCCGAATCTTTGGAAACATCATCATGACCACCATATTGCGCAGGTCCGCTACGACCACCACCACTACCACTCTAGCCCATGCCAAACGCGCCATTACCCCAGCCCTCGAGGAACGCAACAATAACATTCCCATACCTTCCTACCTCAGCGCCTTCGCTTCATCTGCAATTTCCACCGCCTGCTCTTGTCTCTCCATTAACCCCTCCACCACCACAGTCAAGGCGACCTCTACAGTCGTAGGCTCAGCATCGACCGTTGTCATTCAGAGCACCCTGACTGTAGCGGCTGTCACTACTACAGTCTCCACGGTCACGGTTACGGTCACTGCATCGGCTACTATTGTTTCTTCGGCTAAAATCACTAAGTCATCTACAGTCTCTGCCTCACCTACAAGGCCTGTATGCGCGAATGCGCTGCCGACTGTGAGCACCATTTCAAGTCACTCCTTCGTTTTTCATATCGTTTCTCTACTGTGAGAGACTGCTTGAGGCATACTGATGCGTGCTGTTCGCATGAAGCATGCCTGTAGACTTGAACGGTCTCAGGGATACAAAGCTAAATTCGAGTTGGTGTAGTTTATTGTGCGATTAGGGAACCCATCGGCCTTCGAAGGCACCCAGCTTCAAGGCACCTATGATCAGCTTGATGAAAACGAGAACATATCCTTTAATGGACTTACTGATCCTTCCGCTGCTGCGATTTTTTCTCTCACCGCAGACGGCGCCCTGATAGTCCCCTCGCTTTCTCTCGTCGCAATCGCCAACATAGCAGAGTAAGACATCCATTCCTCTTCACCCTCAGAACCTCTTCGGACTCTCATAACATTTTTCGTACAACGTTTCCCGCCCCCCAAATTTCCTTCCCTGGGATTTCCCTCGTTAATTTGAACCGCACCCAGAACAACAATGCAGCCGATCGACTTGAGTGTTTTTGACATTCCATCTACGGCCGTGATTCCCGTCTGCAGCGTGGCAACCGGAGTTCTCACGTGCATCTTTACAACGACTTCCGGCACCGTGGATTCGGTCCTGCAGCTTTGTCCGGGCCAGTACGGCGATCAGAATGTTTTGTGGATTGGCACGTCGCTGGGCCCCGGGTGTGTGGACGGTGGGTTCGATGTGGTGCCGGTATGCACTCCGCCGGTGGCATGACAAGATTCCATGCTCCGCGGCCGAAGAAATTGGGAGCACGGTTCCTCGACCCGTGAGCTGTTGGGTGTATCTGTTCTTCTCCGTAGAAAAGTATCTCTGCAAACGAGTCAAGCGTTGATCTTGTGCGACGAGTGAAAACGTCTTGTTCTTCCATACACAACCCCAGCAATCAAGGATGCAGGCACGAAGGCAAAGAGTTTCGGCAGTCCTGAATTTTGAAGCTTTTTATCATCCAGATGGCACAAAAAGGTATACACTGTTGCCACTTCGCCAATAAAAATACGATAAGCCAATCCAAACATATTCGAATACTACTGCTGACGTCCCACGTCGTTTCAGGATCAATTCAGTCTAATAAGACTATCAGCTTACTCCGCTGATGCGCCATTGTGTCTACATGAACGTTGCCGCCATTATATCTTTATTTATTCTACAAACCTTTCAGACCCCACTATCCATCTTCACATACAAAACCCTTCACTTTCGATCTTGAACCTTCGGATTTTTTTTTTTTTTTTTTTTTAGCTGCTCATGACAGCAGCAAGTCCCAAGCGACCCAACAGCCCCAGACACAGCGCCCCAGCTTCGCTCACAGCCTCCAGCTCTTCTTCATTCAACCTCGGAAGAAGTTGACCCATCAACGCCACCTCCGACAACAGCCATCGAAAGTCGTCCATCTCACCATCACTCCCACGATCAACCACCGTCACGGCCCTTAACCTTAGTAAGTCCGACTTGGAGGCAACGGACCCCTCGTAAAAGGGTTCCGTCACGTGGATCCGTTCGATGCATCCGCTGCCGATCTGGATAATGTCTAGATGGACTCGGAAGCCTTGCGGAGCATCGAACGCGATCTTGCCGTCGGACTCGAAGCTAAAATTAGGGGCGCCAGCACCGACCCCCTCCCATATATCAATTAAAACGGCGGGAGGAGCCGCAACATCCACGTCTTCGGTCCAAAAGGACGAAGAGAGGGCAATGCTGGCAGCGCCGCCAACCAAGATCAGTTGACGGCGCCGGTCGGGCTGGACTAGGCGGGTGGCCGCTCGGAAGCACTCAATGAGTGCCCCTCGCAGTGGTGCAGTGATGGTGAGATGGGACTTCGGCATGTCTCGGAGGTGGGGCGGTCTGGGGCGTGTTGGGGTCGCTTGCTAAAGAAAGGGGTCAATGGACATTGCTAAGCATCAGACATCGAACATTGCGAGTACATACGAGAGAGTAAGAAATGTATGTATACTGATGTTCATTTAATATCAAAAGACGGTCAGTCGAGCGCAGCTCACACACATGTCATGATACATACTCAATGTTAATAGTAAAAATGCTGGAGAGAGAAAAAGAGAAAGAAAATGGCACTCAGGAAGTTGAATCTGGTATCTCCTGCGTTCTTTCCGCAAGATGAATCCATTCTGCTGAAGCTCAAGCAACAACCAGGCGATTGAGGAAAGAGCCTTCACTGAACTTAGTTCACTCGTCATGAAACGAAGCGTAGACAGATATTTGAACAGATTTGATCTACAGACTAGCTCCTGCAAGAGTCCTTGCCCGTACTTTACATACAGTGGTTCGATATAGTGCGGAGATATCTTTCCAGGCGCCCTGAATGGCGGCTCCTAAGCCCACAATTGACGTAGCGGAAGCTGCTCTCGAAGTCCACCAGGCCAGGGAGATAGGACAATTCCTTCCAGATACCTTTGCGATGTAGTATGGATATTGTACGTGACCATGGAATCGATGAACAATATTGCGTCCAACTCAGCTTTTGGCGACTTTTTCGTTGAAAGTTTCTCCGCTTCTTCATTATCCCAAGATTGCCCCGATCCATGGCCCCAAGAAAGACCTTCCGCTGCCGAAACTTCATCACTCACGAAGATCTGTTCCCTCTTCAGCCCTGCCTCATTCCCCAACAGCATTGTGCTGTTATCGGTATACGAATATCCCGTTTTCGATCCACTTCGACCTTGATGTTGCTATGCTCCATGTTAATCAATGCTGTCAGTTAGTGGAGAAACAAGACTCGGGTGTTGAATTAGCATTGGTGGCATGAGGCGGAACAAGGTCAAGTCAAGCTGGACTCCAAAATTGTCGCAATCTGGAAGAGGCAGGAGCTGGACTCCAGAGTTGTTGCAATCAGCCAGATACAGCTGTTGCTGGACTCCAATAGTGTCGCGATCAGCCAGGTAGGAGTCTGCTGCAGGTGCCGAACTCCAAAAGTGTCGCAATCAGCCCGAGAGGTAGGAGAGCGGCAGCTGGAAGGCAACTAGATGGCCAGAATTGTCGCAATCAGCCAGGAAGAGGGGAGGGCAAGCAGGGCGGCACCTGAAGGCCATAATTGTCGCAATCAGCCAGGGAGGAAGGAGAGGCCAGAGGTAGCCGCTGCTGAACTCCCAAAATGTCGTAATCAGCCAGGGAGGTAGGAGAGCTAGCAGAGCGGCAGCTGAAAGGCCACAATTGCTGCAAAGAGATAGGAGAGGTAGGGCTCGGAGGGCGGCAGCTGGAGGTTTGCAGTTAGAGGGCCGCAGCTGAAGGGCCAGAATTTTCGCAAACAGGTAGGAGAGGTGCTAGATGGTGAGAGCTGGAAGGCCAAAATTGCGACATTGGCCAGAGAAATAGGAGCTGGATGGCGGCAGCTTGAGGGCGTGAGTTGGAAGGCCAGGATTGCGCAATCGGTAGGAGAGGTAGCCGTAGGAGAGGTAGCCGTAGGAGAGGTAGCCGTAGGAGAGGTAGCCGTAGGAGAGGTAGTCGGTCTTTGGATTTCTCGGTGTTGCATAGGTACGTCCGGTACTATGCCTTGCTTAGTCAGGGTGACTGTGAGGATGACTGTCCGGAGTCAAGTTGCACTTCAAGCAGCCCTTGAAAGCTCGAGATCCACAAGCCATGGCATCTGCAAAGGATATTCTTCAGTGCCTTGGATAGCGGCATTGACAAAGAGGGTTTGCACTCCAGATTCGAGAGGGTTCGCATCTCCAGGACAGTGGGTGGCAGTATAACATCGCTCACGCCGATAATGCTCTCCTTTCTCTAACTTCTGCCTCTTAGATTCCGTCGTGTCAAATTTGGATTGTCTGAAGCCCGACAGCTTCTCCACAATGACAGATCTCTCGTTGTCTATGTCCGTAAAATGTGACGGTGTCTCGGTGAGTTGATTGCGCCAAGTGACAAGTTTCGCTCCCCAGCCCTCGTGAATATGCCCAAAACAGTGCAGCCGTGGTCGAGCTCGAGCCACAGCTCCAAAGAGATCCGGACATCCAGCCCTCTGCTTGTTTTCAGTGTAGTCCATGATACCCTTCGGCGGCCCGTGGGTGACCACCAGGTCAGTCCCTTTGGTGATTTCAAAATTGTGTCCGTGGCCTGGGGGATACTGGAAACCCCAGTCACCCAATGATGGGGTCCACGGACTAGCGTAGACGTTTAGAATCGCACCGTTCTCCAAGATGAACCGATGATTTCCTTCGCCTAAAAAGATAACACCTGCAGCTCTTGCATCCTCAAACATCTTCCTTACATCTCCGTAATCGCCGTACACTTTTCTCACAAGGTCAGGATCCAGGGATGGCCTTGCATCGGCCACCTTCTTTTTGAAAGCAGGTATATCCATCGTGAAGTCATGGTTTCCTGCGATGACTAACTTAAGAGGCGCATGAATATCCTTAAGCAGTCTTATGCTGGCTTCATACTCCTCTAATTTGGATTCTTCGGTAAGATCGCCACAATGTATGGCCACATCAGCATGCTGGAAAGGTCTATCTTCTGATCGGAATTCCATCCCATGAGTGTCTGAAAGGAGGAGAAATCGAGTCTTGACAAAGGCTGAGGGCTTAGTAAATTCCATGATGTCGAGCTTTAGATTAATGACCGCGGAGGACCTTCGGAGAAATAAAGAGACCGTGTAGACTTAGGGAGATCAAGAGGACGTAGTGTGATCAGAAGATATTAGTTCGTCGTAGGTCCGATGCCTATTGGCGCTGGTACAATGGTGTTGCGGTGCTTTATATTTTTTTGTAGCGGCTAAGGATAGGGAAGGCTCGGAAAACAAGTGCAGCTGTGTACCGACCTGATAATATATATTTTCTTACATATTATAAAAATTCACGCACTGAGAAGGTTTGAGAATAATGGGAAAGTTTGATGAGGGCTCTTTCCTTAGTGGCGAATCACGTTATATATTTAGGTACTGCTAAGTTGAGTACAAGGAGGCTCACGAGTAGCAAAAAAGCCCGTCCACCCTGAACTATGTCAAGGGGCCACAGCTTGTCAACCATGACTGCAATTAGAGAAAGTTTGCGATGCAAAGTGTACAAAAGATGATTCTCCGGAATACTTGGCGAGGGAGGTCATACATACTGGGTAAACTTCGGTGTTAAGACTCACAATCAGAGAAGTTTGTCGCCCAGCCCGCACCCTAAAGCGGCAGCACCACATATGGAATTTACGAGTTGCAAATGTGATTTCAATCCTTGGCATCCTCGGTTTCTCCTCCAATGAGCTGGGGGCAGATTTCGGTCTTCTTGTCCTGCCAAAATATAGGAACTCTACTCCCTGCGACCTTAATGCGCGATACTCGCATAACGCTCGTGAGACCTAAGGTAGCCGCTTGGGAGAAAATAATATATAACATAATAGTAGCTTTGGATTCAAGCCTTCGATAGCTCAGATGGAAGAGCACGAGACTGTAATGGAATATTTAGTTTATCTCGGGGTCGCCGGTTCGATCCCGGCTCGAAGGAAGTTTATGTTCTTTTTCCTTTTTCTTTCTTTTTTCTCTTCTCTTCCTTTGGTAAGGTATTGATTGTATCGTCTGATGAGCGCGAGTCTCTCTAAGGCATACCGTGTGCTCCTAGAGGACAGACTGACACTGATTTCATCCACCTAATACTCGAGCCACTGCGGGCCTTTACATAGAGGACCTCGACAATGTATGCCGCACGGACAAAGTTTGGCATCCCGAAGTTGGGGGATCTGCTATTGCTGCTGCTACATCACAAGGTCGTGGAAGGAACAAACCTGGACTGGATTCCTGTGCCACAACAGGAATATCCTGTCCGATCCATGGAATTAGCTTCACAAATGCCCACATATGGAAAGATTGCACTGTATTGACAGCAGTGTGGGGAGAGCTGAGGGACATACGGGGATAAATCACTAAAAAGCCCCCGGTACTCTCACGCAATATTAATGAGTTCATTGGTCTTATGGCCTTCTGCTCCAGTACCTACTCGACCCAAGATGATCAACGATGGGCAGAACTATACCAGACTGCCGCCTGGTACGTGTGGAAAGCCTGTTGATCTGTCTCTTTTGGCTTGCCTCACTGCTATTGGATACTACAGAGAAGTAATCAGAACTCGAATCCTTAGTGAAAAGGTTCCAAGTATCAACGAAAAGTACCAAAACGGGCAGTATAATCGTAAGGTCTTTACAGAGCTCTTGGGATACTTCCCCCGAAGCTATACGCATTCTAGAAGGGAACTGAGTGCAGGCAGATATTGACCGTAGAGTAAAAGAGTATCGTAGGCTGATTTATCGATCCATCTATGCTCAGCTGGGTCATCTACTAGAGTAAAGCGGCGATCCCCACGCGACTTTCTCTGTTGTCTTCTGGGTGCCAAGACCTTGAAACGAAGTGGCAAATGTACAACATACATCACCCCAAAATGAGGACATCTACTTCTTTCATGCACTGTTCGCATTTCTGCAACGAAAACACCTCCCAATAATAATCATGCAAGATGATCTGATCCTCGTAGTGTTGACCGTCAAGGTTTTTTGCCCTTCGTTCATGTGTTTGCCCTCATCCTTGTCTGCTCTCTCTGGCGCCTTTCTTGATTGGAGCGTCTTGATTGCTACATTTAGGCTTGCAGCTGTAATTTCAGCATTGGTCAACCGACAATTGCCCTAAAGACGATACTTCGAATCGGGAATTTTTGAAGAATCATCTCGAAACATTAGATGCATCTGGATCGAGATCAAACATGCGAGAGCCAATCCGCTTGGCTGAGGACGTGCATCCTCCGGCCGTCGACAGGATGGCTAGAAGTGGATCAAGCCTCGTTTGCTGCTTTGCGTCTTGAACTCGTTTACGTTTTCTATTTGGAATGGTGCGTCTAAAGTAGATAAAGTGTGGTCCGCCGCTCGGTCGGGCAAAATGTGTTCACGTTGCGATGGTTATGGTTGACAGGTAAACAACAAAACGAGTCAACGAGGGGATTGTTACATGACGGAGAACAACAAAAGCATTCAAAAATTGCTCTCTTAAATACGCCCTTCAGAGCCCCCACAGGCTGGAAAGCGGCCACCATTTGGAACACTTATAATCGTTGCCCAGCTTTCATGGTCTCTACCGTCTTAAAGATACTTGATCCCCGGTCGACAGTCTCTTCCAGTCTTCTCCGACATTTCGGAGCACCACCGCGTTCGACAGCAAACGTCATTTTCAAACACCTTGGACGCAAAATATGACTCCCAACAAGGACAAGAGGCCTTTGCCATCGTCTACTTCAATAGCATTCCACCAGTTCCCTGAGCCGCCAGAAAATCTCCAGCAGTGGAAACAAGCCCTCGAGCAGGTCAATATTTTGTATCTGAGGGGACAATGGAAACACTGCTCTGCTCAGTGCAATCAGCTTTTATTGGGGGCAAAAACACAAGTATGTTATAATAACCACAAACCCGAAGTGTTACTGACAAAGAAATCAGCCTCATCCATTACATGCGACTTATCTCCACTTCTATTCCGCCGTCTCAAGCGAAGCTATCGCCCGCCTCACCCATAGTTTGTCGGTTGTCAAGGTACACCTCCTCGAGCAAGCCAAAAATTCTTACCAAGCTGCTTCTTCGTCGCTCCCTCAAGCAGATGCCGAATACGAATATCATGACCAGTCCGACGCCGACACGCGCACCACTCTGAGTGACGAAGAATCTGATTCCTGGAACGGTCATCCACCCACACCCAGCGGCTCAAGTCAGCACGGACATCCCAATCTCGACACTTTGTTACCTTCATCGATCGATTCGGACGAATCTTCTCAAGCTGGCACGAAGCCAAGGCCGTCCGCTCTGCGTATACGAAAGATACCAAGCTTTAGAGACGAGCTCACGGACAGCGGAGATGATGAGCAGTCCGTATCACCTTACCTACGCCCTCACAGTCCTCCACAACAGTGCCGGGCATCCACAGCCCAGTCAGACACCAGACCCATATCCGTTACCTTCTCCGTCTCCGTCTCCGTCGACTCCTGGCTCCAGGCTCGCTCGCACGAGCGCTACAACAGCCACCTCGCGTCGTTCGCCAAAGCGATAACCGCCCACATCTCCACAGTCGACATCCTGATCCAGAAAACCCAGCAGATGCAGAACGCGAGATACTTCACAAAGAGACTCGCGAGCTACGGGGAGGACGAGGAGTCGAGGGCGGCGAATCTGCGGTTCCGGATCGCGAGGCTCAAGGCGAGCGGATGGAAGATGCAGCGGTTCGCGCCAGGGAGGTATCAGGAACTGTGCGCGAGAGCCCTGGCTGAACTGTAAGCCGGATCGCCGGGAAGTCCGACGCCCTGATGCTTTGCAACCATCAGGGGGCCAGACAACCCCTTTTTTGCTTTGGACAGTCGTGTGCTCTTTTGTGTTACCGAGTTACCGGAGAGCGTGGCTACGAATCAGGACGGAGAGGGTGGTTCTTGCTATCTGTGCTCGTTCTTGCAAGGCGTTTCTCAGCGGCAATACCTGCTTAGGCATGCTCGGCGGAGGTCACTTTTCGTACATAATCACCACTAATGGACTTTGGGTCACCGACGGCTCAGATCTCGGTCCCTCTCTTTGCCGTTCCAATCCACAGGCCAATCGCACCTCGACCCATTGACGGGTTTCTCTGATTCGATCCCCCAGCTCCGGGTCGGAGGGGTCATGCCTCCGCAATCGGAAGTCACGGTTTCGATCCCGCTCGCTCGTGCTAGGACACGGCTGTTGGACGGTCAATTCCGATTGAAGGCAGATTTGGGTATCATGTCATTTATCTATTTGGGGCGCGCTGGCTGATGCTCCTCAAGCTATGGTACAAACCCCGTGCAGATGCTCAAAACGCTTGGCTCCTCAATGTCCCTCTTCTTCCGTGCAAGGGGCTCTATCATGTCCCATCCGCCCCTCCCGGACTCGTATTAAGATCATTCATCCCGTCAACCAGACCATCACTCTCGGCCTTTCTTCTCAGCTTCTCTCTTACCTCTTGCACCAAATCTTTCGTATCAACCATGACTCCGTCTTTCTCTGGGTGACCCTCAGGCAAACCCATCTCCTTGATCTTCACTTTCCCTTGCGCTTGCTCGTCTTCCCCTAGGATAACAGCGAAAGGGATACCGCTCTGCTCCGCCGACTTGAATTGAGCGGGCAATTTCGGCTTTTGCTTGTACGCAAACTCGGCCTTGATGCCAGCATCCCATAGAGTTTTAGCGACCTGCATCCGCTCCTTCAAAAGCCCCGTGAAGCCTTTGCCACCGAATGCCATGACGAAGACGTCGACTTCTGTACTTCGCACGGCTGCCGTGCCTTTGTCGGCTTCCATTCGCGCTTTTGTGATTGAAAAGATCCGGTCGACGCCGAAGGATATGCCCACGCAGGGTATTTGCGCTTTTCCTGAGAACATGCCCACAAGCCCATCGTACCGGCCGCCTGCTGCGACGCTACCGACTCCCACGGAAGGATCGTTGGATCGGTCCTCGTCGAACTCGTTTGCTTTATCTTTCTTTGCGGCTTTTTGAAGCTTTTGACCTGTGGTAGTGGAAGGCGCTGATCCCTCTGTTACAACCTCGTAGATGACACCAGTGTAGTAGTCCAAGCCTCGTGCCAGGCTTAGGTTGAATTCGACTTTTTCCAGCACCCCAAATGCCTCCAGGTATCCGAATAATAATTCCATATCCTCCAATCCATTAGCGAGACTCTGATTCTCCATCACCCGCTCATCCTTCCTCAGCTCCTCCATCACATCCCTCCCGCCCCTCCTCTGCACGAATTCCCAAATCTTATCGGCAACTTCCTCACTCAGCCCTTTCTCTTCCACCATCTCCTTTTTGACTTCTTCCCAAGGGCTCTTATCCAGCTTATCCACGGCACTACTTATCGTCCGTATTTTCTCCTTTGGCACGCCACATACCTCAAATATGCCGTCTAGCACACCCCTGTGATTAATTTTGATGAGAAATCCCCCCTTTTGTGTCCATCCGAGCCCCTGTTCCCCAAACACTTCGCACATAATCCTCAAGATCTCTGCATCTGGCACCATCCTGTCATAAACGCCCGCAATGTCGAAATCGCACTGGTAGAATTCTCTCATCCGCCCCTTCGTCATGGCCGGTTGATCCCTACGATACACTTTTGCAATATGGTACCTCTTTATACTCTGTATTGAGGGGTTCATGGCGAGCCATCGGGCAAAGGGGACGGTGAGATCGTACCGTAGGGAGCAGAGTTCTCCGCCTTGGTCGGAGAGATCGTAGATGAGTTTTGAGTCCTCGCCGTATTTACCGGAGAGGATGGGACGTAGCTCGAAAACAGGGGTGTCGATTGTGACGGCGCCGTGGCGCTTGAAGACGGTGGTTATGGCGTTGAATATGCGGTCGCGGATTACCATGTCTTTACCCTCCCCTAATGAATGTGTTAGCGGCTGACCAGGAGATGAATGGGAGACCATTGTGTACAGTCTTTGGTTCCCTTGGGAGTCTTAAGCTGGTAGGGGACTTTTTCTTTCCCCATATCTGCGGTCTCTGACACGAGTGTTTGGATACAGAAGGCCCTTTTGCAAAGGGAAGATGGGTTGGGGTTTCTGACGGAGAATTGGACCTTGAAGTTGAGGCACTCAAGCCGGGCAATTGTTCTGTAAATATGACGCATGCAAGCTCGGAGGATTCCTCACCCCTCAAGCCGTCAAACGCAGGTGGGACTCATTCTGATATTTATTACGCGCATTTGCGCTTAATGCTCACCGTAGCAAAGACGATTGACTAACAATCTTCCACTTTCTCCCCATCATTACACTGGCAACTGTTCCGTTCGCTGGCATGGCTCCACATCCCGGAATTGATACCGATCATATTCGGGATAAGGCACGTAAGGATCTATTGGACTTGCTCGAAGGCGTATGTAAGGCTCAACAACAGATCCACCGAGCGCCAGGCAGATGCTAAGCTGTCCCAGGTCCGTGGAAAAAAGAACCTGGTGATTGAGAAATCACTTGCGGGGCCCATTGGGATCTTTGTCAAATTCTCTACTCTTCAGGATCATGGAGTCGACAAGGTTTTTTTCCTGGAGAATGACAACGTCGATGCTTCCCAGAAAAATGTCATCTTCTTATCGAGAGGAGAGAACGCGAACCAGCCCATGGCTGTAGCTGGTATGTATGTGCTGAATATCTCGTTTTACATGATCTTTAATTTCTTGTTTCAACTTTTCAATTTCGATTTCAATCCTTACACTTGAAGAAATCCGTCGAGGCTACAGAATGGGATCATAAAGTAGATTGCGTAGATACTCTTCCACCCTACTTGATCAGTCTTGAACCCAAGATGAATGAGATTCACATATACAGCTCGATCTATAGCGCTGCCCTGCTATTGCAATAGGTCCTGCGCCATCATTACTTGCTGACATTCCTACTATGTGCAGAACAGATTAAGAGACTACAAAAGCAAAGCAGCATCGAGCATGAGTTCTCTGTTGTCTGGGTCCCACGGCGTACGCTAGTATGCAACAAGATCTTGGAAGAAGCAGGTGTCTTGGGTGATGTTGGGGTCGAGGAGCTTCCTCTGCACTTCATACCGTTGGAACAAGACGTGCTTTCCTTATGCCTCGACGACTCTTTCAAAGACTTGTACCTTGTATGATGAGTAACAGCTTTGGCAAAATCAGTATATTCTGACAAAGAACAGCGAAAGGATCCAACCTCGATATTCTTGGCTGCTCAAGCGCTCATGCCCATCCAGCAATCCCACGGCCTGTTCCCACGCATCATTGGCAAGGGTGACAATGCGCATCGGTTGATGGAGCTGCTATTCCGCATGCGCTCGGAAGCTGCTGCAGACGAAGGCATTACGTCCAAGTTCGGCTTGATGCCAAGTGCATCTATCGAGAGCCTGATCATTATAGATCGAGAGGTTGATTTCGCAACCGTGCTCCTAACTCAGCTTACCTACGAAGGCTTGATAGATGAGATGTTCGGCGTTCAGCATAATCAAGCAGAGATTGACTCCTCTATCGTCGGTCCAGCGCCTGGGCCTCAACAGTCTGGACGGAGTCCGGCTGCGCCAGCACAGCAAGGCTTGAAGCGCAAGATACAGCTTGACTCTTCCGACAAGCTTTTCGAACAACTTCGAGATACTAATGGGGCTATAGTGGACGGCTTGCTAAATAAGGTCGCTCGGCGCTTGCAAAGTGACATGGAAAGCCGCCATGCAGCCAAAACCACATCCGAGATCCGAGACTTTGTGAACAAACTTCCAGGATACCAGACCGAGCAGCAAAGCCTGAAGACGCACATCAGTCTGACTGAGGAGATCATGAAGAACACTCAAGGCGATGTCTTCCGGCGCACTCTTGAAGTCCAGCAAAATCTCTATGATGGCTCCGACCCGTCATATCAACATGACACCATAGAAGAACTCATCTCTCGCGATATCCCACTCACCAATATCCTCCGCCTTCTCTGTCTGGAATCATGCATCTCAGGTGGTCTGCGAGCCAAAGACCTCGACAACTTCAAACGCCAGATTCTGCACGCTTACGGCTACCAACATCTTCTTACCCTGGATGCTCTCGAAAAGATGGGGCTCCTATCATCTCGGGCATCTGCAAATGTACTCCTCAACCCGATCGGTATGGGCGGCGGCGCAGCCGAAGCTACGAAGACGAACTACAACTACCTACGCAGGGTCCTTAAACTTGTGGTAGACGAAGTCAACGAACAAAACCCCAATGATATTGCCTACGTTTACAGCGGCTACGCTCCTCTGTCCGTCCGCCTTGTCCAGTCCATCATCCAGAAGCAACACCTCCTGACCATCACCAAAGGGGCCTCCGCCGCCTCCAACGGCGTCAGCAGCGCAGCACATGGTTGGCAAGGTTTTGAAGATGCACTTCGCAATATCAAAGGGGAGACCTTCAATAAAGTGCAGAAAGGAGACGAGCAGGCGGTCAAGGCGAGACATATGCTTGCGGGTACTGGGGGAAAGGCGAAGACCGTGGTGGTGATGTTCTTGGGTGGGATCACGTTCACTGAGATTGCGGCGTTGAGATTTGTGGCGAAAAGAGAAGAGGGGAGAAGGAAGATTCTGATCTGTACGACTGATATCATAAGCGGAGAGCGGATGATAGATGCGGCGATTGAGAAAGGGGATTTTGGGAGAGGGTAAATTGGTGGAAAGCGAAATATACTCTAGCTTACTCGTATGGGATATTTTATCCAACGAGACCCTGAGATGACATTATTCATGTCTGATTGCGCATACTTTGATCAATGGCCTAACTCTTAAGGTGAATCATTGCCCATTTTGCCAAGAGATATCGCGCGATTAGGTACGCGCGTCGTGCCGGGCAGTGAAGCGCATTAACCTTTAGCGTTAACGATCCAGGCTAAGGATGGGGTTGCTGCTTCTTGGACGGGCTTGGCCTCGAATATCCTCCTGCATCCACCAGGCGAGCCAGGCTCTACAAAATCCGGCTGCCTTATAAATATTCCTGACTTCCTCGCTCCTTTCTTCAGTCACCTGAAATCTCCTCCGCGGCTGAGATTTTGAATTAGCTTCATCGTCCACCAGTCCACGATGTTCGCTAATAAACGTCTGGGAAAAGTGAGGGCTCCACTCCTCTGCCATATCCCCATGTTTCCACTGCTGATGCCGCCCCTAGGAGCTCGCTAAGGTACAACACACCCTCTCTCCACATCATACCGTACCAGCTTAATTACCAAATCTCAGATCCAACAATCCCTTCCCCCAGGCATCGATTTCGTCACCGCCCCCGACTTCAAACAATGGGAGATGGACATTCGCGTCCTAGACGCCAATCCGCTCTACTTGGATCAGACATACCGCCTCCGCTTCCGATTCAGCCCTAATTACCCAATAGGTACACCCTACTTTTCCCTCCGGCGCCTCCTGTCTCTCACCTCCCCGCAGCCTTCTCATATTTGACCTGAAGCAAAGCTTACTCTTTTTGATCCCACAGAGGCGCCCGAAGTCACCTTCATCCACCTCTCGCAACCCGTCCGTACCGTCCCAATCCATCCGCACATCTACTCCAACGGCATCATTTGTCTCGACCTACTTGGCACGCAAGGCTGGTCGCCCGTCCAAAACGTTGAGTCTGTATGCATGAGCCTCCAGAGTATGTTGACGGGCAATACGAAAAACGAGCGGCCGCCGGGCGACGAGGACTTTGTTAGGAGAAATACGCAGCGGCCAAGGGACATTCGGTTTGTCTACGAGGATAGCTCCGTTTGAAGGAAGGAATGAAGAACTTGAGAAGTCTAGGTGGAGGGAGAAGGTGCGGAAATGGAGTTCATGGATCGAGCTTGTGGATTTAGCGAGGCGTTCTTGTTGGTGAACAATTGGGACGAACTGCTCACCCTATGGAGGGAACGCCTATGGAAGATACCATCAGCTGGCGGAGGGTTTTCTGACGGATTTCTTAGTACTATGGAAGCATACGTAAAGAGCGCTACTTGGTAATACCCAGCTCTCATCTTGCGAGAACATTGGAATCTGATAACTCTGAAGTTCTGTTGCAAGTGTCTTAATCGGTCTTAGTATTAGGAAGCAGACAGCCAGAGGAAGAGTACGGCATCACTTTGAAAGTTGGGTTAATGGAAATGCAATAGAAATAAATGACTAGTTCGTTGAAATGCTCCATAGTCATAGTTGCTTCAACTGGGCATTCAAACTACAGATCTCGGGAATAATGTTAGTACCATTCTTATGTCCGGTCGCTCTTGGCAAGTTATCCGCTGTGTTGTACCGTTTCTGTAACACCATTTACGCCGCGCGCGAAGGCATTACTTGAGTTCGACTTTGACGTATCCTACATTTACAGAAGACTGTGCACGAATTTGAAGATGTCTGCAGCAACGAATGGGGACCGTAATCCAAGAGAAAGATGGTAAAGATCTCAGCATATTGGAAGACGATGGGACAAGACATTGACAAGCCTCTAAGGACATATCTTGATAACCTCTTGAACAAGCCTGGTCCGGCATCTGATCCAGACTGGGTTCCTGGTCCAGAGACAATCAACGCTCTTGAGTCGTCAAAGGTCCTGTCAGTAAGGATATAAGCCTCCCACCGCAGTTGACACACTCACATATTTAGGGTTATGTACTTGCTCATTATGTCTCCGAAATCTTAGCTTGATACTGATGAGCTACAGAGGGGCTGGAGGATTGGGATGCGAGATCCTCAAGAACCTAGCTCTTTCGGGGTTTAAAGACATCCATGTTATTGATATGGGTATGCGTCCCTAAGCAAGAAACATCTATGGACACGGTTCTAACAAGAAGCAGACACCATTGACGTTTCCAATTTGAATCGCCAATTTCTATTCAGAGAAGCTGATGTTGGCAAGTCAAAGGCTGAAGTGGCTGCAGCGTTCGTTGAGAAGAGAGTCAAAGGCGTCAAAATTAGTCCATACAATGGCAAAATCCAAGACAAGGACGAGGAATACTACATGCAGTTTAAGATGGTCATTTGCGGCCTTGATAGCATTGAGGCAAGACGATGGATCAATGCCACTTTGGTAGATATGGTCGATATGGAGGATCCTGAGAGCTTGAAACCACTCATCGATGGAGGAACCGAAGGTAGGTGTAAATGTACAATCGACCTAGCTTTTGAGCTGACGAAGAGTTTGCAGGTTTTAAGGGCCAAGCCAGAGTGATTCTACCAACTATGAACTCGTGCATTGAATGCCAATTGGACATGCATGCTCCTCGTGCCGCTGTACCACTGTGCACACTAGCGACAATACCGCGGCAACCATCACACTGCATAGAATGGGCGCATATCATTGCATGGGAGGAGCATCGCAAAGGCGAAGTACTCGACACTGACGACCCCGAACACATCACTTGGCTCTACCAAAAAGCTCTAGCACGTGCCCAGGACTTCAACATACCAGGGGTTACCTACTCGTTGACCCAAGGAGTCGTCAAAAACATTATACCAGCCATCGCATCTACAAATGCCATCATTGCCGCTAGTTGCTGTAACGAAGCGTTCAAGATCGCAACGAGCTGCAACCCGTTCCTTCAAAACTATATGATGTACAGTGGAGATGAAGGTGTCTACACCTACACATTCGAGACCGAGCGAAAAGAGGATTGTCCTGTATGTGGGAACCTGGCTAGAAACCTTACGGTCAATCCCAATATGACCTTGCAGGAATTCATCGACAGCTTGGGCGAGCGAGCAGAAGCGCAACTCAAGAAACCTACTTTAAGAAGCGAGGAAAAGTCGCTTTACTCCCAATTTCCGCAATCGCTCAGAGAGCAGACGGCGCCAAATCTCTCTAAGAAGCTTTCGGAATTGGTTGTTGATGGAGAAGAGATTGGCGTTTCCGACCCGGCGTTCACTATCGCCTTTAAGTACAAGCTTATCTTTGGCTCTTGACCTTTGGTTGAATTGCCAGTCACTCCATTCCTAGTCTGGGGCTATCAACAGGGTAACCGAAGAGGAGTCAGACCAAGTCCCTTCTCGCAGGGCCCCGAAGCCGCTCCTAGTACTTGCTTCCAGCCGGCGATCTCTCTTGTCGACTATAGCGAAAACCGCGAGATTACCAACAATGCTCACACCTCACGAGGACCGTGTCAGACAGGACTTCACATGAGGTTTCATCCTAGGGACTGGAAGCTTGAAGCTTGAAGCCAGACTCTACGAGTCTTTTGATGGAGTCTCAATGATAAGCCGAGGCATCGCCTCAAATGCCAGACCTTAGCCCAGAGGCTATCCAGATCTATGTTCCCTAAGCGCCCTGCAATGCCGCTTTTTGATCATGCAATCGTATCCCGTCCTGTCACCTCATTACGTTTGCAAACTGTCGCTTGAGCCGGCTGCATTTCGCCCTGAGAGTCTTCACACTCTCAAGGAACAAGTAGTCACTATTGAACTGGCCAGTGCTCTCGACACTGAAGATGAAATGATCCCTCACCCTCCCCAATTTCACCTTCCCCCAAAATTCCTCATGCCTCAAGCACTCCCTGCTCACAGTATCCTTGAACGTGTTCTTCACCACCGCCTTCTTCTCTCCGGCCAGTCCCTCCAAGTCCCCGCCCATCTCGCTCTCTTCCTCCGCCACGTCCTCCAGCCCGATGACGCCCTTCGGGAAACATCTAGCAAACTTCCTGGCGTCGTTCCCAACGATGGGCTTGATGATATCGATCGTCGGTAACAGACGATATGACGCTGTAGCCACAGGACTGAACTTTGCATGATCTGCTCCGATTCCCTTGATGCAATGCATGTCCAGATCAATAACCTGGCCCGGGCGCATCTTCGCAAGTAGGATCTCTGGATTCACAGGCCGAACGTGCCCATCTGGCTCGGGGAACTCCCTATTCTGCCGTCCCGTAGGCTCGAAGGTGATTTGCTTTGCATACACACTCGAATTGACATACAACTTCTCCGGATCCGTTTCCCCACTCTTGACACCCTCCGCGCCTCTCCACGCACACTCCACATACAGCTTCAGAACGACTGTATTATTATCCGCAGCAGGGTCCCTGTCGTCTGCCTCCTCATAGTCATCCCGTGTAGCAGGTTTCTTGTGATATTGTAGCCAATTCAGACCTGAGAGAGAGGCCGTCAAAGGAACCAGACCGAGCCGTGCAGCGAGCACTTCGTCCTGCACTATTGAGGTGTTGTTGTGGACAAAGACATATTCAATGGCTAAGGTTGGAATCTCAGCGATCATGATGCGGCGGAAGGCGTTGGCGACACTGGCGTCGATACCGATGAGTGAGAAGGAGGCATCTAAAGGGTCGTTTTTGTGGAACTGGACTTCAAAGTTCTTGGAGATTTGTCAGGAGGCAGGATTGAGGAGAGGAGGAAGGTAAGTACTTGGGAGAATTTTTCAAGGCTCCATTCATGGTCTTCACCTGGGTGGTGGCCGGGGAAATCGGTGGATGTGACATTCGTGACTGTTTCGGCGTTGACGCCTACTATCTTCGTGAGAATTAGCTTACAAAAATGTTACGAGATCGATGGAGATATACACCTTCCGCCGCCGAGCTTCCTGTGGCGATATGGGCTCTGGAGACATGGTGGTTGCGATTTTGAGATCTTCGCACGATGAATCGAGAGAGCTTCAAAAAGTTGAAGCGCCCTCGCGCTTGAAAGCGGCAAACAGCCGCCAGCGGAGAAAGTCGAGTGCATCATCGAGCTCAGATATCCCATATGCGGCGGACTCCATCAAATCCACTCCAACGGTGTCTCTGGTACCTCCCGGACCCTCCTGTACTCCCTCTCCTTTCAGCCATCGGACACAATGGCGTCGCCCTTCGCTCGCTTGGCGGGGCACTCAGCAAAACGGCTTTGCCTCCGGCCCGCCACCTCACGCACATCCCTCTCCCGTCCCAGCTACAGAAGATCAATCGCAATCTCGTCATCTCGCCATTATGCCACCCCCTCCACCGAACAGTCTGCCGAACAAACCGGTACCCGCCTAATCCCCGTCGACGAGCGCTTCGGCCACCCCATAAATCCTGATGAGCCACAACATATGAACCTCACCCCAGACGACGGGGAGCTGGCTGAGAACCGCAAAATCAGGCACTACACCGTGAATTTCGGACCCCAGCATCCTGCGGCCCACGGTGTGTTACGTTTGATACTTGAGCTTAATGGCGAAGAAATTGTTCGCGCGGACCCACATGTCGGGCTATTGCATCGTGGAACGGAAAAGTTGATAGAATACAAGACGTATTTGCAGGCTTTGCCATACTTTGATCGACTGGACTACGTGTCTATGATGACCAATGAGCAGTGTTTTTCGCTTGCCGTGGAGAAGCTGCTGAATATTGAGGTGCCTGAAAGGGCGAAGTGGATTCGGACGTTGTTTGGAGAAATTACAAGAATATTGAACCACTTGATGAGTGTACTCAGTCACGCTATGGACGTGGGGGCGCTCACGCCGTTTTTGTGGGGCTTTGAGGAGAGAGAGAAGTTGATGGTATGATACCTCTTCCCTGTCCTGCCCATGCCTTGTGGCAATCATCTACCCGAGGACCAACGGAATGCTCAAAGCATGACAGGAATTCTACGAGCGCGTCTCCGGCGCCCGCCTCCACGCGGCCTACGTTCGCCCCGGCGGTGTTCACCAAGACCTCCCTATCGGCCTCCTCGACGACATTTACCAATGGGCCACTCAATTCGGCGACCGGATCGACGAAACGGAAGAATTACTCACCGACAACCGAATCTGGAAAGGCCGAACCCAAGGCATCGGTGTCGTTTCCGCCGCCGATGCTCTCAACTACTCCTTTTCCGGCGTCATGCTTCGAGGCAGCGGTGTACCCTGGGATATACGCAAGAGCCAACCGTACGATGCGTACGACCAGGTAGAATTCGACGTCCCAGTCGGGGTGAACGGAGACTGCTACGATCGCTACCTCTGCCGCATGGAAGAGTTCCGCCAGTCCCTCCGCATCATCCACCAATGCCTCAACAAGATGCCCCCCGGCCCCATCAGAGTCGAAGACTACAAGATCTCCCCGCCCCCCCGCGCAGCGATGAAAGAGAACATGGAAGCCCTCATCCACCACTTCTTGCTCTTCACAAAAGGCTACACCGTCCCGCCGGGGGAGACGTACAGCGCGATCGAAGCCCCGAAGGGCGAGATGGGCGTGTTCGTGGTCAGCGATGGCAGCGAGCGACCTTATCGGTGCAAGATCCGGGCGCCGGGGTTCGCGCATCTGGGGAGCTTCGATCAGATCAGCAGGGGCCACTTGCTGGCGGACGCGGTGGCGATCATCGGGACGATGGACTTGGTGAGTTTGCGCCCTGATTTTCCGCGAGTGTGACGATTGTGCTGACGGGGGGAATTTTTTTCCAGGTTTTTGGGGAAGTGGACCGATAGATGCCGCATTGGAAGACGGGGAGAGATTGTCGCAGAGGCGTTTGATAGGGTTCTTGTACATAGTTCTGCGGCGGATCGATAGTCTATATCACGAGCTGAGTCCTTACCATCGGCACGTTCTCTGCTTCTCTATGTTGTATCTCTGGCGCTCTTCGCGCACACAGCGATATATATGCACAAGCATCAAACAGGCTTCCATCCTTCGAGGATAGTCAATTGCACAACTCACGGGACCACTATCGAGTAACGAGCGTTTGATTGTTATGTGCCTATGCTAGAAGGGGCAACGAGCTAAGAAGTGAAGTGAAAGCTAAGATGTGAAAGCTAAGAAGTGAAAGCTAAGAAGCGAAAGCTGAGAAGTGGAAGCTGAGAAGTGAAAGCTGAGAAGTGAAAGCTGAGAAGTGGAAGCTAAGTGGAAGCTGAGAAGTGAAAGCTGAGAAATGACGACTGTACGATCCGCTAACATCACCTCCTGACGCCGGGGGGGTATCTCCAGCGGTAAAAGCACCCGTAATAACACCGTCCCTCGTCACACCGCCAGCGTTGCCGCCATGAACAGCGTAGAAGCTGCCCTCGTGATCCCGCCTAACTGCCATCGAGCCCGGAGGGTAATCTCCAGCGGTAATGTCAAGCACCCGTAACACCACTTTCCCTCTCCGCATCGCCAGTGTCGCTGCCACGAACAGCGTAGAAGCTGCACTCGCGATCCCGCCTAATTATCGTCGAGCCCAGAACGATCCCCTCCTTCATCCGTGGTATCCGCGCCTGCCTTGTCTGCAGAATCATCCCCCCAGATCTGAGCGGCGTAGTCCAACTCGTCCAAAAACGCCAGCGACAGCCTCGACAACTCCGCCGCCACAACCGCCACGGGGGCATCGAGAGCCATGGCGGCAGCACTAGGTGGGCTAGGGCGGGCGAACTCATCGGGTGTGGAACCATCGAAGCTGTCTGTTGGTGTGTGAGTGAATCCGTTGTGGGTGCCGCGCGCACGCTCGGTAAGATCGTAAGCCGACGTGCCGTTCGTGGCTGGGTGCCCAGTGATCGTGGCGTACTGGGACTGATCATCTTCTGGTCCAGCTCTGGTGGTTGGGCTTATTGCGTCGATGTGATAGTCGTTACGTGGCGAAGGCGCATTGTAACCATAGTCATGCGTGTCGATCATGGCTGCTGGGCCGGCGGCGTTGGCGTATGATTGGAACTGAGCCGGGTAGTTGTAATGCTGTGGCGGCGGGTCGGTATAGCCGTACTGTTGCGATGATGGAGCATTGTAGTTGTATGTGCCTTCGTTCATGAGAGCGTCGAGATCGAGGGTTTGGCGAGAACTCGCAGTATCGTTGTTGCTATGGAGCATGGGAGGCTCAACTGGAGCTGTTGCATAATGGTGAAGAGCTGGACGACTAGGAAAGACATAAGGATGCCCGGCCACCTCGACGTCGTCGCCTGGAGCTCCAAGATCCTCGAAACTGAGGTTAGGAGCCCTATGGTTCTGATTCCAGTCAGGGATGATACTAGGCCCTTGGGCGAGGTCATGCTGAGGCTCTTGAGCTGGTCGAGAGGCTGAGTCGAAGTTCCAAGTTTGCACTAATGTTCCGCGGCGAGCGTCCCGGTCCTCAACAGGGTTTTCGCTTTCATTGGCTCGAGCAGTGTCCACTGGAGTGCCCCGAAAGTTCTTTTTCCTGCTATTTTCTTTCTGGCTGGCATCCGATTCCGAGGTATCATTGCGAAGCTGTAAATCGGAGCGAGGACGACTTGTTTCTGCAGACTGATTGGCTTCCGAACCAGAGTAACCTACACCCTCAAAAAGGTCCGCGAAGCGTGCACCAACTCCTTGGATCCGTAATTCTTCTGATGCCGTGGTCTTCATTGTGATGCCGTGATTTGGATCGATGTTGTCGTCAGGGTGATCTGCTTGATTGCTAGGCAATCGTGGGGAG
Source organism: Platismatia glauca (assembly GCA_963556305.1). Classification (NCBI taxonomy): domain Eukaryota; kingdom Fungi; phylum Ascomycota; class Lecanoromycetes; order Lecanorales; family Parmeliaceae; genus Platismatia; species Platismatia glauca. The sequence goes on along the minus strand of OY745765.1, from coordinate 1,532,702 downwards.
GTATCTGGCGTGTAGGATTCTGGAATCAATGAATTCAGGTTGTTCTCTTCACGCTGTGCCAACTCCAGATCCATAGTAGGATCCATTGCTGGGTCAATGTGGAATGATGGTATCGGGTTATCGACGTTATCATAGGCTGACTCCCCAATGCTTACCACACTGAACCTCCAATCTCCAAGATCCTTCGGATCTTCGGGCAACTCGGCGGCAGCTGCTCCAGAAGGCTGAATCAACGATTGACGTTGGCCTCCAGATGATGCCCACTCTTCATAGACTCTAATTAGTTGCCGGAGTGTAGTTGTTGGATATGTTCTTTCAGTCTCGTGAATATACGGATGCCTAAGGACCTCGTCCATAGACGGACGTCTTTCAGGGTTCAGTTCCAGCACGTACGCTACCAGATCGCACAGCCCCTGTGAGAAACCGTCTTCAGGCTTCAGCTTTGGATTACTGCGCTTGAGCATTGACTCTATTTGACGTGCACCCATTAATCCTGCGTTTGGTGGTCTTCCTTTAGCCATCTCAAACAGAGTACAGCCATAAGACCAGACATCGATCTAAATGGAACGTCAACCCCTGTCCATGGCCAAACCGCAATGTCACTTTCTCTCAGCCACTCACCTCTATACCAAATTTTGTGCCATCAGGGGCTTGCCGGTCATCGCCAAGGTTAGCTTTTGCATGCTTCAATAATTCTGGCGCCATCCAATTGAAAGTGCCGATTATAGTTCCGCGTCTGTCGGCCTTTGTTTCCATCAAACCAGAAACACCAAAGTCAATGATCTGGACTCGGCCTTCTTCGTGCACCATGATATTGGCAGCTGTACATGACAAGGTCGGTCAGCCTCTGGTTCCGCATACGAATGGCACTTGGGCCCGGGTTCATTGAGAACAGGACTCTAGTGCTAGGCCCTACCTTTCAGGTCTCTGTGTATTATGCCGGAATTGTGGATTGCTTTAAGGCCTTTTGCTACCTCGCGAGCGATGACCAAAATGTGGGACTCGTCTAAAGTCCCTCCAGTGCTTTGCATCTATCATTTATCAGTATGTTACTTGAGTTTTGATACCTGAGCAGGGCTGATCTAGGCTAGGGAGGATAAGTTAGAGTCCGCAACGTACTAGCGTTTTCACACTGCCACCTGGGACGTATTCGCTGATGATCCAAAGCTGAGCCTCTACCTCCATAACGTCAAAAATCTGATTGACGTTCGGCGCTCCTGCCAATTTTTGAAGAACTTTAGTCTCGTGCATGAACTCTTTGATGCTTTCGTCCCGAAACTTTGCGTTGGCTCGGATGTCCACCGCATCCGCGTCCATTACCTTGATGGCAAACTGTTGCTGGGAGACTTTATGAACCCTGGCAGGAGCACTTTAGCTAAGGTTCATGTAAGGTCCAGCAACGTGTCGAGAACTTCAGCTGCAAAAGTACGAAGAATATTGGTTTGCAGCAGACAATGGGACAATCTCTGCTTATCAGGCTCAACAGTGTGTGAACGACTAACAACTGCAAAAGATAGACTTTTTGACTAATACATGTCCAGAACGATGAAACGGTTGAGGGTCGGGACTTACGCTCTGAAAACTCGCCCATAGGCACCCTTTCCAATGAAGTCCTCGAATTGGTATGGCGGAGCAGATTTGCCAGTCCGACGGGCCCACTCGTTGGTCGCATCTTGTTGTCTCTTGACCTGGCCTTTCAAAAAAGCCTGGTGCGGGGTGATTCGCTGAGTATTTGCAGCAGCTACATCAAGATAGCCAGTACGCCTGGTGCCTGCCATGTCGAAAATTGCGCGTTCTGATTGCGGATGGTGAAGGCCTTGATGGATGGCTGGACGAGTTCTCCTGCCGCCTACCTCTTGGATGGTCGGATTGCCTCTACGGCTATCTGGCAAAGTCTCCCGTTTTTGAAGGCCTGGGCGAGTTTTGCGAAGAAATTTACTGAGCTCGGCGTCACTCAGTGAAGTCACTCGTCTTGGATGCTCTGGATGAGGCTGCGCGGACTCTGCAGTTTCCTGGCGACGGACTAATGGATTCTCTTGGAGTTGACGTTCGAGTTCAAGTTGATGCTCTTGCTGAATCTGTTGGATTCGTAGAGTATAAGCTGGACGGGCTGGATTTCTCTCAGGAACTGGCGGCAGGGGAGTATCTGCTCTCTGCGGGCTCCGTGACGGGGCAAGACTTGCTGGACGCAAGTGTGGTGGAACTCGATATCTGTGTCTGCTGTTAGCCCACGTGAGATTGGCCAGACCCTTCTGCAAGGCCTCTTCCGTGTTTTCGATCTCTGGAGCCATGACGTTCGTCAGGCTTTTGAAGCGGCCCATGACGGCGGTATTGATAAATGGTGTCACAGTGTCCAGGAACAAAAATGGTGCATGTTGATAGAGGAGAGTAAGAAGAATCAGAACGCGAGCTTACTTTTGGTGTTCGAATGGATTCTACAGGTTCTGTTGTTTTTCACCAGCATGCATCGCAATACTCTCCCCCTCCCTCCACCACGAGCAGGAATGGGTTTCTATTCTTTCATGGGGGGTCACAGATGTTCAAATGGTACACAGGAAGGTATTCAGGGCAACAGAAAGATATCCCGACAGTATGTCGTCGATGCAAACAGTCCGGAGAAGAAGTCGACCTGTCACGCCCAAAAAGGGCCAAAGCCTGCCGACATTCACATCACTTCTCCAGATCTGGCGCCGTCTGTCGATCACCCGGCGCTAACCGTTTAAAGTTACCTTTGTACTGGGACATGCCAAGACTGCAGGAAATAAAGAGGCATCATAGGGAGCAACATGCAAAGGTCCATGGGCTTCATCAATGTTGAATTTGGAGCTTTGTCACTGAATGTGCAGTAAATCACGCGCTGAGAAAACTATATACGCACTCATTTCAGCAATCCAGAACATCTTCCCATGCAACCTTTTGTTTTTTGAACCTGAAGTCACGGCCCGGAATCAAGCACTGGCGTCTGGCAGGTTCTATCCTACAGCCTCAAGCTACACAGGGACTTTTCTCATGAGGGGGTAAGAAAAGGCAATCGCTCGAAGTCTGTCCATTCTGGCCGGACAAAGGCTATTCTCCACACAGAGACATCTGTAATGGAGGCTCAGCGTAATTAGCAAGCAGAGATGAGGTATTCCAGCTGAGAGACACCAATACGCCTTCATGAGTCACGACTCGATCCGAGACGGCACAATTTGCGTTGGCTGTACGAGTATCACTACTAATTACCAATACAGTAGAGTACCTGGAGGGAATACTCTAGGCACCTTGCATTATTGCCGAGGATCTTGCATCCCAATCCTACCGGTAAGCCAAAGCCACCCCATGATCTCCCTCCCGAAATTGTTAGATTTGATCTCTTTTCCTGCGTTGTGCCTTTACTTCCATGCCCCTCCTGCGCTGTGAAAAGACGACATACCTACCATCTACCGTACCTGCTTTCGGAATTCTGGAAAGAGTCTCGACTCTCGAATAAGAATGCGCGGGCCGCGGCAGGTTTGAGACACGCCAAGACACCCACCTAGCTACTTTAGGGAAGGTAAACGTGAAACGGCACGTCTCACTAGGGTAGTACTAAGCCACTGTCAGCCTTATCATATCCAGTATCGGCTGGTTGTGCCTCAATCCTGTCCCTAACAGAGTCTGTTGGTTGTTGGTTCAAGTAACGCCAACAATTACTGCTTTTGCTAATAAATGGTGTACGAATATTCTTGAGTAGGAAGCTTTTATTATACGAGGCGTATTATTTGATTATGGTCGTAGGTAGTAGTGTGTTTCATGAAATGGGGAAGATGGGTATATGTTTGGCCCATGCCCTTCTGTTCTAAAGCTTCGTAACATCGTCCCATTTCCCTCTACCTACTACTGAAATTTCTATCCCGCCAAAATGCTTGTCTCGTCTCCTAGATATCTAGGCACGTTTTTGGCATTCTTCGCCCTCATTGTTCTCTTCCTCACTCGTCGTCATGCTGCAGAAAAGTCCTTTGGGCAAAGCGAGTTCGCCTACGAAACCTCTGAGCAGACCACCATTGGGGGCGGCATGACCGAGCTCCAGGGGACCATTGTATACGTCAAGCTTTCTGGAGACACACCGAGTGATATCGAAGCCAACTGGCTGGCTACGACAGACGCGAGAAGCCTTTTGCAAAGGGTGCGAGAGTTCCGAGCCAGCACCCAAGCAAGCTACTACGATGATTCCAAGCACAGTGTCCGTCAGACGCTAGAGGACGCCGAGCTCGAGCTGGAAAATCTTGGAAAAGAGTCTTTCAACACGAGGAAGATAGTACAAGGCGTGCAGAAGCTCAAGGTCGCGCTGAAGGCCGTTGAGGAGGTCATCGCTAGTGATCCCGAGCCGCAGCCTATGACTTCTGATTCTGCGAATGGAGATGCTACGGCGGCCACTCAGTTGGACGAATCCATTCAGGAAGCCGAACAAGACAGGAAGACTAAGGAAAAGGCTGCGTTGCTGGAGAAACTGCAGAAAGCCGAGCTTGATGCAGTGATCGCGGAGTCGAAGGAGAGTCCCGAGCTCCATTGAAGGGCCATTTCCGAGAGGACGGCCACCGTGGTGATCTTGCTTCAGCGCAATGCCGGCCTGTTGGGTCGAGCTCCCGGAACGCTGCCCAAGCTTTGAAGATCTACACCCTATTCGGACACGGACCATACAATGCCCCATGCGACCGAGACAGCAAGCGAAGGGAATTCCGTGCGGAAGTAAACCTCGCGTGATTTCATTCTGGGCGTCGACTCGATCGGTACCATCCCGTGCGCGCTTGTGCAAAACCCCAAGACGTCGTCGATCCCCAGCGTACTGCAAGCCCCAACCCCCGCAGATCCAGCCAAGGCAAACTTTCACGAAGCCGTCCCCTCAAAACATTCAATCCGCCCACCCGCGACGAAAGCAAAGCCTTCCTTGGGAAGCCGGCCGCCAACCTCATCACCACCTTTTCACGGCAAGCACCGAGCCACGCGAGAAACAAGGCCCACTGCACATCTCATCTCCACCACCACAACAGGCCTGTTGGCCCCTCAAGCAAGGTCACCACGCGGAAAGACGCACGCGCAAGAGCCTGCGCGAGACTCGACGTCTCTGAAGAAGTCCGCCGTGAGGAGCGGAGACGGGAAGGAGAAGGGGAGATGTAGCGGCGACGTGATGACGGTGTCTGTTCAGGCTTTCAGCCGGACGGCTGTGATAGCCGACAACATGCCTGTCACGGCCGTCACTCGTGGTATGATCTGATAGGCCTGCGCAAAACCGTGTATCATACCTACCTAGGTACTCTACAAACAGGCCCCGCTCGATTCATCCGCAAAGTCTGCCCTCAAACACGAATACAAACAATTCTCACCCCCCCCGCGCGCTCATCTCATGACCGCCCTTGTAAAGTAACGTAGCTTCCAGACCCTCTACGATCTCAGTGTGCACTTCCCCCTCGCCTCCTTCCCCAACCACCAACCTCAACCCACCCCAGCTCCCCGAACCCATCCACCATCCCCACACACCCACTTCCACCCCCGCAAAGCCTTCACAACCAATCTCAAAAATCAGGCCGTCAACAGCCCCCCCAAGAAAATCCCCCCTCAGCGCCAAGCTCCGCGCCCAGTCAATTCTTCCATGCCCGCGAGACGCAAGCGCCGAACCAGCCCCGAACCGGTGCCATTCACGAAAACAAAACCATATCGATTCCCAAAAACCCCTCGTCGCGGCCCCCTCCGACAGGCCGCGCGCCGCGCGCAGCGGGGAAGATCTCGAACGGGATCCGCAAGCGAGGCAAGGACCCACGGGACGGGTGCCCCGTCCTGCTGCACGGGAGCAATCTATCCCCGGCGATCAGCGCACGACGGCCGAGGCGGAGGCTGGGTGCTAGATGGCGATATATGGATCGTTGCACACGGCTGTATCAGAGGCCCGTTCTACCTACGTACACATGTTGATTTGGATCGCAGTGGGCCAAGGGAATCAATATGCTGTACCGTCGCCTTCTGGGAAGTTTTTTTGGGGGGTGGCGTGTAATGGATCGACGATGCGGAATGTGGTAGATGGAGCGGTTCCGGAGGAGGGGTCTTGTGAGACACCTACTCTGTAGAATTTTGACATTGGTGCCCATTAAAAGTAGATTTGGGCCCGCGGCGACGGTATCAACGAATGTCATATTTCGGAATCTCTGTCAAATTGCTAGTAAGGGAATGGGTTGAGAGTCATAAACAGGGGTCCTTTGACAAGGTCGACGAGGAGGTTTTCTCGGTGTCTCTTTAATTGCGATGAATTCTATAAGTCCCTACCCGTCAAAAGCCTCGTCCAACCCTAGGTGTCAAAGGTCTCTTTACTGCTCCCTGCGTAGACACACGCTTGATCGCCGAAGTGACGGGTCTTTTGGCGGCCAACCCCGGCTCCGCAGCCTTCGCGATCCTCTGGGCCTCTCGCTCTTTGTCTTCCGCCATCTTTGCCTCGATTTCCATCTTCCGGTTGAACTCGTGCTCCGTGACTCGCTTCTCGCGGGCAGAATAGCCCTTTTCTTTCACAGAGTAGAAGACACCTCCAAGCTCGGCAAGCCACTGAGGAAGCTGTGAGCATGTGTGCAGATACCGGGAGAAGGGATGTGACTTACGTGTGGGTCCACAGCAGTGACAGTGGACATGTACTCCTTCGAAGTGAGGATGAGCTCATGATACACCACGTAGTCCGGCATAAACCCCGACCCATAGAGCGCACTCGTCGGATGTAATTGGACAGTAACGCTAGTCCTCAGATTGACGTATTCTCCAACACCTTTCTGTTTGGCAGCCTGGTGATAATATCCCGAACAAATGCATTTACGTATGACATCCCAATCAGTACCACAACTGGTCAGCTCCATCTTCTGGACTTTCATAATGTCGTGCAATTGCTCTCGAATCTCCTTAGCTCGCCTGACGGCTTTGGGGTGGAGGAAATGACGTATGCACCAGCCATCCGAGTAGCCGTTTGCCTTCCATAGAGTGTAGACGTGGAGAAGCGTGAGGTGATCTGATTCGGAGACACAAAATTTCTCTCGTGCAGCATCTGACTCCTCCTGCCGCTCCTTCGGGCGGTAAAAGACGCTTGGCACCGAGAGCATGGAGACAATGGTGAGCATTTCCTCACTACAGCCGTACTCCTCCGAGGTAATGATCAGCTTGGCGAGTGAAGGGTCCATAGGAAATGCGGTCATCTTTTTGCCCATTGGAGTGAGATCGCCAATATTGTCCAGAGCTCCAAGGGCCCATAGGTCGAAAAGGGAGGTCGTTATCGTGTCTTGCGGTGGCGGGTCCATGAAGTCGAAGTCAAGAAGGTCTCTGACGCCTAGTGACTTCAACAATAGAACAGTATTGGCTAGGTTGGTCCTTTGAATCTCCGGTATGGTCTGGATATAGAATTCGTCCTTGAATGCTGCCTCGGTGAACAAATGAAAAGATTTGCCCGGCCCTGTCCTTCCAGCACGTCCAGCGCGCTGAGATGCATTGGCCTGGGAAATCGGCGTAATCTGTAGAGCGTCCATGCCCATTCGAGGATTGTACACTTTGAGTTTCGAGAAGCCAGCGTCGACAACGTACATAATACCGTCCACGGTCAGACTGGTTTCCGCGATATTTGTGGCCACAATGACCTTACGTACGCCAGGCGCAGCCTTTTCGAAAATCTTGGCCTGTAGATCCGCAGGCATCTGACTATAGATCGGGAGAATACTCAATTTCGGTGGGTCATTGAGCAACTTTAATCGCTCCTCCACAAGCTCACAGGTGATCTCAATGTCCTCTTGGCCGGTCATGAAGACAAGGATATCTCCTGCAGGCTGGGACACATGGATTGCCAAGACTTGCTTGACAGCGCTGTCCACATAATCTTCACAAGGTGTTCGGGAGTATTGTATGTCGACAGGGAAAGTTCGTCCAGGGATGAAGAATTCCGGAGCTCCACCATAGAAACGCGAGAATCGATCCGATTTCATGGTGGCCGAAGTGACTATTAGCTTCAAATCTCGCCGCCGAGCGAGAACTTTCTTTATCAGGCCCATGAGCACATCAGTGTTGAGGGCGCGTTCGTGAGCCTCGTCCATTATGATGCAAGAATATCTGTCCAGATCGGGTTCATTGAGGGACTCGCGAAGGAGCACTCCATCAGTCATATACTTGATAGCGGTCTCCTTGCTGGTGCAATCTTCGAAACGAATGGCGTAGCCAACTAGTCCTCCAAGCTTGACTTCCATCTCTTCACTAACTCGTTTCGCAACACTCATGGCTGCCACTCTTCGAGGCTGCGTGCATCCTATGAGTCCTGATTGTGCGTAGCCATCTTCGTAGAGAAACTGGGTGAGCTGGGTTGTCTTCCCAGAGCCCGTCTGCCCCACCACGATGACCACTTGGTTGTCTCGTATCACTCGAAGGAGCTCTTCCCGCACCGCAAATGCAGGGAGATACTCCCTTTGCTCTCGAAGCGTTTTACTCTTACTGAACAGACTTTGTCCTTCGTTCTTCTTCAAGTGCTCAGCAAACTTGTTGCCGCTCTTAATCTCTTCTTCGCCGGGAGCCGGCGCCGCACTATCCCCCTCGTCCTCTTTGACACCCATAAGATTTCCTAACGCAGTACCAGCCATATTCGTAGCCTCTTGCGCCTGCTTCTGCCTTTCCTTTTGCTGCCTCTTCTCCTTCACCACTTTACTTCCCTTGCGACTGAAGACAGCCATGTCACTTTGAGGATCTCTCACAGCTGGTACTGGATCGAGCTGCTTGGTGAAGATCGTTCGACCATCTAAGAATGGGGGCTTGATATCATGGACGAGCAAGTGTACCCTTGTAGCCTCCTCATCGTCCTCAAAGTCGGCTTCATGATCTCTGCGCTGCGCAACACCTGAAGTGAGCAATCGATTGGTCTCCCAAGCGTCCGCGTCCCGTTGTCTCTGGACAGCCTTTGCGCTGACCCGGCTACCCTTCTTTTTTTCAGCTAGAGCGGCTTCTGCTTGCCGGTTGGCCCATGAAGCATCTGCACCAAAAGGATTGTGGGACTCGTCACCCAACGTATGCCCAATCTCATCTCCAGCATACCAATCTCGGTCTAGGGCGTTCGAGTCTTCTTCGTTGACGAATGGCTCCGGTCCGTCAAATTCCTTTTGGCGTGGTGTAGAGGCATATTTAGAGGCCTGTGGTGTTGACGATGCAGGCGCATTTCCAAACCCATTCTTCAGTATATATGGTGTCTGATCGCCGTTGCTTCTACTGTACAGCTGGGTCTGGGCTGAACGGAACGTTTTTGTAGTCGACGGTCTTGATGGTACAGCAAACCGGTCAGAGTCAAGTTTACGTCTTTTGGGACTATCTTCGCGAGCCATGTTAGCAAGAGGCGTTAACAATGAGGGTTGGCTGAACCATTTATCGGAGTGGTTGACACCGGCATTTAGTGCAGTGTCAAGTGCCGACAAAAAAGTTTCGCCGAATCTCCCGTCCCACGAACATTACTCTAGTCGTAGGGAAAACAATGATCTTGAAAAGCTGATCGAGGCAATCATGTCTATGATCACTGCCTCCTTATGGGTGCCGAGAGGAGCGGCAGCGGAGTTCCCTAAAAAGTACGACGTCGATGAAGACGAGCTTGCAAGAATCTCGAAGCTCGCAAAGTTACAACTTGAGGATGCCAAAGAGGACCTGAGCGATGCAAAGAATGGACGCCAAGGCGAAAATGAGACAGAGCATTCGGGTTCGGATGCGGAAGAAAGTGAAGTGAAGATGGAGCAATCGCAGGCGTAAGCAATCTTCGTATGCATCATTGTAGGTGGAAATGGTCTGATCGATACACAGAGACGCAGATGATGATCTTAAAGAATATGACCTCGAACATTACGACAGCGATACCGAGGTCAGGGATGGAGAGACTATGGCAATGTTCGGCAACGCCAGGTCACTGGCGTATCATGAGTCTAATGCAGACGATCCATACATTACAATGCAAGATAATGACGACGAGGATGAGGAGAGAGAAGATTTGCAGATCCTGGCCACGGATAATATGATGGTCGCTGCCAAAGTGGAAGATGAAGTCGCACATCTGGAAGTCTACGTTTATGAAGATGAGGCGGATAATCTTTACGTTCACCATGACATTATGCTCCCAGCAATACCTCTTTGTATCGAATGGCTAGATCTACCTGTCGGCAAGAACACTAATATCATTGACCCAAATACAAAAGGCAACTACGTTGCTGTTGGAACCTTTGAACCTGATATCGAAATCTGGGACCTAGACACGATTGATTGCATGTATCCTAATGCCATTCTAGGTCAAGGTGGACAAGAAGCAAAAGCGGATCCCAGTCAAGAGTTGAAAAAGAAGAAGAAACGAAAAAAGTCCAAGAAAGCCAACGACGACTACCATGTTGACGCTATTCTCTCACTGGCAGCAAACAGACAGCATCGCAACCTCTTAGCCTCATCTTCTGCAGACAAGACTGTCAAACTGTGGGACCTAACTACGACCACATGCGCCAAGTCGTATTCATATCATACAGACAAGGTATGCTCGATAGCTTGGCATCCCAAAGAATCCACCGTGCTCTTGAGTGGCAGCTATGACAGGACCGTTGTAGCGGCGGATATGCGAGCCCCTGATGCAAAGGTACCGAGATGGGGAGTGGAGAGCGACGTGGAGACAGTTATGTGGGATCCCCACGATCCGAATTACTTCTACGTCACCACAGAGGACGGGATCATCCACATCCACGATTGTCGAAATGCCCCCTCGACACCTGAGGCATCCAAGGCGGTTTGGCAATTGCAGGCTCACGATGAGAGTATCTCGTCATTCGATGTCAATCCCGTCATCCCTGGCTTCCTAGCGACAGGGTCGACAGACAAGACGGTCAAGTTATGGAACGTGCAAGCAAGTGGACCTAGCATGGTGGTGTCGCGCAACGTCGACATAGGAAGGGTCTTCTCTACAAAGTTCGCATCAGATCCTGAAGTTGCCTTCAGATTGGCTGTCGCAGGCAGTAAGGGCGCGATGCAAGTCTGGGATACGTCTACCAACGCAGCGGTCCGTCGGGCCTTCGCAAGCCGCATGGTTCCAATCAGTGGCGATGCCAAGGAGGAGAGAATTGTAGGCGTCGATGAAGACAGCAGCGATTCTGAAGAAGAGGGAGGAGTAGAGCCTGGGGGTGCTGATGCCATGCCGGAGAATGGGTGGGAGTCGATGGATGACGACTGACCTTGAAATTACACTGCGATACGACCGAAAGCTGATTGGCATGCTTCTGCTTGAAGCTGAGCAGCATGTGAATCGAATCATCTCGTTTACAGATGCCCCTTCTGGAAGTTCTACCTAGCTTCGAATGAGTTGAGGAACAGCCACCCCGTCTCCATTGAGTCTGTTCCCTATTCTCAATCACCGATCTTTTTACACGCATGGAGTCGTTTGTTCGACGTCTTTTTAAGGTTGCAGTACCTAATTCCTTGAGAGTTGTGTTTAACGTTTCAAGGGAGTGAAGGCAACATGAAACCCTTGGCTTGGCTCTGGATGTGCCGCGCCGAGTCCTGACGGCATATTGCCAAATGAGGATTGCTGCGGCAGCAGGATCGCCTCATTCTCAAATTCAAAGCCTCGGAGAATAACTCGAGAGGCAAAATCATAAATGAGCTTACAAGACCCTGCGGGGTGCTGGTTGTGACTTGAAAGGAGCGCTTAGCAGAGCCGAAGAATGGTGCAGTCGGAGAGGAACGCTTGGATCACAGACGTCGAGACCGTCTTGGTAACCCCATCGCCAGCTCGTGGCTTTGGCCAATGATAAATTAGTATTCAGTAGTTGACAAGGCCTGATGGTCTGGTGGCTCAGCTCACTTGAAATTGAAACTCTCAACTGGCCCTTGTTAATTTGGTGGGATTCGCCCAGGCCTGAGCCAAGCATGGATGACTGGCAAGGAGCACTCCCCTAACCTGCGCTAATGCATTACACACTGAACTATGTATCTTAAACTCGTAATTAAGCTGTTCCCGATGATCGTCTAAGCCAATTATGAGTAGTGAAGCTGAATACAGTACATCAGGAAATAAAGCTTTCAACTAGACGAATCAAAATGTTTACAAGCCGTATTTTCGAACGGGACTGTTCCCACTGGGCCGCACTAAAAGACTGCTAGCCTTCAATTAGCCACAATTAGCCTGGGATCCAGGGGAAAGAGTCCTCCGAAAATCTGGCACTTCCCTCTGCTTCCGTGATCACCAGCAGTCCAGCACTCTCCTTCGCCAGTCGACGCTCTTCATTCTTTTACATCTCACACATTCTCTTGCCGCCCAGGGTGTTGTACACTCTTTTCCCATCACTCACCACTACGCTCTCTTTAACACCTGTTACCACATTAGTTCGGACTGTGTCCGCGGGTTCTAGAATTAAGTCACTCATTCGCTCCATAGCATCGCACAACACTCTCATTATTCGGCCCCACGCTCGAATCAGGTCACATCGGCCATTCCATTTCAATCTTCGCCGCACAGCATCGTCATCATACGCGATCTGACAGCAGCGTCGCCATACTGATATCGCCAAGCCGATCTCTCAACACTGATCTCAGCCAATCTCCATTCGTCTGACTCTATTCAACTCGCAATGGAGCTCGCACGAGCACTCACCAGTCGCAAGAGGAATATATCAGACTCGTCTCGCTTCGAGCCTAAGAGGGCTGCAAGTATGAGGAGGGCAGGGACTATCAAGCGCAGCGCGATATCTGCCCCGCTCGAGCTCCTGTCGACAACCAACGTCCTCGCGTTCAATGCGCCCAACATCTATGGCTCATCCGACAATGAGTCTGAAGGCTCTATGACATTCTCTAACTCGACGCGTGCCACTACTCCGGATACTGATTCACCCAGCCCGGTTGAGCCAAACCACTTGTCCACCTACTTCGCCCATGCAAACAGCTCTGTTGCGCATGGATCAAAGGATTCAAGCGAGTGCGACAGCCCTACCATCCCACAGCGAATGCCATCACACACCAAGAAATCTCACCAACTTGCTGCTCGCAAGCGATCCATCCAGCGGACCGTTCAGCCTCCTGTCGAAATTCACAGCCCTGCTGCGGCACGTAATACTATCGAAATGTTCTCCCACAAGCCTGAAGCGGACCATCCATTCGGGGCTGAGCTGACCAAGGTCAACGAGCTGGCAGTCGAGATTGGTGCGAGGGACGTCCTCATCTTGGATGAGGAGGAGCAGTATCTGATGAGCAATGGATTCTGCAAATTCGGCGCGGAAGACTATCTCGACGAGATCATGGGTTTATTTGGATGCAGCTACAACAACCCCTTCAGCAAGGATTGTCCGGTCTGGATTTAGGCAACGCACCTGCGGGCTAGGACAAGGGCTTTCCTATGGCTCCGCAAGCAAATAGATTAACCTTCATTCTTGTGGATATCTTCTGCGTTGCGAAAGGCTTCGCCGCTTCTCTGCTGGGAATGAGATGCGAAAGCTACGACGAACGTCCGGGTTGGCCTAAGGTGCAAGGGGTCTATTGTGATGTTGTAGTTTGGTTCGATCAGTCGTTCCACCTACTCACGCTCATTTTCTGCGATCATTTCCTTCGACTGTGATCTGGCAAAGAGCTTTAGGGGTCTATCTCGGCAATGGAGTTCAAATGTTATGATTTCATGCAATACACTGCGCTCCACCATTTGACCGTGACCTTAAGCTCCCATCTATGAGCAGCTCCAATCCTAAAACGACTGCCCCAGAATTCGAGGAACCTCTCAATGTAAACGAGAAATCAATCGTCGTAGAAACGCGGAGATGATGTACTGTAGCAGGCCTAGCGCCAAGGAAGACAGACAAACAGCTCGTAAGCTCTTTGTGGCACACGTATCAATGCTTACTTTTGTCCGCTTTTATTAACGACACCAACTTGACAGTCTAGAATGTTTGTAGTCCTGTCCAACGCCACGTTGGTTCCACTGCATGGGTTTTCTTACCCTGCATGATGAACGGTAGTGAGCCCCTAACGAAGGACGAACCGCCCTCGAAGGTGCCTGCAGGAACAGCTACCAATGGCCCGCCACATGCCGATACGGTCGCCCATGGTGGGAGGTCGAAGCATGGGGCAATGGAGCAAGGGGAGGAGACGGATGACTTTGGTCTACCTGTGAAGAAGACACAAAGGCCGCGCAACGGCCCGCACGACGAAGGCACCGCGACAGAAGACGAAGAGCCACAAGCAAAAGCCCAGCCCTTCGATGATGCGACCCCCGAAAAAGAACATGAAAAGTCGGTTGAGTCACCAGTCCGTGGCCAAGATGACCAACCCTTGCCTGAACAACCCGAGGAGAAGTCTGAAGAGAACTATGATACTCAAGCTGTACCTCCAGCTATCGTGGACAACCTCCTCCACGGTGGTGCCACTGGAGGCGCGTCAGGCTGGTCTCATCAGGCTCTTGCCCCTCACAAGCCAAGAGAAGACCACGAGCAGGAGGAAGAATGGAAGGACATGCCCGCCTTTGCGCCTTACGACCTTTACGATGATCAGAATAGGCTAGTAGCCCGTGAAGAGAAAACCTTTGATGACGAAGGGAACGCATACGCTGGGCTGGGGGGTGCAGGGAAGGGCTACACTCGGGTTCAGGACGATGAGGATGCGAAATCAGCTACGAGTATGGATGATAATACAGACTACTTATTCAAGTCCAAGGGAGCGGATCTGGCAGATGACGACGAGGAACAGAGAGATCCGCTGGCTCAGCTGCAAGCTACGAAGGATCTGCTTACGGAGGGACAAAGGATAGCGTACGTGGGTGTAACGAGGCTGGCAATGTCAAAGATGGTGGAGGAGCTGGATGACATGGAGGGGACGAAGAAGACGAAGAAGGGTCTCGCAGTTGCGGCGGAGTCAATGAAGATGTGGAGTCAACAGATGATGGTGAGGCTGTATATGCATATGGAGGTCGACTCGTCTGAACAAATCATGATCGAGCAGCTCGCTGAGCATGGTGTTGAGCCAGCGGATTTGACGCCGACGCTGATGCAGAACGCGAGAGTGAAAAATCCTGTAGCTGATCAGCCGTCTGCGGACAAAGAGTCTTTAGCTTCGTCGAAGCTTAATGGCGACAAGAAGGCATCGACAAGCTCGCTTTCCATCGAGCACTCTGATAAGAAAGTCGAGGATCCATTTACTGACAAAGAGTCCCTGGCTTCTCCGCAACTCAATAGCGAGAATAGAAAATCAATGAGCTCTCTCTCCGTCAACCATGTGGACCGAAATGCGGAGGACATCTCAACTAGTGACGAGTCCGTGGCGTCTCCCCAGGTCAATTGCGAAACCAAACGACCCACGAGCTCTTTGTCTTGCTCAGACGAAAAGGCCGAGACCGCTTCATTACCTGCATACTTAGAACATGAAGTCAAAGAGATTCCCGAAGTTCGTACTCCATCACAGATTGGGACGTCCAAAAACATCGACCTCGATCTTCGCTGGACCGTCCTCTGCGACCTATTTCTGGTCCTCATTGCTGACTCAGCCTATGACGCCCGTTCGAGGACTCTTCTTGAGCGGGTAGGAACATCGATGGATGTCTCGTGGCTAGAGATTTGCCGCTTCGAAAAGCGCGTGACTGATTCGCTGGAAATGCAAGAAGCAGCTAACAAGGAGACTTGGAATGAAGCTGAGCACATGGAGAATCGAAGAAAGCTGGCTTTGAAGCGCAGGTACATGATGATGGGGCTGGCTACTGTTGGTGGCAGTCTTGTCATTGGACTTTCCGCCGGCTTACTTGCTCCTGTAATAGGTGCTGGTCTGGCTGCTGGCTTTACGACTATAGGCGTTGCAGGTACAAGCGGTTTCCTTGCCGGGGCTGGAGGCACTGCTTTGATCACTTCAGGGGCTGCTATCTCCGGTGGAACTATTGCTATCAGAGCTTCTAATCGGAGAACGGGCGCCGTTCGAACCTTCGAATATCGGCCTTTACATAACAATAAACGAGTCAACTTGATAGTCACCATTTCTGGATGGATGAATGGGAAAATTGACGACGTCCGATTACCTTACAGTACTATTGATCCGGTCATGGGGGATATGTACTCTGTGCTCTGGGAACCAGAGATGTTGACAAGTATGGGTGACACTATCAATATCCTAGCAACAGAGGTGAATCATCTTTCCATGCTATCTAGTAACAGACGGAAACTCATGACTTACAGGCTCTCACTCAAGGACTACAGCAAGTCCTTGGTAGCACCATTCTGGTCGCTCTGATGGCCTCACTCCAACTCCCCATTGTCTTGTCAAAGCTTTCATACCTCATAGACAATCCATGGACTGTCTCCATGGGTCGAGCAAATGCAGCTGGCCTGATTCTAGCGGACTCGTTGATTGACCGCAATCTTGGTGTCAGACCCATCACACTCGTCGGCTTTTCCTTAGGAGCTCGAGTCATCTTTGCTTGTTTGCGGGAGCTAGCGGCCAGAGGTGCTTTTGGACTGATCCAGAATGTGTATCTCTTTGGATCGCCGATCGTGAACAGCAAGGATGAATATCTGCGCGCCCGCTCCGTCGTATCCGGAAGATTCGTTAATGGTTATGCATCGAACGACTGGATTCTTGGTGTGTCTCCTCCTCTTGATCCTCCTTACTTATCACTCATCGCGATTATAGGCTACCTCTTCCGCGCAACCTCTGGCGGCATCATGCGAGTTGCAGGACTTGCGCCTGTCGAGGGCGTCCACGGCCTCGAAAACATTGATGTCACAAAGCTTGTAAATGGCCATATGGCATATCGAGCTGCTATGCCTCGATTACTCCGCGAAGTAGGCTGGGAAGTTGAGTCTGACGAGTTCACCGAAATCGAAGATCCAGACCCAGAGAACCACGAGAAAAGGCAACGTGAACTTATCAGGGAATTGGACGAAGCGAGGAAAGAAGCAGAGGTCAAGCCCGAGAAGAGACGATTTGGTTTCTGGAAGAAGGGAAAGTTGGCGGAGAAGAAGGGCTGGGAGACTTACGACGACAGCATGAGGAAGAGCAGCGACGACTTTGGCACAGGTAGTGCCGAAGGCGGGAACATTCTATTCGACATCGAAGCTATCAAAGCCGAATTAGCTAGTGAGCAAATCGAGGTCAAGCAGCTCGAGTCCACCCTACCGCCAATGAAGCTCAACCTCAATGGTTCGGCCACGAGTGGGGAAACCCCTCAACAGAGCCCGTATTCAAGTCTCCGCGAAACCAAAAGCTACGACGCGAGCATGGCGACGCACGCCAAGACCGACGCGGATGCTCCGCAAAGCTCCCTTGCAAACGGCGCTCACCGGCGGGAAAACCCCTTCAACCAGGGCTACGACGAATACGACCTGTCCGCCGAAGCAGTCAACCTGGAACATCGAAATCCAGGGCGTAGCCAATTGTCCTTCGAAGGCTCGGTCCACTCCCCTTCGCCACGGTACTCCTCCCACTTCTCCACCGACTCGCCGGGTCGAATCCCCTCACCGCTTCGAGAACCGGCCAACGAGGCATCGTCGCCCCAGAGGCCACCGCTGCGGTCATCCTCGACGATGCCCAGCGGCGTGAGTCCGGATATCCCGGGTCTGGGCATCGAGCATAACGCCTGGGCAGATGAGGACGATGAAGATTTCGGGCGGGAACGGGAAGTGAAGTTGACGTTCGGATAGTGTGGGAAAGGGACGACATTTGGCATAGCGCGGCGTACTCTGAGTGTGCCTCCTTCTCTGCAAACAGCGCGGCGTAATTTTGAGTGTTTCTTCTTCTCTGCACAGAGTACGAAGGGAAGGGACAAGAGGCGTTTGATGCATGGTAGCATAGGTGCATTGGCATGCGTGCATCGGTATAAATACATTGGCTTGCTGGGGTTCCGAAGAGGAAGTAAGATACATGTCTTTGTAGCGCTGGATAGAAGCGTCACATCCCAGAAAGGAGAGACGGATGCAAACTGCCGTGACAGATTTCTTACTTCTTCTTCCCGCAGTCCATGAGCAATTTCTCTGCCAAAGCCATGGCATGCATCCCCGTCATTGCTTGACGAGCTGAGAGGCTCTTGACCTCAAGCTTCACCTCCTGAATCCGACCTCCTAGATCGTCCCTCTCACATCCTCAATTTGACCTCCAAGGATGTACGCGTTTCCGACGAGCCCCAACACCGTCAAGGCGGCCGGGTACACAAGGTTCGTGAGGACTGACAAGCAAAGTATGGCATCAACAAGATTAACTTTACTATTTATATAATAACAGAATATATAAGAATATTTAATGAGGAAAGGCTGTTGTGGTATCTTTAATCTTGAATTACTTAACTTCTTTCAAAGGCCATTAGCAATGATTATCATTACTGTGTAATAACTTACGAGCGGGAGGAATCGGAGCCGCCATTGTGGGCTCGGTAGGATCTGAGAGGAAGACTCTGTAGTTGTCAATATATGGTCTGAATCACTAGAAGAGGATCTGACTTACATTGCCTTGATGACAGCTCCTAATTCTCAACAATATATATATATATAGATAGATTGTTTGGAGACATTGCAAAAGAGCGTACAAATGCCCGGCTTTACCCACAATGGCTCCACAGGTCCCCTTTGCCTATTTCAACTTCAGGGCTCACACATTCATCAATCAGATCACCAGGACATGCAATTTCGAGATGCCGAAGATCGGGCCGAGAGTCAGGGAGGCGGTCTCGTTAGCCTATCAAGCTGTCTATCTCCAGGGTTCCAGAGCTCTGGGGGTGTCCAAGGCTGATTATAGCTCCTCCATTACGTCGAGAAGCCAGAGTCACACAATTCGACGGACGTCGAATTGATTGGCTTGATGACGGTTGAGTGTAGTATTGAATCTGTTTGATGGACGTCGAATTGTGGTGCTGGATGATGACTGCTTGATGGAGAGTGAGATAGAGAAATGGAGGTAAGAGCAGGCCCTGTGAACACCGCCAAGCATATTACTGAGTGTAATATGTATATATTTATATACGGTATATATTGTATAGAAGAGTGGGGTGGGGTGTGGTGTGGTTTTGTGAGGGTCCACCACGGTGACAAAAACACTTTGGTAGGGCTTAGCGGGGATCGTTGTGCAACGACTTTCTCTTTTGTCTTGATTACCTTAGGTAAATGATTGCTGAGGCTAACCAGATGCGGCACGCTTTACCCCCCGGAGTCATTCACCTGCACACAGACTACGCGTACAGAACTCTGTTGAACCCGAAGGACTTAAGCTATCTGATTGAAGTACAGTACCTATACTTGCTGTACGCGAGCTGATTCGAGTATCACTATGATCGTAAGATAGAAGCAATGCCAGGTCCCCTATACTTCAAGCCAGGCGCTCCGACCGTTGGCATGAGAAGGCAAGACCTGAGATACCCCAGCCTGCATGGACACAGCCTACGGCAACCAGAGAAGTCTCGGGAGTCCAGTCCTTCAATTCACGCTCCTCCAAGAGGTAGTTCTAGCGATGAAGAATTTGACGGGCAGGAAATTCTAGACAGGGCCTCTGACGACTCTGAGTTTGGAAGGAGTGAGAAAAAGGGGGCGCTCAATGGAGCTGGAATGCCGAGACCACGTACGGATTCCCGTCCAGCCAATGGCGAGGACCGCAAGAAAAGGGAGCCGAGCGTCGAACCTTCGAACATACGACCCGCCAGCTTTACAACAGGGATCGGGCCTGGGAGCCGCAATGGCTCGCAGAGCAGCCAGAAGAGGAACAATATTGACGTGGATGATGATGATGATATATCTGTTGCTTTTTCCCAGAAGAAAAAGCCTAGGCAAAGTTATGGCAGTACGAACATATACAAGGGCTCGGTCACGAAGCCTGGGAGCCCTAAGAAAATACCTCCTAAAAACAGCGGTAAGGCGGGACCTGCTTACAAAGAGAGTAAATGTGATGCCATGCTAGCTCAAGGTAGAGGACTCCTGAGCGTTGGCCGCTCGACAATGAACACGGCTGACCTCGAGTAGTTGATAAAATCAGTCCAAGGTCGGAAGAACCAAAAAAGCCTGGTTGGAGGGAGATTCCATCTGCGCACATTTCGCAACGGGATCAGAGGGCTTCACAACGCTCAGTCAAGAGCACACAAGAGTCTTCTCAAAGTTCATCAAAGAATTTCAAGCAGCCTCCGCGACCATCTCCTACAAAGGGACCAAGATCCAGAATTAGTCCCATACCAGGCGAAGAAAGGGACCCCCTACGAGCTACGAGGGCTCCGGCGCCGGCTAAGAAACCTCTTGTGACCACTGAAGCTAATGCATTGAGATCATCTAACTTGCAGAATGCTCTTGACGCCGCTACAGACAAGCTTGGTATCTCCAACATGCAGATTGGTCTTCCATCATCAAGAACGCATGATTCATCCGCTCCTCCAACATCTTTTGATGCGGCCTCTATAATGTCTTCACCGCTTTCTTCTCTCGATGACTCTGCTCTCGGTTCCAGCCAAGAAGGGGCTCCTTTTATCACCTCCGAAGATATACCAGATTACAATGTAGCACCACGACCAGCGGTGTGTCCGATGTGCAGGCAGCCTGTTGATAAGTCGTATCTGGAAGCATTCACTCAGGCGGGTACGCGCATGAATCTCCGCCAGCAAGCTCAATTCTGTAAAGCCCACAATGAGCGAAGTGCCGAGTCTGAGTGGGCAGAGCGCGGGTATCCCAACATTGGTTGGCAGCGGTTGGACGCTCGCATAGCGAAATTCCATACCATCATGGACGACATACTCTCACGGAGGAAGTTTTCCTTCTATAGGAATGCCTTTGAAGACTCTTTGAAGAGCGGGAAGAACAGAACGATCCAGGAGACTCTGATGGGAGGAGATGAGATTGAAGGGACGTCGCCAGGATACTATGGCGGCAGAGGTGCGAAGATGATGTATGCTCTTGTCTCCTCCAGACCGTCCCACATTTCTCCCGCGTTCAACGACCCTGCTTCGCCTTGGTACTTTCTGATCTTCTTTAGGGCGGACAACATCATGTCCAGATTTGCCCGCAAACTCCGCCGACTGGCAGCTTCCGATAAGCTCATCTCATCTGGTGGAGTCTCCAGATACGTGCAAGCGGTGCTGGTTCCGGAACTGGCCGTAGTTCTTGTTATGGATGACATGAAAGTTGACGAAGAGAAAGCCAGAGAGGTACTGAGGGACAGTGTCGATATCGGCAACTTACTCAACGAAGAGGAGGACGAGATGATTACGGACCCAGCTCCTCCAGAAGCCGTGGACACGACGTAGAAGTGCGGGTGATTGTATTTAGGACTTTTCGTACACGTTGCTTGCATTTCTTCCGGCATCAATGGCACAGGCACCACACAACCATAAGAAAATCCGATCCTGCCCCCATCCCCCCATAGCTCGGGACTCCCCACCCCCCACCATCATCCCATCACGCCTGAGCCCTCCACACGCTCCCAAACCTCCACAGCCCAAACGCCGCAACGACGCTCAACCCCACCGGCAGCGCCTTCTGCGTCCTGATCGCCCGGGGCACGCTGCTCCCCGCCAGCACCAGACTCGCCAGCAGCGCCATCTCCACGCCGTACGGCTGGCGGTTGCGGATCCGGAGGCCGCCGAGCCCGTACTGGGAGGAGCGTCAGCGGCGCCCGGATTTGAAAAAAGGGATGAGATGAGAGGGCGGGTTGTGGGGGGGGGGACGGACGGAGGGGGTTTAGGACGTACGAGGGCGCCGACGGTCATGCCGGCTGCGACGGAGGGGATGGAGCCGGTGCGGATGTAGCCGGTCAGCCCACCGCCGGCGGTGAGGAGGGCGAGCAGGAAGGCTTGGGTTGAGGGATCGTCCTTTGGTTGGGGGGGGTGGGTTAGCGGGGGTCGAGGGGCCGGGGGAACGGGCTTGCGTACCATTGTGGATGGGTGGGGGGACTCGACGCGGTGGGTACGGAGGGTCGTGTCAGCGTTCGTGATGATAGCAGAGAGGGTTCGACGATACGATGCGGAGGGAGCTCAGGGACCCGAGGTCGAGCTCCACCCCGTCCCCGTCGCGGAACCCTTCCGCCTACCGGACTCTACTTAATCTTGGCATCCCAAAAACTCCGCAACGTTTCCTCCACCACCGCTCCTCCCTCTCACCCCAACCAGCACCCACCCCCCCATCCCATCCACCACCACCAACCATGCCCCCCAAACGCGCCTCCGCCCCTCCCACCCCCTCCAAACAACCCCCACCCACGACCGCGACCGCACCCACAACAACCCCCAAACCCTCCTCCTCCTCCCCTCCCTCCCAGACGCAAACGGCCCACGACGTCCTCCTCGACCTCTGGCGGCACTACCGGTCCGCCACGCCGCAGCGCGTGAAGCTCGTGGACGCCTTCATGGCCTTTTTGGTCGCGGTGGGGGGGTTGCAGTTCGCGTACTGCGTGCTGGCGGGGAATTACGTGGGTGGTTTTTTTTCTCTTCTTTTCTTCTTTCTTTTTCGGTTTTTCGGGTTGGGTTCTGCGTGTGGTCTGTATGGATCCCGAGGTGTCACGGTGGGGGAGGTAGGGGTGGAGGTGGGGGGGAGGTGGGGAGAGAGTGTGTGTGAAGCTACAAAGGGCGGAAAAGGAAACTGAACTGATTGACTGATTGATCAATCGATCGATCCCCTCCCCGCGAAGCAAAAACGAACCCGCGCTGACATCCCGCCTTCTCCCCCCGCAGCCCTTCAACGCCTTCCTGTCCGGCTTCGGCGCGACGGTCGGGCAGTTCGTGCTCACGGCCAGCCTGCGCATCCAGACGAACCCGGCGAACAAGGCCGAATTCCGGAGCGTCAGCCACGAGCGGTGAGTTTCCCCTAGGGCGGGTTGATTTTTTTCTTCGTTTGTGCTTTCTTGCTTTCTTTCGGTTTTCTTTCTGCTGAGGGGGGGGGGAGTTGGAAGAGGGTGGGTGGTTGGGAGACGGAGGGGATTTGTTTGGCTGATGAGATTCTGAATCCTACAGGGCGTTTGCGGACTTTGTGCTCGGGAGCTTGATACTGCATTTTTTCTGTGTGAACTTCATCAACTAGGGTCTTGAGCTAGACGGGGGAGGAGTGTAAGAGGGTGTACGAAGGGGGATTCCATGGTTTCAGAAGACCGACGGGCGGGGGCCCGGGTGTACGATATCAAATTAGGACTGGCAAAAGACGGAATATTCTAAACTTCTATGAAGGTGTCGATATCATCGCATAGGCGTAGGAAAGGCATGAAAGGCAGAAAAGGCAGAAAACGCTACACCGCCCACTGCTTCTCAAAAGACAGACCCACCATTGACGCAATGAGATTCGTTCCATACTCCAGTCACTGCGCGTGACCGTTCGCGGCCTCCTCCAGATGAAAGACAGCTCTCAACGCGGTCCCGAATCTCTTGATGGCTTCAGCCACTTGGTCCGCCGGGGCAGCAGCGAAGGTGGTCCTGAAAAACATGTCATTCCCCGGATTGCCAGTCTCCGCCCTGAACCAGCTCCCTCTCGATGTCAGGGTCCCCTTGTCGATAGCAGCGTGGAAGATCTCGTCCTCAATCTCAAGCATCGATCTCCCCTCTTTCGTGGGATGCTTTTGCCAATCAATCTTGATCCAGTGAAACATGCCCGCCATCGGCGGACTCCAACTCGCCACTTCCCTCGGTAGGTATTCCTCACACGCGTAGCAGATGCCGTCCCTTTTCTTGGTATATTCCAGTCGGATGTTGATCAGCCAGTCAAGATAGCCTGCGTGTCCCCACGTGTCTTCTAGCAATTTGAACATGATCAACTGCGAAGCCCCGCTGGGAAATTGGGTGGACACTTCGGAATGCCGCACGAAGCGTTCGATGATTTGTTCCGAGGCTGTGACCCAGCCTAGTCGCATCCCGGGAGCGATGACTTTGGAGAAGGAGTCCAGGCGCATGACACGACCGTCGATGTCCATGCTAAGCATGGAGGGAACCAGGGCGTCTATGAAGGCGCTGTGAGAGGAGGGGGGTGGGACGTCGGGAGCATCCGGACCGGTGTAAGGTTGCATCTGCAAAAAGAAGTAGGGCTCGTCTTCGAGTATGTAGACGTCATGCTTTTGGGCCATGCGATATATCTCTTTTCTTCGCTGCTTGGACTGCGTGGCACCTGTAGGGTTTTGGCCAGAAGGGACGGTGTAGAGCAACCAAGGTTTGGGAGCACCGTTGTGAGCGGCTGAATCCCAATTGCTAATAATGGAGTCTAGGTGTGAGGGAAGAAGACCTTGTTCATCCATCTTTACGCCTATCCATTGCACGCCCATTGGTCGAGCAGTCTCGGCGGCCGTGGAGAAGGTGTACTCTTCAGTCAAGATGTATTCGCCGCGAGTGCAGAACATGCGGTAGGCCATTTCGAGCGCAGAGGTGCTGCCAACAGTCATAGAACACTGCCAGTCTTTGTATGGCGGGTGGTGGACAATCTGGCAATGCCTCGTCAGCGTCACTTTGCGCGCTTCACTCAGGGTCTCTCACCTCTGTATGTTCCGTGACAAATCGCAACATCTGTGCCGACCCTGTCGACTGCCCGTAGTTGAGAGCCACATGAATGTCTGCAGTCCGTCCTCTCAGTATCAACTCCGGCTCAAGCTGGTCATCTGTCCAGCGTACCGTATATGCTCTTCCCTTCCGCAATGTCATGCTTTCCAATCCTCTTGACCATCCCAGACTCTTTCGTCTCCTGCTCAGAGAAGTGTGGAGGTGCTGGTACTTTCAAATCGATAAACTCAAGAGGGAAGTACTGGCTCGATGGTAGACCGCCGCCAAGAGATATCAGGCCTTCAATCTTTCAACACAATTCTTGTTGGTTCGGTAGTCCACGTAGCAGGCCACTTACCAGGGGTTGCCAGATATTTGGCGGCTGTTTTCAACGAAGACGGCTGTCGTAATGTGAGTAAACGGCGACCAACAGGCTGTCACCCTCGTGTACCGACCTGTCTCGCCAAACTTTCCTGAGTCAACCGATCTGCTACCCTATTAATTCTGTGCCCACTGGTCCTGACACAGGCAGAAGAGTACAGACGTACGATCCCATCTTTTGGCCTTTGGTTTACCATGTCCCTATGGCCACATCAGAATGTTTCTCCTCCCAGAGCCAACCTGCAAATCCTCACCGGACTCTTGAACATGTCACTACTGGCATGCGCTGCTATGCCCCCACCAATCCTTGGCGCCTTGGAGCGCCGCGCTGCAACGCCGTTGACGCTGAGCTTGTCAGAAAAAGTAGCGATCTGTGTATCTGTCGTACTTTGCACATCGAGGGCCGTTGGAGGCACCATGGTAAGGGTTTTGATATGTTATGTTTTGTTCTCGTTCTTGTTTTTGGTTTTGTCTTTGTTGTTGAGTTTTCTGTTGGAGGTGCTGGGAAAGAGTTGCTCGGTTGTCTGGAATGTGGGAAAGGCGGACAAATAGTCTGCTGGACGGGAGGGAACGGCGAGAATAGAGCAGATGTTTGTCACAGTTGTCCGAGATGTATATCTATATAGCCGACGAAGCTAAGTTGTGGCGGGATGGTCAATTGGTGATGGTGGTGGAGTAAGGGAGTCTGGCGGAGGATTTGTGCTGCAAAATGCGTGATTTGCCGGGCATTGTTGTGGAGTGCCGATGCTAGCCGTGGCAGCAAGTGGACTCGTGCTGTTGTACTCCAGATTCTGCATCTCGCGTTCGTCTGGCTTGATAGTGATAAATGATAATGCAAGGATCTTAGAGCGCGCGTAGACGGTGCCAGGAGTGGTGAGGGAGTGGAGAAGCGAAGGCGTGGGGCGTCATTTTGTTTCGTTGTTTCGTTTCATGCAGGTACACAGGGAATGTGAGACATTTCGACAGGGCTGTCAGTACGGGAAGCGCTGATTGGTCAATGGCTTGAATTGAAGGGCCGTGGCAGCAATAAGAGTAAAGACGGGGGTGTCGCCAACTCGCAACCGGTTCAGCACGAACCCACTGCGGTAGCTAGCAGGCGAGCAGCCAGCATGATAATGGAAGTTGAGGATGACTGGATGATGGACGATGGCTTGGCGCTTGAGACATTTAATTCGAGAAGCACCGGTGGAAGAGGACCATTGGCTACCGGTCTAACAGCAGCAGTTAATGCATCCAATCCATCCCCACATCCAAATCAATATGGTACATAGACATCCAGGTCTTGGTATCACGCAATCACTAATCCCATATTCCTCCCTTCTACATCAATTGCCCGATCCCTTGATCTGTCCCTGACCTATGCAAAATGTCCTGTCACTCCTTCGCTGAATCCCTTCCTAGCGAAATGCTGCTCAGTGCTTTTCCCTGCTGCAACGATCAGATCGCTCCCTATCCAGAGCATGCTCGATGGAATGTACATATATGTCAACATGGCCATCCAGATACACCTGGTCCGAGACCCCCATAAGTCCTAGCTGCAAATAATCACAATGAAATTCAAAGTTCCCCATAGACGTCTTGAGTGCGAGGGGATGGTGCGGTCCCATGCTCGTCGGTGTTGGCAGAGCGGGTAGGCAGTAGAAGAGAACCATGCTTCGCGTCTCCGAAGCAGAAGATGCTGGCAGGAGGAGGTCACTGATACGGGTCGTTACCCACCCCGTTGTTGCTCGAGCTCGGCGGGTACACGTTGCCGTAGCCGCTCAGTTGCTGAGAGGGATCTGGTCCATGAGGACTGAGGATGTTGTTGACACCCTCTTCTTGTCCTTGGTAGGCGGTTGAGCTGGATGGGTCCGACGGCCCACTTGTGCTCGCACCGGCTGCACTGGGCTGCGACGCTTGAGCGCCGTAGCCACTGCCCGGTCGCGCCTGCTGTGCCTCTCCTCGTTGCGTTTGGGACTGTAGACAGCGGTCAATATATGTACAGATTAATTACCAGAGTGCCAGGGAGAGGAAAACAGACAGAGACATGCCGAGGGAAGGCTGGAGAGGCAGAGGGTGGATGGACTTACTTCTCGGTACTTCGCCAGGTAGATCTTTAGTGCCTCAGCGTAGTTTTCGAAGCCGGTGGACGTCATAGCGAATAGGATGTCTTCTCCATTGACCGTCTTCCTCTTCTCTTGTTGACATTTCTCCGAAGCTGAAGGTCAGATCAAGTCAGACGGCTGGTGATCGTGAAGGAACGGAGGGTGCAAACCTTCAGACGTAATGAATGAAATGAACTCGGAGACACATTCTTGCATGCACTCCTTCGCCTCCTTCGCGATTTTGGCGTTCTCCGGCAACGCCGTCTTCATGATCCGGGCCACTGGAGCAAAGTTTCGAATGTTAGCATCCGAGACATGGCTGTGAGGTCTTGAACCACGGGGAGGAGGTGATATGGAGTGCGGGGAATTTCGGGACATTGTGTGTGCCCACTAAGCAAATGGGCAAATGTTTGTTGACCATAGAGATTAAAGAAAACAAGATGCTGGCGCAGATCTTTAGACTGTGGAGAAGAAGCCAACGATTTTGCGCGCGTGGGAATTGGAGAAGCGACGGCAATACGATATTCCATCATCATGCAGCGTCGCAAGACGAAAACGCGCAAATTCAGTGGACGAGAGTGCATGAGGAATTGAGCGTGACCAACCATTCGCTATCGGCAACCACCTATCTTGTTCCTTTACTTCGAAGTCGAACGCTTCCCTCACTTGAGCTTCTTCTCCTCTCTCCATACTTTCCGAGTGCTCTGGGGTCGCATCTCCTTGCTCAACCCCCTCTTTGGGCGGGGATGCCGACATAATTAATATATGGACCGGCTGCAGCCCAAGGCGACCAACAGATTAATCGGGAGTCAGCGTGAGAATAGGGCGAGTTGTAAAAGGGCAGGTTGGGCTCGAAATGACGCACCGCAGCTTTGTGCTGTGCTGTTCAACGACAATTAGGTACTTCGCGAGACTTTGGCTTCACAGCAAAGCTAGTAATTTTCTCCGCGCCGATCTAGATGAGGCTGTGTTATGGACTGGTCATTGAAGCGCCAAATTCTCCCAGGTATGCATACCGATTCGACAATGTGAAGCGCGATCGAGTGAATATGCTCCCGCGCAACAACAGCACCACTAGACCTAAACTGTCTTCACAATGGAATTATGAACGGGCACATGCAGTCGCTCGCCCACCGTACCAATTTCGTGAAGGAGGTGTCGCCGGGCAATTGGGCTCCAATGGCGGTCAGAGAATCCAATCCAGCATTTAGATTTCCACGACAAGGAGCTTAACGTTGGAGGCGCATATGATTGCTTCCTAACTTTAGTAGCGCTAGTACTGGAAGGCCACGTCTTGCTTCAGGCGCAGTTCGGCGGAGGATACGCTGGGAGGAGTGTTGAATGTCGAGTCACTGCTGGGTGCAAAGTGAAGTTGTGGAGGAGCCGGAGATGGCTTTGGCGAGGGATTTGGAGCTCCGTGTAGAGAGTAAAGCTGCGATTCGCATTGATCGCGTCAAACGCGTATATGGTCGTCTCAAGGAGTGTATGAGGGGGTGTTCTGCTGCTTGGATCACACCAATGGAGAGGTGGGAGAGGTAGATACCCTTGAACGACATGGCACGGTAGAGGGACCTCGGACTGAAACCTCGGGGCTAGCTTCTAGAAACCAAGCAAGGATCCCTACCCGTTGAGCCCACCTCCACCGTTCCAACCCCAAACGCGGTCGCCGCGGCAGTCAACCAAATCGGCGTTGTTTAAAGTCTCGTTTCCCAATGACAACTCACGATGACTGGCATGGATACCCTAGTGTCTGCGCCCAAAGCCCAACACAATCCTCGGGAATCTGGTACCTAAAGTCAATGCAACTGGGCATGTGCTGCACGCGGGGCATGTGGCACCCACACCTCAGGTAAAAGAGGGGGTTCAAGTCTACGGCTGGGTATCAACACTTAACGTCCCAACGGCACTACAGCATAGGGTCTGCCGTGTACGCTGGCTACATATGTGTTGGCTACGTCGGTGATGTTGGTGACATGGGAAACGACTGCAAATCCGAGATTGGAGGGCCCATGTCGAGTGGCGGCTATTACAGCGTTTGTACTTTGCACATACAGCCTCAAATAGCAATCCATCGCATCTCAAAGGATATCCGCTGATGCGCGGATGATTGGCCTTTCATTGTACATACATCCTCCAACGACTCATTTGGTGGTTTTGCTTCTCGGAAAGCGTGGAGCGTATCTGCATCAAGCAACGGCGACTCCGTCCCGATCTCTGCACGTTCAACGTCCAGAAAATCTTGGTTCGGATGATGAGGCTGGGCTGCATATACGACGCAGGCTCGGCAGGGTAGAATTGCCGGAACGCTTTGTTGGCTGCCTCAAGATTTGAGCGCACGTGTCCGTGTCCGATGAGGCGTGATTCGATTTTAGAAAAAGCAGCAGACTCGCTCATTATTTCCTAGACATGTCGAGGGTCACATGTATAACAGCCTCATCTTCCCAAATAAAATTCGGGACGACGTTGGTCCGTCCAGTCAGATCAGTTTCGTACCTTGAATTAGCATCCTATGACCGCTTCGCCCACACCGAACTAGTCCTGCATGGCTACCGATCCACTCATTCATGCTGCCACCGCATCTGCAAGCCATAATTTTCCGATGGTATCGAATAACCGTTATAACGGTAATTCTTGTGGCTTGACGCTCGGCCTAGTTTATAATCGTACGGCCTCGTGGACGAGAACTCAGGCATCAACGCATTCTGACTATGGCTTGCAAACACTTTGCTCCTGCCAAGGACAGCTCGTTGACACGGCATCGACAGCACTGATCGTACAATTCGCCGGTCATCTACGATGTTGCGATCCCGTCAAGTTGCATAGCTTCGATGAGATGACAGTGCCTTGTTGAGATCCTTAGGTGCCCTGGGCGAGGAACCCTGTTTAGTGACAAAGGCGAACGCGATGTCCTTCGGATTGAGTGAGCGATCGAGTAGAGGCTATTGTTGCACGACTTGGATGTTGTTCTTCTTCTGCGTCACACGAAGACTCATCAGCAAATGCCTAAATGGTAGGTCCACAAATCAAGGCCCTTCGCTAAGCTCAAGAGAAGTCCGTATGCCCATCGTCAATGTGGCTATAAGGTTGGAAGGATAGGAAACTCACCTTCCACTTCTCCATGTCGTCCTGCTGCCGCTTATACTGCTTGACCAGCTCCTCCAGAACCTTCTTCAATCCTTCCGAATTCGTCTGAAGCGCAGGAGTAACATCCTTCACCGTTTTTTCAACCAAGACTCCATTGATCATTCGAAAACATTTGCGATCCGGGGGAAGAGGAGCCAGTGTTTCCAGTACAAGTCTGTTTGAATACCGGATGAGCTGTGCGGCTCCCGAAATTTCTTCGCCTTCGAGCCGAGTGCTTCACTCCAGGCGCTATACAAAGAGGGGCACATAGATTACGTACTTATGTTCTTCAGTATCTTGTTCGATGTCGCCAATCTTCTGAGCTAGTTGTTGAAGGTTGTTCTTGTAGTTGGTGTATTGCTGCTGGAGCTCTACCAAAGGGTGTCAGCGGTGAAAGGGCAAAAGGGTACAAGTACATACCTTGTTGATTCTTGACAGTAATCTGTGATTGTGCCATCGCCAGTGATCGAGATCACAATCAATGGCGTGACGTTACTTGGAAATAATGGGCTTGGATAAGGAAGAAAGAGTTGGATCGCGAAGCATTACGAGTAGAGTAAGTTACCCTACAAGATTTTATCCTGTAGCGGATTTCTTCCGCACCAAGCTTCAACTTTCGCCGCAGAGGCTCCCCAAGTCTCTAGAGTACCGACCTACTGAGTATCCAGTCACTCTGAACCTGCCATTGGCGGCACCCTGTCATTATCATTTCTGCAATGCATCCCCACCTACACACCAAAGATAACAGGGGTCTGTGCCCTCATCCAAAATTGTCTACTCCACTATAGATTCCGTATTAACCTCTCGACCTAGGCTGCGAAGAAGTAATGGCTGCCCTCGACGAGTGCCACGCTCAAGGCTTCCTACACAAAGTCCTGGGCAACTGCAATGGTGCCAAGCGGGAGGTCAATAAGTGTCTACGAGCGGAACGGCTTGAGAGAACGGCTAAGAATCGAGAGAAGGCGAAGGAAAAGAAAGACAGGATACAGAGGGTTTGGAAAGAGATTGACGAGGAATCGTAACATTAAAGTTGAGATCGAGAAGGTCTTGGAGCTTTTTGAAGGAAAAGGATAGTAAGCTGGGCTTCATAGGACTACCTACACGACGGATTGATGGAAAAGGTGTGTTCGAAAAGCAAAGGGCGGAGTTATGCACCGTTCACGGACCAGGGAACACCGAATTTTGGGTCGAACGGAGACGTGATTAAGCGGACATCTTCTCCACTCAGGTCATTGGCGCACTATAGTCACAGCCGTTGCAGAACGGGGTATCAATTCGCCAGCGTTCTGCCTTACTCGCTACCTTCATTGCCATTAGTCATCGCAGGGGCTAAGCCTTCAAGTTGGTGGCTGGACTTGTGCTTCCTCTTCCTCTTTCGCTTTGCTGCACGATCTTGCGTCTCGTCAGAGACTCCGTCAAAACCGTCCACAGCGGGGACAATGGTCTCCGCAGTTCTCTCACCAGCGTCTGGAAAGCCTAGAGCTTGATCCGATCGGCCTTCCATTCTCGACCTCTCTTCCTGGTCGCCCACCGCCGCCTTCTTCGGTTTCTTCACGCTCAACGGATTCGGACCCTTGGATCCTTTCGTATTCTTTTTCCTTCTGGCTCTCTCGTCACCCTCAGTGATCCATTTCGCCTCCTGGCTCTCTCCCGCACCTGCACCACCTTCATCTTCATCCCTTTTCCTCTTTCCAACGAGCCCCGTGCCTCTTGTCTTTAGCCCGCTTCTAAACTTCTCCCTCTCCATTCCTACTGTGGCGTTAGCACTGCCCCTCAGCCCGCTCCTAAAGTTTCATACCTTCTCTGGCGTTAATACTGCACGCAGCCATAGGCTCCATAACCATCACACTCCTCTTCACGAATACCAGCGGCACGCCCTTAACACTCCTGCAATACCTTCTCACGTCCTCATCTTGGCTTGCAACCACATAGCGATTCTTATTTGTATGCGAACTCTTAGGATCGATAACAGAATTGAAACATTCGAGAGTTGAGAGCGGTTCGTCAAGGACATGGTGGTTGCAGCGGCGTCTTTCCATCGACTTGGCTGTGAGGATGAGAGCGTCTTTTGTTGATTGAGGGACGTCTTTCAAGAGATACAGGTGTCGCATAGAGCACTGGGTAATCACTAATACGGAACGCAATGATTAGCCCAAGTTCCATAAATGTAGAGACTGATAATGTACTTGACTTCACCTTGCCGTTGAGTGTACGCTCCAATCCACCTACAAGATCCATCTTGAACTTTTCAGTATCTTGAATAATTTGGGCATCGACTGTAAGAAGTAGGGTCAGCTGCAGAGCATCAAGGGGAAGGGTGGTAGACAGACCGAGGACTTGATATGGGCCTCGGAAACCAAAGGTCATCTCAAACTGGGCCATAAGCTTGCGGTATTGTTTACTGCGCTTACCCCTCATCTTGACTATCAATGGGCTGGTCAAGCAAGAGCTGTCCAGGTAATAAGTCAGAAGATATCCGTGTTGGTGCGCACTACCTAGATTTTTCAGAGACCAAGCTTCACACAATGGCACTAGCAATCCCCAGCCCTACAGTCGCGTGCCTTCGCTTGTCACTAAAACTTTTCTTCCTTCACACAGAAGAGTGAAGAGTCATATATTTGGGGAGAAACATCTTTCAATATTACCAGTAGAAGCTTTTTCCCGAGTCTTGATATGTATTCATGTGATGACCTCCGTTATGTCCACTGTTCAGCTCCCCGTGGGCCCTATTGCTGCTGCAACGTCAAAACCACTCCTCCGCCGCTCTACACTGGTCCGCAAGCGAGAAGATGATGATGAGGCACTTGCATCTAGCCCTGTAAAGAAAGCAAAAGTCACATTTGATTCCGATGTCGAGGTGAGAGTGGTCAGTGATTGGGAGAAGGCGCCGCATCTTATCCAGGAAGAAGTGCGCCGCGCCTTCGCAAAGCGGGCATTAGGCGATGACTCTGGCTACGACAAGTTGAAGGATGTCTACTCCAAGACGAAAGGCAATGAAGAGGAGCTCAATCATGCCACCATCAAGAATTACACAATTTCATTACTAGCAAATGTCTCAGCACTCAACACATCGAATGCCGACCTGGTTCATGCTGTCTTGAGTAGCGACTGGCTGGCACGAACAGAAGATTATGTGGCTCTGTTTGTGCGGCTACTTGCAAACCTTGCATCAGCACATGGAACATTCTTGGGAGACGTGGTGCAAATGTTGGTGGATAATCTGACAGCTAGTAAGCCTCTTCCTCTCCAAACGCTGGAGGCCTTCTTTAACAGTCTACTAGCCCCACCATCGAGTGGTCAAATAGGAGATCTACCGGTAGTCACACACTTAACGATCTATGCTCGAGCACACAGGGCCTTGCAATACCTGCTACAGCTAATACCTTCCGCTGGCCGCATACTGTTCTCCACAATAACCACCGCATTCCCTCATCAAACAGACTCAAGGCGCTCTCATGTAATTTACGTCCAAAATCTGCTCAAGCTCGCTGAGTATTCTCCAGAACTAAGAGGCGAGGTGCTGGCGCTGATCACGGAACGCCTTGTCAAAATAGACGTTCAGGTGCAGGTTGACCTTGAAGACTTGGCGGAGGATGTGGGAGAAGGCTTGGTCGATCAAATTCCTCCAGCCCGACCGGATCTCATGGAGGATATAGAGGATTCAGATTTGAGTGACGAGGAAGAAGACTCTGACGAGGATGAAGAAGACGAAGAAGCACAAAGAGCGAAAGAAATCACGAAGAATGTAGAGAAGATGGATGCGATTTTGGACATTTTATTCTCGCATTACGAGCAGAGCTTTGCTAATCCTTCCATCGAAGAGCAAGTCGGATCCCTCAACATTCTTCTATCTCAATTCGTCACCACCATCCTACCTACGCATAGATCTCGGCATACACAATTCCTCCTCTTCCACTTCGTGCAGCGGTCTCCCCAGTACATGGACACTTTCGTTGGGACTTGCGTACAGATAACATTCGACAAAGGCCAACCAGCTGTTGTTCGCCAAGCATCAGCGGCCTACCTCGCAAGTTTTGTTGCCAGAGGCATGCATGTGCCATCCAATATCGTGCGAGATGTCTTCGACTACATTGGCGGCGAGCTTGCGAGACTCCGTCGAGAGTATGAGCCCAGTTGCCGTGGTCCGGACATGAGACGTTACTCATCTTTCTATGTTTTGGTACAAGCTCTACTTTACATTTTCTGTTTTCGGTGGCGAGATCTTGAGTCTGCTTCAGATGATGATTTTGAAGACGATTACCTGGCCACTCCCTACTGTCAGGAGCATCTATGGAAATCTGGCATCAAAGAAGCTCTCTCACTGAACGTCTTCTCAAAACTCAACCCACTCAAAGTTTGTTCGACCGCAATCGTCACCGAATTCGCCCGGGTAGCAAATCATCTCAGCATAGTCTACGTCTACCATCTACTAGAAACCAATAAACGGGTTCGTGTCCTGCAATCAGCCGGCACTGGATATGGCCAACCAAACCGGGAGACGGCGCTCTCAGCCAGGAGAGACGAGAGCTACCAGCACCTGGACGCGTACTTCCCTTTCGATCCTTACCATCTGCCGAAGAGCAAGAGGTGGATAGAAGGCGACTACAGAGAATGGAGCGGCATTCCCGGTTTGGACGACGAGCATGCTTCGGAGAATGACAGCGATCATGAGGAAGGGGTAGAGAGTGAGGCAGAAGAAGGGACTGAGACCGACGAGACTGGCGGATCTTTCTAGACGTGATTTAGACCATGATGACTATCGAAACTCACGATCTTGCATAGCGTGCATAGGGCGCGGCGTTTTCTATCGTCTTTTCATATTGTGTGTGGTTTGGGGGGAAGCTTAAAAGTTGAGAGACTTGGAACACTTAAAAGAATGGCTACCTATTCACTGCTGCCACCCGTACATAGCGAATGAATTTAGAGGTTCGATCTCTGCATTTCCCGCCCATGACGTCTTCAAGCTTGTTGATAGCCTTTGCCGTTGGGCCTGTGACATGCATACTTAATCATGGGTATCGAGACGTACGAATGGGCTTTTCGAACGTGAAGAAACTTCAAGCAAAGCGGTGAGCTCTGGGGAAACGATCTCATGCGTCGGGTTTTCCTCTGCTCGAGACGAACAAATTGATGAGATGGAACAAAACACAGTTGATGAGAAGAAAGTTGCTGCTGTGTGGTACCGTCGCTCTCAATGTGCTTTGGCAAACCTTGCTCCCGGTCTCGAAGCATTTTGAGCATGGATGGGGACTATTGCTGGTAGGAGTCCGAATCGAGCTCGGTATCTCTTTCAAAAGAGCTTGGAACCTGACCTTGTCGATGTGGTTTGATGGCTGTGTCGTGTCGGTATCCAGTCCATCACTCGAAGAGAAAGACGTGGCAATTCAGGAGATCAACAAACTGGTATTTGTCTCGTCGTGGCTTCTCGGGAGTATATACTGCCCACAGGCCCTTCTCGAAGGCTGCACAATGGGGACTCTCGCCGCGGCGTCCCCTTCTTCATTTCACATCCAGTCCTCCAATAAAGTCAAATTTCCCCACTGGCACCCCATTGTGTCTCAGTATGTTATACGCGGTCGTGACGTGAAAGTAGAAATTCGGCAGTATAAAGCCCAAGAAGTAGCTCTTCGCCCCAGCCCGCAACTCCCCGGACTTAAACTGCTGTACAATCTCCTTCTCCTCCTTCCCGTCTATGCTGTCCCGCGGCACTGCCTTCAAGACGTCAATCGTCCTCTGAATGCGCGCCTGTAGCGCTTCGAAGGTGGTCTCGTTGTCCGGCATCGGGACTGGTTCGACGCCGGCGACGCGGGCGACGGAATTCTTGGCCATGTCGCTGGCTCTCTGGATTTGGAAGGGCAAGGCTCCCATATCTTCAATCAACCGAGCTTCCAAGAGGTGGGCGGGGGGGAGGTTCCTGGTGGAGTGGTGGTGTCAGCGGTTGGGTTCTTTCGGATGGCCAACAATCTCTCCCGAAGACGTCCACACAAGGAGGTTCGGGACAGGACGAAACATACTGTGCATCAGCATAGGTTGAGCCCTTGGAGAGAATGGCGGAGAGGTTGGTCAGGCCGCGGATGAAGACCGGGATGGATATTTCGTAGAGTGAGAGAGACATTGTGGGAGCTTGTGTTGGTTCAAATTGCTATAGAGATACTGAAATAGGTAGGATCTCATTCTGATTTTGAGGAGACAGACGGAGAGGTCTTTAATCCCCCACCGCTTGTGTTGATTTCAAAGCAACGTCTGCTAGTCCCCTGCATTGCTCACCGCTTTAATGTCAGCAAAAGCCCCGAATGCGTGCTTTTTGGTGAACAGCTCTTTCCTGTACTGATATCTTTATCACATATTAATTACTTTACCCAAACAGTGTCAATTGAGAAATGCTATCGGCATCAATTCGAGTAGGCCCTAAATTCGAGTCAGTTAGGTATCCCCCGGCGCCGAGGACTAAAGTAGCGAGATCGCCCGGGTAGAAGCGTAAATCTCAGGGGTATCCTTGCGGCTCGTTTCCCGGAGTGTGGGGGCTGGGGACCTGGAGAGCATCAATTGAGTTGTGAATACTATGCCACTGGACCATAGATTACTGGATCATAGAATACTGATCATCCGGACTTTTGATTCCCCGGAAATCGCAGCATATATCTAAATTTATACATGCCCCATCCCCATCCTCCTTCCATGCCCCCAGGAGCGAACTCCCTTAGGTCGACCTCGAAGCTGCCGACGTCCCTAAATCCTGCTTTCAGGTAAATGTTGTGGGCAGCTGGCGAAGACTGCAGCCAGCAATATATGTCATGCTTGTCAGAGTGGCCCGTCACCCATCGTACTAACGCGGTGCCGACGCCATGACCTTGTGCAGCAGGGTCGACGACGAGCGTGTAAAAATGGATGTACGTTCTGTCGGCCATCCAATACTTTTCGACTTTGACGCGGTCCTCTTTGAGTACCGAGCGGAGAGTGCGGACATCGTCCTGCTGATCCTTCGTCTCGTTCTTCACTTCGACTCTCGCAACGGCTTCCTTGCTCTCCAAGTCATTATCTTTGCCAAGGAAATGGCATGCTTGCCATCCTAGGACGTTGCCTGTGTCTTTGCTGATGGCCTTGGTCACCGCGATTTTGGGATCGGAAAGCTGCGCCTTGAGCATGTCCACCAACATCGTTTCGTATTCGTCCTTGTTCTGGAACATAAGCCGTGCTGCGTTGTCGTTCGCAAAGCCAGCCATGTGGACGCGTACGAGCGATGCTATATCATCCTCCGAGGCGGGTAGCAGAGAAACTGCAGTAGAGCTGAGGCGACGCATGGTGAGACAATGAGCGGAGGGAATGGCAGCTTCTTGAATATAAGGCAGTGTCCAGTAGATGGCTGCTGGACCAAATTTCGAGATTGATTGTTTAAGAGTGCGACAATTGCGAAATTCATGGCGGACTCGCCTTCAAGATGAAGCATTACCGTGAGGATTTGCGGTCCCTGTCTACACAGCGTGAGCAGTCCGAAGGTGGGGCTTCCCAACTCGTTATGGAAGGTACTTAAGGCTTTGACGCTTTGTTGAAGTCGCTTCCAAGAACAATTACTGCTTGTTGCGTTTTTTGAAAACGATGCCGCCTTGCGGTCCTTTAGAAAGCATGGGGTTCAGATTCCAGCTACCAGCCCAGCGACTTCAGTGGGCAACCACCATAATCATCTTGTCTCGGGACCAACTTCACAACATCCTATCACTCTATCTGTCTTGGGCCACATGAGGCGGCTCCCCCGATGCATTTCAAGATAATTAAAAGAAATACCCAAGGTCTAATTTAATCAAATCGCACGCCGTTCTGCCACTTCTCTGTTTGAGATCGTTGTCTTTCGGCAGAAGTTGCGCAGCAGTATCCTGCACAATTCTTACGACTGAGAGCCTTCGCCAGAAGTCCAATTCATCAAGCCTTCGTTCCGCCGTGCTACCGCATTCCTACGGCCCAAAGTCTGGTCGTTAGAAGGGAGCTTGATCCGGACACGTGCATGGCTAGAGGCGGCG
This sequence comes from Platismatia glauca, assembly GCA_963556305.1. Classification (NCBI taxonomy): domain Eukaryota; kingdom Fungi; phylum Ascomycota; class Lecanoromycetes; order Lecanorales; family Parmeliaceae; genus Platismatia; species Platismatia glauca. Next base: position 1,494,684 of record OY745765.1, on the reverse strand, counting down.
AGCAAACAAAGTGGCTGGGATAGCGGTACTTTACTCTCAAAGAAGTACTGGTACCCACCTCGAGCTCGAACCACCCACGGAACCAGACTGATCCGAATGTACCTTGGACAGATCTCTCAACCAGACCATCGGGCTCTACCCCTCTTTAACACTCCAACGCTATTCATCGGTCTTCCGATGCTTGCAGGGCATCCTAGCCTATAACCAGCAAATAAGGCTACCCACGAATGATCTCCTTGCTCAAGCCGAGCCGCATTCGTGCAAGCGCTCGGGTAAATGCATGATGTGCATGGCGCTAGTCTTTCCACGACCATCGATAATGAACTCGCTCGCTCTTGTCCTACAGCACTCGGCGCCCAACTTTTCTCCCACTTCCATGGAAAACTGAAGCTTTTGGCTCTGTGTAGATGAATAGACGAGGTACTGCCATTATCGTCCCACCTTTCTCATTTCTGCACCATCGGAATCTGTGCCAAGCATTCAGGACTGTGCCTTGAAAAGAAAAATCACTAGCCCGATTATTGTAGGACTCTCGATGCGTGGCCATGCAGGACGCAGCTCTTGACTGGACGAAAGCTCGGTGACAAGGGCGTTCGGAGGTGGCCTGACCCTCCCATTTGGGCACGATCCTGCAATTGCACAAGCGTCGATGATGCCTTCTCTCCTTTCTTGATGCTTGCCCATGGGCAAGATGGAATTGCCCGTGACGACTACAAGTGAGAAACCATAATGAGATATCTAGGCTAGGCCTAGTGTGGTAGTCTGACCCAGGACTGCAAAGACATGGACTTGGGTGAAGCGGTCCCCGTATTGTGCACTTCTACAGCTATCAGTAGACCTGAGTCGGGACCGCGTGACCTCAAGATCGGCACATATTGTAAAGTACCGAGAAATTGGAGGGTACTGAAGTCTCCTTTAAACAAGTATCTTTCCTCTCTCATCAGACGCTGAAAAAAGACAGTACCCACCGACCTTCTCCGTCATATTTTCTCTCTTCTAAGTCCCCCGAATCTGTTACCCTTTGCTCGTGCTCCTTGTATCATTCACACCGCCATCTAAACCATGGGAGACGGTCAGACTGTGAACGGCCAGGCAAGGGTCATCGTTGCTGTTAGTGCCGTTCTATCAGCTTTAGCCATCCTTGCCGTCGCTCTTCGCTTCTACTCGAAAACCTACAAGAGAACAAAAATCCACACGGACGACTGGCTCATCCTTGGTGGTTTGGTCAGATCATTCTTCCCTAGCCACCTTGAGTGGCTTTCTATTTTCTTTCCCCGGATGTGCTAACACAACATCAGGCCCTCACGCTTGGTGTTACCATCAACAACATCGTCGGGGTCGCAGTCGGTGGTATTGGCGAGCAAGAAATATGGACCAACATCTACGCTGACGATAGCATTCCACTGTTTCCCACTCCCAAAGAGTTGCTACCTGATGGCAAGGTCATGGTTCGTACATTTCAGAGCTAATCTTTCCCATTCAGTGTTCGACATGAGTCGCAAGATATGTTTCGGGGTGAGAGGACCTTGTACTCCGAGACCCAGCTTGCAACTCCATTTCCTACCTCGATGAAGCAATGCTGACTCCGAAACCTGCGTAGTTCGTGATGCAAATTATGCATACATGTGCCATGCCAGTTATCAAAGCTGCCGTCCTGGCTTTCTACTGGCGTATATTCGTCACAGCGGCCAACTCCTCTCGCAGCTTCAGGATTGCAGTGTGGGTGATCGCCACCTATGGTACGTACTTTCGGAGTTCGCGATCCCTCTTTTGAACCAAACGTTCAGTCCAGAAACATGTCTCGGGAGCATTTACTCTTTAGACATGTTCTAGAGCCCGCTGCACCCCTCAAACAAGCAAAACTGACTCCGAAATAATAATCCAGTGCTGCTATGGTGGATCAGCATTTTCTTCGCTACTCTCTTTCAATGCAACCCGATCTCAGACAATTGGGGAGCCAATCCATTGCTCTTACCAGGCTGCCCGAGCAACATCATCATCATGTATCAGACTGCCGCGTTCACTAATCTCGTCAGTGATGTTGCAATCCTTGCGCTTCCCTTTTTCCCTATGAGGAAAATCCAGCTTCCCATGGGAAGAAAGATAGCCGTGCTATGCATCTTCATGACTGGTACCGTGTAAGCAAACACTGTCGCCGTCAATTAGGGACTGCAAAAGCTGATTGCTGGTATCCAGCGTCGTCGTAACTGGTATCGGTCGAACAGTGTCCTACTTTAACCTTCGATATCTCGCAGATTTCAACTTTTCATGTGAGCAAACATTTTAATCCTCTACCGAACAATCCATCTTCAAGTCCTCTCAATGTCATTCACATCACCCTCGTCACTAACGCATATCCTTAGTCCATTATTACTGGATCGTGCTTTGGACCTCGATCGAGCCCACCCTCGGCGTAGTCGGCGCCTGCCTCCCCACCCTGCGCCCTGTCTTCAGCGGCATATCACCTGAGTCCGTCATCCGTTCCATCCGCAGCCAGATCAGTCTTCACTCCTTGCGCTCTCCAAAACGTTCCCCCAAAGGTTCCCCCAATGCAACCAGTCATTCCGGACCTTCAAGCAATTCGAACGAAAGGATTGTCCACACGGACGGAGCGGTGGAGGGTTCTGGTGTCGTCGACAATCATATTACTAGTGTGGAACTAGAGGATAGGAACCAAATGGAGAAGACTTGGGATGGCAAGGGAAACGCTATCCACATCGATCGAGCTTTCCATCAGCGCATCGAGGATATGGTGTGATGGTTCTGAGGGCCGTCTCGAGTCATCTTACGCGGATACTGTCAATAGTCACATGCGCAAAAGGCTTCAATGGAGTTGTGGTGGTAGAGCAATGCTACTGATCAAGCGCAAGAATAGAAGAACGATAACGAGGACAAGAACGATGATTTGGTTTGAGATTAGGATGGAAGCATGGGACATGACCTACGGTAGCATGTCACTTAAATTTTAGATAGCGACGACTTTCACTCGACGAACACACGTCTTGAACAAACCCTTCACTATCAACACATCTCTCCACCAGGCGAAACGCATGGTGAATGCTGTGAAGACGACCATGAATACCCGAATAAGCCGGCGGATAGCGGCCGGTGAGGATGTCGTGAGGCGTGAAGGAAGGGTGGGTTTCCTAAGTAACAAACTCGAATAGCCCCAAAACGATATGACCGAGGATTAGCCGGACGACGTGCCATTCAGACCTCGAAATGGCAGAGGAGAAGCGCGCATTGAAAGTTGATGACCATTTCTCAAACAAGTATGCCGTCCTTCAACTCTCGATGTCTTTCCAGCTTGAGCTTGGCAACCTTGCCAAGAATCTGCCCTGTCGTGAGGGCACAAGAGCGCATACAGTTTGTCATCGCATAGAGGCCGAAGCATGATGGGACGTGGTTCTCGTGGTTTGAGAAGGTATTGGGGTGGTGTTGGACGAAAGTCACGATAGCGGTAACAGCACTACATAGCTACAAGTAGCGGCAGCGCGCGGGACGCGTTTGAGCACGTGTGTTATGGCGCTATTCAAGGCCTTTACCACGTCTACGGTTCCTTTGATCCCTACAATACTCCGTACTCGGTATTCTGACTTCCGATTCTCGAATCGAAGTTTTGACAAGGCGAATCAGTCTGCATGTATCAATCTTGCCCGCCAACGATCCCAAAATAATGATTTCAGGGATTAGTACGAGCTCGAACTACAAGCAACGTCTAATTGACAGTCTATGCAGCTGTCCAACGTCTCTGTTCACGGTCCAAGGCTCGTACAAAGGGGTACTGCCTACCCTCTGGCTGAGATGTTACTGGAGATGTCGTGGATCCTCACCTCTGTCCCGTTCTTCTCCAGCTAGAAACGTCAAAGACGCATAGGCGAAAAGATCACTGGCTGCATAAAAATTAACCACGGCGCCGTGAGGTACAATGCCAACAGATATTCATCCATAGCTCATGTCCAGTGTCCACATTGAGATCCTTGGCCCAACGCCCGGGTCAGGGACAAGAACTCCTATAGCTTCGTAGGCGATCATGAACCTGCTGTACTTGGAGTGCAAATGGATCTTCAGTATATCTTCGACGATGGCGTACATGACTCGCGCAGGCTCAAAATTTTCGAAGGGGGGAAGGCTTCCCGAAAGATAGAGATCATGCCCATATTCTCCGATGTTTTAGCTCGCTCGATTTGAATCTCCAGACGTTGAAGCAGTCGAGGAGGCATGATGGAGATTCGTACTGATAAATTCAGAACTCGACGTCGTTCTCTTGGATATTTCAGCGTCAGGCACGGGTGGAGGAGAGTAAGATAGGTTTCGCAAGTTAGATCAGGCTCTGGTTTAAGAAGGTGGTGAAGAGGCGAATGAAACTTTATACTGGGGATGTAAGCATTGAGCACAGCGGACTTGCGGGGCCGAGCAACACTAGCATTTGTTTCCGGTCACATATGGCAACCATGAGGCAGATTCAGGTATCTAATGTCAAGTGGGGTCGTCGGAAGAAGTACGTGGTGACAAGCACCAAAGTCCCACGGCTAAGGTATCGGAGGGGAGGCTAAAATTCCTTCCATGCTCAGCTTTGGAAAGTTTGAAGAAGACCGCCACTGTTGTAAACAGAAGGTTGGAGCCGATTTTGTTTCCACAAGGACCAACGAGAAGGCTCTGTTTCAGGATTCTAAGCACTATGGACTGCATATCCCCATAGCACCCACCCGCGTCTCAGCCTATCCGTCGCATCTAATCATTCTTTCCTACACCAAGCCAGTATCAACCATCGACCGTCTCAAATGCTCAGCTGTCGTCGCCTTTCATTTCAGCTCCCGGCGAAAGTGACCTTTCTCCTGGAGCGGGATTCACGGTTTCACCATCTGCGCCCAGTCCTGCGTCCCCCAACCATGTGGGGACTCACCAGGCGCAAAGTCGTTGAGGTTTAAGGTAAATATTCCCATGTCCCTGAAGCCGACGTGACGAAAGAATGGCATTTGATTCACCGGGATCTGAGCCCAAAGCGACATGTTGCGTCTCTCTGCAAGACTTACTGCCCATTCCAGTAACTTTACGGCCCTTCCCAAGAGCGTGGCTTCGTGGGGCTCTGGCCAGAGAACCAGAGCATTGAGGACCATATGGGGGTTGTTAGTGCATCTGGCTTGGCCGTCTTTTGATCGGGTCCCGAGCTCATGCAGTAGACGAGTACACGGGTCACCTAGGCTCAGGTGATTCTGGCCCCGGGCTCGTGCTTGCTCGCTCAGCACTGTCAAACATGCACAAGTGGTAAGCTCAGAGGCTGCATAGTTGCCATGTCTGGTGGCACCAGGATATACGACGCCCGCTGAGATCCACCCGAAAATAAGATCGTTCGTGCCCCAATCGATGAGCTCGTATCTCTGACCTTCCGCAACGTCGTATACGACCATGAATTCGCAGTCCTGGCGGTCCATGTGGGTCTGGAGTATCTTCCGAACTACGGAGTCAATTGCTTCATTCAACGGGTCATCTGGGCACATGAGCTGCGCAAGCCGAATATTGTCGAGCCCATAGGCTTCGTGAAATATAGAAACCATGTCGTCGATATCTGACCTGTCGGCTCTTTCAATGTTGGGTTGCGTGCGCCCAGGCGGGGAGTCTTCTCGTGTTATGTTAAGCCTACCAAGGTCAGGCATAGTGCTGTCTTCCTGCATCACTCCAAGGGTTTCAAGATTTGAGTTGGAGGCAAGATGAAGAGAGAAAACAAGCCTTCGAGCTCGACGATGTTGCTCTGAAGATTTCAGTGTAAGGTATAGGTGGAGGAGAGTATTAAATAAGATGGCTAAAGTGTTATAGCGGAAGGCGTGAACATTTCAGACAACAAAGCAAAGATAAGCAACACTGTGATTGGTTTCCGGCCACACATGATGAAACAAAGGCAGCCTTGGGAAAATCATAGAGTGAGGTTATTGGGAGAAGTAGTCGGTGGCCGCCTCACACTTAGGACACTAATGGGAACAAGATAAGTAAAGATGCACAGTGTGGCGAGACTTGCATCAACCAGGCAGTACATATCGAACTCTAAAGTGCGGACCAGACCAATCATTCACCAGATCCAAAACCTCATCCGACAAATCGAAACATGCATCCATAAACCAGCCCTCCGGGTGGCTACACTGCACATCCGCGATAAAAGGTCGTCCAGAGGTCGCTGGTTGGTGCCGAGAAGTCTACTTCCGTCGCCCGCGTTCCCAGTCCCCGATCCGCAACACCCACTGCGTCCACCTCTGCAACCCCCAGTCCCTCCTCCGATGCTCCTCGTTCGCGTACCCGGTGAGGTTCAACTCAAAGGACCCCGCTTCGGAGAAGCCGATTTCCCTGGAGAGTGCTTCGAGGTCGCCCATGGGGTTTCGGGGGAACTGCGCCCAAAGGGGCAGATGCTCGCGCTTCGCGAGGTCCCTGGCATCACTGATCAACCCGTACGCGATCCCCGGGACGTCTTCTTCATCCGGATGGATGGCGACGGTGTTGACAACAAGGCGGTGCTGCCCATGAACACTCCCGTCTTGACCATCGCGATTGCGCGCTCGAAGCTGACTGATCAGACCCGCCCGCCTCATCTCGTCCACATGCAGCGGGGCCCCGTTCCTCGTCCGCGTTTCCCGCCGCAGCAGCTCGCGACCGGCCCAGACGGTCGAGTCGCAGAACTTGAAGTAGTCGTCCTGGTCCGAGGTCACGAGGCTCACCGACGTCCATCCGACGATCGCGTCCGTGCGTTCGTCCCACGCAACTCGGACGCGGGTGTAGTCGTCGTCCAGGTAGGTCCTCAGCATCTCGACGACCACGGGCCAGATCCCGTCGTGAGCGTACAGGAGCTGAGCGGTCTTGTCGTCTCTGAACGATTTGATGAAAATGTTCGCCAGGGCGCCAACGTCTTCTCTCTTGGCGTCACGGAGATCAAGCAACAGCTCGGGCAACATGCAAAAGTCGAGTCCACCCGATGGGAGTACCCTAGAGTCTACCATCTTAAGCATGGTAAGAATTAGTGAGTAGCTGCACTTGTGTAAGTCGAAGATCGCGAGGAGTCTTCTTCGCCGATTTCGAATTCGGGCTCTGAAGAAGTAGAAATAGTGAAGACAATAGGACAATTTCCCCAGAACTACAATTTGAAAAGGAAGCAGGAGCGAGCCACCATATGAGCAGCCACGCATCGTGAAACAGCTACAGCCCGACAGAGCTAACACCCACTACAGCTCCCGTCGGGAAAAAGGGGTGATCTTTGCCTCATGTCCAGAGCCGCGTCCCAATTCCCATCCTGCACCCGAACACACCCAAACAAACCATTGACATCATATTCTCCCCACTGAACCCGTCCTATGCACTCACTACCTAGCTACATCATCCCTCGCCCGCATGACCTTGACGCATTCCACCCTGGTGCCAATAACACCCTCCGAGTCCGAGCCCACGACCGAACACCCCACTCCTCGACCTCAGGAGCGCGTCGGTCAAAGGCCAGTCCGGACATATTGACCATGCGGGACCTATCACAAGACTGCCCGGTTTCGAACATGACTCAACATCATTGCGTAGCCCCCCGGCACCACGACACCCCCAAGCCGTTGTCCGTGCAGGGACCGAGCTCAAGACCTCGGTCGCCACCTTCTGTAAGCATCGACCCGCATGATCTGCCAAAGCCTGGACGACTTTGCCTGCTTTAAAAAGTTTGTCGAAACAAAACGAGTGGAGCCAGGGCGCTGAATGATCCTTGCCACCTCGCGACCGTCTACCATTTGACGGGTTAAACTCCGGTCAACCCGATTTCAAGATGGCTCCACACTCGGGTACATTGCCAATACCTCGTGAGGTCCTCTCGTCTCGCTTCGGGCGTATGATCAGCGAGAAGAGCAATCTCCGTCCTGCCATCCTCCCCGCCCTATTGGTACCACTGGCTCGTCAACAGGGGCAATGCCGGATGCGACCAATGAGCTCTATCTAGAACTCCCCGGAAACGCACTAGAGCGCTTTCCCTCCTATTCACATCTCAACCTACAGGTTAGATGATCCCGAGCCTTGAGGCTGCGGTGGCTAATGTGCCCTGTGGACTCGACAGAGAAATAGATGATGCCGTACGCTCATTTCCAGACAGAGAATTACATCATGATCGAGACCGCCAGCTGGACACAACGTGCGCTATACAGGCAATACTCTGGACATGATTCCAGTGCTAGACTGACGCTTGCGGTTCCCTCGACCGCGGCGCGATGGTCTTTGGGACGAGAGGCTGCGGCCAGCGTAGCATGTAGTTCCATTTGTACGTTCCAAACGCGACTCCGTTCCCGTTCCCGCGCTCCCGAGGTCCCACGGCATAGGAGTCCAAATCCAGATTCAGCTCACCGGCACACGTGAAGCCCGCTCGCCGGAAGAGCCCCGCCTTGAGCACCCCCTGCCCAATCGCCGGGTCTTCCGGCGCCTGAACCCAAATCGGTCTCTTTTTCACGTCCGCAATCTCCGTGATGGATTTGAGCAGCGCAGAGGCGATCCCACGTCCTTGGTGCAAAGGAGAAACGACGATAGCATTAATAACGAGACGCCGAACAGGAACAAGATAAGCTTGAGCTTCGGAGGCTCGCGCCTCGATCGTCATAGCTAGACCTGTGCCGACTTTCCTCCAATTCGAGCGCTCAGCTTTCTCCTCTGATTTTTCCTTCATTGCTGTGAACCTTGATAGCTGGGGAGGCAGGAGGTGTGCAGCTGTCGTCCAGTCCAGGCACGCTTCTACACTCCCTGCATGCCTTGGCGGCGTATCCACCTCATGACACGCAATCCATCCAACAACCTCGCCAGTATGTCTCCTAATGGCGGCCCGGATTGTAGAAGTTCGTCCATGATAGCGGCGCTCGAGCAGAGTAAATATGGCAGCCCAAAGGTCCCCGTTGCAAGACATGAGCCTGGCAGATGGGTCGCGATCAAACACGCTTGCGAACACCGTTGACATTGGGCCAAAGTGGAATTTTTCTGGAAAACCTATCCTGAAGAGGACTTCATGATGTAGGACATCCGGGTTTTTTGCAGATCGTGATGGAAGGGACGAAGGCAAATCGTAGCACCATTGGTTGAACTCGGAGTTTGTTTTACTTCCATTGGCTTCGGGAAGCTTAAGAGCAGGCTGTTCTAGTTGGACCTCTTGTTCAGGCTCAGGCTCAGGATCTACAAGATCCCATCTGAAACTGTCCATATTCGATTCGAGATTGACAGCTCTAAATCTTTTCCTCAGTATATCCAGATGAGCATTCAGCGGATCCATATCGGGATGACTGCCCAGTGCAAGTAGGACATCTCTAGCAATTGTCTCCGAATTGTATTTCGAGCGCCTGAAGGCGTCCCGACGCTTGTGTATAGGCTGTACGATATCTCTCTGTAGCAAGACGTCCCGTCCAGATGGCTTGCATACCGACTCAGTCCTCCCCCTATCCTTTTGGACAACGGAAGACAGATGCTCAGGTACTACGGAATGAAGGGGGGCATCCGTAGAACCTTTGCGAGACTTTTTTTCGTGTCGGCATACGTCTGCTGCTAGCGGTACAAAGACATCTTCCTGACATGGATGTCCTTTGCGAGCATGGTATTTGATGGTCCCCTGAAGACTCGGGTGATTGGTCCACTTCAAGCGGTTAGGATTGCCATATCTTGTGATGCACCCAACAAAATGTCTCCTGACACCGCGTGCTCGCGTAAACCGTATATCGCATCTTGGACAGTGGTATCTACCGCTGCGCGTCTTGGTCTTCTCTGGTGGGGCTCTCTCCCTTGAATAGACCCCGCAGACCCTCGTGTAGATAGGGGCGCTATGTTCACTAGACTGTCCGTCGAAACAAGGGTTGTCATTGTTGTGCCCGACAGATTTCGACTCGGCGATGGGCTGCAATGTAGGAGCTTGTGGGCGGATATTGAGCGTGGGGATATGCGATACCGCTGTTGGTGCAAATTTGGAGCCATGGCTGGAGCCCTGAAATCTGCCGCTGGAGCTAATACTGAAGCTAGAATTATCTAGGCAAGCATCGTGATGTACGTTCCTTCTCTTGACACGTTTGGTAGGCCGTTTGGTCGAAGATTTCGACTGGGAGCTATATTCGTGAGGTTCCGTTTGACCTGACGTTAACGTGCCGCCCAGGGTCTTTTGTATAGGTAGGCGTATGAGCAGACGTTTTCGTGGGCCGCTCTCCAACGATTCATTATTTGGTCTCTTGGGCTGGCTTAACCGGAGCCGAATGGGTCGGACCTCCTTCACTGATGTCGTGATCGTTTCATGCTCTTTGTGATAATGGCGGTGGAGTTGAAAAGGCTCGGCGAAGGTCTGATTGCAAGACTCGTAGCGGCACGGGTGGAGAATTTCAGTTGTATGACCATTTTCATGCTGTATCAATCCCCCACGATCACAGAAACTCCTGTTGCAACCTTCGTGTGTGCAAACAAAAGGTCGTTCCCTTGTGTGCATGTTCATATGGGCCTCCAAAGTTTCCCTTCGAGCGAATGTCCTGCTGCAAGAATCATGTTCGCAAGGTAAAGGGCGCTGTTTATGGGTGCGGTGATGCTCAGTCAGTCTTCCACGATCATGGAAAGCCTCGCCGCACGAGTCGTACTTGCAAACGAATTTTTTTAGGGTATGCCTGCGGTAGTGGGCCTCGAAGGGTGCTACACTGTTGAAGGTCTGCAAATGCATTGGGACCAGAAATTAGCATGTAGTCCTTCCAAGAGACTGATGGCCGTGTTAATCACCTTCCCACATCCATCCCATTCGCACAGGTACGACCAGAGTTTCTGAGCCTCCGGCATAGCTGCTCTCGTTTAGTACACCACTGGTCTCTACCACAGTTGAGCTAGTTTGCCTAGACTCTTTCCTATGGGAGGAGCACAGTACAAGTGTCTTGCTGCGGTTGTACACAGGCTAGGCGAGCGAGGCTATGCGGATCAAGCAAGGTAAGCAGCGAGGCGGGGTGTACGTCGAAGGGCTATCCGTATCTCAGAATCGTCCTAAATCAAATCAGTAGAATGGAATAGATAGATCCCAGAAGGGACAAGACAAAACGTGTAGAGAGACACTTAAACTCAGGCGAGTGGTAATGTAGGAGGCTGTACGTTGTAAGCGTCGGGCAGGGGAGGAGGCTTTTGGAGTGGTAGTAGCACAAGATACCAAAATGACGTTTTAGCGAGCTAACTTCCAAGAGGATTGGATGGTCCAAAATATAGCAACCAAGACACCCGAATTGTTTGCATCAGCAGGTATAGTAAATTCGCGTATCTATGTGGATAGAAGTGAAATGACAACGATTTATCCAAGAGATCTTGCTTTGCCGTCAGAATTTCCATTGGCCCTGTTCTCACTGCAGCAATTTGCCTGGTCAAACAGCAAACATGGGGTGCAGGATTCTTTCTCTGTAATCTGCAGTCTGTGCAAATTTCTTATCCGGCTTCAAAAGACTGAAAGCCAGCATCAAATTCCGAAGAACTGGTTGCTCATCCTGAACTCGAGTAGCCGATCATTCTCAGTGGCCTCCGCTTCAATCTGTGTTACAGAACGCAACATGAACCCAAGAGAGATTCGATCTATTACGCCATCAGCTATCTTGACTTTCTCGAATCATCGTCAGCTTTGATGATTTTGTTCACAAATGATCCTATATGAAGCTTCAAAGCGGGCAACACTTCACAGTTAGTGAACTTCTGCTATCATCATGGCTTTGGACCTGTGCAGCATGAGAGTGATTTGAAGGCTATCCGTCTGTGGATCCAATCTCGCAATCTCGTGGAACCCAGCCCACTCAAAAGGCGCGTTGGCGAGAGGCGCAACCAGGGCAATGACAGAGAGTCCGTCTTTGTCCGCATAGTCCGTAAATGAACAAATGAGCTTGGGTACCGGTCGACCATAAGAGGTCTCTAGATTCGTGGCCACATGCTTAATGACAGAGCAGATCTCGTCATCTACAGTGAGCCACTGCGCTTCATTCGTTCTCTTGACGATGTCTTTCCGTGCGGTATCCCGCTATGTCCATTGAGATTTGCCTTCATTCTTTCCGGAACTTTTGTTCAAACAGCGCCGAGCATCCACCACCGTAAATGCCGCTACCACCCTCCAGCTTTTCGTCCATAGATACCTTGATCGCATAGGGTAGATTTCCGGAAACTCGTCAAGTATCTCATCATAGCCATCCAGTGAACTTTATCGATGTATAAATAGTTCACCCGATCGTTTCGGAAGGCAGTCAGATGAATCCTGATCCTCCAGGGGACATGTATTGCTTCCGCAATCCGAATGCTGATAGGTTTTCCCGCATGGGTCCTTTCAAGCTGACGCTCTCAATCTAATGGTGTAGTTGAAGATGGAATACGTGGCGACTTTGTGACCCCAAGAGTATCGAGAATGGAGTTTTCATTTACAAGAGAAGGTCGACTGCATCGCTCGTGCCAGAGCCATGGCAAATGTTCAGCAAGATGTCTTAGATGCCTGTCAAGCCGTCCGACCATTCTTGGGGACTATAGCAATCAAAGGCATTACTTCGAGATCACGATCTTCGCCTTTGCCGATGTGTTAGCAGCTTCCTCGAGACAGGTGGCTCCACATACGCTGGGAACGGTGACTCCGCTCTCAGGTGCAACACCGGGCACATTGTCAATGCAACGACATAGTACTCTTCGTTTGCAAAAAGTCTTAGTGGCCAGAAACCTGTTGATTTTGTGCACACCCTGAAGATTCCTAGCGCCGCTGTAAATTTTGTGGCTGCTGATTTTTTACTTGAGCTTAGAGTGGTGCGATCGATTCGAGCACCAATGGTCTTCCTAGGGGGTTTCCGGCGGTTCCCCTTTGTTTCTGGCCTGGCAGACGAGGGTCACCCTATAAGATATGATTACCTCAATGTATTTCTGCATCAGAGATCAGATCCCGGATCACACCAGTTCCTAGGCTCGTCAGCACGAGGTACTGGTCCAAAGCAAGAAAACCTAGAATGCAGAACGCAGAGGGCGACTCACAGGTTGATCGACTAGTGAGCTATGCTCAAGGACGCGATGCTCTGTTGTGTAGTGGGTTTGACAGCTTTGCTGGAGTCTTCGCAAGTCTGAAGACCACAACAAGCGAGACCAGTAACGTTGTATATCTCCAGTGTCTTAGAGATCGCTAACGCTTGAATTTCACCTCGAAAGATAGAACACCGATGGTACAGCCTCTGGAACCTCAATGCCCCGAGGGTAATACGCTACAGTCATTGAATTTTTGCCTCAGGCGGGATCAAGCCAGTGAGATGGCATTGGTCGAGATTACAGCGAGCTGGAACCAGTGATCGTCAGCCATCTCGCTTCCGGCATAACGCTGCCACGACACTGATATCATCCAATTTGCCTAATGTTTCATTAGCCGGATAAGAAGAACCCCGATAATTCAAGGTTCGTACCTCCTTCCATAGCTAAACCCTCTTCCACTGCTCTTTCCATGAATGGACTTTCGGCGTAAGGGTCTTCGGCAATGTTCCGAGCCGCTTTCACGAGTTCTTCAGCTACGAAGAGCATGCCACCACCAGCACCACCGGCTCTGTCTCCGGAAGCCTCACCGCCTTCTCCAGACTCCCATTTTCGGATGCTCTCGACAACGTTCTCGAGCACTTCATGTTCCCAGAGGTTGTCGACGACACCATCAGACATGGCGAGAACCACGTCGTTCTCTTCAATGGGTACTTTATCCATGACAGCGTTAGCAATGGGCGTATCTGGACTATTGGTACCCAATTGCCGTGGGCAATCGAACCAGTGCCATTGCTCGCTAGTTTTGAAAATAACGCTCTGATCTTTAGGGCGCATAACTAGACACTGGGAGTCTCCTAAATTCGTTACGTAAAGGAGTGGTATCTTCGGTTCTTTGGTACTGTAATGAAGCAGTGCGGCACAGGCAGTTGTAGTACCATTCCATTCGTTCGGTGACGAAGTTGCTGTTATTGTCTGCTCATATGCTTTCTGCAGATATTGGACCGGGTTTGGCTCCGAAGACGTAGCAGCAGCGTCTGTGACAGAAGCATCCCGTTCTGCCTCCAGAGCCCAGAAGTGGAGGATTAATCTGGACCAAAGCCTGTGAATGTCAGCCCACGGGCATCAATTGACCATTCATGCCGGCAGCGCTTACGCAGCATGACCTTTCTCCCTTGCAGCCCATGCACCAACCCCATCGTTTGCCCCTATGAAGTTCTCCCCTACAAGAACAGCATCATCTCCGTTGGTGATGCCCCTTATCATTTCTCCATTCACGTAAGATCTCCTGTCTCTGCTTCGGTTGTGCGTACTCAATGGGTCTGAAAAAGATCCCGATGGCGGAGACAGGAAAGGTGGAGGGAATGGCCGAGAGGGGCGTTTGGCGAAGAGGGAATATCCGGTGTCAAAGTAGAAAGGAGACTTGGGTTTCTGGTTCAGGGCATCGGCTGGCAAGGGAGTAACCTTGCCTGCGGTGGAGACTGTGGGTGAGGAAGTGACCCATCGCTGCTGCGTGGGAGATTGGAAAGCACGGCTTCGGATAGCAGCTCTCATACCAGCTGTTGGCGGAAGAGGACGTTTCGAGGGAAGGACCGATGTTCTTGGTCCATGAAGTTCCTTTTCATGATCGAGCGGGATCAGGTACCATCAACAGCCTGGTTTCAATGCAGTATGCAGTAGTCCCGCAATCGAAGCAGCACTCTCGAAAATTATACGGGAGAATCACATCCCTGCTGTTCACTCTAGCCGCTCGCGGAGTTAGCTTATGTCGCCATACCAAACAACAACAGCCCTCCGAGCTCTTCTCAAGATAAAGTAAGTACCTATTGAAGGCAACTTCACTGAAGCTCCACCAGGCACCAACCCAATCATGCCCACCGAGCGCGAGCTCGCAATTTCTCCTATAGTCAACGAATCTGTCCAACATAACACCCAGGTATACTCACTTCCCACATTCCTCCTCTCTCCATCACTTCCAAGCCCTGCAGCCACTGACCTTTCCCAACAGGTGATCTCAAACATCCGCTCTCTGACCGCCTCTCTCTTCGGCGTCGCCTCCGGTATCCTCGGGCTTGAATCCTACTCTGGTTTCCTCTTTTACCTTCTCGGCACCTTCTTCGTCTCGGTACTGATCTGGAGCATCTTGGCAAAGGGCAAACAGGGGGATTACTTCCAGGGAGCGTGGAGCGAGCTGTGGGCCGGGGATGTGTTCAACGGCGGTATGAGTTTTGTGCTGACGTGGACGCTATTTTACGGATTGGTGAGGGCCTGATGGATTTCTGGGAAGGGTTGTGGGAATAAGCCAGGAGAGTTGGGAACGAAGTGACGAGGGGGATTACCAGTCCCAGAGGTGGTTTGGTCCTAAGAGGATGACGCCGAAGAGTGGGAAATCAGATTGCGTGATACCCAATGTCATCTTCTCCTCAAGCATTCCAAAGCAGTCTTCAATGTGGCGACCGTGACCTGTACGGTACAAGGATAGGTTTGTTAATCCTGACGACTTGCTCGAGAAAGAATGTGCACTTCAAAGACTTGAAAGTTACCGAGCAGACAGCATTTCGAGGAACCTTGCAACCTCATCCGCATCCGCATTTGCATCAAATGAATTCAGAACGACCGCATGGCAACAAAATGAATCAATTGCAGAGAAAAGATATCAAAGGCCTTCGATGGTTTAGAAAACCAATCTCGTACCTGGCTAGGCTCAGCGCTCACTTCCAATGGACACATCGGGGCTCAGTCGAGTAGCTGCGTTCATGGTAGACACAGAATTAATTGATGCAGTAACTTTGCTGTTGAGCCATTCCTGTAGCTCTGTTGCCCCGAATGCACGTCTTGATCCCATTTGGACTAATGTTCTTCATCATTTTGAAACAACTTCTTTCCAGAACATCTTTCCTTCCTTGACACTAATTGTGTTACAGTTGTCCTATTTACTCGCTTGCATTACAGTATCTCATTTCCCTTTACTATGGCCCCATCTGAGCTTATCTTACTCTTTGACAATAGAGGTCTGGCAGTGGTTGGATCCTCTCGATACTGTGGTAATGGACTGCCTGCACCTTTCAACCCTGCATATGAGGAAAAGAGAAATTCGCGAGAATGAAAGGCACACTATAGGGCTTGAGCTGGTAATCGTTTTCTTGGTAACAGCAGCTTCAAGCTACATCAACAAATCCCCTCTTTTTCCTTCTCTCCACAATCATCTCCTCTTCTGCCTCCCAGACTTCCTCATCGACATACTGCTTTTTACCCATCTCTCCCATTCTTCTTCCCACAAACCGCAACGCGGCGAGATTAAACCCCATCTCGTCCTTCTGCGCCTCTAATGCCCCTCTCAATTGCTCTCGGATCCCATCCAACATCGGTCTCAGCGATTTACTTGCCACGAGCTGCTTGTGATGTGTCTTAAGCATGAAGAATAGAATACGGCAGGTCAAGGGCATGTTCCACTGCCTTTCAGCCCAGATGCGCAGGAAGGTGAACAGGGAGGCGACTTTGTCGAACGGGAGGACTAGGAGGGCGTCTTGGAGGGCGGCAGCTTTGATCTTTTGAATAACGTTGAGGAGATGCGATTCGGCGGAAATGTGGTTGTAAGCTAGGAAGATGGGATCGCGCTGTGGTAGCGCGAGCTTCGGCTGCGTCGCCTTGGCTTGATGATACTCATTCATAACAGCCAGATCTGCCATACCGACTTCGAGTGCTTCGACAATTTTCTCACCCGCCATAAGAGTCTCAATGGTCTGCTTGCCAGCAGCAACGGCTTCCCTTGTCTCTTCACCGGCTTCTTCTTGCTCAAGGGAAGTGGTGAGCGTGCTTTCGTAGAGCTCTTCCAATTCCTTTTCACGCTCTTCCTCCAGAAAGATCTGCTCGTCGGTCTGGTTCCAGACCCGAATGCTTTTGTCATGACTTGCGCTGACGAGGAATTCTCCTGTTCGGCTCACAGCTAATGCCCAGATCTCCCCATGGTGGCCTTCGAGCTTTTGGATTTGCTCAAATTTGTCACCGTCCCAGTACTTGATGATGTTGTCCTTGCTTGCACTGAAGAAGTGGTGACCATTGCCGT
The DNA here is from genome assembly GCA_963556305.1 of Platismatia glauca. Taxonomy (NCBI): domain Eukaryota; kingdom Fungi; phylum Ascomycota; class Lecanoromycetes; order Lecanorales; family Parmeliaceae; genus Platismatia; species Platismatia glauca. The sequence goes on along the minus strand of OY745765.1, from coordinate 1,477,643 downwards.
CTTGGTTGTGAGGGACGAATGCCACTTGCATGATACTGTCTTGATGTGCGAAGAAGGCCTTATGGCAGTCGCCGAAGTCTAGACCCCAGAGCCGTACGTTCTTGTCGGCTGAGCAGGTAACTACTAGCTTGCTGTCGTAAGAGATATCCATGCTTAGTACCGGCAGCTTGTGGCCATACAAATTGAGGAAAGGTTTCAATGAGTCGACGAAGAAGACTTTGACAGTATTGTCGAGAAGTGACAGAGCAAGGAGCCGCGAGTCGGGAGAGAAGCGCAAACTGAGTATGTCATCGGCGACTTTGAGAGTACGGGTGTGTGCGAGCTTGAAGCGAGGCGTTGAACGTTTGGTCCCCGGTATTTCCTCCTGGACAACCTCGAAGTTGAAGAATTTGGCGGACTTGTCAGCACTACCAGTAGCCATGGATCTGCCATCAGGGTGCACATGCAATGTCCACACAGGTCCCTCGTGGGCCTTCACAGTATCTATTAGCGTTGAAGACGCTATGTCAAAGATCTCTAGCTCCCCATTCCGATTGCCGACAATCACGATCTTGTCTCCAGGTAGAAAAGTGGCACAGAGCGCGTAGCCACAATCAAGGGTACGGATGCAGCTTTGTGTGCGTACGTTCCATATTTTCAAGCTACCGTTACACGCAGACGCCAGCATTCTGTCATCAGAGCTCAGAGCTATGGATCGCACATCTGTGCGATGACCCGGCATATCCACGGAGAAAGGTCGAGTGTAATCCGGTGGCTCATCTGATTTAGAAGGCTTTTCCTTTTGCTTCGTCATCACGTTGTAAAGTTCCAGCTGATTGTTCGTAGTCGCCGCCAGTAGCTGGAGACTTTTGCTTGATCTTCGGCCAGCCCAACTAATCGACCGAACTTTACCAGTGGTTCGGACTATGACATAGGGGACGATGACATCGGTTATGGGTGCTGATGATAGGTCTCGGAATTCCGTGTCACCGTCCATTAGCTCATCGTTTCCTTTGCTGTCTTGGTCTGCAGCAGCAACGGATTTCTCTTTTCGTCTTTTCCTCTTCCTTGCCAAGGTTTTCTGTACCTCGCCCTCGCTCCGGATTCTCCAAAGCTCTAAAGCCTTTTCGGAGCCGTGTACTGCAATGTAGCTACCGTGCGGATGAAAGCTAACACTTAGGGTGCGATCTTTCCCCTGCCTGTACAGGATGCCCCTGTCTCTAAGAATCGTCTTTGGAGAGCCTTCGGAGATTTCATCGGCGGCCTCATTGAGACTTACCAAATCTATTGACCAAACTTTCAGCTCGCCATCGTTTCCTGCTGTGATGGCACCTGATTGGTCGGCCGATACCCCCATCGACCAGCACTCTCCATTAGTCTGAGCAACATGCGTTTCGATACAATGCTGTGATCCGATGTCCCAAAGCTTGATGAGCGCATCTTTACCGGTAGATATGAGGAACCCTACGTGCTTCTCGTCGTCTGCGAAGCCATTGTTATATACTCCGTTGCCGTTTGTGTCGGCGCCCACGGTCGAATGTGGATCACCAATGCGTAAGTAATGGAGGCCAGTAATTTGGTCCTTGTGTCCTCGTAGTTTGAAAAGTCCAACCTCGGCGACTAGATCCCATACGATGATGTCCGTATCTTTTGCACCACTAGCCAGACGAACTCCGTCCTTGTCGAAGGCCAATGTGGTGACAGCAGACTTGTGACCATTAAAGCTGATTATGACCGTAGCTATTCTGGAATCCCAAAGTCTAATGCTTCCATCTCCATACCCTACAGCGTAGATATCTGGATCGGCGTTACTGCGGGCTATGACTGAGACCTCTGCGCTGCATTTGGCGTCTTTCCACCTTCCAAGGAGCTCCCCCTTCTTCACGTCCCAGCAAAGTACGTCCTCATCAGCACCCACAATAGCTCTTCCTGCTCCCGACGAGCGCAACGCCACACTCTGAACATTTTCGTCCTCACACCATACAGCGTTTGAAGAAGCAGATGTTATCAGACCGAAGGTGGTGGAATACTCATACTTCCTACGACGATCAGTAAAGAAAGATACAGGACATGGGCTTTGGTAGACGCACTTACAGATAAGACTTCACCATGTTGTAGTGGGCTTTGAATTTCCAATGTCCTGTTTGGCTTTTTTCCTACTTCCATATCATGTACCGAATATTTGCCGAAGCGCACTTCGCTCCTACACTGCTGCCGGCTAAATATCGGGGCTCATCTAAAAGAGTAGAGCGTGGGACTAAAAATTCAGTAAATTCGTAAGGTACCTTAATCAGCCCGTAGAGTAGAGGTAGAGAGCTCGAGAAGAGGACTGAATGTACTCTAGGCTTACCTCTTCACTATACCCTCTCGCCCTTTACATGTCCAACGGAGAGCAAACGAGGGACACGTGCAAAAGCTAATTGAGCGAGAATCTGTTGAAGCTGAATAGGCGCTGTACGCCCAAGTGAAATCCACAGCACAGCTTTCCGCATCATATGCCGATTCACAAGGATACCCGTGCCCGAAGGACGAGGCTTGGGCATTGGGACGAAAATGCTGTATGAGATTCTTGATATGGAAGCTTCGTTAGGGGGACAATGAGATGAGACTGGACACCTTGCCATTCATGAATTAAGCTATGACGCTTTACGAGTCTGCGAGTTTTGCTCCTGTCACACCGTACTACGAGCTGCAGGATACTTCTCACTGCAACAGAGTTCTTGGCGCAAAGCCTCGGCTTTATAACTTGGGACGTCTGCCGCAACAGCCGATTCAATGGAGATCTCCGTGAAGTTGACGAGCGGAGACACTGGGGAAAGTAACTGTTGTCGTGCTCGGTGGCATGGATCAATTGTGAAGGACCTCTGCCTAATTTATTGAATACCTATCTGTGCTACATCAACAGCAAATACTTTCGATTGGAGATCCATGAGCCTTCGCCGTTTTAGGCTGGCTGAGAGCAAAGAGCGTTTCGGCCTGGATACGTTTGCTCAGTTGCTGACTGTCAACATGGTCGACCTTTGCGCGCTGTGCCTCTAATGCCCGCAATCTAGTAAGTAGCGTTAGTAGATGGGATCCATCATCCAGGACTCCAAGTACATTTGTGCTTGTCCAGGGTTGTCGAAAGCAATAATGTGCATCGATCTGCAAGAAGTCTTTGTTGAGATGACCCGACGAGTCAGCTCATGTCCGGGACCCGAACCCTCAATTGCTCTTGAAAAACCAACCTACTCCAGGCCTCAGCTTGCCTTTCTCTAATTCGCGTCCAAATCCAGCGACCAATCCTTCGCATACCAGCTACTGGAGAACCTAGTCGTGAACCCGGCACGAGATGCTCAACAATCGAGCGGAAATTATCAAGCACCGTCTCCCAACCCGCTATCCCTGACCCTGACCCTACCTCTTGCACACCATCAGTACTTGCGACCCAGCTGAGCCCGAGCACGCGCTCCACACACCCGCCCTCACAAGGAGCGGAAGGAAACGCAGAGTCCAGGGGCTGAACGCACGCCTTGTCAGCATCGCAAATGACTCCCCGGGTAGGAAAAACCGCACCGGCCGTCTCTAACATCGCGTCGAGAGTTCCGGAAAGACGGTTCGGCAGACCGTCGGTCGGTCTCGCCTTCATACTTAAATGCTACGAAAACGTGGCAACCACAAACAGCTCTACGGTACCTATCCTGTAAAAACATCCAGCAAGGCCCCGTCCAAGCGCGAGTCGTGAAGACGCCTTCGCGCCTCAAGGCTGTTGGCGATCCTTTCGCATCGACTGCAAACCACGGCTCCTGAAGGATTCCATCCAGGATCCCAAAGCCTTCCATCCAGAATCCCAAAACCTTCCAATTCCTATCGATCATTGGACGCGCTCGACGCGCAGCTTGCGAATTGGCTTTCGTGGGATCGGTACGTAATCCCAGAATAGGGGGCTTACTTTAGGGTCGATGGGGATGAGGGGGGGGGGGCAGGGATGATGGTGGGGGAAATCGTTTGATCAAAGGATGTCGAGTACCACGATACGGTCAGATATGGGGGAATCCTGCCAGATCTTTTGTCTTTGTTTCTGTTTGTGATGGGTTTGACTAAGCTGTCGCCCATGGCATTCACGAACGGGACGAGATGTGCGCTTGCCGGGATCCTTCGGCCTGCGAGAGAAAGGGGTTCTAGAAATATCAACAAGAGCAAAAATGGGACGAGACGACAGGGCGAATAATAATGCCTGAGGAACGCAAATACAATGATAGCCTCAGGATTCAAGCCGGGCAAAACCGACACCTTTGGAATTTTACATGAATTGTTATTAGTGAAGACGTGGGCTCTGAGCCCTGGAAGAATTTATGTAGGCAGCGTGAGCATCTCGACGCTCACGGACGCGTGTCCCCCGAAGCTCCAGGCTCGGGCTACGGCGAGCCCTGCATGGCATGCACGCCGGATCGCTCCTCCCAATCTAGCCCCAATGCTCGCCGAGTCCCGTCGCACAGGACGAACGGTCGCAGCCCGGGCTGGGATATATATACACACACCAGGCGCGCTAAACCCCCCTCCAAATGCGTCGCTAACCTATCGCTCCTGAAATGCCATGGGTAGTAGGATCGCCATCAATAAATCGTAAAATCGAAACAGAGCCGGAGCTCGGTTCCGCGCTTTTCTAGAGATCGTACCGATCTGGCCGGCTGTAGGGTGGAAGGTGCGTACTCGGCGGAGCGTAGGTGGTCGCTGGATCCCAGTCATATGCGGATGAGAAAATCGATCCTTCACTTTCTCTTCTCGTTGGTGGGGACAAGGGCCTCCCTGGGCTAGTTCTGCCCTTGTGTGGCTGGTACGATCGTCCGTAGCTCTCCCTCGAGAACGACCTGCCCGCACTCGGCGGCCGGGGGGTGGAGAAGCTCAGTTTTGGGCTTTTGTAGTCCGCTTCTAGAGGCAGGGAAGAGCTCAGATGCTGGCTTTTGGAGTCAGCTTCTCCTTTGAAGTAGTCGTTTGTATATTGACTCGAGGGTGATGGTGGCGATTGCGCCAATGGTGATAATCCCTCGTGCTTTGAACGGGGGCTCATGACGACGGAGTTGGGTCTTTTGGGCATTTCGGAGGTGGTTGGTGGTGAGGTTATCATTTCGTAATTTTTGGGGCTGTTCGAGTAACCGCGGGCGTCCACGGAGACAAAGTCATTTCGCTTTGTGAAGGGACGCCGAACGAGGTCTATCCAGCCGACGAGCATGGACGTTCGGCCTATGAAGAGCAGAGTCCATATGCCATTAAGCTGGGTTGGAAGTCAGTCATAACCATAAGTATCTTTGGACTAGGTCCACTCACGGAGAGTAAGACCAAGGCCGCCATGAGGGTTCTTTCGTTCGCTACTAAACCTGCTTGCTTCACCTTGTCCAAGCAAGGGGTCTTGTCGCCACCATTGATGACCAAGCAAAGCAGCCATGGCTCCGCCTTTTCCAAATCCTGCAAAGCGGCTGTGACAGTATTGTCCATCTGGACAAAAACGACTGATAAGAACACAACGTTGATGATTATAATCAGTACTATGGCCGTTCCTCGCCATTGCAACCCAATGACTTTCTTCACTCTTCGATACGCTTGTCCTGCGGTTACAGTCTTGACGCTGCCGCTGTGAGACGAATGGGTGGGGAGGCCGGAGCTGACTTGTGTTACGGAGTTGGTGCTTCCATCGTTGAAAAGCGATTTGATGTATACCTTGATGCAGTAGCCGAAAGTAACAAACTGCAAAACAGTCGAGATAGCAGCGAAGGCCAAGAGAGGTCCCCAATAGTCTTGCAGAGCTTCCTTGTGGTTGATGTGACACGTATCCCCGAATCTGTACGAGGTCCCTGTAAGTGGAAGCATGATCGCAAGGAACAAGCCTGGTAGACCCCATCCTGCAATGAGCGAAGACCAGAAGAACTTTTTCCCTGTCACTACTTGCCAGCAAATCTGCAGGTGTATCGATAAGGAACGAAGAAAGCCTTCAAAGATCAGCATGTCATTAAACTATATTTTATAAGATGTACTCACCCCACAAAATCGCTGCAAACCCTCCAAACAGCAGAAAAGCGCCCGAGAAAGCACAGGTCATGTCTGAATACATGTCGTTTGGTGTGATAGCATCATGGCACTGTTCTGGCTTGGCACCCAAAGGAATGATGAAACCCAACTACAATGGTCAACTTCTCTGCCTACGTATCTGGCATCGAACGACGTACTTGCAAAAAGCATATCGCGACCACCAACCCAATTGTAAGGTAATGCCGATTGGTCTTTTGCACCGGCAGGACGATGAAGCTGAGGAGTAGTGACATTGAACACACCATGCCCGCAACATTGAGCCAGTTCGCGACTTTTGGTATCGTGTTGAAGTCTATGCACGTTCTTAGTCCCCCGTATCACATCTGTCATTCCAGCTATCACGCACCATCGGAGTACACCCAATCTGTTATAGGACATGGCAGACAACAATCGAGCGTGCCTTCGGGGGAGGGTACAGGAGCGCAGAAACGGCCGTCAAGATCTGAGTGCAGGTCAGCGAGTACCTGAGGAAGTTTCACGAGTCTCTAAAAGATACTTACAACCCGCAGTGCTGGGAAAGTTCGACAGCTGCAAGAAAGGCGCAGTGCAGAGTCCTCGCGCCAAGGTTATGTTTGCCATGGGATATAGAACGCTTGCTGTTTCCGCGTCGAACTATTTTCGCAGTATTTCTGGGCGGATGTCCACCAAAGATTCTCAACACCTCATTATCGCATAGTGTGTGCTCCAAGTTTCAGTGATCTGCATGTCATGGTTTCATGTGGTGGGGTTCGGAAAGCTTTTGAGTCCGGAAGAGCAATAACGCGTCGCAGTCGGGGCATATACACTCTATAGAAGCACGACGGAAATGAAAGCAGAAGCAAAATTGGGCACGCTGCAGGACGTCATCTGTATTGGACCTTTCAATTGGGAGGAAGAAGAGTGATCAATGATAGGGAACTGGAGTGATTAATAGAAATAGAGATATCACCCGCATTTTTCAAAACTATGACTCCATTGGGGAGCTCACGAAATGGCGATTTGGTAAGGTCTAATCCTTACTGATCAGTGATCCCATGTGGACCGCGGTTAGAAGCGTGCGCTCTTGCAGCGCATCTCGAGGGAGCCAGTAAAGAAGGGGAACATGGATGCAAGGTGATCCTAAGGACTGCCACATTGAGCCTCGTGGAAGTCCGGGGGCGACGGTGTGGGTTGAGCATGCGGCCAATGAGCTGACAATAACAGGGTCGGTTAAAAATGAATTTCACACCTTCGAAAGCTCCTTCGGCTTATGTCGACGAGAAGCTGGAGGCTAGAGCAGGTTAGGGAAGAGCGGCGAAGGGAGCTAATCTGCAGTCTCTCAGTCGCAGTCGACCTTCCTACCAAATTTTGAGACCTTGGTGCCACCAGTGCGAAAATTATCGGTGGCAGGGATCTCCGGCGAGGCGCCGGAGGAGATGCGACTTAGAGATAGCGCTGCCGGGCCCTGGAGAATGATTGGAGGACCGCCTGAAGAGCCCCGAAATTGAAAAGAATGGGGTAGGCAATTCTTGCCTTCCTCCGGCCAGGTGGCTACCGGGTCCAAGGCCGCAAGGTTGATTCGCACCAGCAGTCTTCCGGCTTCCCACCACCATTCTATAAAGCTGCGAACTCCCTGCACGATGGCGCATGCCATGCAGTAGAACATCGGTATGTGAAAGTCGCGAGAATCCTCTGACGGTGTGCATGGTGATGGATTTCTGACACGTTACCCTCCAACCGTCGGCCTGACCGCGAATGACAGTCGCTCCGGCCTGCGATCCGTCGAAGGCCTAGGCTAGAGGCATTTGCACGAAGGATCCTCGTCAAAGGCTGAGCCTCAGCTTCTCTCTTCGTTTATAGTCCAGTGTTCAGGCGCCCAAAGTCCTTTCGTGTGGACTCCGATGTAGCTTGCCCAGCGAGCTGACCTGTAGGAGTACATACAGATACTTCTGGCTGAACGATGGAGCCGCTGCATCGTGTTGGTACGTCGCGCGAGGATTCCATCTCGCGTGATCAGGCCAGTAATGTTACGAATCACGGGTTTGATTAGGTCGAATGCTTGCATAGAACGTTCGATATGATGCCTGTTGGTGATCTGAGTTCTGACTGGTAAGGGTATGAGCGACTTTTTTCTAAGCGTCAGCGGCAAAAATTGTCGTGATGAAGGAGCTAAGTTTATCGATCTTCCAATCGCTATGCGTAGAACACTTTTCCCGTTCGCAGAGATTGTACCGCAGGCCCATGGCCATGCTGCCTGCGGCCGCCCGTGTGGCCTTTGATGCATCTATTTCATTGGAAAGGAGAGTGGAACCGGGGAAATTTTCTCCTGCATCGCGAAAATCTTACAGTTCGTCGTTACGAATGCGAGCCTGGCTCCTGCAAGGGCAGCGCCGCTCACTGTGGAGCCTGGCCCGTGGTATGGGGTCTCTGCATTGCTTTCCCATGTTGCCTTGACTAGTGCCGTATGCCAGTGCGAGCTCAGCTCTGTGACACACTCCTGCCGTTTGCCGTGAAGCCTTAGGGCTACGCAGGAGATGCTGACTGACGCGGAAGGCTTCAAGGCTTCCAGGAACCTTCCACAAACTTCGTAGAGTCAGCAGTTGCAAGAGTCTGGAGCCAGCCATAGAAATCAATAGGCATCGAATGGGATTGAAGTGATAATGCAAAACCTGCTCCCCCACTATCATGCTGGCTTATCATCGTCGTGAACGATGCCTCTACCTATGGATCTGCGAGGTACTCTCAAAGTCCCCACTGCAGTTCCCATCAACATGAATACGTAAAGGGCTATGCACCCGAACATGCACACGGCCCGGGGAGCGGGTTCAAGTATGTAAGAGATAGAACCCCTGCCATCGACAGTAGTGACACATGGATTGTGACAAGACGCATACAGCAAGGTAGGCGTGAGATGCAAGGTCATTGTGACCTTGACCACCGCACCCGCAGTGTCTGCGCCATGGAGAATCCTCGGAGATTGTATTCCAAATAGCAGATCTCCTTATCGAGCTTATCCCGAAAGAGTCTATGAATCTGTAGGTACTAGGTGCACTGGACAATGACTTGAAACTTGAACAACGTGCTTGGGACATCTATACGAGTAATACAGAACCGCCAAGATCACCGCTGATGCAATTTCTTGATCCGCGTTGCACCCTCGTACACTCCCCGATCTATCGCCGCGGCAACAGTCAGAGTGCCTCCTATGACCGCGCAGACACCAGTTAGGAAACCTGCAAAAGTCTTCATTCGCTCTTCTCGGTTGATCACTTTCATCGGCGATATGTCGTAGCTGAAGAAAACACCTGGGATGCCACCCCTGGTACAGTGTTAGCCGGAACCGTTTGGCAAGCCAAAGGAAAGGGCAATCTCACCTCGCATGCAGCCTCTCCTTATGCCCCTCCTGCGAGTCGCTTCCCCCGCTTAAACTTCTCTTATGACTCGTCACGGAGTACTGGTGCGTCTCCAAGCTCCCATCCTCACCCCTCCCATGGCTTCCCACTGGCAGAAGATCATTCAACAGCGCATCATCCTGCCCCCCAAACGCGCCCTTCTTCCCCTGCCACCCAAGCGGAAGGTAGCTCGTGCTGACCACCTTGACAAAATACATATAATTGAACTGGGGATCGTCCGTGACCTGCTCAGTCTGATCCAGCGGGTTCAGATGATGGTTCGTCCAAGGCATCGCATTCTTTGCTCCAAGCCTCTGTGTCACGCTCTCCGGCACCTGTGGCCCAAAGCGCAGATGATGGATCTGATGTGTAAACGTATGTGATTTCCCATCCGGCGTATCCAAATAATTGTTCAGGTCATGCACATGCATCGCTCCATTGCTGAAACTCCTACCTGGCGCAATATGGAAGTTTCCAATGACTTTATTGACGCGAAATCCGCCTTCGATTCTGCACCCTTGACCACGCTGGGCGTCTAGCTTTTCGCTGTAGTGTTCACGCTCGCATTGTTCAACGTTTTCGCCACGGCCGAAAGCCCAGGAAACAGAGGCGTAAGCCTCGCGCACTTCTTCGCAGGTGTTGCAGCAGCCGGATTTCATGGCTGTGGGGGGCGCGATTGCGCCGTAGCAGTTGCCGCAATAGTCAGGGTCAAGGTGAGAGGCGGATTCTTCGCCATGACTAAGAGACTGTGAGAAGCCAGATAGGGCCAAGGGTTGGGGAAATCTTACAGGTTCAAGGATGAGACTGAAATTGGGAGACCACCTTCTGATACAGGTGCAAGCTGGACCTTGCTTAGACCATCTTTGACGCCTGTTTGTTGCTCGCCAGACACGTCCATTACATCAAGTGTGAGGAGTTCGCAGGGTATCCGGGGGAAAGAGACATTGAGATGTATCTCCATTCGCTCTCCTGCAAATTGTCATATTAGCCATCATGACGTCTACTAATGTTCTACTACCTACCTCGCCCCTTATCCACTATGAGTTCAGGATGCACGGTGACCCGTCTGTAATCCGACCATTCTCCCCATACCAAATAGAACACAATTAGCAATGAAGCTATTGTGACAACGCCCCCTGATGTCGTCCGTATCCTTGCATCTTCTACTGTCTTAGTAAAGGCGTCTAGCCGAGTGAAACGGGATTTGGCAGGCATGTCTGCTCAGTGACTGTGAGGTCGAGCCCCGGGGTTGGTCACCGAGCGTCTGGGCGCCCGGTCAGAGGCAAGCCTCCTGGGCTTTGACGGGTAAGAAAGTATGCAGCGAACGAGTTCAAGGTCAAAGAGAATGGTAATGATCGCGGCCTGACGCTCTGTGCATGGTCTTTGTCTGATGAAAGTCAATTGCTGTTCCTTGATTGATCTGGACACTTTTCCTCAGGCATGCTTTTGGCGCGTGGCACAGCAAAGGTTCCGCGCGCTTGCAGCATCCCCTGATTCAGAAAGTAAACTCCACATTCCTTTCTGCTTCGTTTAACAGCTATTCTCCGTCATGCGATGGCCACCCTGGTCATCCAAGGACCCAGACGAGAAGAAGCCCGTCAAATGGACCGACTCTCTCAACGCAACAGACTGGACCCACTACACCGATCCCCGCAACGTGATCCCCGTCGTTCTCCTTACAGCAACAGCCCTCGGTAGCTATTCATTCTACCGCTCCTACCTACGACGCATACCACAAGCTACATTGATACAGCCAACATTCTGGAGAAGGAGGAGCCTGTTCGGAAGGGTTACGACCGTGGGCGATGGAGATGGCTTCAGACTATTTCACATGCCGGGGGGCAGATTGGCGGGATGGGAGTGGTTGCCCTGGAGAAGAGTACCGGAGGGAAGAGCAGGGTTGAAAGACAATACTGTACGTGTGGCAGGATGTGATTGGGCAAGAAACAGGGCTGATGGGACAGAAGGTCTCTATACGATTAGCTGGCATCGATGCTCCTGAAGGCGCACATTTTGGCCACCCTGCGCAACCATACTCGAAGGAAGCGCTGGATTGGCTCACAGGTTACATATTACACAGACGTGTAAGAGCATACGTTTACAAAAGGGATCAGTATAACAGGGCTGTCGCCACTGTCTATGTGCGAAGATGGCTGCTGAGGCGAGATGTGGGATATCGGATGCTGAAGTTGGGGCTGGCGACAGTGTACGAGGCGAAGACTGGGGTCGAGTTCGGCCCAGGATTGGAAGAAAAGTATAGAAAGGCAGAATGGTGGGCGAAGACGAGAAGGAAAGGTCTCTGGAAAGGCGCCAAGGAGAAGGACTTTGAGACTCCCAGGGAGTACAAAACCAAGCATGAACACAATGAGTCAGATAGCAAGCTACATTGAGCTTCAAAAGTTGAAAGCCTGAACGTCGTCATGTCGCCGTGATTTGACGACCTCTTGATCGGTGCCATGCTTTTGGAGCATTCATCCCTGGACTCTGAACGTTCGGCCGCTTGCTGTCTTCCGCTCTTTCTCCTCGTTCTCCGGTCTCGCCCTGTTGAGTACTACAAACGATCAGCATGGTTGAAAGTAAAGGCCGGAGAGAAATCCAGGTACTGACTTTGCAGGAAATCCGCCGTCCGTCGTCGCATCCTTGAGTGGATGTAAGCCTGCAACATGTCATCTTAAACTGGACTTCGACATCACACTTGCGGGATACCCCTACCTTTGAGGCTTTAATATGATAGTGGAAGTAGTCTCGGAAAGTCTGGATGTGGGAGATGGTTTCTTGCCTCCGTTGAGGCGTGAGATGGCGGGGAAATAGTACTGTATTCAATTAGCTGCAATGTATCACGATCAGCAAGTCCGCAATACCAAACGTCACGTAGCCCACTTCTCCATTTGTTCCATCCGCCAGCCCCTTTACACCTTGCAGCTCGAGTGGCGGCTCATTCCTGAACAGCACCTGAGGAGCATTCTGTATAGCCCTCCTCCTCGCATCGACGAATTCCTGCAAGAACACCTTCCCGAACACACGATCCGTCTCTTCTCGGAAGATAGTACTGAAGATGACCGTAACCCTGTCATGGCTCGCTTTAATGTAGATAGCCTCCTCATCTCTGTAGTGGATCGCCATCACTTCTCCACCCTCTCGTACACCTTCCGGCGCAGACTCGCTCGTAAATCTCGAAGCCTCCTCTTGCCTGTGGGCGAAATCATCGAAAGCTCTTTCGAAAGGTGCAGCCATGGCATTGCGTTTGAGGAGTGAAACTCGGCGTATCAGGTCCTCCCGTGCTTCTGCAAAAAAATTCGTGAGCTGTGCTCTTGTGGCTTTCAATCCCAAAACTGCTCACCTTGGTCGGCAGGTAGGTTGTCCAGATCGATCAGTACGGAAAAGTCATAGCCCGCTTCCGGAGATACAATATATGTGCCGTACTCTCTCTCCAGGACCTCTTGGGCGCCATACTGCAGGAGCTCTTTGTAGCATTTGACTGCAATAGAAATGAGGATTTTGGACTTAGTCTCCGGTGTAGAGACGTGAAAAGAGACATTGTCGAAATCTGAAACTACTTGGTCAATGGATACTAGAGGGGTCCTAGTCTCCAAATCAGCAGCTATATCGCTGCAGGCGTTGAAGGGGAGGAGGGTCACCCTGAAAAGCGCTCTGTGAGAAGGGCTTGGATGAGCACGTTCTGGTAGTCTAAGAGAAGCATAGTGCTGGTAGTGGGTATTCTACACCATGTTCTGGCATTCAAGATGGATTTTCCGAAGAGGGTCGGTCGTGAAACTTATGATATCGGTGGTTACCTTACCTTGTAGGCATGGGCTTGGCACCAGAAGGTGACAAAAAATCTGCCCCTCGCTCACTCGACGCTCACCCAGACGCTGCCGCTTTAGCGAACGCGCCTGGTGAGCAGGGGTGATGCGGCACCCAACCCTGGTGATATATCACCCAGGTCGCTCTCCTTATCACGCCCTACAACAGTACCCACCCAACCCCGCACGCTCGACCAAAGAGCTACGCGCGCGCGTACTCGTATGGTCTGGTCCAGCTGGCCTCTAGAGATGGCTGCTGAGGAATATTAAAAGGGGTAAGCCCCCCCCTTTCCGTCAGCTGTGCTCTGTTGGGAATCACTTCGTTGGCAATAAGAAAAATTCGATTGAGCAACGAGGAAGAAAAAGACCTTGGAAGGGCCATTGACCCTGGACTCGTTAAGCTAAGTATAGAACACTGATGGAGGGAGCCAATAATGGCCATCAAGAGGAGCAGAAATAGAATGCAATATTCAGGTACTTTGCGATCCCACATTCATTTTGATCAGCAATAAACTTATGGATTTCATTAACATCCGTCCCTATACTGCGAGCCACGCCTTCTTTCCTTCCCCTCACCCGTACCATTACCAACTAAGTTAGATGGTTTTCGTAGGTAGATGGAGCTTCGTACCTACTCAAATTCATGTAGCAATTTACCTTGCTTGTAACGTCTTGATTCTCATTAAACCCCTATTCTAGTGATCCTTCAATCTGTTACCAACCGACGAGTCCTACTACGCCAAAGTAGTCGGCGAGACAAAGAAACGTTACAAGTTCCCTTAACTGTGGGGCTGCAGACCAAAGTAAGTGGTTTCAATGAGGCGTCGCCCTGAAGCGGCATATTGAAGGGGGAAATCATCGACGGTTGGCTCGGTGGGGCCTTAGTGCTAGGTAAAAAGGATTTTGGGTTTTATAATGATACGAGAAGTTGACGTGGATGTTGATCTAAAGGGTGGAGGATCCGGAGCGTGTTGATCTTGAGGATATATTATATCCAAAGCGTCACCCCTATTCAAACCCATCTGCCAAATAGCCTTGACTCTCTTCTCCCCTTGCTCACTAATCTCCTCTTGGGTCCTTTTCTCTGTAATTCCGAGCTTGATAATCCAGCCCAAGGCTGTAAAGGGGCATCGTAGATATTTCGAGAGGATAAGACTTGGTATTAATCTGCGACTTAACATTAGCATGCTTCCGATTTAGGTGGCTTACTTACCGATGGTGTAAGCTATATGCAAGCCTCTACGAATAGGTTTGTCCTGAGGGTCTAAGACGAATGTAATGGCTAGGTGTTCGACTGCGAGGACGTTTGGAGTGTGCACGGGCCACCATAGTAAAACATCCTACAATGGCCTGGACTCAATAGATGCCATTTCTCTCAGGCGTACAAATACCTTCATTTCGCTTCGACATCAAAATGTATACGATGGAAGGCGATAGCATTACTCAGCCAGACTCGGAGAAAGTTGCCTCGCTTGTTTATAATTCTACCGCCGTCCGCTAAAACTCCAAAAGTGAATCATGATCATTACTTACTTCGCAATTACTTTCCAATGATTTGTAAATATTTCTTCGCAAATACTTTCTAGTGATTGCAAATACTCGACCGGATAACTCTCACTTCCATGGCATATCGCGATGTCCCGCGATGGTATAAGAGGATGCGACGGCCTCCCCTTCTGTCGACGCATCTCCACAACCAAACGAACTGATTCAAACGATCCATCTTCTCCTTGCCCTCTTCAACTTTCTCCAATAGTCACTTATCGCTGCCTTTTATATCGACGAAACTGACCATGCTGTCCTGGGCCATCACCGGCGCGACGCGCGGCATCGGCGTGAGTTTCCCCGGATCACACCGCAACCACATCCTCAAATGCTAACAAAACCATCTTTGCAGTTCGAGTTCGTCAATAACCTTGTGAGTCTACCGCTGCAATTATAGTCATGGCAAAGGCATGTCACTGACTGCGCCACCAAAGTCCGGCGATCCGGAAAACCAAGTGTTTGCCCTCATTCGAAGTCGAGGAACTGCCGGTCCGCTTGAGGAGCTTGCTTCAAAGCGCAAGAACATCCATATTATCGTGACCGATATCTCCGACCCGAAGAAACTAGCTCAGGCTGCCGCTGAAGTCTTCGAGGTCACGGCCGGTTCGCTTGATGTCTTGATTCTCAACGCGAGCTCCACAGGGCCAGATACCAGCACGCTAGCGCCAAGTGCTTTGTGAGTAAACAGGCCTCATGCGTTTGAGAGTTCAAATTGCTGACACAGTGCAGTCATGGCAAGGAGGAAGCTCTAGAGAAGGAGATCAGTGAGAACGTATGTTCCTTCAGCGAGCACTTGACCGATAACAGCAAAAGTTGACTGCACACAGGTCAAAACAAACGTGATTGGTAACATATTTGTCATCAACTCCTTCCTCGATCTTGTTCGTAACGGCAAAGAGAAGAAGATCATATTGATTTCCAGTCAGAGTGGAGATATTGAGTTCACTCGTATCACTGGCTTTCCTAACCTGCTGGGATATTCTGCCGCCAAGGCTAGCATGATGGTCGCCATCACCAAGTTCGGCGCTGAACTTGCTCAATATGGAATCAAGACACTATCTCTGAGTCCAGGATGGGTAAACACAGATGCTGGTCAGTCAACACGCAAGGCGAATCGTGTCGGCACAGATGACTGACTCAGAACAGCTCAAGCAGTCACAGGCAACCCGGAAGTACGGAAATTCGTGCTGAGTTTATTTCATAGGCTCGACCCAAACGTCAATGGACCGGCTCCAGTAGATGAAGCAGTCACCAATATGCTTCAGGTGATTCAGAGCTTGACGGAAGCGGACAGTGGGAAATTCTTGACACATCACGGAAAGAATGCTTTCGGAGATAGCGGGAAAAATATTGATTGGTTCTAGTCTCCAAGCTGAAGGAATCCATCTTGATAGACTATCAGAACAGTAGATAGGACCAAGACCTGAATTCAGGCAAAAGGCGGCATGAATGAAACTCCACCAACAACCGCATCGAGAATTGTGAGATGATCGACTTGCTTCTCCGCATCGAGATCATGCTGATTCCACACAGCCCCAACTAAATGCTGAATGAGATGAATATGACTTGATCTTCGTCTTCGATCTTGCTGACTCTGTTCAAAGACGTCCAGGATAGCAAGTCGCTGATCATCGTCAACTGCTTCGCAGGCGATGATGAACAATGGCCACGCATGCTGGCATGTCATCGTCTTGGTCAAGAGCAATATTCCCTCTCTCACAAGCCGTCTGTGACGGACTTCTGTTCCGGAAACGCGGTGAACCGCCCGATTGACATATATCATGCACGCGAGTCGATGAAGGTCGGAGACCATGGTATTCCGGTCTATCGGTGTCGCAGATTGTACGCGAATAGGGCCATGATCTCCCACTGCTCTGGAAATGTTCTCTCCCAGCACCTTCGTGCGCTCTAATTCAGCATTCGCATAATTCATCTCGGAGGGTCTTTGGCCTATAGCTAGTCTACATGTATGCACAACGAGCTGGAGCACATCAGTTGGACAGCCGATGTCGTTCTCTACCTGCCGCAGTTTTAGATGATGTCAAAGAACGTGCAAAAGGCTTCCGTTTACCTTTGAACCGCTTCCCTCGATGGCTCTGGGTGATCTTGCTATTGGAGGAAAGCCGCAACCTTCATAAGGTACATTCCAATGCCTGACAGTAAACTCTGCGAGGGCCTCGTGATAATAAATCCAATCAAGGAAGACCGAATATTCTTGCCGAACCAGCTTGTGAATTGCTGGTGATGTGTTGATAATCCTCTTGACTGCGCATAGAAATACAACCCAACTCCCTTTAGAGTTTGATTCGAGTGAGAGCTGTGATTATTAGCCGACTATGGCAAGCCTATGAGGACCGGGTTATACTACCTCATAATGGTACATAAGCATCATTGCCATCAAGTTCTGAAGCAGCGTCTTCTCGTCGAGCCAGTTGATTGGCTCATTTACTGATGATACCACAATATGTTTATAGCGAAAGCTCTTCGAGCTACCGTGAAGCTGCAGTGATGCGAGAGCAAACACGCCTTGTAGGACTGGATTGGTCTTATCAGATGGATCTGAGAATGCGATTCTCAAGATAAATTGTGCCAAAACCTCCTCGTCGGTTGGTCCTAGTATCAGTGATCTTGATTCCTTGACTGAGGTGTTTTGGTTAGTAGTATGATTGGGTCTGAAGAGTCACCTTACATACAGAATCCCAGTAATTGCAACTCTTCTCTGTTGATGACGGTGGGCGATAGATAGGTCGGGCGAGGGACTATCATGGTACGAAGGTAACGAGCTATAGGTAACTGCCGTTAGTATCAAGCAGCTTGCCAGTGCGTCAGAGGTGATTTTCACTCGAAATCCTTCCATTCTCTAGCTCCTCTGAGAGCGATATGTCCCAAGAAGATGAATTCAAGAACCTTTTGACTTTTGATTGAAGAGTATCCAATGTATCTCGCGAGATCATTGCTCTTTTTCCATCGCCATCTCGAGGCCAGGACAGCTGGATGCCATAGCCTTGACAGATGCGCCGCGCCTTGGTGCAGTTACCACATCTCGGCCACTGCGAGTCACATCGGACTTTGCGCTCTGAGTAGAAATCACCACATCAGCGTTCGTATGGCAGCTTATCCACTCTTGATGTGTTTACCTCTGCAAGTCCAACACCCTTTTATTCCCATGGCGAGATCCTTGATGCTTATCCTCCAAATCGCAGAGACTGCTGGACACTTATTACAGTCGTAAAGTGGATTCGATATGGGCTCAGCTCGAAAACGATTGTCATGTTGCGCCGTGAATCTTTTCTGGTGTAAACTTTGGCAGTGTTCTTCTCATGGAGGTTTCCCGAGTAATCCCTGCACCAGAGGCCTCTCCCGGGCCCCGGCTCCCCCACCCCGCGTGGAATAAGGTTAAGGTTATATCGATCGGAGCAGAGAATTACCTAAAGTAGTTAGCCAACATAACTCAGACACGCCACAGCTCGGAAAAAGTTGCATATGATGATTAAGCGGACAAGCGACATTAGAGACGACAGGAGAGCTGATTCGTCTTATCGACTTGCTCCGCTCGACCTGCTGCCGCATCATCGGAATGGATGCTCAGCCAAGTTGATGTTGATTGTTTCGATCGCAGCCATTGTGTTGTCGTCAACGCCGCCCATCAGATCGTACGAGGGTTTACCACCTCCAGCACATCACCCACTGTGTGAAGTTTGGCTCGCATTGCGCCACATATTTTAGCTTCAGGATTTACGAAGTAGTGTTGAGGTGTTATAGGCACATGCCCGCTGGTGACGCCGTTGCCAAACAACTGCGAGTCTGTCAAGTCACACGTCTCATTCAAAACACTATCATCACGGTAGGTAGGTAGATAGGCTAATATAGACAGAGCTAGTCAAGCGCGAGCTTAAGTCATTCCCCTCGGCGTGCCTAATTTATACCGAGCCCTTGCAGATTATGAGGGAATAGCCATCGCTCTACCCCCCAGCGTCGTGCTCGCAGACGACGCTTGATAGAAGAGAAAGCCCGAAGCCAATAGTACCTTACTCTATAGAAAAAGATGTTTAACTTCTTATTATAGACAAGTGTAGGCCCATGAATTAATTTCATGGAAGCGAAAGGTAACATCATAAAGTAAGATAATAAAAAACGCAAGCGCATCTCAACCCCATATTCAGTCGCGATCCCCCCCCAAACCGTTCGGCCTGGAGGTCCCTCATAGCTGCTACACCGTCGAAGGCTACAGCGTTTCTGGTGGCGGGAGATTGACACCAGATTTCGTCGGCTACGGACGGCCGGTCGAATCCAAGGAAGTCTTTACAGTACGTCCATTATCATGAACGAGGCGGTAGGAAGCTGACCCGTCGCAGCAGCCTTCATCGCTCTATCGTGACCATCTACGTCGGCCCCCCGACCAGTGCAAACATGATGTACCTATCGCCAACTGAACTCAAGTTGGCAAAGCGTGCCATGCAATGCAATTTCCGCATCGGTTCCCTTTTCGGCCAAAGAATTCCGGAATAGGCGAATTTCTCGCTTCACCTTTACCGTTCTTTACCTCATTTGCCCTCTTCATATCCCGTATCTGCGCGCTAAGAGGTACTATGTCTTGTTCCTAGCGACCAAGTATAACATACTGATTGACATTTCGCTACCGTCCCCGAGCCTCCAAAGTCACATGTTGTGTCAGTTATAGCTTCATTTAGTAGCGGACTTTGAATCGCAGTCCAGGTCTGAACGGCGCTTGGGGCCCATCCTTGCTTGATCGTCACGCCTTATCTACATCGTGGCTGACTGCTGGTCTTTCTCGACCTTCTGCTCGCTTCTTATTTCCATTCCTAAGTTCCATGTTGATCGAATTCAGTATATTGTGGCTGAGGAACAGCATGGCAGCGTACTCAAGAAGATACAACCAGGTACCCAATCGAGCGTTATACTTGAAGATGTTGATGCCGAGTCCCTGGTTTTTGGAATGCTTCCACATGTACCGGAGGAAGACATAAAGGCTTGCATGTTTTCTCATGCCTCCCTTTCCTCAGTCCAAAGCTCGTTTCCTAGGATTCTAGGGGCTTTTCCAAGTGGCTGCCGCAGTTTAGCGACATCTTTTCTCATGACCATGCGCATAACCTTGTGTGTTGCCGCTCTCGTGGGTGCTGTTGCACCCCAGTTGATCAATCTTGATGCAATCGCCCTTGACTTCTCTCCACCCGAGCTGGTCAAAGCACCCTTCAACGTCGAATCAAATATCCCGCCAACCGCCTCCCCCAACGCAATAACTCCTCTCAAGAGCATATCAGCAAAAAAGCGAGACCTCGAACGGCGAGATGGCGACTGCTCTCCTTACCCAGCGGGGTCTGGACCTGTTCCTAGTCCAGACACCCCTGCTGCTTTCCAAGCAGACCCTGATTTTGCAGTATGTCGACTCTGACGAGGAGCGATTTTTCCTCTGATGGAAAGCGACTTTTGGGCGACGTAGCTAACACGTTAGTTAGAGTATGGCCACTAACGCTCCGACTCCAGATGGATATACTCTGGTCTTTGACAACGTCGGTGCATCCCTGCAGGCTTCCGCCTATATAGGTCTTTACACCTTGACAAGTTATGATACTCTCACCTGCGCTTCGAAATGCGATTCAATACCTAGCTGCAGCGCTTTCAATGTATACCTCGAGCGCGATCCCACAGAAAACGCCAACGCAAATAGCTGCCCCAATCCACCGAGTGCGACGAATTTCAAATGCACTCTATGGGGCGCTCCTGTAACTTCGCAAGAGGCGACTAATTCAGGGCAATATCAAGACTCCTTTCATGTTGTCATTGCTGGCTCAAATGGGTACAACAAAGACGCCCCGCCATCTCCTGTCACAGGATACCTTGGTCCTTATCAATATGGCGCAGCAATTGATGCTCCACCCGAATCAAACAGCTACATGGGTTACCAGTATTTTCCCTTCAGTCAAAGTCAAGGTTACGACCCCCAAACTTGCGCAGACGCTTGTACCGCTCAAACAGTATACGATAGTCAACATCCCGCAAATGATGGCAGCTTCATGTCATGTGTATGCCCTATTCATGTTACATGCCTTTTTCCATCTACTAAATCTCTTCCCATGTGTTCTTCAACGCTTACGTACTTTCCATGAACGCTATCCCGCAAGGTCTCTACTGCTCCATGTACAACGAGACCTGGTCACCCTCATATGCCACGAACTACGGCCAGTACCGTGGCTCCGATCGTTATACAGTGTCGGAGTCCTACGTTTACGAAAATCAAACGTAAGTCGCGTATCCGAACATGGCATTTTTGTTGTACTTCACACTTCACCATTGGCGGAGATTGTGGGGATGGATTTACTTGAAGTCTCATCTTGATTGAAAGGAAAAAGGCTCCAGTCGTTTCGGTGCGGCCATGGGAGAATTCAGCTGATTGAATGGTCTCGTCGTGCTTAGGTATGCGAGTAATTACGTTCCACCTGGTCTATTGACGCAGTCGGTTTATACGTTTCCCTACCCATCCACTTCCTCAACTGCCTCAACTGTCTCAACTGCCTCAACTGCCTCAACCGCTTCAACTGCCTCAATTGCCTCGACTGCCTCGACTGCCTCGACTGCCTCGACTGCCTCGACTGCCTCGACTGCCTCAACTGCCTCAACTTCCTCAACTGCCTCGATTTTCTCAACTGCCTCAACTGCCTCAACTTCCTCAACTGCCTCGATTTTCTCAACTGCCTCAACTGCCTCAACCTACTCAACTGCCTCGGTCTTCTCAACTCCCTCAGCCTATTCAACAACGTCGTCACCAATGTCCATCGCAACCTCTTCAGCAACCCTCCAGACCACCTCACCCTCTCCAACATCGGCTCCAACACCATCCCCGACATGCGGTGATCCCATCTGGAACGACAGCTTCGAAAGTTTCAGATTCGAAATCACCCCTTGGTTCGTGGTCGCTCAGTTCGGCCAAGTTTCCTACAGTCTCGCCAACCCGGGCAGTCCCCGTCCGGGCGGCGGGTTCCAAGCCCTGATCGTCTACCTGGAGCAGCCCAGCTCGCCCACCAATGGCCAATCCTTGTTAGAGATCCAGCAGACGATGAACCTCTGTACGGGAGCGAATTATTCCGTTTCGCTGGACTACATGTTCCCCCCGACCGGTCCCAGCACTTTGTGCTCGATCACGCTTCAGTATCCGGGCTTGGTTTACGGATCGTTTGCGCGCAACTTGGCGGCGTACAGCTACTCCTCGACCGCTGGCGTGTGGCTGACCATGAGCGCGACTTTCCAAGCAAAGAATTTCGCGGACAGTCTCGACATCATCATGGAGTGCGGCCCGGTCGCTGGGGTGTATCTTCACGTCGATAATGTGCAAGTCAAGCTGATTTCCGGTAATGTGTAGTAATGGTAAGAGTCGGTTTGGGAGCGGCTTGGTTGGGGCGTTCAGTCAGGATTGCGAAGGCGGGGGGGGAACTCTAATGTGCCTGTGGGAGGGTGAATATATATATGGATGGATGGCGTTGGTGGAGCAGTGATGACGGCTGCTAATACGCTCGTCTCCAGAGTTTCTGAACAATTAGGAGAGGCGTACATGTATTGATAAGAGGTTGGCGCGTAACAATCATCGGAGTGACAATAAGAGATATTTCAATCTGCATTTATCATCGGTGTTGAAAAGCCGAGAGATGGTGAGGATTGTTCGAAAGTCCTGGTTGGTCTAGTCCGTTGGAGTGCCTATAGATCCAACAGGCATCCGAGGAAAGCATCGATCCCCATGATACAATTGCACCAGTCTCACGGGGGATTTCCATCTCTATTCCTTTGTTACTTTTCTCCGCTGCTCCCCCGCTCGCAAGATACTCCGGGCGGGCCTGTGTGCTGCACACTAGGCATCTTTGGACGTTTCAGTTGGCGCCCTGTTCTTTGTCCTCGCCGTCAACTCTAAAAGCGAACACTAGGTAGTGCAGTGCACCCTAGCTGATCCACACAGGTGGGGTCTTCCAGGAGACAGAGAATGTACTATCTTGGACATTCACGTAGGTCGTCCAGGGCTGAACCCCTGATTTATGCTAGAGGATGGGATACTTTCATGTGACGTCTGAGAGGTATGTTTCCATCTATGGTATTTTATCCAGCAGATGAGTCGCGGTCGGCCACAATATGCTACGACCGTTCGCCTTATTCGCACTCCTTTTGTCGCGTCGATATAATATCCGTCAACCACAGCAATCGCCACTGAACAAGGATGGCGATTTGTTGTGAAAATGAGCTTAGCATTTAAGATTCTGAAGATGGAACGGGCGGGTCATTGTCTGTGTCGAAGGTGTCATAGAGTGAAGGTGCGAGGTAACACTATACGGTTTCGCGGTGCGTAAGGGGAACATTGGTATCCCCAGCATTGGGTTTGGCAGAAGGGGTAAAGTCGGCTAAATTGATGGCTTGATAGGCCACCGCTTTCATGACCTTCAGAGGCGAGGGATATCTGTATTTTGATGCTTCTTCAACGCCCACTGCACTGGTTTTAGCGACGGAGACTTATCAAAGGTATTTTTGGCTGGGACTTACAGTATTCCATGTATGCAAACTCGACCAGAGAGGGGACCCAGACCGTGACGGCGATGATTTGGCCAAACGACCATGTGGATGAGATGAAGCCGTTTCGATAAAAGGAGCTGAAGAGGGAGAACTGGGCCGCGAAGCAGGCCAGCCAGGCGGTGTTGATGAGAAATCGAACTAGCATTCTCCTGTGGACGTTCGATAGCATTCTTTTCAGGGGTGACATGCGAGGAAAATCGTCGACTAGCTTGTTGATAGTGCACAGTAATAGCGTAAGTATGCTTACGGTCCACGGAACCCAAAGCCACAGTGCCGAAAATTGGAACGCGTCCAGATGTTGAAGCTGGGATTCTCTTTGTCCGCACCACGTAGTAACGAGAGTGTCTATGCTAGCAGTAGTCGCGCCAAAACACCTCGCGCTATTGGGAATGGTGCTAGGATCAATCTCCACACTATCATTGTATTCGATGGTGGAGAACCTTGTGAATGAAGCTAGTGTTGCTGTCCCCAGGATTGATGTCACAGCGGCCAGAAACACCAAACACCATGACTGCCGTCCATGTTTGGCCACAAGATACAAAACCAAATTGATGGGAATTAGAGCGCCGGTCGCCAACATCCCAAGCTCGAAAATATCGAGGAAATCTGAATTCTGGGCGACCAACTGATGAGCCCAAGGTTGGAATTTCGGTAGCCTTTGAGAGTAGAGAAGCAATGCAGTGACCTGGATCATGCTCGAGAAGTAGCATTGAGCTTTGTGAAAATCCACAAGAGCGGCTACGAAGGACTCGATGTGAAATTTGGCAGCCGATCTCGACGACGGCCGATACGTAATTAGACCCAAAGCAATTGCAGAAAGAAGAGCAATAGCAGACTGCATTATGAAGGACAAGAAGACCTGTAAGACATCGTTAGCCCCGCAATTGAGGTAGAACATATAAATCTTACTCCAATGCCGGCAAGGTCCGAGTTTAGAGATAATGGCGAGCAAATTTGATCCAAACAGGTCCTGAGAGAGAACGTCATTGGATTCAGAGCTTGAATGATCAGGGTCTCATTACTGTGACCAGTAAATGTGGGGCTGAAGATTTGATCGGCGGTACATGCGTTTGGTATTGTCCCGGCGACGAACTGTTCGGTTCCTAGCACAATCCGCAGGTAAATTGTTTGAAGGCACGAGGCTATCAAATCTGCATACATGAAACCTGCCCCCACGGCACTGGATCCAATCAACGAAGCAGGGTATAAATCTTTGAAGAGACGTGCTGATGACTTCGCGTTAACTTGGTCCAGCACCTCGAACCCGATAGATTCGAAAGGCTTCAATAGTGAGTCCCAAGAATCGGCATTGATGGTGGGAATTGGCCTGCTGTCGCTGAACTCCAGACTTGGGCTATCATAAGCCAGCAGAATCTGGGAAACATTCCATAGCGCCCAGGCATTCACCAACATGGACCACTGCCCACACGTGATAAGGTTAGACGGCGTAGTGTCATCCATGAGCGCGTACGTGTTGTTGCAAACCTGCGAGCAAGGAAGCTCCACTGGGCTCGCAGAATGACTGTAAAGGTAAGGGTCGAAAGTTGATGCGTTCAAATACCACGGGCACGGTTTGGGTCCGCCAGGCAAACTTCCATTAAACTCGACCCAGTCGACGAGATAGGACTTCTGCACATCCATAGCCTGCAAAGTATGGACCAATCAATCTGCGCTGATGGCGGGTAGAAAAATACAAACTCGAAGAGGGGAAGAAGCCAGGATAGAAATGAAAGGACAGGAGAAAAAGCAATCCACAGAGGAGAAAGAGAAGGAAGAGTTGTCGCAGCCTTGTGCATATTCTATCCGAGCGCGGGAAAGGGAGCTGCAGGGCGTAGCCTTACGATACTGCCAAAGTACTTTATGTTGAATGTGTCTGGTCCTTTCCATCCAGGTTCTTTCATACATATAGCCGTGTTGCCTGGTTCTTTGTTAGCTATAAGGTCTTAAACCTCATGGATCCCGGCCATAGATCAACATGCTCTCTATCCTTCTTCACTGCACCTCACCACCTTAAGAGACTACTACTTATCCTAGACGCAGTTGCCTATCTCAAATTATGTAAGGTATCGTGTATGTAGATGTACGTGATTCTCACCCGCGTTGCGCGAGCGTAAAGTGGCGCTCAATCTAGAACAGACTACAACACTTAAACTCGGCATTCAGACTCGCTTAGAGAGGGCTGTGGCCAACCGGCAACTTTTACTGCGGATCCTTACTGAGACTAAGAACAGACATGGGGGCATCATCAGACACTATTCCACCCACATGGGTTCAATGGCCACCCTTGTCCCTTGATCGGTGCCGGATTTCACGCATGATTGTTCCCGCGACGGCGCCACGCTATATTGCCAACACTAGCTGTATGTAACAAGTGTAGCTAGGGTTCTCTTATCCTATAGTGTGAGTGCAAAAGATTCATGCACGTACATCTTTGGATCAGGAAAATGTTTGCGCCAAGAAAATCCAGCCGTTGCACCTAACTCTAAGGAGCCAAGGTCCCGAGGTCCTCGCTCTGCACCTTCCCGTCGACGCCTTCGGCGTCGCCGGTAAGGTCAATAGCTCCACCAATGACTCCATCAGCATCGGGCTCACAGCCGCAACCATGGAGATGTTACGAGTGTGCCCGATACGGCCTAGGGGGATATTCATTGAGCTTACTAAGCACGGCACGGCTCGGGTGCCTGATAGGGACTAGCGCCTTGGCAGCCCTGTTTTCCTCTTCCTCCTCAGACTTAACATTCTCTAATTCAATGCAACTTCAGCATGGATGATCTGAACTCGACTGGTGAGATGTCCAAGACATCGACCTCGATACGACTGCTGTAGTGGCGCCGCTCCTCTACATCGAAACTATCCAAAGCTAGGTGACATCTGCAACGTCGACCCTTTTCCGCTACCAAACTTTCTATGCATGTGTGATGGATTGGACCATTCATAATATTACTGTCGTCGTTGAGTGTTGCTCGCGCTAGCTCATCTTGGAGCGACGCCCATTGTCCTGAATTAACATTGCAAAAATCAAAAGCTTGTTTCTTGAATAATAATAATAAATAATACGAAAGTTTTCGATTATCGTTTCCCGTCGCTTGCATTTCCCAATTCCCATCGTTTGCATTAGAATAAGGTACTCCTCGTTGCCCACATCTGCCAAAACGTTTCTTTAGTGCATTCAAGCATCTTGACGATCTCCGCGCGCTAAGGGTTGACACACTTCAAATCTTGTTGCATCTGCATGTCTCTCACGTGCTGTTATTCTCCATGTTTCAAATTTCCTCTTGAGTAGTTTACTCGCGAATGAAGAGTGATGCCGTTGGAGGAGATCGGGAGTGCGAACCCTTCCATTGAGTAATGAAACAAAGGACTAGGATTGTAAAGGAACGGAGCATATATTATTAAAAAAGATCAAGATTGATAAGAAGCACACAGGCCGTCGAAAGAATTCTGCAATTCCAGAAAGTATAGAGTGGAATTGCTTCCATCACACTGGATCAGTAACTCGAGCAACAACTCCGACATTCACGATAATATCAGCGTCAAGATGTTCCTTTTTCAAGCTTTGACAACCGCTGCATGTCTTATGATGTTTGTCTCTGCAGGACGGATAGAGAACCGTCAAGGCCCCTTATCGGCCTTGCCGGCCTGCGCAAAGACGTGAGTCTTTACCTTCGGAGTGAGAGGCCCTCAACTGACTATTCTTCCTCGTTAAGCTCCAACATCAGTGTCTGCCCCGAAACATACTGTCTGTGCTCAAGCCTTGAGCTCGGCGAAGTTTTTCGAGGCACCGTTCCCTTTCTAGCAGAGGTCAATCAGACAGCCGCCTACGCAACCACAGAGGCAGGAGGTTGTCCCCTCACGGCTCCTGGATCGCTCGTTACGACGTCCTTGAAGACAGGCTCTGCTTGTGATCCTACTCCTGGACCGCCCGTCACGACGTCGCCGATCGTATCGCCCTCATCAACGACGAATCAAACCTCGTCGACGCAGCCTGTGAATTGGATGATCACGTACGTAGCTCCTGGGTGAAAGTGTTCCCGCGATTGACCGACGATCATCTTCCCAGGTCCACGAGCACCTGCTTGAGCAACGGCCACTACGCATCCTCGCTGACTCCATCCGAAACCTGTGGACCCTCTTTGACGGCACAGAACAACTGCGTTTTCTCAGTGTACGTCCGCTCTCCACCTCCATCGACCCCCCGTCCCATAAACACGCGCCAACCTCTAACAACCCCACAGTCCCATCCTCGGCCCCTCCCAAGACGGCGCGTTCAACGGCTGCAACTGCGTCAACAGCTGGGCCACCCCCGTCCCCACCTCCCCCACAGTCCGCATCGTGCAACCGTGGAGCGTGTGGCCCAGCTACCAAGCATGCGGCGGCCCCACCTGCCAAGTCATCCACTCCACCGCCCGCGGCACGCCCGGACTCTACTGCGACTGCGACGCCTTCATCAGCGAATACTCCCTGAGCACGCTGTACCAGAATCCGTGCTGGAACGTGCCGTACGCGACCACCGTCACGGGGACGTGTGCGTCGTCGTGAGTCTCCCCCACCCCCCACCCGCGACCTCGTCGCCCGACCGCATCCCACTGACGCCCCCCCGCGTTTTAGGATCGCGCGCGGACGCACCCACTGCGCCTGCACGCAAACGGGGACCAGCCTCTACCAAACCCAGTCCACGAGCTCGCAGGGGCCGTGTTCGAGCACGGAGTCTTGGGTGGTCAATACGTTCTTCGGGGGGAACATATGACGCGAGATCCTCATTGCTTCTTTAGCCGTTGGCATCATATAGTCAATAGCACGTACAATAAAATGACGTTGATCCGGAAGCGCGCCAACGAGAGAAAAGACGCTCTTGACGAATGGAAAGGGTGCTGTGCACGGGTCGAAGTGTCAATACCGAACAGTCAGATGCAGCAGGCGCGGGTTTTGCCTCGCCGAACGAAGATGGGGAAGCCATTTCAAGGACAAGATGGTCACAAGGAAGGGAGCTCACATCCATTTGCGGACAGCGTAGGTGTTTGAACGAGGGTCATTTTTTGAGTATTATCTAAATACACATCCTCAAAGTTCCATCCCCCAAGCCAGCGCTCTTGCGCCGCAGAGCAGTGAAGAATATCGTCATCTAGGACAATAACATGATGAATGCTCCACGGCGTGGTTTTCTCCACGCCCCCCCTCTCTCAAACAAGTACATAGAAGTATAATCTGGACGCCTTTTTCGACAAGGTCCATTGAAGGTCATGGTAGGGAAACGGTGAGTAGCATGGACAGTCCGTAGCGATGTATCTATCGCGCTTCGGATGAGAGATCCTTCGACATAAGAGACATTAAGAGTAAACAATAGTATTCCGCCCCGCGGCCCTCCGGATTAGATTTTACCGCCTGCGCCGACTCGCTTTCTGGGAGTGGCTAACCAGCCTTAAGTAGAATTTTTCCTCTACAATCACGATGATGAAAAGAAGCCGTTACGCCGTCGCTAGAGGTCTCGACGCCGACAAGGGACGCCGGTATAGTAAAGAAGTGGGTATCATGTCGTTAGATCGCTGAAAATGGCTGCAAAGCTTAGAGCAACGGAGGTTCTCTACTCGCGCCCAATCGGCCGAACAGGTGTTCCGGAGGTATTCGACCCATGTTGCTGGTCTTGTCGAAGTAGCTGGTTGGGGCTGGAGTGTAGCCCTCGTGCTTGCGTCTGTAGCGCTCGATGAGAATGCCAGCGACGACCAGCGAGAAAATGGCGCCCAGAGCGCAAGCAAGGGCAATGAGGACAACGAATCCAACGGCCATGTGACCACCTAAATGAATTTTAGCAAAGGGACTGGTTGGAGATGTGTTGAGGCATGAAGCTCACCTGCGTTCGGGAACGTGTTTCCGTTCGCGGAAAATAGTTTAGACAGGCTTCCTGGACCATTGCCGGAAGTGGACAGTATGAACGGAGTAAACGTGGTGCCGTTGAAGAGTGCGGCAGAAACATTACCAAAGGTAGGAAGATTCAACTGACCAGTCACAAGGAGGACCATGTTTTTTGCGACGAGGTCACTGTTCTCATGATTCTTGCCTAGTTGAAGAACCGACAGACCTAAGATTGTGGTCTCCTTCCCTAAAGAGTCCCCGATGGACCTGAACTGGGTGCCGTCGTACTTCATAAGAAAGGCAGATCCATTAGTGCTTTTACCGGCAACCCAGAACGTATAAGCAACGTTATCTGCAGGTCCAATTGCTGTCACGGGTCCTGGAACGTCGCTGGCGGCACCAAGAGCTGTCCATTCGGTGTTGGAGGCGTCGTAGGTAGCTAGAGATGTGGCATTGTTGTTGATTGTCAGGTTTCCACCGGCAAGCAACTGGTTGTCTCCTTGCCAAGCGAATGCGGAGACACTCCCGCCAAGCTCATTCCCTGGCTGATTCCAAGCCCCGTTCCGGAAAACGCAGACAGCAGGACAACCCAACGATCCTGCCGTGGCGAAATTGCCGCCAACGTAAATCTCTGGTTTATTTGGCCGTACAGTGATCGCATTCACAGCAACGTCGATGCCCCCAAAGGCCGGCGGTTGAGGGTATGAATAGTCTGCTAATTCCATATCATAGACGATGAGTCCATTGACAGGAGCATTATTGACGGTTCCAGACACTGTCCCGCCAGCATACAGAGCGGTGCCGGTCGTTGCGAGAGCGAGGAAGGTTGAGTCTGAATCCAGGCCTACGGGTAATCCAGAGACAATGCCAGGTTTGCTGCCAGTATTGTTCAGGAAAGCGAGATTGTCGATTGCAGTACCATTGGTTGCGGTCGCTGTGAAAGCTCCTCCGAGGACAGTTACGTTCACGCCGGCGTTGGCATAGAAGAGGCCCGTCACTACACCAGTGGTGTTTTGTCCGCTGATAGCTCTTTTGCGGGTCACTGGCCCGATCTGTTGGCGCTGAATGCCCACTTTGAGAGAATTGATGGCGAGAGGATTTTGTGTGAGAGAAACTGCGTCTTCAGCAGACAAGTCTTGTGAAGACAGTGTCCCTGCGAGTAGAGTTGCGCTTCCAGTCACATTTGTCATCGCACTTAGCTGACCAGATATCGCAGGAGACTGGAGATTCAGATTCTGCAGCCAGTTCTGTCGTGTAGGTACCCAGATAGCAAACCCCGCCACCGGAACCGCTTTACTCGACCCTGTAGCCAGTATCTGATCGAAGAATCCGTTGACAGATACGCAGACTTCTGGCTGATCGGTTGTAACATTGACTTCCAGCGTGACTACCGAGTCAACAGCTCCGCTGACGCCGGCACCGAGCGCTTCCCACGTTTGGCTTGTAGTATTGTATATTGCGACGTTGTTCAACCCAGGTACACTTCCGTTCATGGTGTTCGTAAAATTACCTCCAATAAACAGCAAATCGGCGTATGGTATCATGCTGGATACCTCGGCATTGAGGCCGCCATTTGGCAAAGCTGTAGAATTGCCATTTCCGATCGAGAAGATGTTTTCGAAGCCAACATTCTGGTTTGAAAAATTACCGGCAACGTACGTAGCATTGTTCAGTACCTGGATGGTAGTAATGGTGGCTCCTGCATTTAAGCCCATGCCTGCACTATCAATGACAGAACTCGAGAAATTGCTCTCAGTACTGTTGGCATTAGGATCGAATTCGTATAGACCATTCAATCCACCAGTCGAGTCCGTGAGATTGAACTGGACTCGTTGAGCCACAATAGTGACGCCGTCCTGTTGTCCAGATAAAGCTGCGAGTGTCACAGTAGGTCGGAAGCTATCGCTGCTCGCATCGACTGGCCCTTGATATATCACGTCGTATTTGTCATAATTGTTGGTTTGATAGATGTTCATCTGCGTCGATGGGCCTGAAGCGGTTTCTGCGGCATAGATACCTGTGACATTGACGATGCCGCGGGTATCGCAAGTGTTGTCTTGTATACAGCCTGGGGTAAACATGGTAACGGTATAGTTACCTTTCTGTTTGATGTCTGGCTCAAAAGTTACCATGACACCATCTGTGCTAACGCCTGGCCCGACAAGATTTGCAGTTAGGTATTCTGAATTGCTTTGCAACGATGGCGTTACCGTCCATGGACCAGTGGCAGTAGAATTCGAGCCGTATCGGATGTTCGCGCAGCTCGGTTCGTTAGACGTATTGACGGCAAAAGCAAAGATATCTGAAAGTGTCAGCGAACTCTTCAAGTGCTAATGATGACCGAATTTACCATTCTGGAAAAGCTCAATTCCATCAAGCCCACCTCCTTGGCCGTACCAGGCGGAAATATCAATCCGGAATGCACTCATACCGACGGTATTGATGAATCTAAAATCCTGGTATGGCACTGATGTCTGTGATGACAAAGGACATAGAGCATCACAGTGCCCTTCCACACCGGTCTCGGGGTCTGTGTAGGTGAAGTTCATGATGCCGTCGATTGGTATGGCTGTGAAACGGAATGTTTGCGTCCCTCGACCATTTTGGTGGGTGTTCCATATCCTCAGCAAGCTTGGCTCGTACCCAAAATTCATGTCGGCTCTCCACCACCCAGGAGAATTATCTTCCAGGAGCCACGTGTTCCCGGGTCCATCGTCACTGTTCGTTTTACAAATGATATTTGATGGATTGTCGAAGCCGGGTGTGCTCGAATTGGATGATGACGAAATATTGGCGGAGGCGATGTTGATGACTTGCTGGTCAAGCTGCTCGGGCATGACTGTGGTCGAGTTCCCAAGTCCTGTAAACGACCCGCCGAAAATAATATTCCCATTGGATTCCTTGATGATCGAGTTCACTGGTCCATTAAAGCCCTCAAAGGGCAAAGTCGCCCATCCAGACATTCCAACCCAAGCAACGGCGTTCGTTATATTTGGGCCCGAGAACTGACCACCAACGTAGACTGTATTGGTGTCTTGATCACAGAGAAGTGCATTGATCGTGCCAGTAAGGCCATCCAGGGCGATAATGTTCCCAGACGTGACATCGTACATTGCAGCACCCGCCGCCTTTACGCCACCCAACTCAGTGAAATTGCCTCCGACTACTACCCCTGATAGTTTTCCACTCGACATGACGAAAGGACACAAGGCCTTGATGTACCCGTCCGCGGCGGCCGTCGTGGCAAAGTCTCCATTAGGTAGTTGTGTGATGAGCGATTGCGTGCCATTAGTCGTGAAGGCATTCTCCGATTGCTGCTGGTAGGTGAATAATGATATCGAGTCAAAGTCACCTGTGAGCGCGACTTGACCTAATTTCGAGAGGTCGAGGTCTGGAGCTGGGACAGGCGTGTAGTTGACTCCTTGCGTCGGCCGAATCAGAGTCATGATCGGCCACAACTGTATGAGAAACGCGAATTCAGCGGCCGCCGGGCCAAAGAATGCGGAGAGCCTCATCGGTCGCCAACACGGGTCAATGGAGAAGTGGTGGTTGTGATGCCAGGTTTGCGCGATCGATGTTCAGGGGGGGCTGGGGTGAGGTAAAGTGTGCATTGATTACGTGTAGGGTGAAAAGAGCGACAGTGAACCAGTGCACTGTGTCTCACTTTCAAACTTGTCGGCGTGGAGTAAGGAGAAATTAGTCGTGGTGTAGACGTTGGTGTCGTGATGTTGTGAAGAAAAGGGAGCTTTGAGGGAAGTGAGGAGTAGGTAGCTAGGCTTAGGGATTCTTGTTCAATTTTTGCATTTTTTTGCGATGCCGGCCGACCTTTTCCTTTAGATCTGCGCCTAATGGAATGGTCGACCGTAGACTAGTTGATGATTATATTGCGCCAACACCAATCGCGATGCAAGATTCCGTCCGTCCCTTCAATTTGACTAACAATGTATGAGAGGAAATTGCGCGCCCTACGTGCCACATGGTCATGTCGTATTTGGACTGTTTCCATTACCAACGTTATCATTAGGTGCTCCTCTCTACCTCGTAGGCCAGATGAGCTGTTATGGCCTGTGGTTTTGGTCAGAGTCGAAGCATTCTTAAATCGTTGATACCCGGGGAGTTTTCAGAAGATCCCACTATTTCGACGCTACTTAACGTGGGCTGACTTGGCCTGTCCTCCTTCCGTCGAACCTTCAATCCTCCTTCCTCTTTAAGGTGGTACTGACGCACGCGTGAGTCCCGACGCTGCAAGGTCCCGGTTGCCTATTGGCGAGGAAGACGCAGGACCTCGAACAGTCGATTGGGCTTCCGGCCACCTGGCTAGGAGGCTAGGTACCCACTCTGGCATGCGCTCTTGATGATCAACCTACCTGCTCGACCTACCGACGCCTAGACTCAAAGTACAGATAGGTAGTCACGCTGCAGGCATGAGCATTAACCCATCATCATCATCAACCGAGTACCAGGGAGATGCACTATGAACAAATCGCGTAAAGGACAATCATTATCCATCGGTCACCGAATTACTTCTATATCCGCGTGTGCCTTCCGTCGTCGCTTGCTTGGTCTCTTTGCTCTGACTTCCTCGACAACATGCAATGCCTTCCCTTCATCCTCCAACTCTCTTTTCAAGTTGATCGGGGTCATAATCTCCGCTTTGATGTGCATCTCCGCGACAACTTTTATATCTTCTTCTTCATTTATCTCCTTCACCTCAGTTTTGGTGGTAAGTCTTTCTGAGAACGCTCTTAGATCCGCTGTGAACAATACGCTGTGAGCCCAGCCAGCCTCTTTACCCCAGAGACTCCGGAATTTGTCACCAACAGCATCATAGGTGGCTTTTGTCAGACTGCTGTTCTTCCCTTTGCCGAATCTGTAGTCGCGCTGAGCAATTTGCCAAACTTGATTGGCATCATCAGTAAAAACGAAAATAAAGTCAATACAAAAAGAAACGAGTGAGAAGTCATACCATGTGTATCAACAGGAACGGCTTCTCCCCATCCGAGACCCATAAGGCAAACGCAGTCGGCAACTTTAGGCCCCACACCTTGTAAGGCCAAAAGCTCTTCGTGAGCCCTGCGATATCCCTCCCTTCCATCCGGCAGCATCTCACCAGCATCGGAAGGCTTCGCACCGAGGATAGGGCTTTCAGGATTTCTCAGACTGTCCAGCCAGCCAAGCCCATGCTCTTCTGCCACCATGACTGCTGTCCGATGCAAGTACTTTGCTCTATAACCAAACCCTAGCAGCCGGAGATGAGCTTCAACGCCAGGGGCTGTGAGTGCAGAAGGCGCGGGCATGTCATGGAATGTTTTTGCGCCGACATGGCCAACTTCAGGTCCATAGTGGAGGCACAATTTCTCCATCTGCAGTCCATGACTTGTGTTAGAAGCATGAAGAACTTTATCTAAGCAGCCTGACGTACCATCTGGGATATCCTTATTATATTGTTATTGCTGCTACAAATAAAGCCAATCAATGCCTCCCAAGCATCCTGCCTCAGTATTCGCACGCCGGTGAATTTTGGAGCTCTCTTTTTGAAGTTCGCATCTGCTGTCGACCATTGCTCGTACAGTTCCGTCAGATTCGGACCAAGATTCAGGTAATGATGCACCAAGGCTTCTGTGTCATCGTCTTCGAGCGAGGAAGCTGCCGTCGGCGTCGACGCTGAGGAGGGAGGCGTCAATGGAGCCATGGCGTCTCCGGGAAAGATAGCTTTATAGTGCAGATGTGTAGAGTCCTGGCGCAAGGAAAGTATACGCCCATGAAGAGCACAAGACCAGACATCGTCTTCTGACTTTCTCCACCTAAATCCATGATCAATGTGGAGATGAATAGGATATCTGGACTACATACCTGAAGGATTGTCCACAGCGCAGTGTCGTGTCCAGGCAAAGCTCTGCCAAACCCACAGGTATTTTTCGCCATTGCAGCCCACGCGTTCTATTAGCCATGATGTTGTAGGTCACTAAGGTAGGTCTCAGCAATCACAGTGAAGTGCTTGGAGTAAATCGCGAAAACACGCCTAGCGCGTCCGTAAGTGACTCGAGCGATGGATTTAAATTGATGTCCTGTCCTGTTGCTATCAATTGTTAGCCTAGAAATTTGCGAACCACCACCAGCTTCCTCCCGCTTGGTGCTTCAGCTTGAGAAGGATTGGCCTTCGCCTTGTTCTCCTGCCCGGCAAATACTCTTCAGCAACGAGCTCTTGACCTGCACCTACTAGTCTTGTATGACAAGGGAAACAGTTGCAACTCAAGAAATTACACAACGTCCGCAAGATGAACGGCGACAGCTACTCGTCAAGAGGCATGGCAACAAACGCCCTACCAAGGATTCGCAAACATGAGACTGATACACATAATCCTATGAGTGCAGATTCGGGCAGACACGGCTCATCTAGAGACCACTACGTAAGCTCCATAACTCTTGTCCGAGCCTCACCTTACTCACAGATACCGTGTATCCAGTCCTCAAGAGATGATCGTCGAGATAGAGATAGAGACCACCACCGAGGTGGTGACAGAAGACGCTCGAGATCTCCCCGACATCGAGACTCGAGACGCCGCGAGCCTGATGTAGACTCGTACTCCTCTAGTCGTGACTATCGAGCGCGTGAACGTGAAGACCGCTACGGTCGAGAAGGCACACGAGATGATAGGGCATGGGACCGGGATAGGGGGGACAGAGGTGCCAGAGGCGACAGGGAAGACAGAGGAATGTCGAGGCGTGATGCTAGGCGTGACGATTATGACCGCCCTCCACGGAGGGAAAGAGATCTTTTTGAGGGACGCATAGACCGAGGGCCTGGTGCCGGGGGCCGTGGAGGGCCCCAACGAAGCGATCGTGATGAATTTGCAATGCAAATGGGAGGCAGGGATAGGAAGAAGAGCGCCAGTCCTCCACCAAAGAAGAAGGAGCCTACACCTGATCTGACTGATACTATACCCATCACTGAGAGAAAGAGGAGATTGACGCAATGGGACATCAAGCCACCTGGCTACGAGAATGTCACGGCAGAGCAGGCAAAACTTTCAGGTAAGTGTTTACGATCTCAAGCGATCAATGACGTTGGAACTAACACGCAATGAAGGCATGTTTCCACTGCCAGGCGCACCTCGTCAGCAGCCGATGGACCCAAGTCGATTGCAAGCTTTCATGAATCAGCCAAGTGGCTCCGCTGGCAACGCAGCGCTGAAACCATCAAATGCTCGCCAGTCGAAACGCCTGTTCGTTCACAATCTTCCCTTCTCTGCTACCGACGAAGGCATTATCAATTTCTTCAATCTGCAGCTCAATGGACTCAATGTCATATCCGCACCAGACCCTTGCATATCAGCACAAATCTCGAAGGATAGGACATTCGCACTGTTGGAGTTCAAGAACCCCACCGATGCTACCGTTGCTTTAGTATTGGACGGCATCAAAATGGAAGACAATGACAACATGGAGACCTCCAACGGCACCGCAAATGGCAGCTCTCAAGGTATTTCAGTCCGGCGGCCTAAAGACTATATCGTACCATCCATTGTTGAGGACGAGGAGTACGAAGAGGGCGTGGTTTCGGCTGTGGTACCTGACACGCCAAACAAGATCAGCGTGGCAAACCTCCTTCCAAGCCTAGCGGACGAACAAGTAATGGAGCTTTTGACAGCCTTCGGACCACTGAAAGCCTTTGTCTTAGTCAAAGATAGTAGTACCGAGGAATCTAGGGTAAGTCATGTGTACGCTGTCATCATTCATAACTAACGGCCCCCTAGGGCATTGCCTTCTGCGAGTACGTCGATCCCGCTGTCACAGACAATGCGGTCGATGGCCTCAATGGTATGGAGCTTGGAGACACGCATCTCAAGGTTACGAGAGCTAGTATTGGAGTCACTCAAGCTGCTGGACTTGAGATGGGTGTCAATGCAATGTCTATGCTTGCGGGCACGACATCGAATGACCTTGATGAAGGTCGAGTCCTGCAATTACTCAACATGGTCACACCAGAAGAGCTCATTGACAATGAGGACTACGAAGGTATATCGGATTACACAACTTTTTTACCGACAAGTGACTAATATGTGTTAGAAATCTGCGAGGACGTTAAGGAAGAGTGCGACAAGTACGGCGAAGTGCTTGAGATGAAGGTTCCAAGGCCCAGTGGTGGAAGTCGGCAGTCAAATGGTGTTGGCAAGATTTACGTCAAATATGACACTCCGGATTCTGCACGTAAGGCCCTGCAAGCACTGGCTGGCAGGAAATTCGCAGACCGAACAGTGGTTACCACCTACTTTTCTGAAGTAAGTCTGGCGCCTGCCTTCTACGGCCGCAAATGAAACGCTGACCCATCTGTAGGAGAATTTCGAGGTCGGCGCTTGGTGAGAATGGCGGAGAATGAGGTAAACAGTTTCTTTCATACGGCGGCTATGAGGCCAGGGTTCTCAGCATGCTATTGCATCTTCCAGTCTTTCAAGTCACCGTCCAGATCAAAACTTCCTGGCGGTGCTGCCTCCGCGCATTGTATTTATACTATATCTAGCCGAGAAAGAACATCAGGAGGAAAAGTATTGCATTGAGAGATCTTTTCCAGTCTCACTGACTCTCCGTAGATGATATCACCCAGTAATTGTCAGTATGTCTTCATTTCTGCAATACAGGTCCGAATAGGCTCCGTCTTCCCTGGAGTCACAACACTCTTTGCGGACATATGGTATTCCTAGCTTCGATATTTCAGACCAGCTTACGCAGTAATGGAATATTGACTATTCATACACGGACGAGGGGAGTACTCGTAAGATATTCACTAGTCTCAGTAGGGTTAAGCTTCGGTTAAGATCCACTTTAATTGTTTAGTGCCGGATACGTAAGTAAGGTATTGCCGTTTTTTCAAGCTCGACAGTGACTCAACCTCACACAAAGCAGCTTCTACTCTCCTTAATCTCTGTTAACCCTCCCTCAGAGGACAGGACAGCAGTTCAACAATTTCTCAACATGTCTGACGCCGACTTTGCTGCAGTCAAGAAGTTGCAAGCGGAGCGCAACGCTGTAGCGGCAGGAAAGAAAGGTTCAAAGACTTTCGACCCTTCCAACCAGCGAACTGACGTATCGACGAAGGCTTCCCTGACTGAGAGCTTCGATACGGAACTCTACGATCGAAATGGAGGAGATAGGTTTGCTGGCTATGACACTTCGATAGCTGTGGATGGGGACGATGACTTGCCGGGTGCAAACGGGGACGACGGGAGTAGGAGGCTTGTCGGGCAGTATACTGCCACGAATGCACAGATGAATGAGTTTGCTCATGGAGGAGGAGTTGAAGAAGAGGATATACTACAAGGCCGAGAAAGGCAGGCTACGATCGCCTCTAGACAGACCGATTATGAGCGCAAAGGTCGACTGGCGCGAGGCCCACTCACCCCAACTCGCGCAGATCCCTTCGCCGCAAATCGCCAAGCAGGAGTTGAAGACCAAGGTCAAACCTACCGTGAGCTTATGGCCGCAAGAGATCTGGAGAGGGAAGAAGAACGTGTGAAGAAGCTCATCGCAGACAAGCAGGCGAACGGAGAGAATGGTGTCGTTGAGCATCAGGCCACGCTCCGACAAGAGGATAGCAGCGACAAAGAGAACAAAGAGGCCGGTTCAACAGTCACAGTGGCCTCTGGGAGGAAGCGCAAACAGCGTTGGGATGTAGCAGGGGAAGGTACACCTGCTCCAGAGATGGCCGACATGGCCGACTCCAAAACCAAACGATCTCGATGGGATCAGACGCCAATGCCTGGAGAGATGGCTGTTGATGCCACTCCTCGACGCTCACGGTGGGATCAGGCGCCATCTCTTAGTGACGCCACTCCAGTCGGTCAACAGGGCTTAGCAACTCCCATGCATCCATCGCAGTCAGGCGCTGTCATGATGCCCACCACATTCGGGACTGATATATCGTCCCGGAATGCGCCCTTATCAGATGAAGAGCTTGACATAATGCTACCAAGTGAGGGCTACAAGGTTTTGGATCCACCACCAGGTTATGCACCAATAAGAACACCTGCTCGAAAACTCATGAGCACACCAGCGCCTGTATCGAGCTCCACTGGCATCGGAGGCTTCATGATGCAAGAACCAGAAAATGCTCGAGCCATGGGCAAACAGCTACCGACGGAGATCCCTGGAGTTGGCGATCTTCAATTTTTCAAAGCCGAGGATATGGCGTATTTTGGCAAGCTGGTTGACGGTGGTGACGAAAATGCCATGTCAGTCGAAGAGCTCAAGGAGAGAAAGATCATGCGTCTTCTACTCAAAGTCAAAAATGGAACACCACCCATGCGCAAGACCGCGCTTCGGCAGCTGACGGACAATGCCCGTCAATTCGGTGCCGGCCCTCTTTTTAACCAAATTCTTCCTCTACTTATGGAAAAGACGCTCGAAGATCAAGAACGACATTTGCTCGTGAAGGTCATCGACCGCGTCTTATATAAGCTCGACGACCTCGTCCGTCCGTATGTTCATAAGATTCTCGTCGTCATAGAGCCGTTACTCATCGATCAAGACTACTACGCTCGTGTCGAGGGTCGCGAAATTATCTCAAACCTCAGCAAAGCAGCTGGTTTGGCCCATATGATCAGTACTATGAGGCCCGACATAGATCATGTTGATGAGTACGTGAGAAATACCACGGCCAGGGCTTTTGCCGTTGTTGCCTCGGCTCTCGGCATACCAGCTCTGCTTCCTTTCCTTCGTGCTGTGTGTAGAAGCAAGAAGTCATGGCAAGCTAGGCACACAGGCGTCAAGATCGTCCAGCAGATCCCAATCTTGATGGGATGTGCTATCCTCCCTCACCTCAAAGGACTGGTGGATTGTATCGGCGACAATCTTAATGATGAGCAAGCCAAGGTCAGGACTGTTACAAGTCTGGCAATCGCTGCACTTGCCGAAGCTGCCAATCCTTACGGTATCGAAAGCTTCGACGATATTCTCAATCCCCTCTGGACAGGTGCAAGGAAGCAACGGGGTAAAGGCTTAGCTGGGTTTCTCAAAGCCGTTGGCTACATTATCCCCTTGATGGACGAGGAATACGCCAACTACTACACAAGCCAAATTATGGAGATTCTGCTCCGAGAATTCTCATCGCCAGATGAAGAGATGAAGAAGGTCGTACTTAAAGTTGTGTCCCAGTGTGCAGGCACAGATGGCGTGACTGCCGGCTATCTCAAGGAGCATGTCCTTACCGAGTTCTTCAAGAGTTTCTGGGTCCGCCGAATGGCTTTGGACAAGCGAAATTACCGACAAGTAGTTGAGACAACTGTAGACCTCGGACAAAAAGTTGGAGTCAGCGAAATTGTGGAGAGGGTGGTGAACAACCTAAAAGATGAATCCGAGGCCTACCGAAAAATGACCCTTGAGACAATTGAGAAAGTCATTGCAGGTCTAGGTGCGGCAGACATCGGCGAGAGACTTGAAGAGCGTTTGATTGACGGTGTACTCCACTCGTTCCAGGAGCAAAGCGTTGAAGATATTGTAATGCTCAATGGCTTTGGTACTGTCGTCAACGCCCTTGGCACTCGATGCAAACCCTATCTGCCCCAGATCGTCAGCACTATCCTATGGCGGCTTAATAACAAGTCGGCCACCGTCCGCCAGCAGGCTGCTGATCTAATATCCAGGATCGCTATGGTCATGAAGCAATGTGGTGAAGACGCTTTGATGGGTAAGCTGGGTATCGTGTTGTACGAATACCTAGGAGAGGAGTATCCCGAAGTGCTAGGTTCAATACTCGGTGCTCTGCGTTCGATTGTCACCGTCGTTGGGATCAACTCTATGCAGCCACCCATCAAAGACCTTCTTCCACGTCTAACACCCATCTTACGTAATCGGCACGAGAAAGTACAAGAGAACACCATTGATTTGGTAGGCCGTATCGCTGATCGTGGGCCCGAGAGTGTCAACGCCAGAGAATGGATGAGGATCTGTTTTGAACTGCTCGACATGCTCAAAGCGCACAAGAAGGGTATCCGTCGTGCAGCCAACAATACCTTTGGTTTTATTGCCAAAGCTATTGGACCACAGGATGTACTTGCTACGCTGCTCAATAACCTTCGAGTTCAAGAACGGCAGTCTCGTGTCTGCACCGCTGTAGCCATCGGTATCGTTGCCGAAACCTGTGCACCATTCACCGTTCTTCCAGCCCTGATGAACGAATATAGAGTTCCTGAACTCAACGTGCAAAACGGGGTATTGAAATCGCTTAGTTTTCTCGCTGAATACATAGGGGAGATGAGCAAGGACTACGGTATGTTCGGAAACCATTTTCCCCATCAATCCTACTCCGAATGTTTCCCTCCCTATGAAGCCCATTGCTGACTTTAGATCCCGTCTAGTCTATGCCATTACTCCTCTTCTCGAGGACGCTCTTACAGATCGCGATCAAGTCCATCGCCAGACGGCGGCTAGCACTGTTTCGCACATTGCCCTGGGTGTGGTAGGCATGGGGTGCGAAGACGCCATGCTGCACCTGTTGAACCTTCTTTAGTAAGCATTTTCCTTAATTTCCTCCCGTTCGTCGAAGCCTTCTCGTTCGAACAGCGCTGACACGGAAATCTACTAGCCCGAACTTGTTCGAAACATCTCCTCACGTCATCGACCGTATAGTGGATGCTATATCTGCAATCAGAGTGGCAGTCGGAGCTGGATTGGTGATGAATTATGTATGGGCCGGGCTATTTCATCCCGCTAGGCGCGTCCGTCAACCATACTGGAGGTTGTACAACGACTCATACGTCGGCGGGGCCGATTCCATGGTTCCGTACTTCCCCAACCTACCGAACGAAGATCACATGAACCGTCATGAGCTTGCAATCGTGCTATAAAGAGGCTTCGGCGGTTGAAATGGATGCAGGAGAAACGAGGGTGCGGGTGCGGGAGTTCGGGGTCAGGCCCGTAAGCAAGGATCGGATGAGATGGTAGAGTAGCCGGCAGAGATGCATCAGACCCTGTCATCATCCGGGAGGTATCTTGCATGACAGGATGATGAAGGGTGAAGGTGTTTGCGGATGGCGCATGCAAAATCCAATCCGAATCCAATTCGCTGATGTCCAGAAGGGTCCCTCGGTTGCCTTCTGTCGCTATATGTTGTACACGGTCATTCTACCTTCCACTTTGAGAGGGTTGCGAGCCGTGTTTTCGCTTCGGGATGAGGATGTCGTCAATGATAATAATCTAAATCATTAACAACGTTAACATTGGCAAACGGGCAGATGTTGGGCGTGAAGGTGGGGTCGAACTTGCCTCGGTAGAGTATTAGGTACGAGTAGAGTACTTGGAGCCCGCATTTGGTTTGTGCCCCGCACTCGCATCATCCCATCTTCCCTTCCAGTTCATCTGCATCACGAAAGAGATGAAACTTGTGCAATCGGTCCGTTGCAAATGTGTCCGGCCGAGTAATCAAGGCAGCAGCAGCCTCTGATCTAGGCAAAGAGCTGTCAGCAAGGTCCTTGCCGACCCTGGGCATCATCATTCGGTTCTTCAAGCCTCTCCAGCTATTGAGGTGCTCTGACCACGCACGGCATCTGCGCAAGATGAGATGCGGAGACGACGCGGGGAAACCAAGAAATCTAATGCAATGCAAGACGTGAAGCTGCCGCTGTGATGACGTCCGGCCGCGATTCTCATTTCTCAAAATACCATACGCTGTACTCTACTTGACAGCCTCGTCAAAGGATCAACTTCACCATCCTTTACACAAGTACACATGTACACAAGATGTACCTCTTTTCTTTCATATCCCTCATCGCCTGTGTGCATTATGCATTAGCGCAGAGTTCAACGTCGTTGTACGTAGAGCCTTCCGTGCCGACAGGTACACCAATACTGGGAGACTACAATGGCCCTTTGCGGCCACAGATTCATTACAGCCCGCCAATTGATTTCATGGTGAGTCGATGCAGACCTGCATCCC
Organism: Platismatia glauca; assembly: GCA_963556305.1. NCBI lineage: Eukaryota > Fungi > Ascomycota > Lecanoromycetes > Lecanorales > Parmeliaceae > Platismatia > Platismatia glauca. The sequence continues at coordinate 1,434,549 of OY745765.1, read as the reverse complement.
GGCTCCGTTCGCTTTCAACCTTACCGAGGGAAATCTTGAATGGCACGGGAAGGATGTTTCGCCTCTTCGAATATTAAAGCGTAAGAGTCCAACTTGGCGCGCTCTCTAACAGAGTGATAGAACGATCCCAATGGCATGTTCTTGGATGCAAATGGTACCTACCACCTCTACTATCAGTGTAAGTGCCGTCCCCAGATGCGCCGATAGGGCCAGCATTGAATGGATCTTCAGATAACCCAACGGACATTGTGGCCGGTAATCAACATTGGGGCCATGCTACTTCTCGAGATTTGTACACCTGGGAGAACCAGAAGATCGCCATATACCCAGGCGCGGAAGGCGAAGGCATCTTCTCTGGCTCTGCAGTCATCGATGTGAACAACACGAGCGGTTTCTTTCCAAATCAGACCAATGGCGTTGTCGCGATGTACACATTGAACACGGCGCAGGAAGAGGTACAGGATATCGCGTACTCCACAGATGGCGGCTACACATTCACCAAATACGCCAATAATCCCGTCATCTCAATCAATAGCACCCAGTTCCGGGATCCAAAAGTGCTGTGGTATGCACAAACGAAGTCATGGGTTGCCGTCATTTCGTATGCTCGAGACTTTGTTATTGGCATTTTTACATCTCCCAATCTCATCGATTGGACGCACGCCTCCAATTTCAGCCATGCCGGGCTTCTAGGTCTTCAGTATGAGTGCCCAAACCTTGTGTCCCTGCCAATGCTCAAAAACGCTTCTCTTGCCGAACCATTGGATCCTTCAAACTTTGCTTCGACGGATGAAATGTACATCTTGCAGATCAGCCTCAACCCAGGAGGTCCTCAGGGTGGTTCAATCTCTCAGTACTTTCCTGGCACGTTCAACGGCACTCATTTCACCACTGTAGACGCAGCTACCCGGCTGACAGACTTCGGCAAAGACAACTACGCTGGTCAGTTCTTTTACAACATTCCAGCAACGTCACCCCAGATCAGCATCGCTTGGGCTAGCAACTGGGAATACGCGCAACTGGTCCCCACCGGGCCTCTCGAGGACTTCCGCTCTTTCATGACCGTTCCGCGTATGAATGTGCTCGCCAACACCACCCTCTCCGAATATACCCTCCTTTCCTACCCCTACGACTACTCCTCCCTCTACACCACCCCGACCTCCTTAGCCAACTCCACCCTCGCCAATACCTCTCTCCTCTACGATTACTCAACCACTGTCCCCAGCGGCGCTCTCTCCTTCTCCATGAACATCTCTTCCATCCCCGCCGCTAACGCAACCGGCACCGCCAACTTCACCTTCCTGTCCTCTGTGACAGGCGAGTACGTCCGCGGCGGGGTGTTCCTCAACGGCGGGAATGGAGGCGACACGCCGTTTTGGTTGGACAGAAGCCACACCTACGGCTTCTCGAACCCCTTCTTCACGGACAAGTTCAGCACGAGCCTGTGGCGCGATCCCGATACGCAGGACTTTAGGATGCTCGGGGTCCTGGATCGGAGTATCCTGGAGGTTTTCGTCGGCAGTGGGGAAAGGGTGGGGACGGTGATTTTCTTCCCGGAGGGAGTGCTGGACACGGCTGTGCTGGGGACTAGTGGTTTGAACCCTGGGGTCGAGGTTAGTGTGGAGGTGTATGGACTGCGGAGCACGTGGGCTGGGGGGGAGGGCGGGAATGCTACGGTGACGAAGAGGGATCCGGGGCAGGTGGTGCGGAGGGACAATCTGGGACACTTGGGTTACGCGTGATTCGTCCAGCTTGTGTGGTCGTCGTGGAGATTATTATTGGATGACTTGGGTTCCTGGTATTTGCAATGCTCAGACACGTACATAGCGTCGACGGCACAAAAGAATTGTATTGAAAATCTTGCACAACACGTTCACGATCAAAGCCTGCAATGCAGAATCTCATTCATGCTACGAGCCTCATGTGTTCTGCCGGCCTTTTCCTTTGCATGAGGAACCTCCATCTCTCAACTCGGACACGATGCGTTCAGACGGCACTCTTCCACCCGTCAGCGACCGCTCTCCCATCGGCTGGCAGGGTATACGTTTCAGGAGGCTCGGCCCTACAGCCGAGACATTTCCCGCCCTCGGCGCCCGTCGATGGCCGATCTGCAACGCCGTCAGCATGTCTGCAATTCATCCTGCAGCTGCAGCAACGAGAGTGCACGAGCGAGCGGGAAGGATCAGAAGTCCGGTTAGATCATCGAGCGGGTAAATGCTCTGACATAAGAGGTACCAGAAAATATTGTGTAGTTTGGAATATCATCATGTGGTTGCTCGGAGGGAGGTGTTGCTGGGGGTTGGGAGAGGGTAGAACGTACCTGTGCCTGTCGTTGCCGGGGAAGGGTCGCTGTTGCTGGAGGTGGGGGTGGCGTTGGTGGTTTAGGGGGTGAGGGCGGGGTTTGGAGAGCACGGGTCGGTTGTGGTCGATCAGTGAAATGCCGGAATGGTCGAGCTTGATCGGGATTTCGAGGATTGTGGTTGTTGACGGTCAGCCTTCCGCTAGGGCATCTAGAGTCCAGGGGTTGGTTCTGTGGGATGGCCAGAGCGTTGTTCCGAGAGGACGAGCGGTGATGTTTGGTATTCCTTCTGCAAGGCAACGGTCTGAGCAATGAGACAGCCTAAGGGGGATCTCGGAAGACTTTGTGTTCCGGGAACATGTCTCGCGCCCCGCAGAGTGGTCCGCATCAAGAAAAGGTTGATCCGGAGATGTACTCTACAGACTAGCTATGAAGATTCCGGAGTCAGCTTTTCCCTTTCGGGGTGGAATAATGAGCGACGAGATAGTCCGAAGGGGTACTGAGAGCCTTTGTGCTCCCGGTACATGGCTTGCAAGCCGCAAAGGGAACGTGTCTAGAGAGTGAACACTCCAAAGCCATGTCTCTAGACTCAGTATTTGGTTCAGAAGAGGAAACATGCACTTCGAAAAGATGCACCGAAAGGTTGCGCTCTGCTGGCGTTCTGAACCCTAGTGCATCTTGGGAAATGCTGATACTCTTCTTGATGAAAATGAGCCAGCAAGCTGAGGTATCCAGCAGCTGACGACGGCGTTGTGCGTAGAAAACAACGTTTCCATGACGAAGGAGTTGCAGAAGTTTTTTGATGCACCACACCACTCAACGTCGGAACCCGCACTCGCTAAAACTCACTAGCGCAACTCTTGGCACCCACCACCGATCTTCAACTCAACTTCTCACGATCAACTACAAACGACAAACCGCAATCATGGGTCGCCTTCACAGCAACGGCAAAGGCATATCTGCCAGCGCGATCCCCTATTCACGTACGCCCCCGCCCTGGCTTAAGGTTACGCCTGAACAGGTTGTCGACCAGATCTGCAAGCTCGCGAAAAAGGGAGCGACGCCGAGCCAGATTGGTGTCGTGTTAAGGGATTCTCATGGAGTAGCGCAGGTCAAGGTCGTTACTGGTGAGTGTGTTATCTATCCTGAGGAAGAAATGGGATGGGTGCGATTGGGTTGAATGGAGTTCGAGAGGGAAGTGAGGACTAATGTGATGTGCTGGTGTAGGTAATAAGATCCTGCGCATACTCAAGTCGAATGGTATGGTGTACACATCTTGAAAAAGCGACGGGCTCGTCCCTATAGCTTTTCTCTCCGAGAATGCCTCTGCTTGGTCTATGACTGACGGAGTGATTTCTTCATTACAGGCCTTGCACCAGAGATTCCAGAAGACCTGTACATGTTGATCAAGAAGGTAGCATCAACCCCACTCTGTCCTATTCCCTCTCACTTCCTCTGTCAAGGGGGAGAAAATGGCGCTGATGAATACAAGGCCGTCGCCGTCCGCAAGCATCTCGAGCGCAACCGCAAAGACAAGGACTCTAAGTTCCGCCTCATTCTCATCGAGTCCCGCATCCACCGCCTTTCGAGATACTACAAATCTGTTGGCGTTCTACCGCCTACCTGGAGATATGAGAGCGCAACTGCCAGCACAATGGTGGCTTAGATCGGGGCGAAAGTGGTGCTGGACTATGGTAGAGCGCTGAGGGAAGGCATGAAGAGAGAGCAAGGACTGCTGGTTGAATTTCAGGTCCAATGCTGCTAGATACAACAAACCCCAAAATCTTGCAACCACCTGAACAGGACCTCTAATACTTTTTTCGTATACTTCGCCGCATCCTTGAGGACGAAAGGGAGGGTATATAGTAGCCTAGAAACCCACCAACAACTCCATCGCTATGCATCTGGACCGTCCTCCCGTCTTCAAGAAGTATTCTCCTGCTTGACCGCTTCCAAATCCTTACTCCGCTGCAGCAAGAATTCGCCTAGAACTTGTAGAGGATTCTCCGGCCTGTAGGACCAAAACATTAATCAGCCCTCCACACCCACGATCCTCGCACCCCAACAATCGATCGTACGTACTGGTCAGCAGCCAACCTCTTCAGCCCCTCCAGCAGCACCCCCGTAACCTTCTCGTTCAAATACCGCCTCGCCGGCGCCCCATGACTTGCCGCTTTCGAAGGCATTGGCGGCGCGACTTCCGCGGCGCCCGTGCCATTGACGTGTCGGGTGGGCGTTGCGGTGCGTTGCGCGGCCGGAATGGGAGTGGGCGGTATGGGGGCGTAGTTCATTTGGGGGAGTGTGGGCTTGAATGTCGGATCGATCCATTAGCGGAGGATCCAGAGCGGAAGGGAGTGGGAGAGAGGATGTGGGAGCGTACACCTGCTTCTGGCATTTCGGTGTCGATGTTGGGTTGGGGTAGGGCGTGGTTGGGGGGCAGCATGGGTTCTGGGGTTGGGACGTCGGGGATTGAGTGGATGTTGTCGATTGGGGGAATTGGGGTGGTTGCGTCGGGGCCATCCGGCGGAGGATTTGCGGTCTCTTCTGCCATTGTTTGGGTTGCAATCGGACAGTTCTGGAGTGCTCTCTGGTGATAATTGTCTTCGGTTGCAAAGGCTCAAGGTATTCACTATGAAGAATTGCTAGCGCGTCTGGAATGAGGTTGTCTCACGCGACGTGCCTGTCGATCATTCGAGATGCATATGCATCACCAATTCACCATTCATCAGCATGATGCTCTGAAGTGAAATATTTGTTCTTTGGTTTTTGCTTGGTTATTGGAAACTTCTATCTAGAGGATGATCTAGATCAACATGGCGTTGCAGGCACGGACTCCTGCCTCTCATAATCAGATGCTTGGGCATCAAGTTCGGCATCCCCCATCTACCAATTATGACGAGGACTTCGAAACCCCGACCACAAAACGGCTCAAGAGACACGATAGCACAGACAGCTCCATATCTCGGAGAGATGACTCAGACCTCGAGGACCAAGGCAGAACGACTCCAGTACAAAGGACTCCTGCTCGACCTACTCGAGAAATCCCAGACTCAGAAGCAGAGTCGGCTGATGACGACGACGACGTTCTCGACGAACCCCGAAAAACAGAGCTCGAAAGTGCCCTACCTCGAGTCAGAACTGACAAGGAGGCAATTGCTGAATATGAAGCAACGAGAGCTGCTGAAGCAGAAAGTCTCGACCTGAATGGACGTCTAGGCCAACGGAAATGGGTTGCTGGCAAGAGCTCCATCTACGTGGATGCCTTCAACTTGGCTTTAGAAACTGTACTGGAGGACGAATCACATCTGTTTGATGAGGCTGAGATGGCCGTCTTTGAGCAGTGGAGGGACATGAGCTACGAGGGGCAGTATCTGTAGGTAAGAATCCATCTTGAAAGGCTCTTGGCAAGATTTGACGTTATCGGCAGATACGTGAGACTATTTCTACGTAAAACTGCAGCCTGGCATAGGATCAATCGGTTAAAGTACTACGGAGACATCGCAGATCTACCAGCCGCTGTCCAAGACCTTCTGGAGCCACGGACACTTCCTGCAGTGAAGAAATTTGTCCAGGCAAATCCTGGCGAGACCGAACCTCCTAAAGAAACCGTGTTACAAGACCCTTTCACTTTTGCAGACGGATCTGGCGGTCATATTGACACCCTGGAAGAGGCATCATCCCTTTTAATGTTAGATGAGCTCAAAGCTATTGCAAAGGAAGCGAAAGTCCAAGGCAAAAATAAAACCGAGCTGCTGAAAGCACTACGAAAAACGAGTCAGGGTCAGGGCGGCCTTGGATGGGGTCTTTTAAAGAGACCTGAGACGGAGGAAGCTTTGAATTCAGGAAGAGGGCTTCTGGCAGATGAAGAGATTTTGAAGGAGAAGGAAAACCTCGACGATACCAATGTGAACAGGGATTCACATTTTGTCCGAAAGGTATTGGCAAGCACTGGGCCTTGTATACGTCTCTCAGCACCAGCCTTAAAACTCTTCGAGAGGGTCCATCTTGTATTCTATCGCTCAACAGAATGGACAGAGAAGTCCCTTACTACAATTATACTTGCTCGGATATCAAGGCGCAATTTCCCGGATTACATCGTCTCAAGATCGACGAACATCTTCTCTTCCAGGTCGGACTTGCTAGAGTTTGAAGCTTCCATCCGTACGCAATTTAACATTGACTTCATTCTTGAGTTTAACGGTACTGTAAGGAGGGACGGCCTGCAGAAGGTCAAAGATGTATTCGAAGAAGTTTACCCGCGCTGGCGTGTCATCCTCCGGGAAGAGCAGCGCAAGGAAGATCGCATCTATGAGAGCGGAGAAGGAGCTTACCTCCGCCGCTTTTCGCCTGCATGGGTTTACACCAGGATTGTCCACAAGGGAACCTACGTTCTAGGACGTTTCAAGGAACACGAACGGGAGCACCAAATGTTGACCGAGCTGCTCGATCAGCGATTATTTCATGCGGCAAGACGAGGAGCTTGGTATCAGCGAAAAGCCTTGTTGGAGGAGCACTATATGTGGGCCCTCAAAGCTGATGGAGGGCGTTCCGAAGATGCTCAAAAGAAGCATTGGAAGAAGATTGCGCTTCAGACGTGCGAGGATGGGCTTCAAGACAGGGAATGCCATCTAACTTACCACCACGACCTGCAGAAGCGGGTCATGAAACTGGAAAAGGCATTGAAAATGGCGAAACGAGAGCAACATGACTTTGGGCACGTTCGTTTGGCAAAGCCAGTGGAGAGATTTGTCAAGGGAATTAGGATCGAGAAGGAACGTACACCGAGTCGGAATGGCACGCGAAGAGACAGCGATGCGGGCCCTCGAAGAGGCGGCAAGACCATCTGGGTTGACGAACGAGAGGGTGGCGGCGAATGCAGCGTGGAAGCAATGTGCCTGAGTTGGTATCGGGACCAAGGCTGGAAGGGCTACCACTCGGAAGGAGGCATCGTTCGAACGCTCTTCGGCTACCTGTTCTACGACGTGCTCTTCACCTACATCCCGAACGTCTTCCAAACGCCTTATCAAACCTGCCCCCTTGATCTCCACACAGACGCCTTCTATCCCTCCCGAGCTTCAGAGATCAACCATCGCCTCGTCGAAATCGCAAACGGTGACGCTTCAAGACTGCTCCAAGATGTCTATGATCTCGAGCATGAGAAGCAAACCTGTGTTGTCGGTATAGACTGGTCCTATGACTTTGAGGATTTGATTGAGATTGTCGAATGCTTCCAAGGTGAAGCTTTAGCCACGATCTGCAAAGTCATGGCGCAGGAATACCAGCAACGAGGCGGTGGCATTCCCGATCTGTTCCTGTGGCATCCTGAGAATGGCGAGGTGATGTTTTCGGAGGTGAAGAGCGAGAATGATCGCTTGAGTGATACGCAGAGGCTGTGGATTCATGTTTTGACTGGAGCGGGCATCAAGGTCGAGCTCTGTAATGCTGTCGCTAGGGAGGTCAGAACACAGAGTTGATGCTAGGAGTAAGATTCGATCGTCTACTTTGCTTTCCAACCTTTCAGCAGCGACTTCACTTGGTTCCACAGCCAAAAAATACGACTCGGCTCCTCAAATCTGGACTTGCCCGGCCGCTATAACACACTGCTCGGTTTAGAGCTCGTTGCAGATTGCGTGGTAGGCAATCGAAACGTGGTGGAAACATGTCTATAGCACGACATGCTGACTGGCCGTGGGCAAAGCTGCTTCATTGGAAAAGCTAATGGCCGTTTCGTGACACCAACACCGCTCTTATGCTACGCCCTAAGAAATTGTCCATATAGCGATTGCGAGTCCCGTGTTGACCACCGGTAACCAATAAGGAATCTGCATCTTCCACTGACTCCACCTGTAATTTTCTAAATCAGGAGTGTCTCTCGACATGAAGAACCAAATCGGGAGGCGTTTTTGCGGAAGAGGTGCCCAGAACAAGAAGCTAGAGGGGAGGAGGGGAAAGAAATGGCTTACACCCCCATCAGCGACAAACACCCTGACAGGACCGACCCTGCCCCTCTCGTCGCCGGCAGAGCCACACCAACGGATGCAAAGCACATTGCAGCGCCTATGACCTGTGTGAAGGTCACGGCATCCAGAGGCACATACGGGAAGGCGGCGAGTGTGCCGTCGGCTTTGGCCATGGCGCGTTTGTGGAGGGACGGGGTTGGGGAGGAGGGGAGACGGGCTTGGCCGCCGAGGAGCAGCTCGAAGGAGAGGATGGTGGCAAGAATGTGGGAAAGGAGCGACATGGTGGGTGGTTGCAAGGAGGTGATTGGTGAAGGCGGACATTTGAGGTTCGCAGGTCGAGGACCTCATTAACGGGTCGTCAGGATGGCCCCTGAGATTTAGATCCAGATCTTGAGATGAAATACAGTAGTACCTCGGTATTCTACTTTGTCAAAGATCGAGACACAGGGTTCATAATTCATTAATTGCTTTGCCAATTGCCACATACGGGACCTGTTCAAAGCACCGCAATCCGGACATGATCAAGGTGCGATCATGAAAACTTCCACCACTACTTATGATGCCAATCTTGACGTCCTCGATGTCGCGTAGATCAAATCTCATCCTTTGCCTTCGGAGAGGGTAAGTGTCAGATCGGAGGAAGCACCGGCTTAATCATGACAAGCCTAGCTCCTCCGCTTCAGAACGGAGTGAGCAATGGCACATCGCAAAACCTACCGTTGCGCGTTGCATAACACAATCGAGGAACGTAAGCTTGGGAGCCTCAATCGTGAACGAGGCAAGGTCACAGAAAGCAGCAGTAGAGGCTGATCGCCTGGTCCAAGCTGATAGATCGGAGCGTTCGACCTGCTTTACCTACTCACTCTAGATGGTAGAATACTTCCAGGTCTTGCTCCTACAGGATTTTTCCGGATTCCAACGGACAGTATGGCCACGTGAAATATCCTTCCAACACCCCTCGATCAAAAGGGATCGAAAATGATCTACGTAAGACACTTCATTGTTGTCACCAATTCTGCCGAAATGGAACAGCTGACTTGGCTTGTCACCAGTTGCTTCTCTGGCTTCTACGAGCAGGTCTTCCACAGTATTCTCGTGTGAGGCGACCAAGTCATAGCCACGGGGCGGTCATCTGTTTTCTCGACTACAACAACATCTGAAAGCCACGGGCGCCACAATCCTAGATCTCAATGTCACCGCTTCTACAGCAGACCTTGTTCAGCAGGTTGCTCAGGCCGCTACCCTTAACGGAATGATTGAACGTGCTTGTCAACGATGCCGCCTAGATCAAGAGTGGAGGTGTCGAAGAGCCAACGTAGGGAGTTGGCACCGTTGTGGGGTGCTATTTTTGCAAGGCCGCTGACACTAAACCTCAGCCACGCGAGATCTTCCAGAACCCCCAACCCCAACCCTTTTGACCCAATCAGTTCTACTCGCTCCATCTCGCCTCACTGCCGTGTGAAGTCTGCTGAAACTTGTTTACTCGAAGTTTAAAGCAAGATGGCACAGTGATCCCAGACAGTGCAGCTGCACACGGTAGGAGCAAATTCGCACTTGAAGGTCCCTACAACACATAGTATCCTTACCTCTCTCATCACTGATGGACGAAATAGTGCACTTGCATCTATAGTGAGGGAACACTGTTGCCGCAAGACTCAAAATTGGGTGGTACATCGGTTTCAACAATGCAGTCCTTGCTTACGAAACCGGATATTCCAACAAGCCTGCAGAGAGGATGTTGGACGTTATTTATAGGTTAGGCAGAATCGAATGGCGGAAGGGAGTATCATGCCGCTTAGACTGTCACTAGGGACGAAAGTACTTGGCGTGGTGAGGACACACTTTGCGAGGACAGAGAAGCGTTAATGACCAGCACGGATACTGCGGCAGCGATGTGATCCCGATCGGGAGCGGCGAATACGGAAGCTCCGATTTATCGAAATGTTCTTGTTTGGAATTTGGCAATCTCATAGGTAAACGTTTCCGTTGTCAATTTATCGCAGGTGGGGTGTTGGTGGGACCTTGCCTTAGTACAACCCTGGCGGAGCCGTTGCTTGTTTCAGGAGTCGCATCTCAAGTACCTTATGTAGAGCCGGCTAGCGACGGGCCTGCACGTGATGCTGCACTGCACTGCTGGCTACGACTCACGAGAGCCTTGTTCGGACTTTACTCGTAGAGACAAACCATTTCCTAATATATCGTGCCTCTGAATTAATGACTATACCACTACCGGATTCACCCACGTCGTAAGACAGGCTCGACCTACTCTGCCAGGACTCGGTACGCGTGAAAGGGTACCTTCCGCAATTCAAGATCGCCGTGTGAGCCACGTGTCACGTGGTACCAATATGTTCAAATGTTGTAGTCGTTGACTCGTCGGTGATGAAATTGACACCAAAATCCAGGATTCACAGTTTTTTAGCCCGGAAGGGTTACTAGCGACGTTAACCAGATACGCGTACTCGTTCACTTGAGTATTACTTCCTTATCTAGAAATTCAATTCAGTCTCACTCTCCTCACTCCTGGCATAGGTACCGAAGTAGTACCTAGGGGATGGGAATAATTAGGCAGCTACAGCCTGTGACTTTGCAAGAAGCCTTACACTATTTCTGGTCGTAACTTGTCCGGGAAAACATTAACACCGGTGGTCTATCTATCCGAGCCATCTCTCATGGCCCTCATTTGGGACATGTCAACCTTCGGATAACGGCAAAGGTCAGCTTACAAGGGAGTAAGGTAAGGTATACATGTGTCGTGGATATCACTGTGTCCGCCTGTGCGCGTGTGAGGTGATGATCGATTCATCATCTTGGCGAGTCTCAACGTTATAGACTTTACAGATAAAGCTTTGCCGCGTTGAGCGTCGTCTGCCTGCACCGGAACAAGGAATCATGACCACTGGAGCCTCTACTCCTACTATACCTTAGGTATGTAGATAGGTAGGGAGGGAGGGAGGCACTTAATTTCAGACATCAACACATGCTTCGGTTTGTTATGTATGACATCAAAGCCATGGCTCGCTCTTTACTCTTCCCATTCTCTCGCTGGCCTGCTTTCTTCTACTCTTATCTTTGTCTCCGTCCATCTGCTTGTTTTTCAACTTTCTTTTGCCGTCTATTATGCTATCCGTTCCTGTGTGGTATTCTTGCTTAGTATTTGCGCCCACGTTCTGCCTTGCTGTGCAATTTTCTTGCTCTGCAGTATCGAATGTGGAAGCTTGTTTGCCGACCTGGTTTGTTGCATCTTACTTTGCACCTTTTCTGTCAAAAGCATGGCTTTTCTGCCCGGTTCTGCCATCCACGAACCATCCTATATTAATGCATTGACAGGTGCCAGTGCGCAAGTCAGATCACAACGCTCCCACTACCTCTCACGGTCACCCCGAGTCTTGCAGGAGCTGGAATAATTCTGCTCACGGCCGCTGTTTCCTCATCGACCTTCCAGTATCCTTTGGGCTGCGATGGATCCTGCAACTTTGCTACAATCCCAAATCAGGCAATTTGCGTCGACAACAAGAACCTTGTGCCCCTTTGCCCAACCCCGGCTAACATTTTGGTCAATGGAGCTTGCGCTGCAGCTTCTGCTCAGGGCGTTGCTCAAGCTACAGATTGTAGCAATGGCGGTTCGAATGGGACGGCAATGGCTTCATCTAACTTTATGTTTAATGTCGCTTCTACAACGACAGCGACGGCAGCTTCGAGTTCACTGGCCTCGAACAACTCGAACGTTTCACCCCCAATAAGTAGTGTGGCTGCTCAATCAAGTCCCTACGTGAATCCAAATCCTTATGGATGTAGTCAGGTAATGTAAGCTTGTAGTCAAAAGTACACTTGTTCCTCAGACCTTCACTGATAATATCTTGTCATCAGCCCACAGAATCTGAACCTTCCGGCATCTATCACGACCATGTTTTGCGTTTGTCAAGGTACTACTTTACCAATTCAATCCACCGTAGTATCAGGTACTACAAGGCCGCAATGTGCATATACGTCCTCGCCCTTTGCCGCAGCTACACCGCTACAAATATTGTCGTCGTCGCAAAAGTCTTCTCCAATAGCCGCTGCGACCGGATCATCATTCATGATTGCCACGAGCGCATCAAGTTCCATACCATATACGATCCCCACTGGTTTGTCTTCTGGAAATTACTCCCTTGCCAGCTGCTCAAACCCAGTACTTCCGGACCCCGATTCTCCCGATTACATGACCAAATGCGCATATGTCAATTGCCAAGAAATCAAAGCCAATGCCATCACATACTGGCAAGACTTTCAAAAGACCGGAGAAACAGGCACTTTTCTTGACCAATTTGCATACTACTTGGGTCCTACAAATGGCATGGACTGCGATGCTGAATACTCGCTCCTCGATTGCACCGATGCCGGCGACTGTACATCGTACAATTGGCCAGGAGGCTGGCTACTCATGAGAGAAGTTATCCAATTTACTCAATTCTACAGGATGATCTATCAAGGCTTCGCCAACAACTACGCTACAACGCTAGGCCTATGCGCAAATTTCGGTACAACATTCGCACCCGTCGACGATGCTTCTACACTATGGCAGAAGATTTTGATTGCCATCGCTGGCCTTTTTGGGGGGCAAATCGTTGCATCAATTTTTCGAAAGATACTTTTCAACACGATTGGCGAGCTCGCTGAAAAAAATGGGGAGTATATCACCCAGTTGAAACTGTTCACCTCCAACGTGGCAGCTGGAGGCGCTGGTATTGGAATAAATTTGGACATTCCGTGAGAAGCCTCTCATACTGGTACTGCCTTAGAAAGGGGAGCGTACTGACAATTCAGAATAGACCGACCGAAGCCTCCATCACGGGAGATCTTTCGGATTTCCTTACGAATCATTTCGACTACACCAAAGCTGCAGTTGAATTCTACGTGAGCGACATTTTCAATGGAATCAATACGACGCTGTTTGAAGACACGTTTGGTACCGGAGTCTGGGCTTGGCCATCGATCCTGCCCGCTTTGAACGATACGACTTTTGACACGGAAATGTCGACGATCTATTTTGGAGTTCTCGTAGTTCCTGCCTGGACCGTAAGGCAATTCAACCCGGTGCTCATGTGCGTAACGTTCCTCTTGAAAATGGCTATGATAACCGCAACGTTAACGCAAGGGTAGGTATGATGACAAGGACCCAGACTGTTCCGCGGCAGACCCCTTCCATGATACAGCCGGCAGCTACAAGGGCGCATTAAATGGCCTCTTTGGCAAGGACGATGTAAGCGCTCCGCCAACCACAACTTCAAGTGTTGCATGCTGATCCCGACCTACCTTAACAGTCCTCCACTCAGGCGTATGTCTGCTATGACAACAAGAAATTTTGGCTCGCCGGCTGGTCCGGCGAGTATAAAGTGATTCAAACCCAAGTAAACAACGGCGTGATTTACTCGGGCTGGCACTTCGCACCTGGCTTCACAGGCTTGGCAGGCATAGACACTTTGAACGGCACAGGATGGGGAACGCTCAGCGTGCAAGATATCGTAATAAGGTGAGCTTCTTTTTCCGCTCCGCTCTCTCCTCTAAAGCCTTATTTCCTCTCTCCTCCCGTTGTCTTCCTCATCCGACGCTTGCTGTCCCGTGCTAACCACCTCGGCAACTACAGCGCTTGGCTAGGGTACGTATCAAACAACAACGCCAACGATTACCAGGCGAACCCGTTGTTCGACGGTTCCCCGCAGAGCGGCAACGTCAGCTTGGAATTCGGCAACGGGATCCAATCGCCCGGGCTGGTGCAGTTGACCGTGTGTCCGCTTTCGTCGCTCATCAGAGCGGACACGCTGCTCGTTGGGACTATTCCGAACATTACTTCTTTCGCGTCGAATCCATGTCCGTCAAATGCGTTCTGGAAATGCCCGACGTTGCCCTGCAACGGGATCACGTCGCCTGGTAGTCACTGATTATGAGCGAGCGTAGACATTTGTGTGTACTATAGAATAGACTTGGAATCTTTGCGTGCTATTGCGGCTCGGTCTGTGAATCATGATACAGGGATGTCGGAAACGAGAGACAGAGGATAGACAATGGGATTCGGTGTGCTCAGCCGGAGATGTGTCCCCATGGATTCCGTAGCGGAGACTCGAATCGAGGCTTGGGAGAGATGCTTATCCGAAGAGGTTTGAGACGGCACAGGCAAGGCGGTATCGCACACAGGCTTCACGTCTTGGTTTCGACTGTGGTCGAAGTTCCTTCGTTGAATGCCAATTGGACATTTGCTTTGCCGACTTGGAAAGAAAGATGCGTCCCCGAGATCTCCAGTAACTTACTATGACTGCTGTTCGTCCACGTGACAGATCCGCACCACCTTTCCTTCTTCATTGCTGACGGCCAGAGAACTCATCATCTTCGGTTTCTCGAATCCGGTGCAGCCGCTGCCTCGTAAACCGCAAACACTTTAGAACCACCGAGCATGATAACTACTTGACTCTTTACAAGCCACTCTCCACGCCTCCATGCTAACTTCCAGTCAGAGGCTAGTACCGTCTCGAAAAGCAGTCGTGCTAGATGCGATTTGCCAATCAGAAGGGAACCCGGCGCTCATTTGTACAAGTACCCATCGACTCTGCCACCTTCGACCGCGTTCTCTGCCTACTGGCTCGTTAGTAAAAGACCTCAGTGACTCCGCTTCACCACCACAAAGGCAACACCTCTGGCTAAAGACTTGACCAAAGCATTCAATCCACCCACGTCGGATCAGCCCATCGAGAACGTCCGGAACACCATCCCCGCCACAGCAGCAATTTTCACAACGAAGAGCGCTAAACTCACGGAAGCCAAAATGCCGGCAACCATCCCCGACCTGCCTCACGGGCTCCGTTCTCCGGTTCTTGAGAATGGCATTCGGTTCAATGCAGAGCAGCACTATCTGGGGAGGTATGGTTCCAACATACAATAGCACGCCCAGTCAGAAGCAGACGGACATCAAGTTCTCAACCAAGCACGCCGTTCCCACGGACCCACGAACGCGGCCCGACGCCACGCTCGTCGAGAGTGAAAGATTCGCGACTGGATCCGTATTCGCGCCAAGGCGCTCGCTTGCACACGGTGGGTTTCGGACGGATCAGTCAGCGCGTGAGCCGTGGATAGCTGAGGGACAGGAGTCGGCACAGAAATGCGCAAATGGTTAGCGACGTAAGGGTCAGGCCTTGCATTCCAATCCTGCATACCTGAAGACGGGTTCAAGGACGGGTTGGACAGAGGCTGTGTCTGGGTGTGAGATACTCACGGTGGCGTCGAGTACCCATCTGCGAAGAGTATGGGCCCGTGGCAGCTTCCGCGGGTCCTTTTTGATCATGGTCCGTGTGGCGAGCGTAGGTTGGAAGTCGCAGCTCCTGACTGTCGGGGTGAGGGGACCGCATCGTGTGCCTCTCACAAATATAGGCCGAATCGAAATAGCTTTCGTTCGATAATGGCAATACGCCTGGACTTTGACTGGATAGATTCTCAACAGTATAGCGACTGAGTTTCCCCGTTTGCGTTTTGCAAGTTCGTAGCTGTGGTCTGATGCTCTCTATGTCTCCTTTGACGATCATTAGTCTATGAGTATCTATCGTCTTGCAGCGGCCTCTTCATCGTCGCTTGCTATCAGACCTCTCCTCTCCCACTCCATTCCATCCTCCTCGGCCACATTCCCTTTGTACAATATGTAATGCTGCACCATGAATACGACATCAAAGACGATAGAGATATTGCCCAGTCCCAGCTTGACCGGGTTGCCTGTTATCCCGGACCAATCGCTTTGCAGACTCGAATCAATCACGAGCTGTGCAATTGACAAAACACCGCCAACGACATCCAGCAGGATCTGATCGATGCTCCAGCCAGCCGTAGACTTCCGCTGATAATTCGCCCACGCCTGTGGGACGTATTTCACCACGGTGACGACCAGCTTGACGTAGCCAACCGCGTAGACCTGGAGTGCCTTCCGTCAGCCACCTCATTTTCCATTTCGCACAGTGTATACACAATATAGCAGCTCGTAGGAAATGAGCGCTCCCAGCAAAGCTACTCACCAAGTCGATCCAAGCCCACGATCGCGCGTCCCTACCACCATCCAGCCCCTTCCGCATCACCATCCCAATCACCCACGCAATCCCAACCACACAGCCCACGACGATCCCCCACACGCCCTTCCCTAGCCTCACGCTCCTCTTTTCGAACCCCCACAAAGAAGCCCAGAATTGACTCATCGTCAGTACACACAGCACCAGCGCATGCACTGCGAATGCTACATCGTTGGCCCTGACCGTGTTCTCTTCTCCGTTGTTGCGGGTACGGTATTGGGATTGGATCAGGGGCGAGTAGTAGAAGGTGAGGGTGGAAGTGGTGTAGCAGAGGAAGCCCAGGACGTTGAGAGTGGGGAAGGCGGGCGTGGTGCCATGGGTAGAGCGCCGGCGGATGTTAAGAAGGGGTCTAGATTATGATTTCGAAGTCAGTCTTGCTTTTATAATGGTGTATAGCGAGCTTTGGAACACTTCTAGAAAGCAGAACCTCCCAAGACATGTCTGTGGCCTCAACCTTCGGTCCAGACGAGGAGACTTGGACTCCGAAAATACGTACTGGGGATAGAAAGAGGCTGACCAGGACAGGGTACTGGGAATTGTCAAGTAGGGTTCTCCGGAGGTCGATGGTGGAAAGTAGATTGGATAGAAGGTTGAGAGGGAGCATTACTATATCCAGCCGAACAGACTATGTATGGTCAGCAAGGAATTCAGAGAGTATGGTAGGGGAGGGAAGTACCGAGAGAGTGCTCCGAGGAATTGAGTCGACGATGGAGAGAATGTCGAGATAGCTTCAAGTTCGCCCGGTTCGAGCCGATATGATATAGGCATAGTCAGATAGCAGTCTCATCCCTGGCAGAAGGATTTAGATGGTCTGTTTACGAAAGAGTAAATGCACCTTGTCCTGTCTATTTAGGGATCCCCTATCGCCTCCGATAAGGCTAGCCCAGCTCGCCCAGGCACCAAGTTTAGGGTCCGCCCCGCTGAACCAGGCCCCCACAGCCCCTAAAGCTGCGTCCTCTTCAAGACTTCAGGTTTTCTCTCTCATTTAAACCTCTATGCTTGCCTATCCACTGGATCGAATCTGCACAATCGAACAACATGAAGAAGCTCGGCATCGGCAAGAAGAAAGACGGCGACGACGACAGCAACCGTAGAGCCCTATTCGGCGGACGATCCAAGGATAAATCCCCCGCCCCATCGACCAACAACCCCTATGCCAACTTGCCTACTCAGGCAGATGCATATAACCAGGCCAAGGCGAGAGCAGGGGTTCCGGGATATGCACAAGCACAACGTGGGCCAAGTCCTGCTCCTCCCCCAGCACAGTCAGGCGGATATGGGGGCATGAATGTAGGTCATCCCGACGGGAAAAAGTCAGGCGGTTACGGTGACGAGAAGAAGAGTGGGAGTTATGGGGGCATGAACGATCCTGCACCTCGAAATGGAGGTGGATATGGCGCAGATCGATACGGTGCATCTGGTGGTTACGGTACTGAAAGATATGGAGCTGAGAGCTCACAAGCGGGAGGCGCTGGGTCGAGATATGGACCTGGTGGCTACGGCGGACTTGGAGCTGCTCCTGTGACAGACGAGAGCAGAGATGCCTTGTTCGGAGGATTAAGAGAGCGTGCGCAGAAGCAGGAACAGCAGCAGATGGGATATGGTGAGCCTCCGCCGTATGAGGAAGCTGGACAGGAAGGAGGATATGGTGGGAGCTCGGGTCCTAGCTACGAAGCGTACGGAGACAGGCAATTGACCGCAGAAGAAGAGGAGGAAGAAGATGTCCAAGCCACGAAGCAACAGATTCGATTTATCAAACAGGAGGACGTATCGTCAACTCGCAATGCTCTCCGCATGGCGGCACAAGCGTGAGGTCTCTTAAAATTTAATATCCGTGAGGTGTCTAATGGGTGATTAGCGAAGAGACAGGCATGAACACACTCGCCCGCATCGGAGCCCAAGGCGAGCGGATACACAACACCGAAAAGAACCTAGACATCACCGCAAATCACAACCGCGTCGCCGAAGACCGGGCTAAGGAGCTAAAGAAATTGAACCGAAGTATGTTTGCAGTGCACGTTTCGAATCCCTTCACCGCAGATTCACGTACCCGACGAGCGGATGAAGACGTTCTGGAGAAACACCAGCTTGAACGAGCACAAAGGGAAGCTACTCGAAGAGCGGGATACGATACGGATCAGCGCCTGCAAAAGACTTTCAAGGATATCTCGAAGGAGGGACCAAACGCTGCTGCGAAGAAGCAGGCGACTTTGGCGGAGAGGGCTAAGTATCAATTTGAGGCTGATTCGGAGGATGATGAGATGGAGAATGTAGGATTGCTCGTTCCCATCAAAGGATTTTTTCTAACGCCATGGCAGGAAATTGACTCCAACTTGGATGCATTAGGAGGTGCAGCGAGTCGATTGAACGGCCTTGCACGGGCGACTGGAAAGGAAGTTGAGGAACAGGTAGGGATTATCGGCGTTTTTGCCTCGACCTCTTCCGCTGACTTGACACGCAGAATCGTCATCTGGAGAGAATAAATGCCAAGAGCACGCAAGTGGATGACGAGGTAAGAGGACGAGCAGCTCGATTTCCCCTGTACACCGTTACTCTTTCCCGGATGGCTAAGATCATACAGATCGCCCTCAATAGAGCTCGTTTGGACCGTTTTCATTAGGAATTGCACGGACATGCATTGTTGAAGTTGGTTAGCATCCTAAATTTCCGCGTACTGCTTGAGCAAAAGTCAAGTAGCGGGTTCTGGAGGGATATCTAAAAACAGTCCGAGTAGCTAGGCGTAGGCATCCATGTCCGGGAACGGTCGTAATTGAGTTAAGAGTCGTTTCGACCGTTCAGCAATTGAGACGATATGGCTTCTGTCGGCAATGGTCGCAATGCTATTGTTAGACACTTATTCCAATATACCGCTGATTCGAAGCTACTCGCACAACAAGACAGATGACTGTGGCTGAGCCGACGGGTTCGTAGATATAAAGACGGCAGATCAACCGTCTCTCCCGAATCGACCCTCTCGGCCTCGATATTAAAAGAATCGAACCCAGAAGGAAGCGATCTACCGCTGCTCTGACGGCTCATCTACCTCATGTGCTTTGATCAGTAGAGTAAGAATCGAACTAGATCTACCGTCACTACTCCGCCCCGTCTGCCGGACTATCTACTTTGTTACTCCGTGCTCTATCAAATGGGCCTGTGCAACGGCCAGCCCTGTGGCTAATGGCTTAGTTCGCATGGCAGTGGCGAAAAAGATCTGCTGCCGCTGCCTTTGGCTGTCTGCCGAAATGCCTGACGATCGATGAGCTTATGCAGGGTAAGCTTGTAGGGACGGGAGAGGCGCCCGTCAACAGCAGGCTTGTTCACATATGCGGAGATGCAAATTGTTGCAAAGTGCAAAAGCCTCCGGGAAAGTGCGTTTGGGGCTGTGCTCTGCATGCTGTGGCGCAAAAACATTGCATTCGCGGAAAGAAAACGGCTTCTCAATTGTCCGCAGGAGTCTAACATGTCTTGGAAATAGCGCTGCAGGGGCGAATAGGTAGGTACCTACGTACCTCGAGTTGGCGACACGGCGAGTAAGGTACTGGCCTTTCGAAACCCCCCTCGTGAAGGAATCAATCATCATTCATCATGCAGTCAGATGGCATCGGAATCCACTCACCCTCACCCTATCGCAGCAACACCAACTATCTCGAATGACGACACCCACTCTACCAAACGTCGCAGCAAGCCAACGACTGGATGCTGTTGCAAGGCTGTTGCAAATACGGCAAAGATGGCGTAAGTCATCCTGCTTACTACGTCATAGTCTCAAGGATACGCTAGCTTACATTGACGAATCGGTGTCTTTCCCGTGCGCCACCAAATGCAGGTCCTTCTGCGAGAGATCCGGCGGGAGATAAGCAGCGTCATGGTGGATGTCGGATGTTAGGCATGCAGGGATGCCGACGTTGAAGCCCTGAAGATACCGGAGTACGACCATTCATCCACACTCGACAGCGCGACGCCTCAAGTCTACGCCTCTGCCGTGACAAGGCTGCGGGGAGAGAAGCTTCCTCGACGGCGGCTAGGATACATAGTAAATTGACCTCGGTGAGCGCACGGATAGACATTAAACCTGGACAGCAAGCGAGGTCGAGATGTGAGTCCATGCTGCGGAAATATTGCAGACTGATATCTCAATCAAGGCAAGGCGGTGATACTGTTATTGGAATAGACTAATACTCCTAGGCTCAAGGACGAGAGTAGCTGCATGTAAGTCTCACGAAGAGATCGAGAACGAGTTCTCGGAAGCCAGCATTACCGTTTTGGGCCATCATCGAATGCGCCGGCGTGGTGGTGATTCTTCACCGAGTGACATATGTCGGTGCATCGGACATGGCATGCAGAAATTCCCTCGGAACCAGACCGAGCTCGTCCATGTGAAGAGGCAGCGAACCATGGGACCAAAATACTGTTATGCAGGCTCGTCCGAGCTTGTGTACAACGTGGGGACGATGGTGGAACCCGTGAAGGGCTATTACGATCATGGCTTCGCTGTGTTTCGAAGTGGAACATGTTTACGTGGGATCGGAAGCGAACGGTTTCCGATGGTCGAAGCCTTGCGACCAACTCGCAAGACGACTGTCCCATTCTCATTCGCCGTGATTGATGCTCTCCACCGCAAAGTGATTCCCACCCTCCATTGCCAACGCTTGAGCCGGCTCGGTGCCCTTATTTGCCCGTATGTACACGATCCCTGTTGTATATGGAGCGCCAAGTCTCATTGGAGGCGAAAGTGGACGGAAGATAAGGGTTCTGGTGCAGCGTGATGGCGTTTTGTGGCTTACGGGAAGGCTTGCGAGAGAATCGGCCTTACCCTTTCGAGCGTTCTAAAGTTGAGCGAGTTGCACCCCCTCTAAATTGTCGGTAAAATTAATTGGGAGTCGGAGTAGTTTGACGTATAGATGGCATTGACGTCGTTGGAAAATAATCATTAGCCATTTCCATGTCCCTCGTCCCTCGTCGCTTTGCAAATAAGGAGCAATCCCATACCTCATACCTCATCCTCGTACCCCAGCCTTCTCACTAGCGTCAGGGTTCATGTGGGCGTCAGCCATTGACAGACCCCCCTGTCTCTGCTCTCCCGGCAATCGTACCTAGATTATTAAAATACCTTGCACGCTGCCTTTCCTTCAACATACCACTCCTCCGACCACCAATTGCTGATCATTCTTAAATATAACCCTCCCCCCGCTGATCATTTCACTCTTTCATCCATCTCTCCCAAATTCCATCGACCCATTCGAGTGCAGTCGATGCAAGACTCCATACACAATATCTACTCATAGCACCATCCCTTCCCACACCTCTCACCCTACCTACTTAACAAGTCGACCACCTCACCCTTCGACGTCGACACTCTCCATCTTACTCTCAAATCCAACATCAAACAACACCTGTCAAAGTCGAAACATTCCCCACACCGCTGATCACCCGCTGCACATCAATTTACCGTCAACCTTCACGATGACGATGACTATGGATCAACGTAATCACCAATTAGGTGGCATCAACTTCGACCACATGCCCTACGGCAACTCTCCACAATTCACAAATCCGTGGTCCTCGAGCCAGTCGGCCTCCCATGCACCTCAGCTCTTCCCCAGCTCCATGGGCACCAACAATACGGGCTTCGAAGCGCTCAAGCAACAACAGAATCTTCGCTCAACCACGTCCTCGGTGCCATATTCGCCGGTACCCGTAACCGCACCGTCAATGCCAGCGACCAATGGCTACCCATCATATGCGACATCATCCAACTTACTGGATATGTCGCAAGATCTTCTCAAGCCTGAATTTCCTCGGTCTACATACGAGCAGGGATACTCCGCTGCACCTTCGTCGGTCAGTGCATATGCTCCTACATCAGCGCCATATGTGAGCTCCTACAGCACTCTTGCGCAACCACATCAGCCAGACGAGATTAGGCGGTTGTCTCATTCGTGAGTATCTCTTTCGATTGTGATCAATTGAGACACTCAACTAATCCCACCCCAGAAGCTCAGTGTCCTCTTCGTCGCAGTCCCAGCCATCGTACACCGACGCTCTTGATGCATCCCGGGGCATGGTTGCTCTGAGCCAAGACCTGACTACACCAAGAAACATTTATGGCTCAAGGAGCGACAGAGCATCGTCCAATGATGGATATGGATTTCCTTCGACCCATTCTTCGCACTCTTCAATCTCTGATGGCAGCTACAACCCATCATACTACAGCGGCTCAGTCGCTTCTTCAGTCTCCGACTATGGCTCGAATTCAGACATGGAATCTGTCAACTCGCGAACACTACCAAGACCATCGGGCTTAGTCGGCAACAACTCACTGCCGGCGCCTCAATCTATGATGAGCCAATTCAACTCCAAGGTCTCTTCATCCACGCAAAAGAAGCATAAGTGCAAGATCTGTGACAAGCGTTTCACTCGCCCAAGCTCTCTCCAGACTCATATGTACAGTCATACCGGAGAAAAGCCCTACGCTTGTGAGACTGAGGGCTGCGGTCGTCACTTCTCAGTCGTTTCGAACCTGAGGAGACATCGCAAGGTCCACAAGAGCGATCACGCATCAGACCACGGGTCGCCAGAAAGTTCATGGACATCTGAGAAGTGAAACGCATTTGAGCCACGCAAACGAGCATCCTCAGTTTTCTCCATCTCCACAATCCTCCAAAGACCCTCAAGCATGCCCTCAAGCATGTCCTCAACCATAGCGTACCGACACCGTGCATCAGCATTAGACCGCCGAGGTCCTCATCCCGCCCGAGCAACATCGCCTGCGTTTTATAAAGTTTTATGGTTCACAGTTCCACCAAAAGGGCACGATACCGTCTTTACAACATTTTTAGTTTGGCAAGCGTGGCGTTCCGGAAAAATGGGAATTTTAGATGGGAAGGAGATGAAAAAGAGAAGTGTACGATATCAAAGAGAGAGCTGATATACCCACATTCGCTATGGCGATGGCATTCTACATGTTCATGTATCATTTATTAGCTTTTAATCAGAATTGTGTTACCCAACTCACAATGGTATCTCACGCTGCAGCTCGTACTTCCGCCATGCCTACGAGTGATTCGGGGCATTTCCATCAATCGTCCACGGCCATCACCGTTCCAAACCTGCACCTCACCCTCAACCTCACCCCTATCCATTCCCTGCCCAGCAACCCTCCCTTCCCTGCCCACCAAACCCCCCTCCGATCCACCCCGCCCCCAAACACCTCCATCCAAGGCTCCAAGCCCAAAAAAAACCCCCCCTCCCGCCATCGTCATCGCCCGTCCCTGAACCAACGCACCACACCCCCCTCAGCCTAGCGCCGTGTTTCAAACCACCCCCCCCCTCCCCAATGTCGTCAGCGGCGCACGATCCCTGCACGACACCGCACGACGTAACGCCCCCCCCTTGCCGAATGCCGAGAAGACCGGGACACCCCGGTCACCTGCCCCTCGCGGCCAAGCGCAGGGCGCTTGCGTCGGATTCGATGCCGGGGGAGGGTGCGCATCGGGGCCGTTGAGTGGGTGGGTTGGAGGGTGAGGGCGTGTGGTGTTTTTGCCATGGTGTGGAGGTACGTACCTACATTGTGATTAGGTGGCTAGGTTGCTGGTTGGTGGGTGGGTCGGTACCTATGCAGTCATGGCGCGCGTGCGTGCGGTGGGGGTTTGTGGCCTTATCTTTTGCGGGACTCCGACCGGTGGGGTCGGGGCACGGGGGCCAATGAGGGAGGGGGCGCGGACGCCCTCTCGGGCCACGGAGGTCGAGGGGCACGGGGGGAGAAACCTAGATTGGGTTAGAGGGGCTGAGGATGCGGGATATTTTCGCTCGTGGGATCGAGCGTAGGTCATGGGGACGGTGTCGTGAGCAGGAGGGAGTGGGAGGGGATCGCGGGGACGAGATGGCTGCCATGGGGGTTGGGGTGGAGGGGGTGGGTGAGGGCGGTGGTTGTTGAGGGGTTGCTTTGCTGGCGATGGACGTGGGGGACATGGCGGAGTGGTGAACCATGATCAGGTTGAGTCTAGAGGTCTGTATTTCATCTTCGACCATCCCGAACGATACGACCGAGTGTGGTCATTCGGCCTCGAGTATCCCGTGTGGGAACCCATGAGATTCAATCGATTTCATACCACAACGTACGTCGTGCAATTGGGGACGAGAACTTTTCTAGTGACTGGCTTTTGTGCCTCCGATGCATTTCCAACCCCTTCCGCCATTGGCCTTCATCCCATCCTTGAGCGTCTCTCTCCGTCCCGCGACAAAAAGGTGGACGTTCGCTCGTAGCCTGGCAACTATCAAGTCCAGACTCCGCCAACACACAAACAAAGACTCGGCAGGGAGATGAAGAAGCTAATAGTAGACAGCGCAGATAGATGATGGGTCAAAAGGCAGGACCTCCGCGTGTGCGCCTAGGGCCGTCAATGACGCCTGTAGGCTGGGCTTCATGTCAGACTCGGACGGTGCGTACCAAAAGGGGTCCATGACCGTCGCCATCCTGGCTTTTCACATCGGCACCACGCTCGACCTCGGACCAAGACCCTCACCAGGTCAATCCTCGTAACATCGTCCGAACCACCGGCGTCTCCCGTCCTCGGCGGCGACGTCGACCGCTGCGCCCACGTCCAGCAATGCACGTGAGACGTCGGCGCCGGTTTCCCGCATACCTGACCGAGTCTCGATGAGTATTCGACGATATCTGCACGGGCCGTCCGAGAGGCCCACGTCGATTCCAATGAACGCCCTGAATCGAAGTCATTGTTAGACGTGAGCTTCCTAATCCTAATGGCTTGTCCGACGCACGCAGCCGCTATTCAAGCGTCTAGGGACTCGGGCAGTTCGTCACGGCCCCAACAGGCTCACCTGGACCGATGGGACCAGTGAACAATGGTATATGTCTTTGTCAAAACTTCGAGAGCGGCATTTGTCGACTCTTCACCTGCAGATTCGGAGTGAAGCACCCAATCCGACGCCGCATACTCGACCGACGGAGTTTGGGCCGTACGGAACCCGTGATCAAACTCATGAGAGATTGCATTCGGTGATGTTGGTGTGCTCTCACCCGGAATGAATATTGCTCCACGATCGGAGGCTTCCCAAACCTGTCTGTGTCCTGGGAGGCTTCGACAAAGCGATGGGTCCCTCTAGCTTGACTCAAGTAATGTCAAGACAAGCATGTTTTCAAAACATTCGCCACTTTGACGAGGTGGATATTTCATTGGTACACCCAACTTCTCTTGCTGGCTAATGCTTCTGCCGTCCTGTGACATCAGCTGAGAAATTATGGTAAAGAGGATCCAATGGATATGATAAACACTCTGTCGACTAGCATTTTATCTACTTAGACCCTTCTTGCAACTGTACCACCTCTACGTTTCCTTCCCTCACATCCGGCCCATCCACTTTCCGCCGCTGACCCGCAAATTTCCCTTCCAGCCCCAGCTTCTGTGTGGCCAGATTCCTAAGCCATATGACGCCCCAAACAATGCCAAAGATCACGCAAATAGCAATCAAGATCCCAAAACAGTATCCAGTAACGCGGCCACTGCCCTTACTGGTGTCGAGAAAAGAGTATGGATAGAAGCCCTCCGTGGCATGGGTGATGTAGGCAAGAGCGAGATAGCATGCTAGTAAAACGACCAGAAACGCTATATGCAATGGCGGCGGTGGGCTGGTCCGTGGCAGCGTGATCTCGAAGAGGGCAAAGAGGCTGTTGAGGGCATGTTGGGATATCTGTAGAGGGAAAGACCATTTTAGTATCATCTATACGGTCTCGCGGAGATCGACAATGCATCCTACATACATTCGACCACCATTCCTCCGCAATCGGAAAAGGACTCCTATACAAAATCGCCCAGAACACCAACGTCACCAGGAAAGGGAACGTAACGACCGTAGTGTAGAAAACCGCATGAGCCGCCTGCAGCGGCCTCGGCCAGCTCTGCAGCCACGCTTTCCCCACGCGGGCGTAGGAGAAGGTGTGCACGGCGCCGAAGAGGAAGTAGAACCCCAGCCCCCAGTAGGTCAGGTTGGTGAAGTAGGAGAAGGACTGGCGGGCGGCGGTGGCGAGGTGGTGGGCGTCGTCCCAGCCGAAGATGGTGAAGATGGCGACGAAGGCGTAGAGGGAGAGGAGGAGGCGGGCGGAGGCGAGGAGGTAGGGGGGCAGGAGCCAGGAGGTGGTGAAGCGGGATGTTGGGTCGAAGGGCTGGGCGGCGCCGAGGAGGGGGTAGATCTTCGCCATTGGGGGGGCTCCCTGTGTGGGCGCGGGGATGGTCGAGGTCAGGGGAGGGATGTATTCATGTGATGGATCTTGCACGATGTTCACAGGATAGGGAACCCCTGAGCATTCGTTAGACGGGCTTTGGCGATAGCAGCCAGGTAACAGGTTGGGCGAAAATCGCACTGCTGGCGGAGTTGCAATGTTTCAACCCGCGGGAAATCAGGCGGCGGACCTAGGGGTATCAAATATCCCAAGAGACGTTGCCTTGCATCGGAGGCTCATTACTTGTACGGCCCGTGCCAATGTCGTCCAATGAGGCTGACGCGACTGCGGCTGATCGAAACGGTGGGGTGCCTTATTTCCCAATCAAGACAGTCCTAGCAGCTTAGTACAGGGCCCGATGTAGAAGCCGTGGCATCAGCTGGAAGACATGCAAGGTATACGTGTAGCAGTGGTTCTATGGTGGTCTGCGGATGATGGACAATGGTGACGGTTCGGGAAGTCGTCAATGCGATTCAGGTCGAATCCCCGAGGAACTGATTCAGCGATCCGTACTCGTACCGAGTATGTCTACGCACGAAACACATGTTTCCAAACATACGGAGCCGCTCTGTCGCCGTTGACATTAGCACCGTTTGGAGACCCTGAAACTGACGCTTTGCTCACTCTAACTCAAATGCGAGTTTGACCGCAGAAAGCAGAGCAGCATCGGTGAGTTGCTCAGAGTATGCATCAACAAGACGCTGACCCAACGGGATATTCACCAACGAAGGCGGTGATAAATCTACCTGTGTAGGAATGGCTTGAGAAGACGGAGAAAGGCACGTTTGAGCAAGCGTGAAATCTGTTGTCTACAACTATCTACACTGTTACAGTCTGGAAGTAGGGCAGACCATGACAAGAGCATGCCATCGCTACAAGTAGGCAATAGCTTCCACCGATGGTTCAGAGGAGTGATTCATAGTCATCCTGAATGGTACATGACCTGCAAGCTGCAGATCCAAAGTCCCACTCCCGAGAAGCTCTTCAGGGATAGGCCTTCCGCTATCACAAAGGAGGGCAGGTGGAGTCGTCTGTTGTCCTTGATACTGGACTCTGCGCCGAATCTTGACCTCTCCAGAGTCCATTTCCGTTACCAGACCGGAGGCACTCGCCAATCTACCCTGAACCCTGACTAGGACGTTCGCCTGAGGCGTGCCCGGAGCAGCGTGAGCACGACCGTGAGCCTGTGTACCTAGGTACCCGCGAGTTGGGCCCCAAGGTTCCCGGTTTTGGGATACTTTATTAGGGAGCTTTAGTCGGAGCTCAGGATACTTCTCCCCGTCTATCAAGTCTCATCAAGTCTCAGGGATTTTTGCTTGCCATGCTCGAAGTCTCGTTCCGTCTTTCATCAGTCGCAGATACTATCCGCCTCCTCCTCCTCCTACTCCTCCTCCTACTACTCCTCCACCTCCTCCTCCTCCTCCTCCTCCTCCTCCTCCTCCTCCTCCTCCGCCCTGATCGTCGACATTGGCTTGTCACCTTCCGTAAGACGCTCAACCATTTCTGTGGGGGCTTGATAGAGAAGGACGTGAATATGCTCTAAAGCGTGTACGCTTTTGAGAGTCGGCCCATTCTTAAACCATGTGACTTGTTCTCTGGAGATGCCGCCTTCGCCACAAAATACCCTACTCACAAAGTCCTCGATTTGCTGTCTCCCACCAGGTGTCAGATAATCCGTAGTCTCATCTGACTCCAGTTCGAACTTTACCCACACCACAAGGTGGACAATGCTCGGCTCTAAAGCATACGGCCAGTCATTGCACAGGATTTTGTAGTCGCTGGAATTGGCGAAAGGTGGCTCTCCAGAAGGAATAATATCGTGCCAATGCAATCGTTTATACTGTATAAAGCTAAGGACAGAGCCGTACTGCTTCCTCAGATCATATATATACTTCAAGTAGCGACGAAGGTCACTTGGTAGACGCTGAAATCGTTCGAGTTGGTTCTTCGCTGTTGAGTCCTTGTTAGATTGTCAAAGTCGTCACAAGATGGGATCCTTCGTCACGATCTTCAACGACGAGCATAGGCAGACGGGGTCTTACAAATAATATCCCGAGCTGCATTCCAGTCATGATATTTAAAGTCACAATCTTGAATGGACAGTATACCTTTGTCCTTCTCGGACATGTTCGCTAGGTAGGGTGGACGCTCTCTTGTCCATCGCTTTGGTGGGACGTTGACGTTCCAGAAAAGTGAAGACATGTACACTTCTTCCGATTCAATGCTGTGTGCAACTGGGACAGATTTAGGCATCTTCTTCAGCGTCGTAGTCTCGACTCCTGAGCCAGTCACACAATTGTTCGATCATCAACTACAATTAGAGGTCATGGTGAAGAACAGCACATGTCAAACTATACATTTTTTGACACTGGCCAAAAACAGAATGGACCGAAGCGCCAAGACGTTGAACGTTTGTGTCCACAGCTCGTTACTTATGCGATATGTTGTATAGATCCCCAAGTTTGACATTTACTTAGCCCAACCTACTCGAGCTTTCGAATCTTGAAATGCCATTCAGCAGCCATACTCCACAACTGTCTTGTCTTGTTCCATTCTGCGGCGTTTTGAGGGGCCACATGGTGCCATCAGCCTGTGAGCAAGTCACCATCTAGCCATTATTGTTCGACTACAAGATCTCTACGACTTGTGCGAATTCCGGGTTACAAGGCTCTGGAAGTCATTTCCTCCGCAGTCTCAAGCTCAAAAAACCGCGCTTGAAGAGCAGGCTTCTCCAATCCCGTTCAATATGAGTTGATCCCAACCCAAGTAGCCACCCTCAAATTATTGTGTATCTTGACATTCAGCCAGGGTTGCTGACGAAGCAAGAGTCTGCGGGTCATTTGGACCGAAACGGCGATTTGCTAGCCGTACACATTCCAACATAAGTTGAACAGCTTCATCACTTCTTCCTTGTCCTTTCACTGTCAGTGCCAGGTTGTTCATGCTCTTCAGTGTAGAAGGATGGTCGTCTCCCAATACACGTTGACGAATCGCCATCACTTCTACTTCGATCTCTTCCGCCTCGGTCCACCGGCCTTGCTTTCGATATGTTGAGGCCAGGTTCGCTTTGCTGAGTAGTGTATCTGGATGGATTTCTCCTAGGATCTGTTCACGAATCTTCATCACTTCTTCGCCACGTCTTTCCGACTCTTGCCACTTTCCTTGTTTCGAGTATGTCAATGCTAGATTAGCCATAATGCTAAGTGTAGCCGGATGGTGTTCTCCTAGTATTCGTCGACGTTTCTGGATCACCTCTATTTCCAGTCTTTCCGTCTCTAGCCATCGCTCTTGAAGCTGATATGTTGATGCTAAGTTAGCCATACTAGCCATTGTGAAGGGATGCTCCTCTCCCAGGACCCGTCGACTCGTCTTCATCACCTCCAGATCTATATCCTCCGCCTCCTGCAATCGCCCCCGTTTCCGGTGTGTTGATCCTAAACTAGCCATGCTATCAAGTGTGTCCGGATGCTCTCCTCCCAGTATCCGTCGACGAGCCTCGATCATCTCCTTGTTCATTGTCTCCGCCTCTGCCCATCGCCCTTGATTCCAGTACGTCCATGCTAAATCACCCGTACTACTCAAGGTATCCAAATGTTCCGGTCCCAGCACTCGCTGACGAGCGTTTAGTATCTGTATCACCATCTTCTCTGCTTCAGGCCATCGACCTTGATGTCGGTACGTTGATGCCAGGTTTGCCTTGCTCTTCAGCATGTCTGGATCATTCGGCTCAAGCATTTTAGCCTTCAGCTCGAGAATCTGTGCAAACGGTAATTCGGCCTCGTTCCACCGACCGTCTTCGTACAGGCACATCGCATATCTGTGTATAAGTTTCAATCTCGTGTTCCAGTCCTTTTTGACAAGGTCGGACTCCAACACACAGCGAACATGTGTTAGATAAATCCTCCAAATGTTCCTGTTTTTGTAATTGTTATCAGGAAACAGTTCTTCTAATCGGCTGATGGCTTTCTTTGTCGATTCAGCAAGCTTCTGTTCTTGCCGAAGCCAGTTCCGCATCGCCAAATGCACCAGCCGATGGAGACCAAGACTCTGCCCGTCCGATTTCTTGCTGATGAAAGAGTAGGCCTCGAGCGTGCCGATGGCATCTGTATGCCTCTTTCGCGATGACCCGGGCGCAAGGAGAGACTGAGGAATGTCGTTCGGCTCCACGCAGGCCATGATTGACAGGTATTCAGCTGCAAGTGGGTAAAGACGTAGAATCTGCTCGAACGAGATCAGCCATGTAATGGCTACCGGATTCTTCATATCGCGATATCTTCCATCGTCCTCAAACTCCTCGCTGAGAAGTTCGATGACCTCCTCTTCTCGTTCTGCTAGCAGCGACAAATATTCTCCGAGTGTTATTCCATTCTCGTTAATGTACGAAGTCGCCTGGACAATAGCTAGTGGGAGGTAAGTGAGCTGAGACAGAAGGGCATCTGTGTCCCGTCGATTAAGAATTAGATCCTTTTTGAGTAGACATTTCTCCAACAGTTGCACTGCTACTTCTTCCTCCATTGCCGGAAGCTCGAAGACATTTTGCTGCGCGAGTTTGACTGCTGTCTTTCTATCGCGTGTTGTGAATAGGATAGCTCCTTGCTTGCTCTGGGGAAGGTAGTCCAACAAGGGTGGAGGTCCTTGCTGAGGCTGTAGCCCAGAAACCGCCTTGGCAATCCACATGTTGATATCGTCAGCATTGTCGAACACCAGCAGCCACTGACCTCTACTTTCCTTGTTTAGGTACTGCTGTACCAGTCTTTTCACGTCCGCCTTCTCGTCCTCCCACCCAGCTATGCGAAGCTGCTCCGCAGTGTTCGTGTATGCTCGGTGAAGGCTCTCCATCCTGGCAGCTGGTATCCAGATGATCAAGCAATCAGGGTCTTTCTCTCTCATTTGAAAAAGCAATTCAATTGCAACTTGTGTCTTCCCCACTCCGCCAAGTCCAGTGATTGCGATCTTGTTTGTGTAATCTTTGGCGAATAGCTTTTCTACCAGCTGAGTTAGGTTGAAGTCACGACCGGTGAAGCGTGGATTTCTCTCAAATGGGACAATCCAAAAGGCTCGATGCACAGCTTCATGTGTTTAGTAGCGGTATAGCAAAGTCGCGGATGTCTTACTTAGCTGCTGTCGAGTTGTGGAAATGGTGCTAGTAGATACCTATGCTTCTTAGCAGGGCGCAGAATGGCATAAATATATTGCACTAACAACTTTGAGAGCCACAGGGGTCGATTCAGGCCTCTCTGCAAGCATTAGCGTCTATTTACCTATGCAAATGTCTCCGGGCACACACTCTGCTTGAGTTTCAAGTTCTGAATACAGTCCCGGACCCGAAACTTCTGCTCCTGGTGCTTAAGATACGCTTCAGTTGCCGCGTCCATCGTGCCCCGCTTCTCATTTTCATCAAGTCCAACATTCTGCAGTCCTTGCTGAACATTGAAGCGGAAATATCGCTTGTCGTCTAAATGCTTCGCCCACCGTGCTATGAACTTCTTCTCCGTGTTTTCGGTTTCGGTAGCGATACGCACTACGGTCTCGCTAAGAAACTTGTAGGCGCTGGTCCTGAATGGCTTTGAGTCGGGTACACCTGTTCCAAGAGAGATAAAGCATTTGACCAATGGCTTCAGGTCTCCAGTCTCTGGGCACCAGATGTTCGAAGCCTCTCCCTCTACTTCATCTACTGGATTGTTTGCGAAGAGTCCACCATCGGCAAATGTGCGAGTACCAATGCTAACAGGGTCAAAGAAAGTCGGAGCAGCTGATGTGGCAAGGGCTGCCTCGCCGATCGTCGCAGAGATTCCTTGCTCGTTATCAATGCTGTAGCTTCGGAGGCGAACGGTGCCCGGCATGAGGCGCTCGGTCGTGCAGACAAAGCTGTACTCTTCAGGTTGAGATACTCAAATGGAGGAGGAAAACTCACGTCTTGCATCGGCGCTCCTTCCCATCGTTGAAAGGTTCGTCTCCGGATGCTCTACCTTTCTTCACAATTTCGTAGATTGCATCTTTGAGCTTCTTCGAGTCAAACTTCGACTTCACTCTGCCCAACCAGTCTACAGGAAGGGACTTTTCACTGAACACCTCGCCAGCAAGTTTGACATATGCGTCAATGCACTGGTCAACGTCCATCTCTAACCGGCCGAGCATAATGGCAATAAGGCTGTTACGCCAATCATCAGTTAAATTTGCACCCAGGAAGACGATGAACACCCACCCGCCTGTGCTGGTGCCCCCAATAAGATCGAAAATCTCGCATGGCTTTACTGCCTCAAGGCTGCTCTTTTTCCGTTCGAAATTGAGTTGATCCATAATCCTTTTCAGTATGTATAGGGTCGATAGGCCTCGAACGCCACCGCCATCGAGGGACAGCAGGTTTAGGTCTGTGGTGGTTGCGAGACTCTGCTCCATTACTCGATCCGGTGTGAGAAGCTTTGCTTTAACGTCCCAAGTCTTCGTGTAATGGCATAACACGTCTGAGGGATTCAAGAGAGCTAGAAAACAACGAGAATGGGCTGATTCTCGTCAGTCGTTACAAGGCCATTTAGTCGCCTAGAGTTGGTGGCAGCCTTCTCAGCCGCTGTCGACCTCGCCTGAGGGGCAAGGTGGCGCCTGCAGGAATTTGACTATTGAATACTACGAGGTTATGATCATCACCTGAAGATTGGGTACACGTCGAATGAGAAGCCGGATTCAAGCGCCACAAACCAAAGTGGTGTGGGATGACGCACTCTTATTGGTCAGATCATATTGGTCATCAAAATCCTGTAGAATGCGCGGAGCATGCATGTAGACCGCCATGGCCAAGCAAACTGAGGTGTTGCTGGGGGTGATCATTCACAGATTGCATATCGGTGATATCACTACCTTATCGCAGGAGACGGAAGGGCAGGCGGGTGACAGAAGTCGTCGTACACGCCAAGAAATCCGATATCTTTCACATCGCTCTAAGTCGACCAATACCCCTTCAATCTAGATCCTTTTGCGACAAGAATTCTTCGGTAGAGCATTTTACAGGATTGAATAAACTTAAAGTTAGAGCACCAGAGCTGTTGTTGTGGAGTTATCCTGGAATTCCTACAAAGCGACCCAATCACTAGCCAAATTGGGAGTC
This sequence comes from Platismatia glauca, assembly GCA_963556305.1. Lineage (NCBI taxonomy): Eukaryota > Fungi > Ascomycota > Lecanoromycetes > Lecanorales > Parmeliaceae > Platismatia > Platismatia glauca. The sequence continues at coordinate 1,400,861 of OY745765.1, read as the reverse complement.
AATGTGGTAAGTGGAGCACCTCTGGGTACAATAGCTGGGCATGGCCATATGCCTTCAGATCTTGAGTCAGACCAGTTATTATTCGTTGATTCAGCGAGAATAGGTAGGCGAGAATTTCAACCCAATTGAGCTTAGAGCTCTCCGGTCAATCATTCTTCCGCCCCGCGTAGCCTGTGATATCAACACAAACCATTGTCTATTTCCTCCGCATCTTTCAGTCTTTCTCATATTCAGTTCCCGTTTTCCTCCTTACCTTAGCAGTAGGTAGATCAATCATCCATACGGCAAAATACTGCGATACACACTCCCGCACCTGAAAAGACTCGGATACTCAAGCCACCCGCATCAACAATCGGGCAAAAGAGAACCCTTGGGGCATACTCCGTACAGTTGATTTCAAAACCAGGTGCCATCGTGGATCATAGCACCGCCTCGCTCTATAGGAGCCTGGCCGAAGTCTGGTAAGGATGAAAACATTGCAAAGATTACAAGGAGAGCAGGATACGGAGGTGTATTCACACTACTGGGAAGAAAGCATCCAAGAGTTGGGACAGCAGCCAAAACGCAAGGGCTGCGAGGGGCAGGCTAGCCGGATACGGCACGCTTTACTGCAATCAGTATTCACCTGCACACATACTATGCAAAGGAGTAGGTCGCGGATATCTGACTGTAGTTTGCCTGTACGATTTTCCTCGCAAAGATAGAGGACTATAATATGTTGTATGCGCGGATATTATGCTCCTTCATGGGAGGGTACTAGGGGTTGATACAGGGGAAATGGTTAGCTACTCGTATTGAGATAGCGATCTTGACGTTGAACGTGTTCTGATATTCGAGTGTGATGGCTATTATTATTCGTCAGTGTGTGGATGTGTGAATGTTGCTAGAACGAGCAGATTAGAGTGCCAGTATGAGGGAGAGTGAGTACTGTCAACTACATCTCGAGTCGTAAGCAAGACGAAATTGGGTCGGAAAAGAGCTAATGACTCCTATTTCGTTTTTTTCGATGCTGTTTTCGCAACGACCTCACCGGATTTTCTTCGACATTTGAGGGACATCAAGCGAGACTGAAGAATGTTGGGGCCAACAAGAAAGCTATCGGAGAGCTTACGACGATGCGGAGTAGGCATAGATTGCGGTCGTCTTCACTGGAAGCTATCATAGGCGAATGTCAGTCTAGCAGATGTCGTCTATCAGAGGTGAGAGTAAGCCTCTGGCCGGGAGGAAGAAATCGATAGGCTTACTTTGCTGCGTACTGACTTGAACTACGGCCGAGAGACACATCTGTCAGCAAACGCGCCTCGAGAGTAAGACTAGATATTGTGGAATAAATGTTAAAGGCGTCATTAAAAAATTAGAGTGTTGTTGTTATTTTGTTGTCTCGTCATGGAGATCAGGGTTAAAAAGTGACTAATCGTTCGCCAAAAGGTAGCGTATGATAGGAAGAGGTGAGGCTTACATTGAGCTGAGCCACGGAAGTCCATGTACCGAGTTGAGCTGGGGCAAATTACGTTGACATCAGAGACAGGCGTAGATAAGAACCATGCAAGACACCAAATGTAGGCATGATCTAGAGCCACCATGTCTTGATTACATTTCTGCTGCTATACGAGTATGGCTACATGATTTAGTCAAAGAGGCCCCCAAATCCTGCAAAAACATTAGCATAAGAAAATATGACCCCAACCTTAAGATCATACCTTCGTCACCGCTCTCCTCTTCAGGCTCATCAGGTTTGTCATCCACGACATCAGCAGGCTTGTCACTCTGATCAGGCTCAGTTGTGTCTGCAGGTGCTGCGGCTGCATAGGCATCAGGGTTGGCGATGCGGTCTTTCAGATCGCTGATTCCTTCCCAGCTATAGTCCGTTTCAACCGCAACTGCTAGTACATTCTTATAGCTGTTCATGAAGCTATGCATGATGGACGGCAGCGTAGGGTAGTTCGCGGCTAGGGAGATCTGAGTGATCGTTGCGATGGCGGAGTTGAGCGCCTTAAACAATTGCTCCTCTTTAATGTCAAGCACCGAGGGAGCAAAAGTTTGGCCGCCGTCGTAGACCTGCGCAATGCTCATGCCATAGGTGAATGGCGAGATGTTGAGCATGTTCAGTAGCGTAGCCTCAGACGCTCCAACCTTGGTTCCAGCTTCGACGAGCTTCAAGTCTGTTGTAATTTCGATCGTACCGCGAGCAATCTTTGTAGGAACACCAAGAGCTTGGAAAAAAGAGGTTTTGCCGGGTTCCATCCCAGTGTTTCCTGCAGGGACGAAGACATCCAAAGGAGCGACAGCACCGGCTCTAGCAGGAGCCGCAACCTTCTCCGCCAGAATCACATCACGGGTCTTGTTGAGGTCCGCATTGGTGAAGATAAAACCAACATTGCCTTTAATTCGTCAGCGCCGACTAAGTTGAATTGAGTTAATGATAGGTAGTACCTTTCACGTGGGGAAGCAGGCGCTCGTACTCCGGAAAATCGCTGATGAAGCCTTTGATGGCTCTTCGTACCTGATATTTGAACAGTCAGCGCGCCAGTTGTATGATTTAGAGCTGCCAGCAGCTAGCATGAGCCTGTCGATAGCCGCATCATACCATAGTATTCTTGCCCATGAGCACTACTCCTTGAACTTCTTCCCCTTCGGACCTCAGACTTTTGCGAATCTTATGCATTTGTTGAGAGCTGACATTGTCGACCGTAACGATGAATATAGACTTGTACCTATTCTCGAGTGAGCTTCCGTCTATCTTCGTCCGTTAGGTAGTTCTGCGTACTCTTCAAGGAGCCCCTTGAGCTTATCGAAATAGGCCGCCTTGTTGCTACACAAAGTCAGCATTGTGGTCACGAGACGGCATGGAGCAACAACCTGGTCTTGCCCCCCATATCTTCTTATTTGAGGATAGGATGTTTAAGGGTCAAGTGGTTGAAAGATGTGCGTTTGCTTCGGAACCTCGAAGCTGATGGTGTGGGTTCTTCTCGCTTGCGCTTTTCGCGCTAAATTATTAGCGCGGATTCCCGCAACTTTTTGGCCTCCAGAAGAGGTATTATCAAAATGGTGATATCCCTACAAATCAACCCTAATGATGTCACATCCATATCAGCGTTTACTCTATTGCCAGCAAGCCAGTCAGCCTGAATCCGGTATCTTAGTCGGTGCATGTGGTTCCTCTATTCACACATTCAGTGTCCAAGATGGACGATATCTCTCTTCATGGCCACCTATTGAGAGTAGTACGCAGACTCAATTAGCTAAACAAAGCAACAGAAACGAGTCAGAAGTGCCCCATCTGAAAGGCTCTCTTCAAGGTGGTTCTACAAGGCCCTCAAAGCGCCAAAAACTGTCTCCAGCAGGGGACGAGTCTAGCAGTTCTTCGGCGGAGATTGTAGTAGCGGGACACATTGACAATGGCAAAACGTCAAGTTCGCAGCAAGCTTCGATCCCACCGATCATCAAGCTGGCTGGTACGTCTACTGGTCAACACGTGATTGCCGTGACGGGCGAAGACAAATGTATCAGGGTACTCGACTTGGCAGCCGATGGCACTCTAACGCAGCTCAGTGAAAGGCAAGACACCAACAGAGGACATTTTAACGTTACATACTAATACGAGCGCAGAGCTATGCCAAAACGACCATGTGCAGTAGTCTTAACACCGGATGACTCTACGATCTTGTGCGCCGACAAATTTGGTGATGTCTACTCGTTACCTCTTGTGGGTCAAGGATATGAACCAGAGGCTGTAAATGGTATTGACGCCAACGGTACCAATGGCACGAGTGATCGCAAGCAGAAATTGAAGCCCTTTACCCCTTCTGCAACTTCTCTTACCGTACACACTAAAAGGAACCGAGATGCGCTGCGGCAGCAGCAAAAACTTGATAAGCCAAAAGCAGAAAAAAAAGCTTTGGAATTTGAACACAAGCTTCTTTTAGGTCACGTTTCCCTTTTGACAGATATTGCGTGCGTACTTCTGCCCTTGCCTTCACACAAATCCCGGAACTACATTTTAACATCGGACCGTGATGAGCACATTCGCGTTTCCCGTGGTATTCCTCAAGCACATGTCATCGAAGGATATTGTCTTGGTCATACAGAATTTATCACCAAGCTGTGCGTGCCACCAGTCTACCCTCATCTGTTGATTTCGGGCGGAGGTGATGACTATGTGATATTGTGGGACTGGCCTGCGGGAAGGATGTTGCAGCGGCTTGACTTAAAGAGCCTAGTTGCTACTCTCAGAAATACTCACCTCGGAGCCGAGGCTTTTTCCAACGGCTCTACAGAAATGAAGGACTCTGAGACTCAAGTAAATAGTGTACTCAGGATATGTGTCTCGAATATTCAGGCACTTGAATCCGAGAAGAACTCTGGCCATCCGGGGGTTGAGATCATAGTCACGTGCGAAGGGTAAGTTGATTTACTGACAGTGGAGATGTACTCAGCTAAATCTTGCAGGGTTCCTGCGCTCTTCACCTTCACGTTGGAAGCAAAACAAATGCGATTTAATGCAAGCATTCACACAGAAAGTAATGTCATCGATTTGACAGTCCTTCGTAATCAGAGTTCCATTATCTATTCCATGGACAACGCCCATCAAGCCTTCTCTACAGACCTCTCAGCGGACAACGGGGGACAAAGTCCACGAAACTTGTTGGGCTCACTGAGTTACTGTACGGATGCCAAGACCTGGAAGGAGAACCAAGTTTTGCAGGCAAATCTTATTGCAGCTACGAGAGAGTGCGCAGATAATCATCTACATGTTCCCCAAGCAGGAGCTGCTAAAGGAAAGTCACTTGTAGAGCTACTATACGGCTTGGAAAGTCTCAGAAAGCGGGGATCAGAAAATGAAACAGACGTGTAGATATCAATGAAAGCTATTGCCCTTACAGTTTCTTATCTATACTCTTAAGACTTGGGAAACTGGGCAGAAGATTGACAATCGGGCTAGTATCCACCCACCAAAAGTCGTACTGTAGAGGTGGTGGAGGTGCTCACCATACCATCGTCACCATCACTCTCCCCCAGACATCCTGGACCGGCCTGAAACAATCGATCAAAGTCCTCCTTGAAGTCCGACTCCGAGCTCTTAACACTCCTATTGAGCCACCAGCCTATACAGTCAGTACGAGTGTCCATTGGAAGAAAAAGAGATGTACTCCTGTTCCATATCCTCCAAGCGATTTGATTCCACAGCTTCAATACAGTGGCTATCTAAGCGATTGAAGAGAAGGCAAATAAAAAGGCTGCAGAGTGATCCTCCAGAGTGCAATAGCTACGCTCGCGTCCTCAGGAAACATCAAGTCCATGCACAGTCAATGCCGTGATGTCACCGAATGGGATTTGCCTTCGTAGCTTGTTTGGTCTGCTTGGCGGTCTGACCGCCTGGCTTCGACCTGTTGCCCCTCTTTTTCTTCTTCTTGTCATCCGATTCTGACGATGTGTAAAAGCCGGAGGCAGTAGAATCACCCAAGGAAGAGTCTCCATCAGTACCAATTTTGCCCTTCATCCCGATAAGCCTAGGGATGTTGTCGCCGATACTCAAAGTATGCTCTCTTTTGCCGCAATATGAAGGCTGTGAGGACGGCCTAGAGGTGATGGAGGAACGATATGTGGTTTTGCAACTCGTAAATACATACTCCGTATGGGTAAGCTTAAGTATAAATGCTTGGCGTGACCCTCGGACCTTCATTTGTGATTTATGGTCAATGGATTACCCTCGTCTGTGTTGCTCGTAAACGCAACAATGTCGAATTTTGCCCCTCTGCAGAACGACCTACTGCTCAGGGCTGTCAGAGGTATGCTCGCAAAAAGTCCACCGCCTTCCAAAAGCTCACAGGTTGAGCAGGCGAACGTGTGGAACGACCACCAATATGGGTGATGCGCCAGGGTAACAGTCGATCCCTTGAACGTGAGGATTTCAGCCAATGAGTAGCAGCTGGGAGATACCTCCCGGAGTACCACGAAGCCAAATCATCCCATGACTTCTTCACTTGCTGCCGCAGCCCGGAAATCTCCTCGACCCTCACTCTTCAACCAATCGACCGTTACGATGGCCTCATTGATGCCGCCATTATTTTCTCCGACATACTGGTCATACCGCAGGCAATGGGAATGGTGGTAGAGATGCTGGATGGTAAAGGACCTCACTTTCCGAAACCACTGAAGGCTCCTACCGACAAGCAGTACCAAGATCTGCTATCGAAGCGCGTGGATGTGGAGAAAGAGCTAGATTACGTATACCAGGCTATTACAATGACGAGACAGAAGCTGAATGGTCGAGTGCCTTTATTTGGCTTCTGCGGTGCACCGTGGACATTGTTGTGCTACATGGTGGAGGGAGGAGGAAGCAAAATGTTCGTGCAGTCGAAGACGTGGGTCTATAAATACCCCAATGAAAGCAAGAAATTGCTACAGAGGATAGCTTTGCTGTGTGTGCAGTATTTGGCCTTTCAGATCAAAGCTGGAGCACAAATTGTGCAAGTCTTTGACTCTTGGGCTGCAGAGCTGTCGCCTACTGCTTTCAAGGAATTCTCGCTTCCATATCTACGCTACATCTCGAAGCAACTTCCTGGACATCTCAAAGCAATGAACTTGGAGCCTGTACCGATGGTCGTGTTTGCCAAAGGTGCGTGGTATGCTCTGGACGAGCTCTGTGATTTGGGATATCAAGTTGTTGGTCTCGACTGGCTGCAAGACCCAGCACAAGCCATGGATGTCGCCAAGGGTCGAGTGGTATTGCAAGGAAATATGGATCCTGGAGTGTTGTATGGAGGCAAAGAAGCGATCACTGCGGCTGTTGAAGAGATGGTGAAGGGATTCGGAGGTGGGAAGCAAGGCTGGGTTGCGAATCTTGGGCACGGTCAGTAACCCGCCAGGACTCTAATAGCCTAGTGCTGGCTGACAGAGACCTTAGGTGTCCAGCCAGGAGTCGACCCTGAAGACCTGAAGTTCTTCTTTGAAGAGATACACCGTCTTGCAGGTGCAGCAAATTTATGAGCCATGACAATTGGGCGGGAGTATCACGCATTCATGAACATACAACAGTGTAGCATTGAGGGGCATGTCAGAGCGTCTTATGCTTGTTCTCCGATGTCTTCATTCCTATGATCGTCTCAGTGCTCTGCTTGCTTTCCAGAGTATCGAATGTTTGCGCAGGCTCACCAGATACTAGGATTCTTCTCAATGAATCTGTTCATCAGGTCCTGACACTCCTCATTCCCTAGCACGATGACTTCGATTCCTCGCTGCTTGAGGTATGCCTCACCTCCAACGAAGGTCTTGTTCTCTCCAATCACAACTCGAGCCACTTTGTACAGGACACAGGCGCCAGTGCACATGTCACATGGTGATAACGAGGTGTACATTGTAGCACCTTTGTAAGCTGAGGCTGGGAGCCTGCCGGTGTTCTCCAGCGTCGAGATCTCTGCCTTTCGTTGACGAACCTCCATCAGAGCTCGCATCTAGCCTCGAATGCAAGAAAGGCGTACATGTAGCGTTGCACTCTTCTTTTGAACTCGCATGTTGTGGCCTATACCTAAAATCTTCCCCTCTTTCGAGACGAGACATGCGCCAATTGGGACTCCTCCTTCTTCGAAACCTGCCTTCGCTTCTTCTACAGCAGCGATGAATCCTGGGTCTGAGTCCATGTTGGATAAATACAGCTATGCTGTTGCAGGAAAAAGGAGATTCGCTTCAATGTGTTTTGTGTTCCATAATTCATTCTGATATTGTGACGTAGAATATCGGTGTCACTCCGAACCAGTTTAGCGTCCCGATATTAATAGTCGCTTACCTAGGTTAGGTACTTAGACTGCCTACTTAGGTAGGTTTCCTTGACCAAGTCACCCCAGATCTGTGCCTGTAGAAATCAGTATCTACTGAAGTCAGCAGTAGATTATCTAACGCACTCCTGATTTTAGTCATATGGAAATCAGCTGTAGGAGATATAATCAAATCGTCAGATTGCAGGGCGCATCTAGGCACCTGTAGAGTAAGGCTGAGAGAAACCCTTGGAATCGCGGCGAAATCTGCATGTCTAGGTCGATCAATTCATTTTTGAACCTTCTCATCTGCTTCCTCCACCAACACCACAGTCTTGACCATTCACACAACACGACTTCGGGGTCTTCAATTCAAACTTGGAGCTGCTGGTTACTCTCCTGAACCACGTCCCTCAAATCACGCCCCTCAAATCACGCTTACGTTCTTAACAAAGTACGTATGACAAATGCAATTCCATCCATAGATCTTTTGGTATCTACAGATAAAGATTCTAAGTGCAACTATGGTGTGTTAAATTTTGCTTACTTCGACCGTAGGAGCATTCTGAAAGCCTCGGTGACGTTTTATAACCCTTCTTGACAATAAGATCATACCTTCAATAGAGGCAAATATCAGTACAAGATTGATTTCTTCGTGCCCTTCTCGACTACGACACCATGGTCAAAGAGACCAAGTTCTATGATATTCTGGGGGTAAGCCATAAAAATTATAGATCCATACATTCTGAGTCCCACATCGCTCATTATTTCAACAGGTGGGACCTTCGGCCACAGAAGCTGAGCTAAAGACAGCATACAAGAAGGGAGCACTCAAGCATCATCCAGGTATATAGCCCGTCGATGAGCATGGTCTCCATGAAATTAATACTGGCCCCTATAGACAAAAATGCCCACAATCCAGATGCTGCCGAAAAGTTCAAAGACCTGTCTCGTGCCTATGAAGCGCTCTCGGATCCTCAAAAGCGCCAGTTGTATGATCAATATGGCGAAGAGGGTTTAGAGCAAGGCGGAGGCGGAGGAGGCATGGCAGCTGAGGACTTGTTCGCCCAATTCTTTGGTGGAGGCGGTGGAGCGTTTGGTGGAATGTTCGGTGGCGGTATGCGCGAACAAGGACCGAAGAAAGCGAGAACTATTCACCATGTCCACAAGGTCTCACTGGAAGACATCTACCGAGGGAAAATTTCAAAGCTTGCCCTTCAGAAATCCGTCATCTGTCCAACGTGCGACGGCCGTGGTGGTAAGGAGGGTGCAGTAAAGCAATGCTCTGGCTGCAACGGCGCTGGGATGAAGACCATGATGCGCCAGATGGGCCCGATGATCCAGCGATTCCAGACCGTGTGCCCAGATTGCCAGGGAGAGGGCGAGATCATCCGGGATAAAGATCGATGCAAGCGATGCAGCGGCAAGAAGACCGTCGTCGAGCGAAAGGTCCTCCACGTGCACGTCGATAAAGGCGTGAAGAACGGCCACAAGATCGACTTTCGAGGAGAGGGAGACCAAATGCCAGGAGTTCTCGCAGGAGATGTTCAGTTCGAAATTGAACAAAAGCCACATCCTCGCTTCCAACGCAAAGACGACGATCTATTCTTCCAGGCTGAAATCGATGTCCTCACTGCTCTTGCTGGAGGATCGATCCATATCGAGCACTTGGATGATCGTTGGTTGACGGTGAATATCGAGCCTGGAGAGGTCATCAGTCCAGGTAAGTTGTCATACCCCCCCGTCTGTACGCGCAGGCAGCTAATCCGTGAGAAGGCGAGGTGAAAATGATCCGCGGCCAAGGTATGCCTTCATTGAGGCATCATGACTTCGGTAACCTTTACATTCAATTCGACGTCAAATTCCCCCCTCCAGGGTTCAACAGCCCCGAAAAAATCGCCATGCTTGAGCAGATCCTGCCTGAGCGCAAGCCACAAGCGATGCCTCCGAGCGACGCTATGATTGACGACTTCCTTCTCGAGGATGTTGACCAGAGCGGACAACGGAGAGCACAAGGAGCTACAGGCATGGAAGAGGATGAAGAAGACGGCGTACCTCAAGGCGCAGAAAGAATGCAGTGCGCGTCCCAGTAAGCCTGGAAAACGCCTGATGAGTGATGAACGGATTTGGAGGAATAACGACCACGACGCTATTTTCACTACCTTTCGAATGTCTACTCCATACCCACTCACCCACCTACCCTGCCTACACTTTTGATCGCATGCGGTGCATTGGCTGGCTGGGATATGAGGCTGGGATATGAGAGAGGTTCTATGCGCTGCACGACGTGGCCTCCACACAGGCGCTGCAGAGCCCTGGATCAGCTGCTGACCTGGGGTTGCGTTGTCAATTCGTTACAGGTCCGATAGATCTTTTTCCGGCGTTTCACAACACGCTTGCTTGGCCTTAAAGAGGCATCTTTCTCGAATTCGTGCATGGCGTCTTAGAGTAATTACAAATAGTCTAGAGAAAATCATATTGCATTCGAAGCCCTTTTGGTTTGTCTCATGCCCGTGCTCTCTGTTCATCTTGACAAGAACCCCCCAAGAGAAGCTCATCTCTTAAGTATCTGGTCGAGTTGGCGACCTCAGCAGTGCCAAAGTCCCTTCTTATATCTTCAAGCTACTAGTACTATTCGATTCGGCTAAAGAGAAGAGTGTCTTTAAACGCTACATGGAACCCAAAGACCATATGCTTCCTACGGAGAAAGCAGAGAGCGAAATGCCAATGGATAAAGTAGATGTATCACACATTACTCAACGATCCGGCAATCCATGCTGTGCAGTCGCATCCTCACCGTAGCTACCCGGCGATCACCAAATGCCCGAACCGTGCCTTTATGCAAACGAATTCCTCCCTAGACGTACACTACAAGATGGAAACAACGGCACATAGCCCATCACAACCCACACCCCTCCTCCCCCACCCATTCATCCACACCTCCCCCGCCCCCACCCTCTTGGTCCAAGGCGCCGAAGCCCTCCTCTACCGCACCCACTTCCTCCACCCTTCGCACCCCTGCGCTCTCAAACACCGCCCATCGAAACCCTACCGTCATCCCATCCTTGACAGACGCCTCACAAAACACCGTATACTGAGTGAAGCGCGGACGCTTGTGAAATGTCGACGGGAGGGCGTCAGCGTGCCTGCTGTGCTGGCGCTTGATACGGAGGGGAATGGGGCGAGTGGAGGGTGGATGATGATGGAGTGGGTTGAGGGGAGGACAGTTAGGGAGGTGATTGTTGAGGGGGGAAAGAAGATTAAGAGGGAGAAAGGGGGTAGTGGGGGATGGGAGGAGGGGCTGAGAGGGTTGATGGGGAAGATTGGGAGGGCGGTGGGGAGGATGCATGAGGTTGGGGTCGTGCATGGGGATTTGACTACGAGTAATATGATGCTTCGACCTTCTGCGACGGGTCTAGAGAATGGCGCGGCTGTTATGAATGGAGCCGATGGAGATGGAGATGGAGATGATGTAAAAAGCGCTGGACAGGTTCTAGAGGGGGAGATTGTGCTGATTGATTTTGGGCTCGCGGCGCAGAGTTTGCAGGACGAGGATAAGGCGGTTGATTTGTATGTGCTAGAGAGGGCGTTTGGGAGCACGCATCCTGAGGCAGAAGAGGGGTTCCAGGAGGTGCTGCGGCTTTATGGGGAGAGTTATAAGGCGGCAAAGGTTGTGCTGAAGAGGTTGGAGGATGTGAGGATGAGGGGGAGGAAGAGGAGTATGCTTGGGTGAGAGGGGCACAGTGAATCGTGCAGTCCGTTGGAGACTCCTGTCTTTCTCTTGCCCGTGGGTTCTGATCCGGAATCCAGCGCTATTGCTGGATATCAACCGATACCGGAAATTCAAACGCTCAGGGGTGAAAACACTCAGTCTCGTACCTCGGCCATGGCGAAATAACCCTTATTTTCGATGACACCTCGGTCGCGGACAACGGCAGTATATTTCACCACCCATTGCGGTTCTACCTCGCCTTTCAACCCTTTCGAGCCCTCTTCTGGTCCGGCCAAGACACCAGCACCCTTTTCGCCAGCCTCAAGAAGCTCTCGTACGGTACCGCTAGGCAGTATGTTTGTGCAGTCGCTGTGCGTCAAAAGCTCAATCTTCTCCTGTTTGGCATACATAATCAAAGACTTGGGCACGACACAACAGTCTCGAACATTGATCTGATCCACCGAAGGCCGTACTTTTGTACTTGGCAAAAATTTCTCCAGCCGTTCGCTGCCAAACTCCGCAAGCCCTATCTGCTTGACAATACCATCGCCGTGGAGGTTTTCGAGGGCTTTCCATGTTTCCACCATTGCGCTAAGGTCTTCCGCTTCACCATTTTGGCTCCACTGTGGCTCTTCCTCGTCCTCGTCCTCGTCATCCGCATCAAATGACACTCCAGGAAATGAGACGATCAACAGATCTATAGAGGGCATACGCAGCTCCCTCAAAACCAGATCCATCGCCTCTTGCGTGTGTCCGCATCTTTCTCTCGCTGAGGTGTGTGGAAGGAAGAACAATTTTGCTGTGATATCGTACTGTGACCTCTCTTCAGCTAATCCTGACTGTGCGAAGTCGATCGATGGCACAAAGAGGAAGCCGTCTTCTCGAGCCGTCCACTCAGAATACGGAATGTCTTGTAAGGGTATATGGGACGAGGAATGAGTGGATCCATTGGCGATTGGGGCAAATACTTGCTTTGAAGCAAGAAAGTTAGAGCGCAGAGCGTTGATCAGCTCTACGTTTGACTTCTCCGAAGCTGGTCGGCGGATGATCGAGGGGCCACCATTCATGATGTTGCTAAAAATCGGTCAGCAATTGCGCGTTTCTCAGGTCGTGAGGGACCCATACGAGGTTGAGAGGATGAGTTTAGTCATTGTAGGTCACAGCAAAGGGTTTCGTCCCGGCCCAAATTGTCTCTGTGCTTCACTCTATTGCCCAATGCAAAGTCCTAGGTAACTTCTTAACAGGACGAGCTGGAATAGTCTATGCATCTGGAAAAGAGGTTCGACTGCAATGTAGGAGACTTAAGGCAATGATTCTGGAAGTAACTTCTCTCCTAGCTACTTATTGCGCAAATTTTGTTGCTCTTCTATATACATCCGAGCCATCTAGGTACGAGTAGCTACCTAGGCACGATAGGACCCTAGTTTAGCCCTATCGAAATCTGTCGCGTCGTTTCTGCCTCTCACCTACAAAACAGCAATGCGAAATGTAGCTTTCCCTACGACCCGCCAAAGGCTTTTGTGGAAACAATGTCACTCGTGGCCATACAGGCTTACTGTCACTCCACCTAACGCCTACCCCTATCAACCTGGACTTAGCCGGGTTACCCCATGGATCCAATACCGTGGGGCAAAATCACAGGCAACAGTTTCACTCAATGATCTTCCACAACATACGTCTACAGCCGAGCACAGCATCCAAGAAACCGAAAATGTCGGCCCGGCATATCCCACGGTGGTACAGCAGGCACGGAACAATATGCGGCAATTCGACAACTGCGTACTGTTGACAAGAGTGGGTAGTTTCTACGAGCTTTACTTTGAGCACGCAGAAAAATATGGACCCCTTCTCAACATCAAGGTGGCCCAGAAGAAGACTGCCGCTGGATCTGTGCCCATGGCAGGCTTCCCTGTCTATCAGTTGGACCGGTTCCTCAAAATCCTCGTGCAAGATCTGAACGAGTTTGTGGCCATCAGCGAAGAATTTGCAAACGATGCTTCGGGCACTGTCAAGTCTGGAGGGCTCATGTTCGACCGGAGAGTCACTAGGACGATCACGCCGGGCACTTTGATTGATGAGAAATTCATGGATCCGTACGAGAATAATTTCCTGCTGGCTATTTACGCACCTGGAACCGGCGAGGCGCCCTGTCCCTCAGAAGTGGAGAACATTCCAGCAGAGCTCGCAATACCCCAGTCACTGGTATCGACACCAATTGGTCTGGCTTGGTTGGATCTGTCAACAGGAAGCTTTTCTACACAAATAACCACCGTTGGGTCGCTAGCTTCTGTCGCTGCGCGGATAGGACCAAGGGAGATCGTGCTAGGTGATGGTCTTGAAGATGGTATGAAGCAGAGCATAATGGGTGTACTTGAGCAGCAACGTCACCTGGTGACTTATCATTCAGCTCCAACACACACCCTCTCTATGTCCTCCTGGACTCCAATGTTGGAAACTGAAGTGCCCGCGGAAGTGCGACCTACATTCACGAACGAGGAAGTCGCTGCAGGAAGCTTGCTTCTGGCATACGTGAAGGACCGAATCCAGGGATCTGGGATAAAATTACAGCCACCAATCCGAAGACATGACAAGGAGACCATGAGTATCGACAAGAACAGTATGAGAGCCCTGGAAATTCTGGGGACGTCAAAGGGCGGTATAGGCGGCGGCAAAGGCAGTCTATTGCATACAGTGCGTCGTACCGTCACTAAAAGCGGTGCAAGGCTGCTTAGAGAGTGGATTGCTTCGCCTTCTATGTCTCTACAGCTCATCAATGCAAGGCTGGACGTTGTAACACTATTAGTATTAGATCGATCTCTCAGAGAAGACGTCACTAGTCTCCTTCGTCGCAGCTACGATTCTGAGCGTCTTGTGCAGAAATTTTCTTTGGGCCGAGGAGATGCTGATGACCTGATCAGTCTGCTCAGGACAATTGAAGTGACGAGCGGGATAGCGAATCTGCTAGAGACACATTCTACCTTGTCTGAAGCCAGCTCCGAAACAGATTCCTTTGACCAGAACTGTGGGCCGTCTTTGCAGAACCTACGCTGCCGACTCTGGCTAGAGGAACCAAAAGCACTTGCGGCTCAAATTGCCAACGCCATCGACGAAGACGGCCTCACGGAGAGCCACCGCATTGAGGAAAACAAGAATGCAGACATAGTCTCAATGGCGCAAGGAGTCTTGCAGAAGGAAGGTTCTTCAGAGGACCAAGCTGCCATGACCCGCCTCTCACGCTCGAAGGTAAAGCAGAAAATCTCCGCCGACCAAGAAGGGGAAGAAGAGGATACCTGGGTCCTACGGAGAACCGCAAGTCCCTCGCTGGAGAGCCTGCATGAAGCGCTAGAAAGTCTGCGTCAAGACAAAGCATCCTTGACAGCTCACTTGAGAGAAGAATTAGGTGCGCCAAGTCTAACGTTGAGGAGCACTCCTGGACAAGGGCATTACTGCCACGTCAAAGGGACTAAAGATATCGCGGCGTCCTTGAAGAAGTACGTCGCTGCTCGAGACGTTAAAACAACCAAGTCAACACGCTCCTTCCACCAGTCCGAATGGGCCAGTCTTGGAAGCAAGATCGATCAAGCAAAGCTACGCATCAAGGCTGAAGAGCAGCGTGTCTTTCAACTCTTACGTGAACAAGTCGTTGTGAACTTAGTCAAGTTGCGACGGAATGCAGCGGTACTTGACGAGCTTGATATCGGTTGCTCATTTGCAACTCTAGCAGACGAGCAGGGTTTTGTACGACCTGTCTTGAACTCGGGCCTGGACCATAAGATCATTGGTGGGCGGCATCCGACGGTGAAGCTCGGTTTGGAAGAGCAAGGAAGAGCCTTCGTCAGCAATGACTGTTCGATCGGCGTAGACGAACGAATTTGGCTCATTACAGGCCCCAACATGGCTGGCAAGAGCACCTTCCTACGTCAGAATGCTCTAATCT
This sequence comes from Platismatia glauca, assembly GCA_963556305.1. Taxonomy (NCBI): domain Eukaryota; kingdom Fungi; phylum Ascomycota; class Lecanoromycetes; order Lecanorales; family Parmeliaceae; genus Platismatia; species Platismatia glauca. The sequence continues at coordinate 1,385,458 of OY745765.1, read as the reverse complement.
CTGTACTGGCCCAGGTTGGATCCTTCGTTCCTGCCGATTTTGCAGAAATAGGCTTGGTCGACCAAATATTCACAAGAGTGGGCTCTGCAGATGACCTATTCCGAGACCAGTCTACTTTCATGGTGGAGATGATGGAGACTGCTGCGATTCTAAATCAGGCTACGGCCCAATCTTTCGTGATAATGGACGAGATTGGACGTGGCACGACGCCGGAAGATGGGATTGCAGTGGGCTTCGCTTGCTTGCATCACCTGTACTATAAGAATCTCTGTCGGACACTCTTTGCTACGCACTTTCACGCTTTAGCAGACATGACGAAAGGATTTGAGCACCTAGCATGCTACTGCACGGATGTGACGGAGGGACGCGGAGGATCGTTTTCGTTTGTGCACCGTCTTCGGAAAGGCGTCAATAGGAGCTCCCACGCTCTGAAAGTGGCACGCCTTGCAGGTATGAGCGTGTAGAGAGACTCGCACGCCTAAATGTTGATACTGACTCTCTCCAGGGATTCCAGAAGCAGCCATTGAGACCGCCCAGACAGTCCTAGAAAGTTTTGATACCCAGTCTGCAGGTTCATTTAAAACATCATTGCCCCTGGTAGAAACGGCCTGAGGATCCAGCCACGTTACCCAAAAGCAGTATTTAAAATCCACCCTGACAATATTCAACATGACAGACTGATTTCCTGGCTGAATGCCCAAAAGTAACGTGAATCAGCAAATGAGACAAAGAGAGAGAGAGAGACATCCTTCAGGGAGGCTGACCTCGTGTGCACTTCACGAGTCACGTGATGTTGATCGATTATTTTGAAACAGTTGAAACGGCCCCCGTGCTGACTTTTGCTGTGTTTTTGGGGTTTTTGTTATTTTTGTATGTCAAACTTCACCACTTTGTAATTCATCGCTTTGTAATCGATGATTACTGCGGCTTTTCTTCTACGTCGTCTAGCAACTTTACGCTTCTCGCATGGACTTGCACTAAAAATCTCTCTACTAATTTCAATGTAGCACACCACGCCGTCTACATTCCGTGCATGATGAGCATGGCAGGATGGACCTTCAGGTCGTGGCACTGTGCAAGACAAGCCTCCGATCCTGTCATGCTGGCCTTTTTCCACTTCTCCAAACTATTGTCCTTCAACCCTTTTACCGTTTGGAGTCTTGTCCCTTATCCCATGCTATACTATCCTTGTCATCGAATCTTTCTTCTTGTTCTGATACACCTCTTCCTAGGCTCTCAAACAATTCTTGCTTTGTGTGCCACCTTGAAAGATGCGGGCGCTAGACATTACCGTAGCTTGCGGTGTGCTGAGTACGACGGCTGGCGTAAGCGCCCAAGAGTTGGATCCAATACTTAACATGTGCGTTCGCTTCGATCACCAATGTAAGGAAACGATGCTGCGAGATTCGTGAAGTCGCCGGTAACGAGCTGATTGCTCATAGCGGTCGTCAAGAACAGCACACTTTATATCGACGGTGGCAGAGAAACATTCATCGATGTGGAACGGAATGGTAGCTCAGTGAGGCAAATTGGCACGATTACAGAGGGTTATAGTCAGTAAATGCGAACCGTACATCTGCGGTGAGAGTCTTAGTAGAATCTAGATACCTATCTCGTTGCCATTGACTTGAGTCAATCTTGGGACTGGAAGACCAATATTTCAGAAAAAGCTCTCCCCAAGAAACCTAACCCTAGGACTCGCACCGTGTCGCCTGTGCTCTCACGCGGGGCACTGTTCTACGGTTCAGACAATGACAGCAACATCTATCTCTGGGGGGGAACTACTTCGTACTGGAATACGAGCTTCCCAGGCTTTGAAGCCCCCACTCCACAACAGTACTCATTGTGGTCGTTTGACACCGCGACTCAGGGATGGGACCAATACGACTTGACGCTTGGCAGTGCAAATCGACCAAGCAGTGGATCGTTCACCAACGCGGAAGACTTAGGCTTAGGATTCTATTTCAACGGGGAACTCGACTCTGGCAGTGAGATCCAGACGCAGGGCTATGGAGATGGTGTGAAGCAAGTTATCGGGGGCATGATCGTGGTTGACTTGGTCAACCAGACCGCGAGGAACTTATCGACGCAGGCAGTGAGTAGCGACGGTACGTATTTTCGGAGTTTATGTTTTCTCTTTTGAGCCAAACATTGAGTCCAGAGACATGTCCCGGGAACATTCACTCTTAGACATGTTCTCGAGCTCGCCACACCCCCTCAAACTAGCAAGACTGACTCCGAAGTGATAACCCAGTTCCGCGATCGAGAGGAAGCATGATGTACATCAGAGATATTGGATCGCACGGCATCATTGTCCAGATAGGAGGCAATTACCAGAACGTCACGAACACTACAGGTATCACAAGCCCCAATATCGAGAATTTGGTCAGTCAGAGTTTGACGATTGAAGACTTGGGAGACCTGGCTGATCGATGCGGACAGCTACCGATGGATGAGATTGACATCTTTGATGTTGCTTCCTACTACAACGCCAGTACCCCAGATGGCACTTGGTACAAGCAAAAAACAAGCGGAGACACTCCGGATCCGCGCATTGACTTCTGCCTCACCTTAGCATCTGCTCCAGATGGAAGTAGCCATAACGTGTAAGTCCTGTCTCCCTCACGAACGGCATCAGACCTCCATTAGTTCACACAAGCTAGGTATCTATACGGCGGCCGTGGAGCAGACGCATTCTTCGACGAAGTCTGGGTCCTTTCGATACCTTCCTTCACGTGGACAAAAGTCTATCAGGGCGAGAGCCCAAGATTTGGGCATACGTGCCACCGAGTCGGCAACCGAACGATGATCACCGTCGGTGGTGCTGCAAATGACGATTGGCACAGCGCCCCTTGCGACTGGGCGACGAAAGGAGTTGGGGTCTACGATTTGTCGGATCTGGTTTGGGGGAGTGTGTATGATGCATCTGCTCCGGCTTACACTGTGCCCAAGCCAATTGCTGCAAGTATTGGTGGCTCGTAAGTGCTTCGTAGTGATTGTATCCCCGGTCATAGCTAATTCTTGGCCTTGTGCAGCCCATCCGGCGGCGCTACCATGTCCAAACCTACCCCATCTGGCTTCGACCAGCCCGGTCTCGCAGACATCTTCGAGGTCCAGTATCCAGGGTCTCCAGCAGGCTCCGCACCAGCACCGACACCCGGATCCTCAGAGCCTCGCCCAAACCACCGCACTGCGATCATAGCCAGCTGCGTAGTCGGTGGCGTGGCTTGCATCACTCTCGCGGCCGGACTCGGATTCCGTTACAGGAAGCGCATCCGCCACCCCCTTACCGGCCGCGAGTCTCCATGCCAGGAAATGGACAATCATAAGGAATTCTACCACGAGATGGACGGCCAGAAGAGCGTTCCCCAAGAGATGGACAGCCGGGGGAAAGCTCTGCCGGAGATGGACGGCCCGGCGAGAGCCGTCCAGGAACTGGACGACCACCAGACCTTCGTACCGGAGCTCGGGGCGAGGAACATGTGCTGGGAACTACCGGCCGAACCCAAGTCGGCCGCACGCTCGAGCTCGGACTCCAGCCCTCGCGCCGGTCGTCCGCCCCGCAGCCGGGTCCCAGCCACCGAGAAGCCGCCCGAGGTCCCCTGGCCGGGAGGAATCGGGCAGAGGAGCCCGGGCGCATCGCAGCGGAGCGTCAAGATGCTGCCTCCGCTGCCCGTCCCGTGATTGAATGGCACGGTTCCACCGCGCCCGAAGCACCGCCGCAGGGCACACCTCTGGAACGAGTAGTTTCGCCGGGGGTGGGGGGGAAGGGAAGAAGGCCCAGAAGTGGTCAATGGCCCGGCGACGCTGGCGTCGATCGGTCGGTGGGAATTTAGTCACATACATACCTACCCAGTACTCACGACTGACTCCTTGAAGCTACCCGCTCGCAGGGAAGCAAGCGCAGCGGTCCGGAACAGCAGAAGATCTATTTTTCTTTCTTTTTTCTTTTTTTTCTCTCTCCCTTTCAAGTCGCCTCTTCTCGCACAAAAGCCGCACGGGCAGCATCGACCCGGACCCGAGCAATGGCGCCGCGGTCGTGATGGCTCAGAGTCGCTCGAGCCGGAGACGCAGAGAGGGGGGGTTGGATTTCTGAAGAAAAGAGGTGGAAAGAGTCGGCTGTTCGGCCGGCCTGGTCGATGTGCTGGGTCCTGGAACTACCGCTTAGACCGGGCCGTTGTTTGGGACGGTGTGTGTTTGAAGATGGGTGCTGGGGACGTCGGGGGGGGGGAAAGGGGGGGATGAGGGTGAGGATCGAATCGGAGAGATGGATGGTATGGGTTAGTAATGGATGAATCGACAATCGATTAAGGAGAGGAGAGGAGAGGAGTGGACGGGTCACGGAATAGATCATGCTTTTTCTAACTAGAGCTAAATGCCTTGATGCATTCGATTCATCCGTGAAAAAGACCGTCGACGGAGTCCGTCGCCGGTGCCATGCCCGCAACGCGCTCGAAGTCTCCGCTGCAGGAAAAACGTCGCCAGGAGCAAGGGTATAATACGTAGATGACATGAAGTAAACAAAGGAGCCGACAAGACAAAGCAAACAGGCCTCGCTCAAGGCTTGACAGAAACCGATTTCTTGCGTCCAAAAATGGTCCTCGTCCTCGACTTGTCCCGCGGTTTCTTTTCCGGTGTTGTCTCCCTGGCCCCTCTTCCTTGGCGTTCGTTCTTGTTGCTGTCCTCTGCGTATTTGGGTTTGTAGATCCTGTTCGTACGTCAGCAGACGGCCAGTTTTCATGTCACCAGAAGGCACGGACCAGCTATTGCCAACCATACTCATGCCCTTCGCCTCTGCCATCCTATAGTAATGAGCCGCCTTCTTCAAGTCCTTCTTACAACCCTGGCCCTGAGCGTAGCAAAATCCAGCCTCGGCCATCGCATCGGCGTCACCCCAGTTGCCCGCGATCTCAAAACACCGCAGGGCGAGTGTTTTGTCTTGTTCGATACCCCAGCCGTTCATGTGGCTGACTCCAAGCTCGTATATACTCAGTGCGAACTGTGCCCGCCTGGTCTTCCGTTCTGTGATGTCGGCGGGATTTCCGTTCTTGTCTTCATCGACAGCAATCTCTATGCTGGCACAGTCTGCGGCCTTACGGAGCCATTGCACACCTTCTTTTTGGTTGGGACGCATGCCCCATCCGTGGCGACAGGCTAGTGCGTACAGCAGCATAGCGGTCGGAAGGTTCTGCCTCGCCGCAATGCGAAGGTGGTAGGTAGATTCTCGGGCGGCCCCACGCTCATGCAGCTCAATGCCCTTCGCTAAATGATCTTCTGGACTTAGCTCCAGAGATGGAGCCGGAACGCGAGGGTGTGCTTTGATGGTGCTTCCGGACCGAGTAGAGGCTGAGTATCCCGACTGAGTGTCGCTCTGGACCGGGGTTGGAGGTGGCCGATGATTCTGCTCAGGCGAGCCATTCGATCTCTGTTCGGTAGAAGGACGACCAGATCCACTTGAAACCTGCTCAAAGGAAAGCCGTGGTGAGCCTCTTAGAATCTGCTCGTGAGAGGGACGTGTGAAAGATTGGGGTCGTTGGTCAAATGATCGGCGTGGTGAAGATCTGTGAAGCTCCAGACTAGGATTCGGCGACCGTGTAGGCGTCATGGGTCTATTCGCGAGTGGTGTAGTAGGACGAATGTTCGTTGGTACTTGAGGTCGGTCCCCCTCAACCCAGGGTATTTGATCTTTCTTTAGAACCTTAGAATCTCGCTGCAACATCCTGCCACGGGGGAGGGAGAACTTGGCGTAGATATATGAGGGTGCTGGTGCATCTAGTGGATTTTGTAGATCTGGAAATTGCTCGTTGTCTATGCTCACCGGCGTTTGCAGGGTATCATCGACAAATAGCAAACGCTGGCTATCAGAAGATGGCTGACGAGATGCCGAGCTGAAAGGAGGTCGTATTGCGTCCATGGACGGCCGGCTGTCGAAAGAGGGTTGCCGGGATGGGTTGTCCATTGATGGCCGACTGGCTCTGCTGAGCGGCCTCGAGAAGTTGAAAGTCGGGCGGACGTGGCGTGAGCCGCCAATGGAGTATTCAGAATTTAGAGAGGGTGATCGGCCATGAGCCTGTGCGAAAGGAGAAAACGGGGAATGAGGGACAGAGAAACCACTGCTGGAAGAATCTTTCCTGTGTTGGGAAAATCCAGACCGGCCAGTAGAAGCGCTGTGCTCATCGTCCGAACTGTCTTGAGGAATCGACCTAATGCTTCCAGCATGACGAAAATGAGGTGATTTAGGTGGTGCTAATGAGCCATTGTATCCTCGAGAAGACGTAGACGCGATAGACATCTCACGCTGTGGCCCATTTTGATGGAAGGGCTCGGAATTCCCTGGCTGGTGGACGAAGGCATTTCGATCCATCGCTTCAACGCTCCTTCCCGCTGGAAATACCGGATCTGGTGACTTGGATCGCGGGGCGCCAAAATAGTCATTGGTTCGCACTGGGTTGAACTCGGCAGGTGTAACGAAAGGTAGGTCCGGCGTAGGACCTTCATAGTACCCTGGTTCATCCTCAAGCAGTGGTACATTACTCATTCGAGGGTAGAAGGACTTGGGTCGAAAATCTGGATCCTCCACCTCTGGCATTATTCCAGATGGATCTTCATCCCTGGCTCTTGGAGGGGAGCCTGGTGTCACATTCTGGATTTCGGCCGATCTTGACTTGTTGTACATGGAGTTCTGCTTCGTAATCGGATCACCAGTGGTGAGTGGAGGCAACCTGCTGACACGCCTGCCATTTCTCTTACTATCGTCCAATTGTTTGGCCAGCAGTCGGCTCTGCATAGCAAACATGTCCAGCGGGGACATTGCCGGGGGGATATCGCCTGCGAAATGCTGCATCCTTGGAGATGAGGTTCCAGACGCATGGGATGGGAGACCGTTCCGCATGGAATCGTGAGACTTGGAACTTAGGTCAATGAAGGTTGGACGTGTAGCCATGGTGGACGAAGAGGAAAGTGGTGGGTCAGCTGGTTCACGCGAAAGGAGGAGACCCGTTACAGTCACTGTCGCAGTGCATGTGCGGCTCGGGGCTGTAGAAATATGGCGTAATCAAGGCGCAATCAGAGTGTAAGCGTAGGATAGGCTAGGTGATTGAGGCGAGGTGCTTGACGAGGAAGGCGGGTGAGATGGAGACAGATGGAGATTGGATGTATCAGCATTGAGCTGTGAGCCTGCGAAGAAGGAGAGTCGCGACCCCAGGCTGTCGATGGTATGATTTTTCTACGGTTGTCGGCAGGGAGTAGGCGTTTGAGGTGGCTTGAGGAGGGGGTTTCACGACGGACTGGCGATCGTGTTGGCAGGTTCTAAGGATATAAGGATATTATTGTTGCAGGGAAGGGTCCGACGCTTAGAGATGGTGTCGATGTTATGATTGTTGATTTACCATGAGAGTCGAGGCAGATGGAGATTTGGGGTGTGATGACGGCCTGGTCAAGTATTTGAAGGGAATATTTCAAGATTGATGTTCACGGTGGCACTGGCCAGAGAGAGTGTTGAGTGGAGGGAGGAGTGTCTTGGGATGGAAATAACGAAATAATGAAATTGAGCATCTCGTTTTGGACGGAGTGTGAAGGTGATATGATTGGATGGATGGAAGAATCCAAAGATCCCGAAACAGATAAGCCTTTTGCACCAAGCATTCGAAGCGTTGGATCTACTCAGGGGCCTTGCATATAAAAAAAGCCACACACCACCATCTCCCCGGCTCATAGTCGCCGCCGACGAACATAGTTACCCCTACAGAGCTGCAGGGGTGGTGCCTTCAGGGTCAACGGCAGCTGCAGCATCTGCATCACCTGCATCTCCAAACGCTCCCACAAAGGACCCCAAACAACTTTACCCGACCCTCTCGGCATCCAATTTTCCTCATCTCTGTGCCTGCATTCGCGTGAAAGACTCACTCTACTCTCTGTCTCTGATATGAACCATGACGATTACCAGAATCTGAGCACCAAAAGTCCGACGACCTGACCCAGGACAGACTACCTGGGTCAGACTACAATATGCGCCATGCCAGATCTCCCATCATCTCCAGATCTGGGCTCATAAGCGCGGCCAATACCCTGTCTTCTACTCCCGACGACCTCGCACACATCCTGACACTACCGTCCCAATCATTCACCTGCTCATCATCTCATCTCCCAATACAAGAAAAAGTATGATTCTTGACACAATGGAACAAGGGTCGAGTGTCACAAAAAAGAGATTGCCTGTCTTCTACATATTTATCGTTCCGCCGCACAAATAGAATAAGTAATGCCTTTGGGCTTCAGAGCTCCTTCCAACTCGACTTGCCATCCAGTCTTCGTACCACAGCTCACCACAAGACAATGGGTAAATGTGCCTAGCTGTTCAACGCCTAGCCATGCCATAAGGACGATATCTCTAATTTTCCTCCCAGCTGCCATCCATATGAATCCGAAAATATGCTGCCTCAACATGTCACAAAGGCCTCGGCCGGTAATGTCGCCTAGGGAAAAACGTGTAAGTGAGACTGTCATGTGAAGAGGGCATGCAGACAAACCTTTGCTTGCTCAAATGACGCTGCCGCGCCTTCCAAATTCCACCCACATTGCTCCAGGCACAGTCCTGAGTACTCTAGTGTCATCCCAGTGCCTTTGCTCAGCTCCACCGCCAGCACCTCCTTCTGCACCTGCTCCTCGGTTTTCCCGGGCCCAGACAATGCAAATCCTGCCGGCACCTGGATCTGATGTTGTCCGCGTGCTGTCCGAATGAACCCCTTATCCTCTTCTTCGGGCCGCCACGCATCGTGGCCTCCAAACTGCCGCAAGACAAGCGTATCACAAGCAACGCGAATACCTCCAACTCCTCCTCCTGGCCCCAAGACAAACGTGCGATCGAAACTCCGAATGGCGCTTGATTGGCCGGTTGAGATATCCACCTCTGTGAATTCCCCATGCACCATCACCATGAGTCCACCGACGCCGCTTGATGACTGTCCGCTTGGATCCGGTAAGCCTGGTATGGTGTGACACTCAACGCACCACTTTTGCGGCTCCGCCATTATGTCGGGATGGCGAGTGACTGGTAGGTTTGTGAAACCATCTCTGATACTCTCTGTACCGGTGTATAAGCGTGACATTCGACTTGGCGGGTGGGTGATCTTCGTTAGATTCCGGCTCTTTCGGAGGTATGCTTCCCAGCCCGGAAGTTTCTGGTTCGTGGTTTCAGTGGCATGGGGAGCGGAAAGGTTGACGCTGATAGAAAAAGTCGATTGGGCATCGTAATATCCATTGACCAGAGCGGTGCGATCTCCATCGAAGGCAGGGAAGAACTGTTTGACAAAAGTCTCGCTTATCGCGGCTTCGTCTCGGAAGCTGGGCCCAAGGATTGGGATTGGTAATTTGCCATTCGCTGCGGCTCTAGCGTCTTCCGAAGACCTTTTTTGTATTGTGTTGAGTGTAGTGAGGGTAGGATACCATTTCATGATGTCGTCTTGATATGTCGGCACCTCCGACTCAATGGGATTGCCAGTAAGTATAAGATGGTCGAGCTTGCGGAATTTCCACCGCCAGCCTTCAAGCGCGGCGAGGTTCTTCAGCTTGTTGTTCGAAAGGTCGAGGTTTTTGAGTGCCGGAAATGTTTGCGAAAGTGTTGTGACCGAGGCTATGGTAGTCAGGGCGTTATTGGCCAGTGAAACACTAACGATGGCCTCCTCCTTCGCGTGCGCGGTCGTGAAAATGCTGTCGCAGATCTTCATAAGCGCTGGAAAGAATTTCGATTCCCGCGAGGTTGTGCTGAACATGCCAATGTTGATAAGTTCAGGGTCGGTGCCGAGTCGCGACAGATCCAGGAGCTTTGCATCTGTATTGTACCGCCGGCTGAGAACAGACTTAAGGACGTTGATAGTGTTAGGTGTTTCCGAGTCTGCGTTACTCGCTAGTGGTTCGTTTGTTTTCCTGCGAGAGACCTCAATGTCCAGCGTAGCTCCGGCGAATTGAAACTTGTTGAGTCTCTCAATCTTAGAGGTATCCTCTGGTTGTACTGAAATGATCAGAGCGTCACCATCAAGTCGTGACTAGACAACGTTAGCAAGGCATATAAACCTTGAAGTTGCAAGTCACCCAAAGGCGGTAGCGTGGAATCTCGGTCGTCGTTCTGAGAGCTTGGCTTGAAACGAGGGCGGACCGGAGAGTTTGGAGTTTTGGTGTCGCTGTTGCCTGGCGGAATGCAATGTCAAACATACCTTCTTTATCTTTACCGTCTCTGGAGCATCCGGGTGGGTCGCTTTTCGTTCCAGAAAGGCAATCAGTTCGGATATTCCACCTCCTGGATTGGCAGCAGCTTTACTCTGCTTGAATCCCTTGACTGTGATTTGATCCCATGCTTCATCTGTGGGTCTGGCGCTTCCTCTTCCTCGTGCATTTCTCAAGCTAGATCTATGTCCTCTTGGTGCTGTCTCACTGGAACCCATGCCTCGCAGGACGGCTTTCTGGATTACTGAAGGGTCGATGCCTGTCCGAGTAGGCCGTGATGTTCTTGCACCAAGTGGATCAGATGTATCATTCCTCCGTGTCCGCGCCGATGTTCGTATGGCGGCGCCACGTCCGCGACCACTTGCTCGACCATTCAGACCGGCTTGGTCCATTACTAGATCCCCATCTTTATCCACTCGCGTTGGGGTACTGTTGCGTTTTTGAATGCCGCCTCTGCTTGGGAGACGACTTGAAGCGAGGCGTCCTGAAGCCCGAGGGCCAGTCGGGGGTGGAGGCTGGTGAAGCATGTCTGCCGCGTTATGTCGAAGGCTTGAATTGTAAAACAGAATCAAATAGAGAAAGAGGATTGGTGCTCTTGGTCGCTTTCGTGGGATAGTGGATGGAAAGGGTGGTGGAAGGACAAAGAGAGGTTGATGAAGTAGCTTTGGGATTAGCTGACTAGAGCTAGAGAAAAACTCCGGATGCGGTCCTGATGGTCTCTAGAGACATGGACATGATCTGCGGAATGGTGGACAAGTTTAAGTCTATGTGCTTCAGTTGTTGAGTGCAATGTGAGCGGGAGTGGAAAAGGTCTACACCGAGGGAGTCATAGGTATGTTTCAAGAAGACATTTCTATGCCAAGCCGCTAATCAGATTAGGTCCTAGCAAACCTCTCCAGAATCCAGATGTGCTCATAATGCTTCACGTTTAGGTCGGATGTCCTACCTTACATGTTATGGACATCGTTCGACCATCAGTCTCTACTGAGTCTATCCTATTTGTTTGCGTATTTACTCTGGCCAAAATCTGCGGTCATGGTATCATGATATCCCGTCTGTACGTAGAGTCCGAAAGTACGAAAGCATAGAGTCCGATAATGCACGTTAGTGAAAAACAACATGTACTTAGCTTTACCGTCTAATTCTACGAACGCTGCTACCGAGGACGATCCATCATTTGGGGTATATGAGTCAAGGGAGCCGGGTACAAGCACAGGTGAAAGAGCCAATGTTGGGCTCAAGCTTTCCGGAGCTTCTTCATAGGGATCCATCCAGATATCGTGTAGAGCAATAGAGTTGAACAAGATTGAGACCATAAAAGGCAATTGTACAGTGACGAAATCGCAGATGAGGATTCCGAAGGAGACGTCCCTAAGCTCTCGTCAGACATGAGAAATGATTTACCCTCGAAAGGTCCTCTTGTCCGGGACGTAAACGGGCGGCAATCGCACAGTAAGGTGCCAATGCTTCATCACTCACCTGAATCCGTGTCTAGGCTAGGAACAGAGCATTAACGTCGGCTTGGCGTGCACGTCTTTCGGTTACAGGTGACTAAGAAAAGATTTACCGTAAGCATGGTTACGGTGATTGTCGGCTAAGGGTGATCGATAAGGCTTGCTTGATGACTGAAAGCTCACCTATCTTCGGGTCCACATCTAAGCATTGTATAGTTGCATGGGGTTGTAGGGTTCTGCCCTATGGCGACGTGCTTGAATCAAATCCAGCAATACTATGAAGCCGTCGTGGTCTCGGAACGTACTTGACCTTGTAGGCGATTACTGCGTATGTGTGACGACGATCGTATGAGGGTATTCGCGATATTACAGCACTGATAAAGATGGTCTATTGTGAGGAAAACTTGTGTACGGTAGAATTGCATGGCTGAGTCGACCGTATCTTGTACTTCTTGGTCGTTACGTGTGAAGGGAGGAAGCTGGAACAGGCGGAGCTGAAGGGCGATTGTGTTACAATAAGATGAGCAAGCTGATTAGATGATGATCTCTGTGGAAGGAGCTTCGGACGCGCCAGATGCCGATGCGAGTCTCAAGTTTGAAAAGAAAGTCTTGCTGTTCCGTCGACCGCTGATCAGAGAGCTCCAGCCAGTACATTTCGGTAGATGAAGCCGAAATGCCGTCTCCGTATTTGATCCTAATCTCAACCGAATCGAAGGAAACAAAATGATGCCGAGACTTTTGGACTGAAGGAAATCCTTATCGCTGTGCTGCCTCTGATGATACTGCTGGAAGCACCAACAGGACCTGCCGTATCCCTAGAGCACCATAGCAAGAAACCGCATAAGCCATCTTCGCCGTGTACCGAGACCTCTAATTTGAACCTTCGAAACCGCTTGACAGGTTTGGGCGCATTATTTGGCAGAGCGCTCCGCACCTGAGTGGATTAGCGGACAGCAATTCATCGACGGGAGTACCTATCGTCAGAACGGTAGTCTTGGTCTCTACCTCCACCGTACGAGTCCCGAGTCTCTCTTGAGGGAGCATCGCCGTACGCAGCGTGAGAACGCCCACCATCTCGACCAGCATAGGAATCACTGCCGCCACGGTAGTCGTCACCGCGGCTGCTACTGTAACGATCGTCGCGCCCGCCCGATGCATAGCGGTCAATTCCTCGAGAGCCATAATCATCACGACGTCCATACGAGCGGCGTTCACGATCATCATAGCGAGAAGATCCACGATAGCTGTCGTCGTAACGCCCACCGCCATACCCACGGTACCCACCACCACCACCACCACCACGACGATCATCGAAGCGATCGAAGCGGCCACCACGAGGTGGACCACGGAAGTCCTCTTCTAGATATCAAAATCAGTTCCAACGACTTATGAAACACCGGCGATACTCACCTCGCTTTGGTGGGCCAAAGTACTTTCCAGGAGTGGGAGTCCTAGGACGAGCACGCCTAGCTTTCTCAATGCTTAGAGTCCGACCTTCGATATTCTCACCCTGGAGTCCGTCCTTAGCAGCATCGGCCTCCTCTGCAGTGACCATCTTGACAAATCCAAATCCACGAGACTCTTGGGTATGAGGGTCCTTCATGATCGAACAGCCTTCGACATTGCCATATTTCTCGAAAAGGCGAGAGACTTCTGCTTCAGAGAGACGAGGATGAATACCCGTGACGAAAAGATTTGAACCAGGGTTGCGGGCGCCTGACTCGCGATCATCTTGGTTACGCTCAGGTGGACCACTATGATGACCGTCAGCTGAGAATCCGCAGGCGTTCTGAGATTGTTGAGCAACATACCGAGAATCCATACGGCCGTTCGGGGAGGCGCTCCTATCACGTCCTCCTCGATAGTTGTCGTCACGCTTCACAGGGTAGTCATCGTCACGCTTTGGGCGAGGTGAAGCGCTTCGATCACGCTCGTAGCGTGGCTCATCATCTGAGGAGCATCGTCAACCATGAGTGTCTTTCCTCATCACGATACAGCGGAGCACGGGAGGCAGAATGTGAGAGCGAGTGATTAGGTGTCACCTACTATCGTAGCGACCATTCTCCTGCTCATAATCCATAGTTGCCATTGCGACTGGCGAGTTGAGACGTGGATGGAAGCGATGTAGTGGGGAAGCTTGGTCTCCGAAGATACTGGCCGCTGGAGATCTTTTGAACTGCGTAGAGAGGAAGAGGTCCAAGGCTTCTGGGTAGAAATGGTGAGTGTGGATGAAGTCGGTGTTGTTCGGTGTTGATGGAAGAAGTCAAGAAAGTACTACTTCATTCTCGCGACTCTCAGTTTTTTAGGAATTCGCGCCAGTTTAGCGCCAACGCCAAACTAAATCCGGGCTACTTCAATCTTGAGGCCATCTCATAATCTCACTGTTGCTTGCCCTCGGCGCTTTTGCAAAGGGACAAACATGGTAAGTACTTCACCGATGTGAGCGTGTAGACAGGCGGTCTCTAATATACAGGCTGCTATCTAGACATGCATCAGAATATAAGATACTATGATACAAAATTGGAGCCATAATGATAGCTACGTATTGTCATAAACTCGACAAACAATTTCGAGTTTTGAATTTCGAGATGCAACGGGTCACACTGCTTCATCACTGCCTCACATACTCCGTATCTTACGCGCCAATTCTCCATGCTTCAGAAGAGTCATGATCCCGAAGCGCCTCAGGCAAAGTCAGAAAAAGGTTCGCCGTCTCCTTCCCTTCTTGGCAGCCTTGCGAATTTTGGTAGTCTTTCCTTCTACCTGCGCATCGCCTCCACCCTCAGGCGCATCAGGCTCTACCAGCCCCGAGAGCTCCTCTTCATCCATATCGCTCAAGTCCTCGCTCATTCCTCGCACAAGCTCTCTTCCTTTCCACCGCTCCTCTTCAACTGTTGTACCTACTGGGTCAAAGCATTCCATGTACCATGCAATACCACCTTGTGAAAGAGGTTGAGAATGGCCTCCAGAGCTCAATGGCGGCGTTACAGGTTCTGGAGGCGTCTCCTTGCCTAATTGGTGGGATACTTGTTCGTCGATGTTACCGTTCGACGTGTGGTCATCGCCAGCCGCGCCGTTGATTGGTGGCATTGACTCTGGAGTTGGCTGTTGACGATGGCCCTTGTGCTTGGTTGATTTCGCGGCAGTAGCCTGCTCTCGGTGAGATGCATGGGTGATTGCAGGATCGATTTCAATACCAACGAGGTTGCTGGCATGTAAATGGGAGCCATTGGCACTGACTTCATAGAAACTGCCTCCGCTGATTGATGGCCGATGCTGTACAGGATCAGCTCCACCATCGCCAAGCTGCGATTCATTCCTTGAATCACGTCGAGAACGCACACTTGCTTCAAGTAGCCTCTCCAAGTCGCGGAGCTCTTTTTCGTGAGGCCTGCCTAACAGTTCACTTTCCTTTCGCATCGCGTCTTCGAGTGGCCCTTTGACAGCCTTGACTATTCTGTTTGCAAGCACCTTCTTGGCCTTGTGGTCAGCGATCAAGTCTTTCGATAAGACTTCACCATTTGTCTGTTGCTGGCCCTCAGTTGTGTCGATTGGAGGAGACGGGTCTAGTCCAGCCTTGACGACATCACCAAACTTTTCGGAGAAGGCTTCGACTGACGTATAACTCCGTCTATTCAGGCGCTCCTCGAGGGCAGCGAAGCCTTCTCGGAACACCCCCTTGCCATCAAGCCTGTTGAAGAGAATTAGCTCGTATCCGGTTCACGGAAACAAATAAAGGGCTTACAATTGGGCCTTTTCCAAGATTGGCCACAGGACTGGTGTGATTGGGAAATAGATGATGTTCACGATTTCTCTCAAAAGCTTCACGTCATCGAGCTTAAGCTTCTCTTTTTCCTTGACTAGGCTGCTCAAGTGTCTTATCTTGTCAACCTCTTGTAGGAGCTGCTCCGCAAAATCAATGCGTCTCTGCAGTCGCACGCCACCAGCTGCTCCCATGCCAACAAAATTTCGACGTGTAATCTCCATCGATGAGAATGTTTCCATCTGTAGTTGCAACCTCTTTAACAAAGCTGCACCTCTCCGAGATTCTCTTTTGAGTGTCCAGTATTTGCATGCTTCAGCAGCAAACTCCTTTCGTTTTCGGATCGCAAATCGCCCTAGAGAAGCTTCCACGGTATTATACACCGCTTGTGGTATAACTGGTGCGCCGGAAGGAAGCCTCCACACAACCTTCGGCGGCTGATTGAGTTTCCGCTTTTTGGAATTAAGGGTGAGTGTAAGCTTAGGATTTGAAAGCTCTTCCACTGGCTCTGGGACAGGAAAGTCTTGGGTTTGTGATGCGCCCATTGTCAGTGCAGATTGTTGGCTATCTGCCCAGAGTCTGCCACGCATTGTGCGTCGATAGAAGTCCAGTGCGTCTCTAGTTGCGTTATCAACATCATGCTCTCTACGCCAGTCTGCTGGAACATGCTTGTCACAAAAAGCCTTGAGTACACTCGCGTCGATACTTGCCGGTCCGCCATGCGTCGATTTCATCTTGAGGAAGAGCCTGGCTCTTCTAGCGCATGTAACGTGGAATGCAATATAACAATTCTTGTTCCCGCACTGTACACAGGCACCCATTCTCTGTCGACAAATATAACACGTTAATTTCCATCTAGCCTTTGGGACTTTTTCGACGTCCATTACCGGCTCCATGAAGGTATTGTTGCCTATAGAGACTTCAGGAATCCAAATTGCGCACAATAGATGAGACCACCTAGAGGCGTTCGTCTGCTTGAAGGCCCCGTCCGTGTTAGGGCAGAAGATACATGTAGGAGTCCCACGGCCGATCAATTGGCACTTCCGACATAACCATTGCCCTTCAGGTATGAAAGGCACTCCATAGCACTCTTGATGCACAGCTAAGTCGCAGCCGTCACAAAAGACAATTGCATTCGTATTTTCGCAGTCACCATCATCGCAAATTGCGCATTTAGTGTCTTGCTCTTCTCCGAGGGCGCCTGATTCACCGTTGACCGCGGCGGCGGAGCTAGAACGTGGGCGATGAGTTTGTGGCGGCTTTGGATTTGGCTTTGGAATTCTCTTTTCGAGGGCATGCCATTCCTTCTCGATCTTCGTCATTGTGATCTCGAAGATTGCGGGTTTGATGGCCTCGACTCCATCTTCTTTTCTATGGATATTATGGGCCTCGAGCCAGAGGTTGTCTTGTTCATCCATGTCATATTCGACTCGACCGACGACAGCACTACCGATAGCCGAGTTTCCCTCGCCCTCATTCTTCTCCCCGGTTGCCATATCCAGGTCCTCCTCAATATTTCCCTCAGTCACGCGAATCAACTTCTTCTCTGGCCGAATCCAAATTTCGCTCTCCTGGTATCCCACGTTTGCCATAGACCGATCTACGTAGTTCAGCTTTTCGACGTGCTTCTGCTCGTATTTGAGGAAAGGATCTAAGCGGCGGAAAGAAGGTTTTGGCAGCGTCAGCTTTTCCCGTGGGTTGAAACCAGGAAGTGGAATGACCTTGGGAACTTCGGGTGTGCCAATTCCTTTCAACATCGAGTCTACTCGGCGAGGCGGACGTCCTGGGCGTCGTTTGGGAGTGATATCCACAGCTCCAGGAGTGGCGAGATTGCGACTATAGAGATTGACATTTGGTTGTGCCTCCCCATCTTCTGTCGCGAATTGCTTGACCCCTTCTCCAAAAGCTGGACTGCCATTTCTGCTGTCGAGCGAAGATTTTGGTGCAGGCCTTTTGATCCCGTCAACCTCATCTGCGCTGAAGACAGGAAAAAGTGCGCCAGTATCCAGATCAGGGTGGAATTCGTCCCAACTTCTTTCTTCTCTTGGCTTGAATCCATCGCCATGTACCACTGCGGCGGCAGCAGCGGCGGCAGAGCTGAATCGAGGCCTTGCTGGAACACGTTCTCTGCGACTTTCACGACGCGGACGTGGAAACTCGGCTGGTATCACCCCGTTGGCTCCATTTTCGCGCCCTAGTCTTCCCCTTGGTCCAGTATAGCTGTAGCCCCCCGGACCTGTTCCTCCAACAGCTAATTCCGTCCCCTCAGGAGTCAGGTACCGACCACCGCCACCAGGACCACCTGGTATGTATTTTCGACGTTTCGACGACCGTGTTTCACCCATGGAAGGGCTTTCGGCAGGAGATATCTGTGTATCAGACCTTCGGTTGGATCTGCCTCTAGTGTTGAAAGCGCGGCGGCCACTGGATGAAGGAAGAGGCGCCATCACTGCGCTTGGAGTGTACGATCAGCTCGCGTTGCTGCTGTAGTAAGTTCAGCATTTGCTGGCGTGTGATTTGAGCATATCGAGGTTTTCTAGAAGATTTGTTCAAGAAAAGTACGAGGTCAACAAATTGTAAATGGTATGATGCGCGAATCAGTGCCTGTTCGTAAGGGCAGTCGCCGCTGATGAGGCTCATTGCAGAGATGAGGTTCAGAGCGCTAGCTGGGCTAGGAAAAGCTTCGGCCCGCGAGATGACGCGCTAAATATGACACTTAATTTACTCCGATTAGGCGAATCACGGCGAATCTCAAAGCAGAGCAGTGAGAGGGTATTGGTAGCTATCCATCGTAGACAGAACGTCAACGGGACCCCTAGCCGTTCAGTCAGTCCAGACTTCCAAATGTCAAACAATGCCTGGGCTAGCAACGGTCGAGACAGACAACAACCATACTCTCCCTCAGAAGGCCCTCCGACATCCCTCTTCAACTCTCAGGAGGTACGGGATTGCTTGAAAATTGGTATCTTTGGAGACTCAACATCTCATGGCCAAGCATTGACGTGTACCAGCAATCAAAAATCTTACCCCCGAAGAAGTCAAAGCAGCAAAATGCCAGCCTGGAGGCGCGAACAGTTCGAGATCTGGGGGAGCTTGGGCCTCCAATCGCATGTCCACCGGCATTCAAAGTTCACCATACTTGGCGCTAACAACGTATAGCCAAGAACATGAGCAATGGTAAAGACTTCTACGTCGAACTTCGCAAGCAGGTGACCGCCTTGCAACAAGGTGGAGAACGCGCTGGTATGTACTTTTCGATGCAAAAACATACACGAATTCAAGCTACGAGACACATCTCGAGAGTGGAAGGGCCTTTTAGTCCCTTACAGCTACTACCACTTGGACACCTACTCGAAATAAGGGATGCTAACTCCAAGCACTCCATAGGCGGATAAGACAAATGACAACCCATACACACCAGCCCTTGGAGCCTTCTGGTCTCTACTAAGCAAAAGATAATTTTAGAAAGGGACCTATTCTGGAGCTCTTTGGTCCCTGCCCAAGCTTGGCGATATTCAGCGACGAAGCAGTCAACGCTACATGCTTGATAATACCTAGGCCTAAGAGGATCGTATGCGGAGAAACACGCAGATTCACCTGGCTGGCCTCTTCGCTGCGAGATCGTTGCAGCCCACTGTGGTCAGCTCTTCGGGACTGATGAGAGGTTCTGGATTCACTTTTCTACGAGATGTGCTTGCAGAATCATAATGCGTCCGAAATGCGTTTACTTGTAGCTTCCAGCTTCCAGCGTTGCATTATTCCCACATTGCATGTCTTATTATTAGTCAGTTGACGGGGGTGTCAGGTGTGCTTTCAGAACAAGCGGCGGAACTTGGTCTGCAGAGTATCTTCCACAGAGACACTAGGCATGGATTGACCTCGATGCCTATTACCTAGGTAGATACCTATTCCCTTTTTGTGCGTTGAAATTTGGGATCATCAATCTGTGAATGATTGTGGCCCACTAGTCTCACTAGTCGCTTGATGAAAGTAACGCTCCCCGGGCTACTTGACAACAAGGAAAACAAAAAGTCTTGTCTGGTGCTCGGTACTATCGTAGTACGGAGTAAGTATGCTCGGCTTCTCATCAATTTCTGCTGCATGTCACATAGCTAGGTACCTCGGTATTGCTCGTGATGGTGACAAGAATGCAGGAACTCAAGGATCGTTAGCTCGGAGCCTCGGTACCCTGACTTGTCCGACGATGAGCTTTGATGCAAGCTAATTTGCAATTGGCAGGTGAAAGGCCTGTCTCACTGGTTGACGTTCACTCGATATGTGCAGAGGCTTGCATAAATTTCGTGATGCCAAAGCAGAAAAACTACCCCACCTGCAAGCCCGGCGCTTAGCACCGAAACAAGCACTCTGATTGGCCAAGTCTGATCGCAATTCACAAGTGAGGGTCTTCTTCCTGGATGCTGTGGATGGGAGCTGTGGAAGACAAGATATATAGACGCTTCTCAGCTCCAATTGATATCTCTTCTACGCCTCTTGCTTCACTGATAAGTGTCGTTGTCTTCGATTTAGTACCTGCAATTCTCTTTTCGTTTGATTGATTGGCTGGTCCAATCCTGACATTGCGATCTTTATCCTCCAACGAATACGCTTTTCATATCCCTCATAGTTTCCTGTTGACCAGGTCGTCTTCCTCCCTCATCCTCGCATTCATCAGCAATCACCCACAGACCTCCCACGATCAGCATCATCCTTCCTATACCAATACTCATTATCATCCCGATACCACAGCCAAAATGCTTGCCCGCGCAGCCAGACCCAAGCTCATGCTTGCCGTTCCCACCACCGCACCTGCTACCCTCACCAAGTCTCCTCTTCCACGAACACCTATCTCGCCTTCTCCAACGAGCCCGACAGTCCGCAGTACCGGCCTTAACCAGCGAGGATTCTCTACCTCGCAGCCTCCTACACTCGCTTACGCTCAGCCTCCAAATATGAAGAGCATTCTCAAAAAGGGACCAACGTCGAACTTGACAGGCAAGAGGCTTCAATTTCGAGAGGAGCCTGCTGTCCGATGTATTAGTCCTGTTCCAGAGGATTACCACGGCACATACGTGAAGATGAGCAGGGAAGAGCGGCGATGGGGGAGTGGAAGGGGCTTGTGAGAGAGGTTGGATGGCACTGGAGGCCGCAATCCCTATGGTTGAGCGGTCTTCCTCAGAGAGGCTAGCTTGTGAGGACGGATTCATGAGATAGATGATAATGAAGCTGATGTTCGCGACGTGCTTCCTCGTGACATGGAAATACTTTGTGACAATGATGATCATGGGATGAATAATCGCTACGAAGCTGAGACTGCAAGTACAGTTTTGACGTCAAAGCCCCACAATCTGCCGTGGCAAACTGATTTGTGGATTTTGGTCTGGCCCTACGAGTAGATCTGAGGTTACAGGTGTCAAAAAAATCAAGCACAGAAGCAACTATAGACGATGATACCTGTTCAGCAAGGCCCCGCAGCGACATTCTGAAACGTTGTCCATAGTGGGTCAAATTGTCCCGGAATGATGGAAAGCTGAACTTTTCATAAGCACTTAGACGACGTAGGAGAATTAACCCGAAAGCCATTGAATACCCCACAACGTCCTAGGTACGAAATCCGAGGAATCAGTGACGGGCGCGGCGGTGCAATAATCGTGATGATTATGTGCGTACCTGCAGTAGCTGTACCTGAAACTTGACCTGGAGTAGTCAAGCCTCAAGGGGGCGAAGCCAGCATTTGTTCCAGGCAGATTGAGGCTGCAGCTGGTTTGAAGCAAGTCAGAGATAGGTCTCGTTCTTGTTTCAGGGGCGAAGTCGACCAAGCCAAACTTCTGAAACACGAGGACTTTGTGTGTCAGATTGGATTCAGCAGTCGAGGCAAACCTTCAAACACGAGGACTCGTGTTTGGAAAGGAGCGCAGTAGATGATACTGCCCCGATGCCGTAAGGGCTCCGTTCTTGGAGTTGCGCACATGACCTTCCGAGCCTTCCTAGTGACAGCAGAGTCGCTCTCGGATCTCTCCATCGTTGCATTACATCGCATCACAAAGCCGTCGATACCCTTCAATCCGTACACACATACACACGTATCCGTTCCATCAACGGGGGATTTGCCGTATTCAGTACTCTCTGTGAGGACAATCATTTCTGCGCGAGGTCTACTGTTTACAAGGAGGAATATCCGTGGAGGATTTGACGAGGCTTCCAAAGTCAAAACGCTTCCCCGTGGGCCTCCGTGCGTCTGACAAAGTCCTTCACTCTCTGGGTCGATTACGATTGCAGCGCATGAGAGAGATCTGCACACCCTCTTCCACTACCTCCTCTCAGTCAGCTCGCCGACTTTGGGACGTTGTGGTAGAGTCGCCCATTCGGTCATCAGTAATGCAGAGAAAGGGCAGATCAAAGCCTCGTTCTTTTAGAACTTCTCAGAATTTAGAGAATGGTGACCCGAAAATAGAAATGATCTTCCCCCGTTATAGACTAGCTCCCGCACTTGCACCGCGCTTACTTGCTCCCAACCGCCAAAGAAGCAACAAAGATAGAAGCAAAGTCAGCACCTAAGACCATTGGGCCTATAGAACGAGACCTCGTCCAGTCTTTAGGGTCTTCCATGGGCCGGCCTTGAGGCTTGTTGACGTTTTCTCCCATTCGTGGCCGAAGGAAAGCTATGTTTCACATGTTAGCTTGCTAAAGAAAAAGATTCCAACAATAGCCCTGCTCCTCTGGCGTCAAGGCCAAAACAGGTACCATCAGAAACCGCCATCATGGCCTGCATTGTCCAGCTTGCTGCGACGGATTATAAGTTCGTGTGCTTCGCCTCAACCCCATCATGTCTACCTACTTCGTAACGCAGGAGTAGCCGGTAAAACACCACACCGATAAGGGGCATCCACTGACTCGTACCTTCTCTGCTTAGCCTTCTCTGTTTTGTCGCTTTCTCTTACCATCCACATGCTTCCTGCAGCTTGATTCTTTCCTAGCTTCATCTTGCATATAAACCCCCGCGCCCTTCCTTGTCTTTCAGACGATCTCTTTCCTTTCTCTGCATATCTTCCTTCTCCTTCCTCCCGGTGAGGTTACATCAAAGTCAATCCTTACACCCTTTTCTTTGTTATAAGATGCCCAGAGCACCCAAGCCAACTACTACACCACATCGATCAACGCCTTACCCAATCGCTACATCATCCACTTTATCGCCTTCAGCTATGGCATCCCACCACACTTCACCCCAGCCCCCAGCCTCAGACCGTCATGCATCTCAGTCCTGGGCTCCGGAGAATGACGTGCTGCTCATGAGTGCTCGTCAAAAGGGTCTCAACTGGCAGCCCATTGCCTCACAGTACTTTCCAGACAAGACCCCGAATGCCTGCCGCAAGCGCCATGAAAGGCTCATGGAGAAGCGGAACATTGCCGACAACTGGGACGGCGTCAAGATCGAAACCCTAGCCAAAGCCTACGTCGACGTCCGTGAGCAGATGTGGAGACTCCTCGCCGATAGAATAGGCGAAAAGTGGCAGAACGTCGAAGCAAAGGTATGCCAACCTGCTGACGGTTGAATCAAGTTTACGGTGGCGGTGGCTGACAAAATATACTAGTGCATGGAGAAAGGCCTCAAGACGCTCCAGACAGCAGGCCGCAAAGCCTCACGGCGCGAAGCTCGTGCAAACCCGAGCCATGACTTTGACTCTGATGATATCTCAGACAGTCGCTATCCGCCATCCCAGCGCGAGCGCTCCCGATCGCATCAAGAAGATGAAGACAGCTTTAATGAGAGCGCCATTGGCTCTGAAGTTCACCCATTCGCCAACGGCAATGCCTTCGGATCAAGCCGAGACGACCACCAGCAAGCCCCTTACTCCGCTGGCGGCATGTCCAATCCCTCACCTTCATACAGCTCCGCCCGATCATTCAGCATTAACAGCAATGCCCCCTCTTCATTGGCAGGATTCACGCCCACAGTGACGGCCGCACCCCAATTCCCTTCTGTTCATCAGCAGTCACAGACACTTCCGAGCTTCAGTGCTGCCTTTGGCATGCCAAGTATCTCGGCCGTTTTACACCACTCGCCGCATCATTCGCCGGCTGTTACGACTCACTAGCACAGCGACTACACATCGATATTGCACTCTGAACTCTACGGCCTACGATACCTATTTAGACGTCTTTATTCTCTTCTTATTCTTCCTTTCCTTCTTTTATTTTGTGAGGAGCATGTCACGATATGAAGAGGACGATTTTCCTTACTTCTGTACGACTAAAGTAGAGATGGCGGTGTATGACTACCAACTTTCTTTACTTTCTGAATTACGAAAAATTGTACTTTATAGCTTGTGTCATTAAATGTCTAATGCTTAAAAGTCTCACACACTACTACCACTTCAAAAGTGGCTATGTCTCCCGTTTTGTCCAACAGTCCGCACCTAGAACTCCGCCATCTTTTGCATTTGGGTCAATTGACCACTACACCATTTTGGGGTCAGCATTTGTCTATTTTGATGGACTTTTGGGTCTGTGACATGTATAAGGGGCAAGACTTGTGTTCTTCTCCCCAAACATATTTCAAGACTCGAGCAGAAGTTTGGAAGAGGAAAGAACAAATTGAGAAAGAGTAGTATTTACTTTCCGCAGCGCTCTGCATCTTAATGTGCTCTCCCATCCTTTCTCATACATCTCCATGCCCGTCCAAGCGATCATAGCTGCGTTATCGGTGCATAGCTCAACAGGTGGGAAGGTGAGCTTGACGTCTTGGAAGCCGCGGGCTGTGAGGAAGGAACCGAAGCTTTGAGCCTAGTCAGAAAAGGCCAACACAAGCCTGTAAATAGCTACATCAACGGCCAGGACTTACACAGTCCTCAGAAACGCATTGCTAGCCACGCCGCCGCTAACAACGATTGTTTCTACTCCAATCCCTTTCTCCTCCAGATCTCGTAATGCCCATCCGACTCTACTAGCCAGGTGTTCAAATGCAACTCTCATACTCTCTCTTGCCAATTCCCTCCTTTCATCATCTTGCATCTTTTCTGTCCCTTCACAAATCCTCTTCACCGCACTACCGAGTCCCGAGAATGTAAATTCCATAGCTTTACTCTTCGATCCTGATCTCGTTTCTGCGAGCGGTGGGACGAGTGCCCAGCCCCATCTTGTAGTCTTTCTTGCGATCTCTTCTCCGCGAGTAGTAGGTGCAATGTAATTATGGTCGGCGGAGCCATTGGGAAAAGCAAAACGCTCGAGACGACGGCCGTACATTATTTCCCCTCCTTCCATCAATACATTAGGCAGAAGGACTGATCGCGCAATTTTGTCAATGCAATCGCCGATAGCTATATCCGGCGTCGTAGCCAGGATTGCGTGGTCCGTCAACTCTCTCGAATAGACCAGTAAGGTGTGGCCACCAGAAACAAGTAGAGACAGGAATGGGAAAGCAGGCGTTGGATTAAAAGAGCTGCCAGAGAGAGCCGAGACGAGCCGAGGTGTGAGCGCGTGTGCTTGCATGTGGTTAACGCCCACGAGAGGTATCTGCCATGCGACCGCAAGGCCTTTCGCGGTGTCCAGGCCGGTGGTGAGGCTGGAGCGCATGCCTGGGCCACGAGTGACGGAGATAAAGTCGGGTTTGGAGCTTCCTGTGGTTGGCAAGACGTGAAGGGCTTTTGATATCAGAGCCGCTAGGTTCTCTTGGTGGGATTCGAGAGATACAATCGGATGTATACCGCCATGGGCGCTGTTGTTGGCTGTGATCTTCTGGTGGAAGTGGAGCAGTGTCTGAGGAGCCGCATCGTTGGATCTTTGGAGTATTGCTACGGATGTATCGTCACTGTTATACTGTTGTCAGAATAGTTTTGGTAAATCACATTAGAAGTCATTTGTACCAAGAGGTTTCAATGGCAAGGGTCAAGAGGTTGCGGCGGCGGCTCTGCGTGAGGTTTGCTGCTCGCGCAAATACAAGTGCTGGACGATGCAGACATCTTGAATGCAGTTCAAGCATCCGTTTGCCAGCGATAGCTACCTTAGGGAGCACCAATCACAAAAAGTGTCAAAAGGCCATTTTCTATTACAATCTTGAGGGGTCCATTGAAATGGCGAGAACAAAAAAACAACGCGGTCCGCTCCCGAATTTCGAAATTTGGCTTCCAAAGTTCCAACAGCCCATATGTTTTGGGTTTCAGTTACTTTGTCCGCGTTGAAAACCCTTTACATCCCATTGAAAGACACTCGAGTCTCATCTCAAACATGTCTCGTTGGTCAAGACGTACACAGGAGAAGCACCAATAGCAACAGGGTTCTATTGCAGCTCAGAACCTTTTCTAACCCTGGGAGAAGCTCGGGGGAGTCATTTGCGCGGGCTAGGAAGACTCAATTGGGCGACAGAACAAAGTAGAAAGCTCTCTTCACCTGTAAGCAGCTATTTAAAGACATGGCGACTGCAAAACAAGCTATCAAGGAGTCTCTCCTGGGAGCAACGATGGAGCCCGAACTTTCGCAACAGACCAAGGCCACATTCGACCGCAACTCGAGGCAGAATGAGGCTACAGGCGATTACTATATGATCGAAGAAGATTTCGTCAATGTAATTGCACCCGCCAGTGAGAACTATGTAAGCTCTGGCGCTGAAGCTGTCCAGTTCAGTAACTGCTTGAGGGAAAGGTTTTCTGCTGACCTTGCTTCGAATTGCAGCACAAAATAAAAAGAGAGCAATATGCGATTTTGTTCCAGATCGCAGATCGAAAGAGGATGGGGCGAATAAACCTGCAAGACTGGGGGAGCTTCGAAAATCTGCTTGCCAAACCGGACGCTGAGTACGAGATTGCCTTTCGTCTGTTTGACGAAACTGGCACAGGCACAATCAAGTACGACGATTTCCAGAGACTATACAACATGAACAAAGGCTCCGATACAATTCCATTCGATTGGGGCAGCGAGTGGGCCTCTCTATACGTGGGATCGAAAAAGCATCGTCACGATATCACTTATCCACAATTCTCCCAAATGCTGCGAGGCTTACAAGGTGAGAGGATACGGCAGGCATTCCACATCTTCGACAAAGATCACGATGGATACATAGACCCAGAAGATTTCCAGCGCATCATTCTGGAGACTGCACGGCACAAGCTGTCGGATCACCTACTCGAAAACCTACCAACCCTATGCAATATCTCGACAGGCAGCAAGATCTCGTACGCGAACGTGCGAGCGTTTCAGAACGTTATCAGGGAAATGGACTTGGTTGACCTCATCATTCGAAACGCAACGCAGAAGAGCGAGGATGGTACAATCACGCGGACCGATTTTCTCAATGAGGCGGCACGGATAACAAGATTTTCTCTATTTACACCCATGGAGGCTGATATACTCTTCCACTTCGCCGGTCTTGACGCCCCATCAGGCCGACTGTCTATCGCTGACTTTGCCAAAGTCCTCGATTCTTCATGGCAGAGCGCCTATGCGCTGGGGATCGGAGCAGCAGGTGCTGCATCAGAGACAGCCGGGAAGACCATCTCGACAACCCGGAGATACCTACATAACGTATTGGAGTCCGCACACCACTTCGCTCTTGGAAGTATAGCTGGTGCTTTTGGTGCTTTTATGGTGTACCCAATAGACCTAGTCAAGACGAGAATGCAGAATCAACGAAGCCAACGCGTTGGGGAGATGCTGTATAAGAATTCCATTGATTGCGCGAGGAAAGTCATAAAAAATGAAGGCGCCAAGGGCCTGTACTCAGGGGTTCTCCCGCAGCTGGTCGGTGTGGCGCCTGAAAAGGCTATCAAGCTCACAGTCAACGATTTGATCAGAGGCCATTTCAGTAACCCAGAAACTGGAGCCATATGGTGGCCTCACGAAATCGTCGCTGGTGCTTCAGCAGGTGCCTGTCAAGTGGTACGTCGTACGTCTTTCATCTCAAAAGACGTGGCGCTGACCTAAAACCAGGTCTTTACAAACCCTCTGGAAATCGTCAAAATCAGACTGCAAGTACAAGGAGAAGTCGCGAAAACCGTCGAGGGCGTTCCTCGAAGATCCGCAATGTGGATCGTGAAGAATTTAGGTCTTGTCGGCTTGTACAAAGGTGCAAGTGCTTGCTTGCTCCGAGACGTGCCGTTCTCCGGCATCTATTTCCCAACATACAATCACCTCAAACGCGACTTTTTTGGTGAAAGCCCAACTAAAAAATTGGGTATAATCCAGCTCCTTACCGCAGGCGCGATTGCTGGCATGCCTGCAGCGTACCTCACCACACCTTGCGATGTCATTAAGACTCGTCTGCAGGTCGAAGCACGGAAAGGTGACACTAAGTACACCTCTCTCCGGCATTGCGCGAGTACTGTGTTCAGGGAGGAAGGTTTCAGAGCTTTCTTCAAGGGCGGACCAGCTCGTGTATTGAGATCGTCGCCCCAGTTCGGGTTCACGCTTGCAGGTTACGAAGTGTTACAGAAGCTGCTGCCCATGCCAGGAAGCCAAAGCGAAGGACCTTCGGTTGGCGGGCATACTGAACCTGCTGTCGGATTACAAGAAGCGAAGGCACCGTTGCCGTATTTGAGAAGTCGGAACGCGTTGAAGATTATACTCGACCTGGATTCTTCGTTCGGAAGGCCAAAGATCCCCGCTGGCAAGGGCTGGGTGCCACTGTCAGGGGTTGGCGCGAGTTGATTCTATGATGCAAGTGGGATAATTATAGAGCGGCATTACTCATAGGTTACATGCATGGTGTGCGGCTCGTTCTTTGTATTGCATTGCATTGCATTGCATCAAAAGGCCCGAGATTTCGAGACGAATCCACGTATCTCAGTACCGCAGATAGGTTGCACATCAACTTGTCAGACATTGTACAGTACATAGACAGTTAGTGAGTAGAGGTCTCAGGCTGCTTTGGACTTTATAGAGTCAATACTACCTTCCAGGTCCGCCCCAACCGCTTTCTCCAGAATCCGTACAAACGCTTTCCTTTTCTTCTCCTCTTCATCCTTGGCCTCAATATCCTCGACCTCAAGCTTCTCCCAATTCTCATCCAACATGGCCCTCAACTCCTCCACACTACTAGGCAATCCCAACTTCTCCGCCGCCGCCAGCGTCCTTTGGTCAACAAAAGGATAGAACTCCTGCCAAACACCCTGAATCCGCCTCCCGAATATATCAAGCCCCGTCTTCCCCAAGCCCTTCACATTCTTCTTCAACATCTCCCTCTCCTCCTCACAGTCATGCCCACTCGCCTCTCTGACCTGCTCCAGACTAACATCCTCGTCTCCATGCCCCCAGCTGTCGACCACGGCGTCAGAAAGCAACACCAGCTCCTCGGCCGTCTTCTGCCGGTGCTGCGTCCGCGCTTGATCCAGCGCTTGCCTACATCCCTCGTTCCCGGCTTCTCGGATCCTTTTCGGCGTAGTGAATTCGTACGGCGGGTTGAAGATGGTTCTGATGGACCTCAAGCCGAGCATGTGGCCGATAGGCCGGCTGAGGATCACGGCACAGACCAACTCTTCGAACGGAGTGAATGTGGATGTGCTATAAGTCCTGATTTCTGGCCCGCGAGCCTTCAGGTCTTCGATTTCGTCCTTCGGGCGGCAGAGGTCTAGAGAGGAGGGCGACAGTAGGAATTGAAGTATCTTCACGGCGTCGACCGGAGCGGATGCTGCGCCGCGAGCGGAACGGCGGGGTGCTTTCTTTGGTTCGGACGAGGCAGGAGCTTTGCGCTTGTTGGGTATTCTATCGGCTTTAGCATCGCTATTCGTTGTACTGGTTGGGGCTTCGTTCTTGGCCGCTGGTTTTGCGCCGGCCTCGACAGGTTTGGCGGCAGAGCCTTTGGTCTGAGCTTTCCTGGGAGGCATTGCAGTCAATGGCCAGGCGATTGAATGAATGTGAGAGAGCCATCTTGTCACGTACTTTATGCGATGTCAGGGGTTGCGCCAAACTGGGTAGACAAACGACTATTCGACGTCATGAAGTACGGTAAGCGAGAAGGTAGGTTTTGGATTTGGCCTTAGCCTGACGCGCTAAGCACGCGAAGCGCCAATTGTAATTCCAAACTTTCCCGATTAGGCTACATGTTACTCTTGTAAGTCTTGTCCCATGCATCCTGGTTGACATTGACCATTTGGCTTTGTCCAAACTTATGTCTCAAAGCTCAAGATCGGTATAATCTTAGGTCCAACTGCGATATGACAAGCTCCCCCAGTAAGAATGCAGCGCATCTGCCTCCTTCCTCTACAGGTCCGCAGTTGGGGTCGCCTAGAAGCCTAGGCCGGCTTCGACAGCAAAAATCCGCTCATCAATTGTCGTCCAATTACGCTGCACTCAATGGCCCCTCCCTGATATCACAGCAACGACAGCAGCAGCAGCGAACTACAAACGTATCCCATGCTACCGCAATACCACCTCCGCCTGTCCCTGCCATACCTTCACCACAAAAGCACATCCGAGCACGTTCCAACAGCGATGCTGTCGTCGCGAATCGAGTAAACGTTGCTCCTTCGCTCAAGCGAATGCAAGTGCCAAAGAAGTCTGTGGACCCCAAAGACGAATTGAGGTCTCTCATACGACATGGGCCAAGAAGCGACATGCCAGATGCGCTTCAGAGTCTTCGACACTGGATCTTGGTTGATGGACTAGAGGCGGACAATGATGGCATGGTAGGAATTCTGGCAGCTCCTCAAGGACCGCTTCTGATTCGGCTTCTGTAGTCTGATCTTCGCATCTATGTCTGGCTGATCCTCCTAAACTCTCCACCACTTCCGACAGATATCTACCTCGATCTCATACGCCGTGGCCCTTCCCCAGCATATGCTAAGATTCGCAACGATACGCATCGCACTCTGATGACAAATGTGCTGTTTCAGCGAAGAGTCCGCGAGAACTCCATTATCCGCCTTCTCAATGCAGTCGCTTGGAAATTGCACGATGCCAAGTCAGATCGAGGGACGGATTCCGGTAGATTTACCAACGCCTCCAACGGGCTTGGTAGCCCAGAATTGCAACACGCTTCGCCAGCTATGAAGCATGCAAAGGGGGCCTCGACAGCAACGAACGACGGCTCTGAGGCGGGGGGCTCTGAACCGGGGATCTACGTTCAAGGCATGAACGTGCTTTGCGCTCCCTTTTTATACACCTGCAGAACCGAGCCGCAAGCTTTTATTGCCTTCTATCATTTTATTACCCGAGAGTGTCCCGGCTACATCCGTGGTGCTATGGATGGTGTTCACAAAGGGGTTGCCTTGGTGGAGAGATGTCTTACTGTCGCCGACGCAAGACTGTCCGCTCATTTGACATCGAAGGGAGTAAACGCGCAGATTTATGCCTTCGCATCAGTCCTGACTATGTCTGCATGCACACCGCCTTTACCCGAAGTTCTCCTGCTCTGGGACTTTTTGTTCGCTTATGGTTCGCATTTGAATATCTTGTGCATCTGTTCTCAACTCATGATGATGAGGGAGGAGCTCCTTGCGGATCCTAGGTACGTAGCGGAAACCCACGGCTTGCATGACTATGCAAATGCTAAGATGTGCGTGGCAGTCCTGGAAAGCTGCTTAGATCTTTCCCACCGCTGCAAGCCAAGAAGATCATTGCGTTGACTGTCAACCTCGTCCGCAAGATTCCCTCCGATCTCTACGAAGAGCTTGTACACTATGCAGAATGAAGAGTTTGCTGAATACCTCGATGACCAGGATTTCGGCACGCGCGTCCACAACTCGAGAACACAGCTTCAATGTTTTCCGAAAATGATAGGAAATTAGCCTATTTCACGAACGAATGTCTCTGTATCCTCGGACTGAGTCATATAGTGCAATGCGACAGCTGACAGATGTGGTCGTCTCGGAACGCTAAGCGTTAACCCAAGTGAGCCCGAGACGTGACCCAAACCAATTATGCCAACACCATTTCCATTGGCACAGCGCGCTCTGAAGTCATTTTATGGACGTCAGCGAACGCCGAATGAAGTAAGCCATTATCCCGGCGTGGCTGATTAGTACGCCCCGCAATGCGGGGTTTGCATCTGCAGCTATCAAACTGCGGTACTTTGGTCAATATATTGCCCTTGCCGTGGAATCTAAGTGCCTTGAATCGTGCATCTCCATCCCACACATCATCAGAAATTTTGAAATACAAACGAGTTTTTCTAAAGCTTGCCTTGATTTCTGCTCTCGCGTAGACAGTGGTCGCATTTCAACGCTTCACCATGACGTCCCTTGAAGGCAGAGTCATCGCCATCACCGGCGCCGCCAGCGGCATCGCGCTCGCCACCGCCCGCCTGTAAGTCTACATCTCGGGGCAATATCTACCAAGTCCGTGCTCCCATATGGATCCCACGACACGTTTCCCGAGTACCATACTCACCAAGCCCTGTCTTGTGCCTCTCTTTCCGTCTCAAAGAAGAATGACTAACTCGGAAGACTTGAAGCCTGGCTTCCCGAGGTGCCTCAATCTCCGTCGCAGACGTCCGAAAAGAACCCCTAGACGCCGCCGTAGCCGATATCAAAAAATCAACCCCGCATGTCAAAGTCTACGCCCAGGCCGTGGATGTGACAAACGCCCAGGAAGTAGGCGACTGGCTTGACGAAACCATCAAACATCTAGGCCCTTTGAACGGCGCCGCAAACCTCGCCGGCGTCCTCAAACTCGGCGACCGGATCGCGTCGACGAAAGATGAAGATTGGGATTTCGTCATGGGGGTGAACCTGAAGGGCGTCTTCAACTGCCTCCGGGCGGAACTGCAGCGGATGGACGGGCCCGCGAGCATCGTCAACGCGGCGAGCACGGCCGGGCTGAGGGGGTTCACGGGCGGGGCGGCGTATGCGACGAGCAAGGTACGGTCCCCCGGCCCCCCTCGCCGTCTGAGCGAAAGCCGCGGGAGCAGGGGGATGGCTGAAACCAGCGCGCGGTCAGCACGCGGTCATCGGCCTCACGCGCTGCGCGGCCCACGAAGCCGGCGCGAAGAACATCCGGGTCAACTGCATCGCCCCGTGAGTGCGCGCGACCTCCCTTCCCCCCCCCTCTTCCCCTCGCGTTTTCAGTCTGCGGATAGCTGAAACGTGGCGTGTGCGCGCGCGGGAGCCGTTCCAGAGGGCCGATCGACACCCCCATGGTACGTATCTTCGGAGTTCACGTTTCCTCTTTTGAACCCAGTATCGAATCTAGAGACGTGTTTCGGGAGCATTTAACTCTTCAGACGTGCTCTCAAGCTCCCTTAAACCCCCCCCCCCCCCTCAAAACAAGCAAAGACTGACTCCGAAATGATAATCAGGCCGCCAACGCGCAGATGGGGCCGACGCTCGAGAGCATGCAGCTGATCATCGGGCGGATGGGCACGCCGGACGAGGTGGCGCGGCTGATTGCGTTCCTGCTGAGCGACGAGAGCACTTACACGACGGGGGCGTGCTACACCGTCGACGGCGGGAACACGGCTTGAGACGGAGAGTTGGACCACGAGCGGGCGGGAGGGGGGCCTGTGTCCGTCAAGTGTTTCCGGGGATGCGTGGGGGTTTTGGGTTGCTTTGATCGTCGGCACGTGATTGCTCGCGTGGACTATCCGGTAGTCGAGCGAGCGATTTAGAGCGATTTAATTTTACGGCCGGCTACTGGTTTTTCGGATCTCAGGGTCTTTATGAGATGTACGATTTATGCATTGACTTTCTCTTTCACATCCAGGCAGTGAACAGCCTTGATCCCGCTTCCTTTCTCAGAACGGAGTGGATAAAAAGAATGAGTGTCCGCGACCACATTATCGGCTCCTTGTACCTATCCCCCACAAATACATGACCCTAGACTCCAACACATGCGAATGAACAGACGTCGACATTAGGTAGGGACTTTTCCAATCAAGGACAGGACAATCCAAAAAAGTCGTTCGTTCCGGCCCACGACCACCTGCCACTCATACACCCTCGGTGCCCACTCCCTTCGCCACGCCCCCCTCCCCTCTCATCTCCACGTTGGCAATCGCGCTCTGCAGCGCGCTCGTCAGATCGGAATGGAACAGCGGCTTGTTCAGCCCGTGGATGGCGGCCACCCGGGCCGCGGGCACCTTCCCCCCGCCGTACGCTTTGCTGTTCTGCAACTGCAGCCCCAGGTCGCTGCCGCTCGTGATGCTGGCGGTGTCACGGCCGTGCGCCACCGCGTCCACCTTGGTGCCGCTGATGCTGCGATGTCTCGCTTCTTCCGTCCGCTGGCGGATCAGCTCCTTCTCGTTCTCGTCGTACTCTGCCGCCGCCGCGGCACTGTGCACCCCGCCGATTTCCGCCACGCTGAAGATGGGCTTCCAGCGCTCAAAGGCCGGCGCGTCGCCTTGAGGGGTGGGGAAGCCGAAGCCGGCGGAGGCAAGGGCTCGTTTGGTCCAGCGGTTGTTGATGCAGGCAAGATGCCAGTCTACGGTGTCCGGGGCGGCGTAGCGGTCAAGTTGGTTGCGGACGTCAATGAGGTGTTGCACGGATGTGATGTCGACATTGTTGACGGAGGAGAAGTCGAGGATGACGGCTTTGAGGGTGGGTCTGTCGGGTTCGATGGGGACGGGTTTGCCGCGGCGAGGGCCAGGGTCGTTCCATGGGCGGTCCTGGATTCTGTGTTAGAGAAGGCTGCGTGAAAATGGGGTTGGGGAGAAGGAGCTTACGCCGAGTTTGGGGTAAAAAGCGGGGTTGGTGCGACGGGTTTCTTTGAAAATGCTGGCGACCATGAAATCGAGGTAGTGGTTGGCGTTGGGGTAGTTGAAGCCTTCCGAGAAGCGGTAGATGAAGATGCCTGGATAGGGTGATTCGACGTCGACTTCGGGATTGGAACCATCATTGTGGCTGATTGGGAGGAACAGATTCCGAGTGGATTTGTCAGGGTCGTTGGAGCCGAAAGAGCCGTATTGACCATGGGCAGCATGTCTGCCCTCGTCGTCCATCACGTGGTCTCCAATGACCGAATGGATCTTCACTTTGCCGAGGAAGCGGCCTTTGGCTTTGACGACGCGGAACAGCAGGACAGCGACCGAGATACAGATTGTCGTGTAGATGCCGTCCTCGATGCTGGCAAAGATGGTCACAAAGACACCGGCAAAGAAGATGATGACTTCTAACGGAGAGATACGCCAGAATTGGTAAATGGTGTTCGGAGGCGTGATCAGATCTCCGACTGCGTGGATAATGACCGCCGACAAACTTGCATTGGGAATGTAAAAGAAGACGGCAGGCAGTGCGTAGATGGCAAGAAGGACCACGAGAGCGGTCACGACACCGGCAAGCGGAGTTCGCACGCCGGCTTTCGCCTTGATGGCGGTCCGGGAGAAAGATCCAGTGGCTGGATAAGCTCCAAGGAACGGGCCAAGTAAATTGCTAACTCCAATGGCTACCATCTCCTGGGATGGGTCGATGGTGTAATTGTTGATTCGTCCGAATGATTTGGCGATCGCGATATGCTCGATGAGAATCACAATGATGGAGGCGGGAAGCTGGTTGGCGAAAGCTTTGATGAGTGTCTTGTTGATTGTTGGGACTGCAGCGTTCTTGAATCCTCGGGGCACCGTGAGCAGGATCTGGAAGATAGGGTTCTTGCGGTGGTGTCTATTCACGAGCCAACTGATCAGGGTATAAAGAAGAATGACGAAAGAGGTTCGGAGTGTCGAGATGAAGAAAAACATTTTGGCTCTCTGGGGCATCTTTCGAGCTCCAAAGTTACAAGCACTCCGTATCATGTACAACATAGCTAAAGCGGTTAGACCCATGGCAGCATCGATCTTTGTTCGCCCGAGATGCTTCAAAATGTTGATGACGACCCTGTACGTGGCGTCTCTGTTGGAGAATCCAGTGATCCCCATCAGCGCAGGGACTTGACCGACAGCGATATTCAAGGCGGACCCAGTCATGTAGGCCGAAATAGCGGACAGAGAGATGAAGTCGACTATCCAGCCACAACGAATCAGCCCGATGAAGCAGATGACGGCACCAGCAATGACAGCAAGTGCTGAAGCAATGATGTTGGGATGGGCTTGATATTCGGGGAGCTTCTTGATGACTTCGGTAACAACAGTGCCGGTAACTGTTGACATGACGGCGACGGGCTATCAAGCGTCAGCAAAGCACCGCAAAGAGAGACGTCTTGTTTTACTAACGCCAATAGTAATATCCTTGGATGTGGCGAAGAACCAATATATCAAAACGCCCATGAATGAAGAATATAAACCAAACTGCGGGGGTAGCAGGGCCAACTTGGCATAAGCCATTGACTGAGGAACGACAACGGCTCCCACGGTGATACCTGCAGATCCGTCGTCAATCAAGCGGTCTATGAGCCAGAAAGGAAATTGTTACTGACCTGCGATCAAATCGCCGACCAGCCAAGTCGCATTGTAGCGGCCAATCCAGTGAGTAAAGGGGAAGAGATGATAGGCCCAGTTTGTAAAGGTACGAGGAGTCGGTGCGACCTGCCTGATCCATTCAATTGATGTAGGCTCCTGTTCGACAAAGGTGTCGGCTGTGGATACGGAGTAGACTGATTCGCCCCTTGCAAGGTCTTCTTGGCCCGTTGGATTGCGATAGTGCAGCTTGATACCCAAGACCTTTGCCAGGCCATGGCCAACTTTGGTGGCCGTACCGGAAGACATGGTCGTTCCTCAGCAACGCCCCACAGGCAATGCGACCGAGGTTGATGACTGGTCCTCGGACGGTCCCAAGACCGACCCGAATGATGTTGTCGGCCTGCCACCAAGCCTTTTCAAAGTATGGAAACAGACCAATCGCGCAATGGCAGAGGAAGTTGATTTGGAAAATGTCAAGCAAATGGGATGGCGCAGAGGCGATGAGAGATGTCTGCAGGCGGCCTCTTATAGCATTACAGACGGAGTTAAGTGCATACAGGCCCACTCAATGGGTGGATGACAAGCTGTCTCTTCGAGTCAGACGACAGTGTGCAAGCTTAGAATATCCTTGTCGAGCGTGGTCGGTTGCCGTGGCTCTCGCTAATCTACCCAATTTGCTGCAGGTACTCTACAGGCTGGACAGTGCTCGGAGAAAGAAGAGGAGAAGAAGAAAGAGTGGACAGGAGGAGGTGGGAGAGTGCCGATGCTTGACGTGGGTCTAGACTTATGCAGGAGGGATGAGAGGAAAGGTGTAGCTTGTTCGGGAGTGTCAGGGGGTGTCAAGAGGATAATTCGGCCGACTTTGCTGCATCATCATTGATATTATTATCTACTATTTACCACTTTGTGGACTTCCTGGGAGGAGGAGGATGGGACCTTGTCGTCGCTAGCAGTTAGATATATTATGGCGTGCTCAGGCGTCATGCCGTTCACATCTTCCTCGACGAATCATATTCCAGTATCTCGCTTACTAAGCTAACTAAGCGCAACACTCTCGTACTTGACACTCGCGAATGAGAAAAAGACGTGCTTTCTTCCTGGCACAGTTGCTTTTTAAGCTGATCTCATCGGCATCATCTGCGCCATCGTGGCCAGACCGGTGTGTTTCATTCGTGGCCACCTTTTACCGCGCCCAAAGGTGTGGGGGCCTCGGCCACGGGTCAATTGGAAAAAATAT
This sequence comes from Platismatia glauca, assembly GCA_963556305.1. NCBI lineage: Eukaryota > Fungi > Ascomycota > Lecanoromycetes > Lecanorales > Parmeliaceae > Platismatia > Platismatia glauca. The sequence goes on along the minus strand of OY745765.1, from coordinate 1,348,532 downwards.
CTTGTCATTCCACAAGTGCCATGGGAAAACCCGGCAATCTCTACATAGCACTGACCATGTCTTTACTCAAGAGCAGCTAAATGAATCAAAAAGAGGGTGCTCTTGTCTCATTCTCAAACCCTAAAGGGCACTACACTCTGCAAGGGAATTCACATCAGACACGGATTGCAGAGACGCTGTGAGGTAGAAAGCAAGCCGCAAACCAGGAGGCGGGGGATGGGGATACCAGAGCGTAGAGGAGACAAAGACCTGCTGGGCAGCCATTGTCTGAATCACTATCCCAGACGTGTGACAGCGAGCGAGCGATCCAAGTTCCCTTTTCTGATATCCAACCATCCTGCCTTTCAGCAGTCGAAGCATTCTCATAACCCATCCAATTTCCACATTTGCCTTCGACGAGAAAGGACTAATCATCTTGCCTCATAGGCCGCCCAGGTCACGCCATCTGTAGCTCACGGTGCGCGCGTCAGAATCTCCGCCTCGGCATCAGAAGTCAAAGACGGGGATGGTCACGGCAAATCACAATAGATATATGGGGCGGGCGTGTTTACCAGAAGATATCTTCAGGACGATAGGGAGGACGCTGTTCTCTGCCTGGAGTCTTGCAGTCTGCCATATATTGGGCTACTCCTGGAGTGTCCTATGACATTATGTACTGCTGTTCTTGTCCAGTTTGGTTGAATGATCTTGGCGAACCCTTCATAAAGAATTCACAAGTTCACACACGGAGCCTCGTGAAACTGGGGACAACGCATTGCACAATCTACACATTGCACAATCTGCACCTTGTCAAGTTTCGCAACATAAAACGAGCCACAGAAGGTCAGGGAGTAAAGGCGGACATAACGAGTGGTAAGGAACCGAACCGAAGAGTCAATGCTTCGAATAGAATACACTCTACGTATCTAGTACCTCGGGGCCCGAGCATTCGTATCTAGGGCAAGGCCATCGAATCATAAAAGTACAGTGCTTGTGCCCTCGCTGAAGAGCAATGCATCCTCCAATAGTGCCCAAGATGCCCGCGTACCATCCTCCCACCGGCCTGCCGTTCCTTCACTAAACCAATCAATCAATGCAGCAGATTCCGTAACGATGGACTAGCACTCGCCCCGTTGGCCAACTCACTCGGCCACCTGTTCTCGCCTCCAAAACCCTCGGGAGGAGTCCTCGTCCTCGGAGGTGGGCTACCATATTCAGGGTATGACCCCTGCGCCGCCCTCGACGATGGACGAGCCTGGGGGACAGAAGCCGTCGTCCTTGGAGGTGGGCTACCATATTCGGGGTATGATCTCTGTGCCGCCCTCGACGATGGACGAGCTTGGGCGACAGAAGCCATCGTCCGGGAAGGTGGGCTACCATATTCGAGGTACGGTCCTGGCGCCGCCCTTGATGACGGCGCTGGGGGAGGAGTCATGGTTCGTGGAGGCGGACTGCCATACTCGGAATATGGTCCCGGCCCCGCTCTTGACGACGGAACCGGGGGCGGAGACGGGATCGTTCTTGGAGGACTGCCATACTCGGGGTACGACCCCAGCGGGCCTCTCGATAACGGAGCTGGCGGAGGGGTCCTCGCCCTGGGAGGTGGACTTCCATACTCGGGATACGGCGCCCTCGCCGATTGTGAGACGTTCGGGACTGCGAATGGATTCTCGGCCGCCTCAGGCGGGCCGTGAGGTCCCTGCACATGCTCACGCATTGATGGGGATCGCATCGGGTGTTGCGGTGGTGGGCCTCGCATTGCAGGTGGAACGTATGGCACCTGGTACAAGTGGCCTGAACTGTCTCGCCGATACTGGAAGGATGGCGGCTCGGCGGGTACGCCATTCACCAAATGCTGAACGTGATACTGAGGTGGTAGGCCCCGATGAAGTACCCCTCGCGTATCGCGGTATGTCGGTGTATGTCCACGATAGCTAGGGTCTGGGTATTGGGGAGGCAGTGGGGGTGGTGGGTAATGTTGTGGAGGGGGAGGTGCCACCACAGGAGGTGAGTGTGGTACAACACCATTGGACGCGCGTTCTGGGCCGTGATAATTCTGTCCTCCCTGATTTGGCCATCCGTGATATGGTTCTTGAGTCGCCGGTTGGGGTGTTGATGGCCAGATCAAGTTGACTTGGGGCGAGGACTGTTCATGATCAGGTATAGAATGATTCTCTGGCTCAAGCGCCTCGGATGGGGGAGGCGTTGGGGTAGGCGGAGGCGTTGGTTCCCTGAGCTTGCGTAGGTGACATTTGTGACAGAAGAACTTTGGTGGCTCGTTCGTGTCGTTCACAGACGGCAGGCCCTGCTCTTCACCATTTGTCACGCCGTTAGAGCTGTAAGTGGGTGTCGGATCTGTAGATTTGCTGTCTTCGACTCCATCTCCACCTAAATCACCGTTGAGCAATGGTACGGACTCTGCTTGAGAAGACGAAGCAGGCCCAGCAGCAAAGTCGCTATGTGGATCTGAACCGTTTCCGTTAACGTATCCGTTTGGAAGTGCATCGGATGGCTGAGAAGGGACTTCATGAGGCCCAGCAGCGCTTTCAATCACTGTGGGCGCTTTCGGTTCGGAGACGACTTTGGGTACTATCTCATGCCATTTCGGGCTCGCGTCAGTACCGCACATGGCACACTCTTTCGCGTCAAGCTCAGCAGGAGTCTCTTCGCTCAAATGAACTACGCGATCGCCGTCTTCGTCAACTTCATCAGACCTGACTGTGAATGTTGAAGGCGAGACCCTAGAGCTCCTGGTAGTGGGCACTGCCGATGAAGCTCCAATTGCACCACTAGCTGTAATGGAAATAGAACCGCGATGATTTGTGCCAGCACTTCCAAGCTGTGCTGCAGTCTTTGTAGCGGCATCAACGATAAGCGCCTTGCGCAGCGTTCCGGTCAAAGAAGTGTCGGCCTGCTTATGACTGCGAGCAAAGACCTGGAGTGCGTTCAGAGCATCCTGCTGTTCAGACATGAGATGTATTGGATGCTTCGGTGGGTGATCCCGGCAGTAAACGACTGCTGTAGCGTTTCCCACTTCACCGCCCATGCCTACAGTATTGACTGCGTGACTGCGCGAGCTTTTTACGGGATTCAGATCAAAGCCGAGAATACCGCCATATTGCTGTGCGCAAGTCGGGTGAACATTTCCTTGACAGTGGCTGCAATTGATACAGGCTCCATCGGTTTTCTTGCATAGTTTGCACAATGTGTTGTATTTGGCGACGGGAACGGCGCCAAATCCCTCTGCCGGCTCAAGCCTCTGAGGATCGCCGAACTTGATCTCGGGATGAAAGATCGCACAAGCTACATGGACCCAATTGTTCCCCGAAGTTCGCTTAAGAGGCTGGCGGGGCTGCTCCGGTCTGCCTTTTGCTTTCTGGTCGCGGTGGTACAGCTCCGTAGCGGTGACAACCAATTCTCGCTCCAATCTTTCCTTTTCACGCTCACGATCTGTCTTCTTCTTATGAGACACCTTGGGAGGTTCCATGAGCTCCGTGTCAGTATATGCGCGAACGGGACAAAGTACGCAGTCATAGGTCGTTGAAAGCTGGTGCCCAGAATCGTTCGCACACATATCACACGTCCAAGTTTCTTTCGGACGCTCTTTCGCAACGCCGTAACAGTTTCGGTGGACTGTTAGCCTGCAGTACTTACACTCAAGGTGTTCGTCGTTCAAGGGTTCGAATTCGTAACAAACAGCGCAGGGCTGAAGCCTAATTCGGGGCGGCTCAGGTATGAGAGCTGGTTCAGGTGGCTTTTCAATGATCTTCTTCTTCGGAGGCTCGACAGGCACGCCATTTTGGGGTCCCAGAACCACTGGGCTGTCAGCGGCTGTCTTTTGCTTTTTCTTGGGACCATCCTGCCCTGGAGGGATTGTCAAATTGGGTGGAATATCGACGCCAACTGATGCTGCTGCCGCCGCAGTGGTGGTGCTCATGCCTATCGAGCTGACCTCATTAGCACTAACAAGCTCGATTAGAAGTTCCTCGTCAATCCGACGTCTCCATGCTCTACCACCACCACTGGCAACCTTCTTGGCGAGCTCGTTTTCGTTCTCCCACTGGATGCCGTAACGGCGCCAGAGCATTGCGCATCGCTGACAGAGCGCAAGCATTAGGTGTGCATTTTTGTCTCTGCTGTTTTTAAAACTAGGGTCAATAGGAATGGTTGTGCCCGGAGCTGTTGCAGGTGCTCGGCGCCATTGGGGGGACTGACGAGTCGCGCAGAACTTGCATTCGAAACCGCGCTTTCGCATAGCGGCCTTTTGATTGTCAAAAGCAGAGTCGTCGACATCATCTGCAACATCGTCTGCAAGCCTGGAGTCTGCTTGCTGAGCCTGCTTTTTCCCTTTTCGTCCCTCGTAGTTGCCCCACACCTGCTTGCCCAAGGGGGTCTTCTTCCACATGTAGTAGATGCGAACAATGGTACCGTGGTTTTGGTGTTTCCCAACATGCCTAGAAATAGCTCGTAGCTCTGATCCGTATCTCCTAACACCATCTACAAACTTGTTCCAGTCTTCTGGCGAAAGCTCTGGCTCCTTAAGATCCTTGAGACTAACTTTTCGTAGCTGAGCCAATGCCTTCTCACTCTGGTAACCGTTTGAAGCTAATAGTTCCAGAGCTTTGTCCAGAAAATTGGTGTTGTGTCCTGGTAGGCCATCGATCAGGGTAGGCGCCATATTCCTGGCACGAGCTATGTAATCGTCGACCACCTTCTCGTCCTCAATCGACCCCAGACGATTAACAGAGTCATCTTCTCCTCTTGCTGAGGTCTCGCTCACCTCAGGCATTCGAAACTTCAGCTGAGCGGTATTCCTAGGATCCCCAACAGGAAAGTCTTCTCCTCTTGCAACATACCCAAGTGGCTCATCCATGACCCACTTCGGACGCTTCTCCTTCGTGACCTTATCAGCTTCGAGCGCTGCAATTGTCTCTTTGGTCAATTTGGCATCTTTTTTATGAGTCGTTCCTTTCATGTATTTTTTCTTGATATCCGCAGGCCTGACGAACTCCACTGGTTGGCCGTGCCAGACCGGTACATTGGCCTGATGTTTGGGACCCAATCGAGAACTGGCTCGCGGATATATACGATCATCGTAGTCGAGAGCATCTTCTACCCGACAGTGAATGCCCAGATATCGGTATGGCCAAAGTTTCGCTTGCGCAATTTGCTCTGCTGTTGGTGGTCGAGGTCCAGAGGTCTGAGTGTCTGGATCGTGTGAACCGCTGCCGTGAGCAGGATCCGCATGCTCATCTTCCTCCTCATCAATGATCTCCTCTTCCTCTCCTTCCACAGCTTTTTCGCCAACGTTTGGGGTATTCCGAGCTTCGAGCTTCTTTTCCTGCTTGCGACTGCACGGTCCACAAGACCATCCAAATCCACGGGCTGGCTTCTTGAGCAGTGGTGGTCGCACGCAGTTCATATGATAGGTGTTCTTGCAAACGGCACAATCAACTGAATCATTGCTGTTGACCATTGTTAGCGACATGTCGGTCAAAGACGGTCTGTGTTCACTCACGTAGCACAATATCCCTGACATCGCTTACACGATTTGATTGCGCTGGTCAACTCTTTGCCGCGCCCTATCTCCACAATAACAAATTTCCACCGTTCATCCAAAACCTTTTTGACCTTAGCAGGAACGTTGATGACTTGACTTGTGGGAATGACTTCATAGTAGCGATGTATATAGCGGTCAAACAACTTCTCATACCAGAAAGAATCCTGTATCTTCCTGTATTGATCCAGGTCCTGTATGTCATTTCTATGCGTGATGTGGCATTTTCCTCTTAAAGATGTTATAGGGCACGTGTCAGACTGCATTGACGCAAAAACAACCCGGGTGTCATTGACTTTGCGTTGCATGTCTCGTGGCCGGAGATACCAATTAACACGCAATGCGTCAACCGGTTGGCTAAGGTCGTTGTTGACATGGAGGAATTCCATCAACCGAGCTAGGTAGTATGGTTCGCCGGGAGGTTCGCATACCAGATATACTTGATCTGTACTACAGTCAGCAACGAGAATGTTTGGTTTGAAACCTGCGCATCGGCTGCTACAAAGAAATAGCCCAGCGATTGAACGTACCGTTGACCGCTAGGACCGTTCCATCATCAGCCTTCAGCTTTCCATTCTTAAGATAGCCATGACAATTCTCGAAAGTCATCAGATTCGTCTCTCTGGACGCCTTGGGGGTTGCAATGCCCGCCGTCCTTCGCGATATGCCAGGTGCAGGAGTTTGAGTTACGGCGGAGGAGGTATGCGATGTGGCAGGCCCGTTTCCGGGCGCTTTACGCTTTCTTGAGGGCGCCGGAGGTGCGGTGTTGGTGTCAGGATTAACAGAAAAGCTCGACATTCCGGGAAGTTGATCTTTCTGGGCGCTTGGAAGTGGTGCTTTGTTGTTCGCCGGTGGCGCGATGGGTGCCGTTGTCGATGAACGACGATTGTTGGCGGCTGATGGCTTATCGACGTCTCCTGACTGTGCAGTGTTCGGCATGGGAGGTCGTGAGCCAGTATATGGTCTTTTGGTAGAGCTCCACTCGTACTCCATCTCAACTTCCCGATCTTCGGCATAGTTGATTCGTGGATTTCCTGTTCTATTTCGAGACCTCGTACCATATGGAGAGGCACCTGTTGCATCCATGGAATTGTTGGTTTGTTGATCGGAGGGCATGGACGAGGAGGATGACGTTGCGGTCATTGGTTGCGACTCGAGCACCGTTGACTTAGCCGCAGAGTTGGTAGGCGGATGAGGAGTATGTTGAGGCGATTTGGAGGATACGCGAGGTGGCAGTGGAGCAAAGGCGGAATCATTTTTCGCACTGGCGGGGCGTGAATGAGGTGCAGGATGTTTCAGTGGATCTGTCATGGCCGGCCTATCAAATTTTGCACCGCCATTCTCATCCGCCATGCCTGCAGCCGAGCTGTCCTCGCAGGTAATTCCTACGAGGACAACCGCCTTGATTGATCAGGTATTGTTTGAGGGATGATGCTACATTTGCGAAGGTGGCACATTAAGTATCAATGAAAGGCGGAAACTTTTGGAGGAGGGCGCTGTATGCCTGCGAGGCCTGTAGCCAGCATGTGATCGGTGGAAGAAAGTCTGGCGCTTGTACTGGGGACGGAAGCGGCTCCTGAACAGGTCACAAATATCCTGACGGATCTCACTGGAGGGCAGCTTGTTTGGGATCGCGTGTATATGTGGTGGTAGAGCGCGGGGGAAGCTATTAAAGCGTATAATGACCGAGGGAGCAATTGATGAAGATACAAAGAGGAAGAGGCGAGGGGAAAGTGTATGAGGTTGAGTGACAAAAGACTGGAGGCAAAGCTCATTATTACTGAAGGATATCTATGGCTTCGGCTCGTTAGGCGTAAGGCATTTTGGCGCGCCGCTAACAGCATGCCTGCCAAAATCCCCCCTCCAGTCGTTCCTTGTTGGATTATTTGCATACTCACCTAACACGAGACTCCAACTCCGATTCCTTCCACTTCCACCAAGGAACACTATGGACGGCAGGACTGGGAATGTAACCTCTCTTCGTGGTCTTGATATCAGTCACATTCTGCTGCATTTTCGCTTTGATTGCTGCTAGAGCCTGCCCTTCCCCACCAATCTCGCTGTCGCATGCCAGCCTACGAACGACCAGAGATGTCAGATTTTTAGGTGCACGATGTATGTAGGAGCTTGGAGAGTCGTTTCCCGATGCCACGGCGCAAAGTCAGGTGTTCGCTGTCCTCTCAGTCTCCTCTCAGTGGCTGTCTCATAGGCCAGACGTTTTTTAGGCCCAATACGGCTAGAGTCAATTTGGCCTGCGTCATCTCTTGGCAGAGCCCCCGAGCTAATTCTACGGAGGAAGTCAACATGTACGGAGTAAAGTAAACAGAAGAAGCCATCGCCATCTCCTCCGCACATCATTCCTTTCCCTGACTCCAATGCGCATCTTTCCTTGGGCACTTTGAAGTTATGATCGTTCATATCGATCTTTCATGGCTTCTTTAGTCATGGCGCAACCCCGCTGGACGACCAGCCTCGACATTGTTCACCAACAGCAATATAATACCAAACATGTGCACGGTATCAAACGTTCTCATAGTGAAATTGATGCGACTTCACCCAAAAATCGTGCATACCAAGAGATCATCCCCGCTCAGGAAGTCTTCAAGCGCCAACGGCTGCATGCAGGTGGCGAGAACCGCATTGAAGCTAGCAAGATATGCAGTGCTACTAGCGGCCCAGACATTTGTAACAACGAACAACCCTCAAGGCAGATATCAGCATCTACCCCTGGACCATCACAGAACCCGGTACTCTCATTGTCTCATTCGCGGTACGGTCTTCCACAAAGGTTGGTCAGGAATCTTGCTTCGTTGGGAATCAATAGTATCTACCCATGGCAATCATCCTGTCTTTTGGGACGAGGACTTTTGAATGGCGAGAAAAATCTGGTTTACACCGCTCCTACCGGTGGGGGAAAGTCTCTCGTGGCTGATATCCTCATGTTGAAAAGAGTTATTGAAGATCCCACCAAGAAAGCCATTTTGGTGCTTCCATATGTGGCTTTGGTGCAGGAAAAGCTCAAATGGCTCAGGAAAATCGTCGAAGGTGTGGAAAAAAGTGTCAGCTTCGAAACTAAGACCAGCTCGCAGCTTCCTGCATGGCACAGACCCCACAGTAGTTCAGTGCGCGTTGTGGGGTTTTTCGGAGGGAGCAAAGCACGAGCTTCATGGTCCGACGTTGATGTAGCCGTTTGCACTATTGAAAAGGGAAATGCGATCATCAATACGGCCATTGGAGATTGCACTATCAATGATTTAGGGGTTGTTGTTCTTGATGAGCTCCACATGATCAATGATGATCATCGAGGCTATCTGATGGAGCTAATGGCCAGCAAGCTCCTCAGCCTGGAGCGGTCAGTGCAGATAGTGGGAATGAGTGCGACTTTAACGAATACAGAGCTTTTGGCAAAATGGCTGGACGCGAAATATTACAACACAAAGTACGTGCCTGTCCCTATCGAGGAATATTTGGTCTACGACCTCTCTATCTATCCTGTCTCAACATCCAGTGCGTTTCTCAAAACTGCCAGCCAACTCAACTCGACTCAAGTGTCGACTGTCTCTCCCACACGTGTGATCCAGACTTCCGAACATAACGAGTTGAGAAATTCATTGACTAACGCTGTTGTTTGTTTGGCCATTGAAACTGCAAAGGCTGGCTATGGCGCTTTAATCTTTTGCAGTGGCCGCCAAGGATGTCAGTCGACTGCTTCATTGGTCAGTGAAGCGATGCCTGTCCTCTCTGACGTGGAAGAGAGTTTGCTGGATCGAAGGAAAGATGTGATTAATGAACTTCGAAGCCTACCATCGGGTCTCGACGATACGTTGGGTAAGACTGTGATGAAAGGAGTTGCTTTTCATCATGCTGGCCTCACTGTCGAGGAGCGAGACATAGTCGCCGAAGCCTATGACAAGGGCGCCATCGGTGTCATCGTAGCTACGTGTAGCCTTGCGGCAGGCATCAATCTGCCTGCGAGAAGGGTCATACTCCAAGGAGCGAGAATGGGCCGGGACCTTATTGGTCCAGCGATGTTAAGGCAAATGAGAGGCCGAGCTGGTCGCAAGGGCAAAGATGAGATTGGCGAAAGCTATCTCTGTTGCCAAAAGGCCGATCTTGAAGAGGTTGCGCAACTACTCGAAGCCGAGCTTCCCATGGTGGAGAGTAGTCTGACGCCCGAAAAGCGTGGCATTAAGAGAGCCCTCTTGGAGGTCATAACAGTCCGGCTAGCTACGCACATGGCCGCCATCCAGGAGTACGTTCAGAAGACTTTGCTCTATCACAGCATGGATCGAGCCTCGTTGGACACCCTGGTGTCAACGACACTAGCAGAGCTTGTCGAATGTGGACTTATCAAGGCGGACACTTTTGGTAGCTATGAAGCTACTCTCCTGAGTCAGGCTACGGTCGCTTCCTTTCTGACTCCGGAAGATGGCATCTTCTTACATGGCGAACTTTGCCGAGCCCTCCAAGCCTTCGGTTCGTACATTTCCGGAGCTGATCTTTCCCCTTTAGTCTTGAAATTGAGTCGCAAGACATGTTTTGGGAGCGAGAGGACCTTCTACTCCCGAGACTCGTCTTGCAGCTCCATTTCCTAGCTCGATGAAGCAATGCTGACTCCGAAAACCGCGTAGTCATGGATGGGGAGATGCACATTTTCTATACCTTCACACCCCTTTACAGTTCCCAAACTGACATCAATTGGCCTATCTTCCGTCGAGAAGTGGAAAGCCTGGATGAGAGCGGCCTTCGAGTTCTCGAATTCGTAGGCGTCAATCCAGGCTTGGTCAACCGAATGTAAAGCATCTCCAAACTTCTTCCCACATCCTCCTTCTAACATACCACCACACAGGGCAAACAGCGCGAAACCCCTCCCCGAAACCACGCTCTCGGAAATCCGCACCGCCCGGGTCTACCGCCGCTTCTACGCCGCCCTCCAGCTGCGCGACCTCTGCAACGAAACGCCCGTCCACCTCGTCGCCCGCAAATTCGAAGTCCCCCGCGGCTTCGTGCAGACCCTCGCCCAAATCTGCCAGGGCTTCGCGGCCGGCATGATCAATTTCTGCGCCAAGATGGGCTGGGGAATGCTCAAAGCCGCTCTGGAGCACATGGTCGACCGACTGAAAGCCGGGGCGAAAGCCGACTTGTTGGATTTGGCCAAGATTCCGTTTGTGAAGAGTCGGACGGCGAGGGTCTTTTGGGAGAATGGGTACAAGGGGTTGAGGACGGTGGCCGAGGCCGAGGCGAAGGATCTGGTGCCGATATTGCTGCTGGCGCAGCCGAAGAAGTCGCGGATGGATGCAGACGAGGAGGCCAAATATCATCAGAAGTTCCTGTTGAAGGCGGAGATCATCGTCGGGGCAGCGAATCGGCTTTGGGAGCGGCAGCAGCAAGTTGAGATTGAAGCGGACCTTTGAAATTGGACGAGAGAAGTCAACGGCCAGCGATTCAGGAAGTGTGCAAGGCTGCACCAAAGATCACAACCGACATTTTAAATATTTTAAACCCATGAGGCCTCACTGGAAACTTGCAGGCTTTACTTTCTTATTTACAAAATCACACACTTGAAAGGCAAACCACAAGGACCACTCTCCTTTTGCTCGCCAACGGTTCCCGCAGCAGGTGCACCTTCGCTCTTATCGACATGACCCGGATCTTGTGTTCCAACCGTCGTTGCCTGTGTCCCATTGCTAGCACCATTAGCGGCACCGGTATTTCCAGTCGCTGTTGTCGTTCCCCCTGCTGCTACGGGCTCTTTTTGACTTGACGAAGGAGCAGCAGCGGTACTATTGGCGACCCCGCCGGAGGGACCATCTAGTCAGGCGAAGTTGACCTTCGACACGGCCTTGTAGAAGGACTCGCCGTGAGTCGTGGCCAGCTTGAGTTCCTGCTCCGTCGGCATGCGCGAGCCGTCGGCGCCCTATGAAGGCACGTCAGTCGAACCATCCCTCGTGCGTTTGCCCACGGGCATGAGCCCGAGCGGGAATGAAACACCCACAGCAAAAGTCCCCGCGCCCCACGGACTCCCGCCCCTCACCTCCTCCAAGTTCGCCAGCATGCCAAACGCAGTGGCGTAGCCCAACGGGACGTAGATCATGCCGTGGTGCGTGAAGGTGCTCATGGCCGCCAGGGCCGTGCTCTCCTGTCCTCCGCCTTGAGAGGCGGTGCTGATGAAGACACCAACGTATTTCCCGTAGAACCCGCCACTCTGCCACTGCTTGCCGGTCTGGTCCCAGAAGGCTTTCCACTGGGCGGGGAAGTTGCCGTACCGGGTTGGGATACCGAGGAGGAAGGCGTCGTATTTTTCGAGCTCGTCCGGGGTGATGACCGGGATGGAACTGGATTGGCCGGGGGCGTGCATCTTGGCGAGGACTTCCTGGGGAAGGGTCTCCTTGACTCTGCAGACGAAGAATCACGTCAGCTTCGGTGTTTTGTGCACGGGGAGGGAGTCCAGTGTCCGCTGGCGCAATCCGTCGTGCTTGGGATCGGAGTGGGACCCCACTGGTAGACGTCCGCCTTGCCCCCGGCGGCCTCGATGCCGGCCTTTTCCGCTTCGGCAATCTTGGCGATGTGGCCGTACATGGAATACTGTGTCCACCGAGTCAGTACATCCTTGCCATGCAACTTCGGTCGCCCGCACGGTCTTGCACGCGAGGCGATGCATGAGAGTGCGGGGGGGGTTGGAGGACGAACGTAGACTATGGCCACTTTGGGAGCCATGGTGACGGATTGCGCAGAACGGTTGTTCCGGGACGGACTGGGATTGAAGTCGAAAGGGAATTGGGTGAAGCGGGTTCGTCGATGGAGCACAGTGGTACCGGAAAGGTGGGGAGGGTCGAGGACCATTATATCATCCAGCGACAATAACATCAATGGGCACCTTTACCCCTCCCTCCCCCGGCGCTCTCGCTTATAATTGCCCCCGCGCGGCCGTTGCTTGCTAATGATGAGCAAAGCACCACAAATCAACGAACCCAAAGTGCCTCCCGCCTCCGCTTCCGTCCGTGCGCTTGCCCGGATCCGGATCGTGCCTTGCATAAGGGGCACATCTCCCCACCACCTATGCGCAGTTTGCACCCCGGCATTATTAATCATTCGTGTATCGGAGGTCGGCGCCGAAAGTCCTGCACCCGCCAAGAAAAGGGTCCGGTAGACGTCTGGGTGTCTGGGCATTCTTGGCGGGCGCAGGACTTTTTGATGTCAACCTCCGTCCAAGCAAGATTCTATGGGTGGGCATCCTTGCTAGGAATTACCTACTTACCTACTCTATATGACGGATATTCTGAGGCATTCAGAACGTCGATTGACAACAGTATTGTATATGCGGGAGTACTTTACAACTCAGCACTATCTTATATGACAGTTAGTGCGGTATAACGAGGTAAGTGGTAGCAATTAAAAGGAGCACGATTGCTGTCAAGAGTACGTCCTTCTCACACCGACCACTCATTTCTCCTCATCTACCCATCCTCGCCACCCTTTGCGGCTCCAAAACGGCCACCAAATGCGCTGAGATCCCTCTTGAAGAACTTGCCAATATTCCTCAAGTTGTCGTTCAGATTTCCCGGCGCAGTGACTTCTCGCCCGCTGTCGGGAGATTGCGGTCGGCGATTTTGCGGCGGCGGACTCGCCATTCGGGAATCGGCGGGCGTGGTCAACATGCTCGAGCCCAAGCCGGGTGTGCCAAAGCGGTCCACGCCATCCCGAGCAGCCGTCATGATTGCACTCCCAAAAGTAGAGGGATCAAAGCGGGCAGGTAGGTTGGAGGTGCTGAGGCTTGCGGCAGAGGAGAGGGAGCCGATGCCTGTAGGGATGGGCACGCCTCCGCCAACGCTACCCCCTCCGACGACTAGGGGGGTGAGAAGTGGGGACGACTGCTGCAGGTTCTCGTTTCTCGGAGAGGCGCGATGAGCTTGGTAGAGTTCCACTAAATGCGCTTGGTCGGGCTTTCGAATGCCCTTGAGGTCGAGGATCTTGCGGAAGTTGGCATCGGATTTGTCGGCAATGTGGATGAGGTACGCTTGAACAAGCGCTTCCGGTGGGGAGGGACGCACTTGCAGCGTCTTCAGGATTGGATCGACGCGGGACATGGCTTGCGAGACGCGCTTGATGTAACCGGATGGAGCCGCTGCCTTGGGCTGCGAGTCGGAGGTGAGTAAGTCTTCAAAGCCTTTCTTCAGGACGTAGATATCGAGCAGCATCTGTTACACTTCAGTCAAAGATCTTGCAACGAGCTCACAGGGCTTATGACCTGTTCAGCGCCGACTTCCGAGATAGGCTTGCACTGGAAGATGTTGGCCACATAAGCATTTGCTGTCAGCTCGACAACATTGTCGCAAAACGCTCTCGCGTATTGCTGCTTATGTAGCATGCCCAGAATTTCTGCGGCTCTTGACTTGATCCGTTGAAGCATCTCGGCGACGTACGAGCTATGATCTCCAACGCTCTCCATCTTGCTCCAGCCGGTGTTACGCATCTCTCGCCACGTAGGTTCAATGTCGATTTCAACCTTGCGTACCAGGGCTCGGACCGTCGCACTTGCGATGCCCATAAAAGCATCCGCCTGGCTTTGAAGATCAATGCTATTCTTCAGATCAAGGTCAATGCGACTTTTGATCTTCTCCTCGAGCTGTGTACTGGTGTTGAAGCAGTAGTCGGCAGTGTTCAGGACAAGTACAATGTCCTCGATCTGTGGTGTTTTGGACGGCGTCTGCCCACTCGGACGTTCACTGATGTAATAAAGAAGGATCTGTTGAGCATACTGATCTAGATACTTGGCGAATACCTTTGTCAACTCTACGAGCCTCGCGCCGGGAGAGAGCTTAGCACATTGAGCCAACGTCAACCGATAGAAGCTGAACAACTCCGTGGATGATGATATGACCATCTGCGGAGAGAAATCCTCGTCCGGCTGCCGCGGTGGCTGAGCGCGATACTTCGGGATCATCGCAGAGAGATGCCTAAAGGATTCAGCAGGTCTCCATCCATTGAATGGTGCATGTAAAGACGTACTTATCCTGTGATTCTACCCATAGGCTTAGATAAGGTTCGAAAGCCTCGGAGATGGCCTGACTGAATATTGGTGATTTCTCGTCATTCGAGCTCAAGGTATCCATGGAAGCGCGAGACTGAAAGGCACGTCAGCCAAGAACAACCATGATCGAATCCAACACCAACAGTATTAGTGAATCGTCGTTCAAGACCGTGCTCGAAGTCCAGAGTCTCCTGGAGACAAGAAAGCAGAAGATCCACATCCAGTGTCTGGCCGTCTGCTCTTCTCATGGACTTCTGCAATATACTCTTGAAGTCTTCTCTTGTAGTCTCACAAAAGGCATTGGCCAACAGCTCGTTGACACGCCAAAAAGGAGGAAACATAGCCGCGTGCTCGTCATCGTAGGTTTTCAGCAATCTTTTGAACCAGGAATATCTTCTTGATATATTGTCCAATGACCCGGCCTCCTCACTGCCCCTGAACAACTGTCGATACTCTCGTAGCTGCGTGTTACAGTACCATGTTATAAGTCTGGCTCTCGCATTTTCCCCCAAGGCATCCATTACCGAGCAAGCCTCTGCCAACATGCCTCTGCGCTGTCCGATTTCACCCTTGGCAAACGTGACCTCGAAGTCCTCACACACCTGCTCCAACATTTCCCTCTGTAAATCTGACACGTTTTTGCTGAGTGTAGCAATCTGATCAATAGAGCGGTACGACTTGAAATGGGCCATGAGCTGTATGACAGCCTGTAGAAGCTGGGCACATTCGCGGTACTGGCGAGAGCTGCTGAGTCCCCGAAGCTGTTCGTAGGCTGTAGTAAGCATTTGTAGTCGCTTCAGAGCCGTCATGGAAAGCGTGAGGTTCTTCTTCGTGTTATCAAGCCGCTTGATGTCGGCCGTCATCTCTGTTATCGCTCCTTCGGTCTCAACAGCTCGCTGCCGGACTCCCTCCACTTTCTGGAAGAGCTCGGCGAGATCGGCCTGGGCAGCTTGGATACGCTTGACACTGTCGACATCGGAAGCCGACTGTTGCTGCACATGGGCCGAGATTTCTTGGTCGAGTTCATGTTGGTAGATGCGGAGGGCCCTGGAGGTTTTTGAGACGTAAGAGAGGCTTGAGGGGTGCGGGAAGATTTTGTCCAGGTGTTGAATGACTTGGAAATCTTCTGTGGGATATTAGCTCGGCTTGAATGTCTCGTTCTTCTCATAGTACCAGCATCCAAGGATCTCAGAGGTGCCGCGTCCCCGTTCAACTGCGGCATGGAGCCTGCCAACCCATGAGCAAGCTCAGCACTTTTAATACGACGGGCACGACGGGCACGACGGGCACAACAGGGAGTTCTCAGGCGTTCAATTAAATTTCAGAGCAATCCATGGAGGGTGGGATAGAGTATGAAGATTCCGACTCGGTAAGTCGCTGAATAACCGTGAGTCTCTCCGAATCGACTACGGATTACATACGCTCGTACGTAGCATCTTTGGCTCTACGGGATTTTATGAAAGGATGATTGCAACAGCCAAATTGTCTTGAACTGATACTTCAGGATCTCGCTCGATTAGTAATAACACGAGCAAGGCAATAGAAAACTTCCCCCTCTGCAGACTCCTAGGTCAATCTCGGTCTCTTCCAACAGTGTCTTAACCACAGAAGCAGGCAAGCTAGAACGCAAAGGTACTATCATGATCCAGCCCCTTTGCCTCAACGGTCTCTAGGCCTAGGCACATGTAAAGCACATATCATCTACGCACATGTTGGAGTCAGCATTGCTTTTTGAAGGTAGATGATTGTTTTGCAAGACAGGTCTCGGGAATTAGCAGGAAGATAATCTCCCATATGAACGTACCCAAGTCCGAGTAGCTAACGATCCTGTTCGCAACTTTTCTTACCCCAGGTATAAGACTTTCTGGTGTCTGAGATGTCGACATCCCTCCAAGCTTCTCATTGCAGTAGAATCCACAGTTGTGCGTCACGTTGGACATCGTCAGGATATCGGAAGCCTGTCCGGGCACCGCTCTCTTTTGTCCATTGAAACCATACTTGCTTGCTGACGGCTTGCTGTGGTCGGCGTTGTCCACGTCCTCCTTGAACTCGTAGCAAAATTTGTTGCCGTCATGGAATTCTGAGCAGAGAGTTTTTTGTTTGCCGATGTGGTCCATACATTTGTCGGGCTTTGTACCATTGGAATTGTGAGGCGCCAACGAGGTGCAATTCACTGATATGGAGTAGCTGCGGCTAAGATGGTTGTTCCAGTAATTGAAAAGGTACTATTAGAGAATTCGAGATTAGCAAAATGTACACTCATACGACACGTCTGAGGGCTAATGAGTTCGTCGAAAGACAAAGACTTCAAATACGTACGTAGTAGCCGAAGGTAGCATCGGGCGATAACGGCTCGGAACTCTGGCAGTAGCATTGGGTGACGTTAAGGACGTCGCCCACAGGATCGGAGGGAAACAGGGTGCAGAGATCGTTTTCACTGAGGGTTTGGGTAGCTGTCGTGAGTAAAGGAAGCAGGAATGCGAGAAGCATCATGAGTGGAGACATGCTCGGTCAAGCGAGAGACGGATGGTAGTCTGATAGTCTTGCGGCGCTCTCAAGCTCGTAAAGACGAGCGACGAGTGCTACTTCACTGCAAGAATTCTAGTCAGCTGGACCGAAGGAGCGATTGGACATGGCATACAGGTTGGTTGAGTCTGAACGGAGCTGGTCAGAGATCTCGCCTCAAACAACTACTGGAGAGCACTTGTTTCAGAATGCTCTCGAGGAGGTCAAGCAAAGCGTAGAATGGAGAGAGTCCGTGTGCTTCAACGAAACGAACGATGTCTTGAATACCAGAAGAGAGTGAAGTAATGATAACGTTGTGCTGGTGAAGCCAATTCTAGAAGATGCTCGGTCCTCGTCTTGCAAAATAGAATGACTGTATGGAAGAGAGTGGAAGAAAGACCGTGATTTAACGTAGTTTGAAGGATTATGGGGTTACCGTGGAGACAAGGTCTGCACTTTCCTACTGAGGAGGTTGCAAGTCAATTTTGGTCTTGGTCTTGTTGACGTTGACTGGCTCCTTCTCACAGCTAGTCATAGCTCTTGGGCAACTCCCTTCCCAAATGACGGGCATAATGATGAGATATCCCCAACATTGACCTATTTCATTCGAAGACAAAGCAACATGTTACTCTGCGCTGGAATGCTGAGAGTACAAAGATCGGTAGCCTGCCTCCACCAAACTCTTAGAGTCTTGGGTGTCTCCTGTCCCAGTCCAGAAAAACAGCCCCCCAAGACCTTCTTTTAGCGCAAATTGCGCCTTCATTTGGACACTTCGCGCATCATCGTAGGTCACAAAGCCGCCATCACCGCCGACACAGTAAACGGCACCTGCCTCCTTGTCAAAAGTTACAACGGCTCCTGACCGCGGCAATTCTGTAAACTCGAAGGTACCATCGTCACCTCCATGACCTGTGAAACAGTCTCCTGCCTTACTTGCACCCAGGAAGGAACGTCCATACGCAGGGACGCCGAGCAGGATTTTCCGAGCCTGCACACCTCGGGACTGGACATAGGCCACCCTAAATGATTTCGGAGTCAGATTGTCTCTTTTGGGATCAGATTTGAGTCATGAAATAGGTCAAATGCAGTACGAAATGGGAAGGAACGACTCGGAAAAGTCTGTAAAACTAAAAGATAACTCACGCTGAGCTACAGGAGACTCTGGCGGCCTCGTTGTGGGGGTTCCTTGGGCTGTACAGCTGGGCGTGATGACCACAAAGATTCGTCCACGGTCCGGAGAAATCGTAAGTCATCAAATTGATGAGATCTAGATAAGCAGAGGCTTTGCCAAGATCAATGTTCCTCAAGGCCCATTCACCAGCAGGTAGGGCAGATGTCAGGATATAGCTTGGGGCAGGCAACTCTTTCCGAACCGCTGCAAGCAATTGGACGTAGTGTTGGCCTTGTTTAGGATCTTTTGGATGCTCCCAATCGACTGTAGATGTCAGCTACGGTAGAAGCCGATATTCATGTGACGGCTTACTATCTATGCCATCAAACCCAAATGCATCCACAATCTGCCTTGCACTTTGGGCAAAGCTCGTTCTAACGATTCCGTTACTGGCGACCGCCGGAAAAGGAGCACTACCTTCTCCTCCACCACCAACGGAAAGTATTGTCTTGATGTTCGGATATGTCTTTTTAAGGGACCTCAGATCATTGAGACATCCCTTCACGCTACCATCGCCGTTAATGTCAATCTCATTGTCGGCGTATTCGTCACTGAACTGCAGCTACGTGAGTCTCAACCGGGCAAGCCAACTCTGAAAATTGCATACAAACAAATGACCCTGATTTCTCACCCTGCAGGGTTCATTAGTGAGATGCACACGAATGGACTGAGGACACTTACCATGCAAAAGCGTAGAAGACGTGGGTGGCGTATTTCAAATTCAGGGAGGACGGAGGAAACCCCTTGTAGACTCGCCAATTTGGGTAATAGACGGCATTAATGGGGAGCAATTGAGCTGTTTTCTCGACAGGATTTGGGTGACCTTGCTCTTGGCTCTTGTTCTTGAATGGATTCAAAGAGTGTGTCCGCCAACTCGATTTTAGTCTTCCCTGAGATGAAGCCATGTAAATCGTGGATGGAGAGGTGAGAATGAGGGAAGGAACAGAGATCTGTCTTACAATTCAATGTATCATTTTCTCTCGGGAGAGTGCAGGCATGTAGAAGAAGCGAATACTTGTTGAAAGGTGAATGGAATCATTATTAATTATTATTCCACCATCTTGACACGACGATTCTTGACAAATCCCGTCCCGCTTCTCAAACGTAAATTTTCAGTGCAAATACAACACGCACCATGAATCACGTGCAAGAAAAACCCAGGTGTCGGCGAAACCCTAAGGTAGTGACCCTTCACTTCAAGTCGACTATTGCACCGGACGTGTTGTCATCGTTGGTCAATGGAATCTACAGATACAGCAATTCTTGCAATCATTGATGTAGTCCTCGTCTTATTGGTGAATATCAAAATGAAATCTACCTTGCATCTTGCGCTCTTCAGGATTTTCGTAGCTGCGTCATTGATCTCCCTTGCGTGACAATTTTGTTACAGAAACCCAGGATACGCCACTTGCGATCGTAAACAATATCAATGAAAGATAAGAGTAAGTTGTCTTTCATCAAAATATGAGCTGCCGTAGCCTCAGCAAGTAGGAAGGAGTTTGTAGTCATCAATCTTGAGGCATTGTAACAATATGACTGGTCTAATTTCTTAGTAAGAGAGAGTGACATGCACTAAAAGTTTATCCTCACTTCACCACTTCAAACTCTTCTAACCAACAAACAGACAGCGGTACGAAATCATAAATGCGACCACCTACACCTGATTTCTTCCATCTTCAGCAAGTACAACGTTCTCCATCCACTTCGCAAGTTCTGTGCCGATCAAATGCGGACTGTCCTCCTGCAAATAATGCCTCCCTGGTCCGATGCCCACACTCCTCGTGTTCTTCAGCATCTTCCCATACCAGCCAGCCAATTCCTCTCGAATGATCACCCCCGGAGTGGCCCAGAAAAACAACTTCGGCACCTCGTTCTCCAGTAACCACGCATGATACTTTTCCACAACAGCGTACACTTCCACAGGTTTGCCCTCAATCGGTACCTCGTTTGGCCAGCGATAGACAGGTTCGCGACTCGACGGTTCTAAGAATGGAGCTCGATAATGTTCCATTTCCTTCTCTGTCAGCCCTCTTGCAACACCCCCTGGGAGGACTTGTTCGACGAAGACATTCTCCTCAATGATGAGCTTCCGGCCGACTTCTGGCGGGCCACGGAACGCCTGAAACATGCTTGCCCCGCCACCTTTTTCAAGTATTTCCCATGTCGGCATTGGCGGAACAAATTCCATGAACGCCAGACCCGCCACGCGATGCGCGTTACGACGTGCCCAATGAAAGCCTAGTGCAGAGCCCCAATCGTGCAACACGAGGACGACCGGTTGGTTCCTCGGGATGACAGCGGCGCAGAATTCATCGAGATAGAGAGCATGTTCAATGAATCGGTACGTCAAATGTGGCAGCTTATCCGATGCACCCATGCCGACGAGGTCCGGAGCAATGCAACGTGTTTGGCTGGAGACGTAGGGGATTATGTTCCGCCACAGGTACGAAGAAGTTGGGTTGCCGTGGAGGAATAGTACAACCGGTTGTTGTTGAGAACTTTGTGTTGGTCCAGTATCTACGTACGCCATTTCGGCATCGAAGGTTTTGACGCGATGGAGCGTGAAGGGGAAGTCAGGGGATATCTCCTTTTCCGCCATGTTCGCTGAGTACCGGATAGGCGCTTTTGCAATATAATTGTATCTGTATCTCTGATGGAGAGGACGACAGCTGTTGGGGAAACAAATAGAGAGCGCCCAAGGCATCTGAATAGTAATCAAGTCATTGACTCACGGTATCCCTATACAGTTAGAGTAGCATGGTGCACTGACAACAGCTGTAAGTAATATCACCCAGACAGCCATCCGAGAAGCCGCTCAAAGCTGCATCGAGACCAATTCCAATCGGACGCGTCCTCCACCTGCCATCGGCCAAGCGTGCCAAAGTATCCGCATCAAATGGATCCATCAAATGGGTTTCTATCTCAGCCAATGATGCTAAAAAAAAGAAGGTTCTAGCCTCTAGGTAAAGTACCTGCCTGTACCTTACATTACGGAGGGCCTTAGGTACTGTTCCTTACCTACTATAGGTACAAGGCACCTTAGGTATAAGACTACATTTGAGAAGAAAAGGTGACTTATTACTAACCACTCGAGCCTCCATTATATCTTTTGAACGTCTCACACGTCTGCCAGACTGCACCGACTCTACACCTTATGGCCGTAGCAGTCGACCGCCGTGGAGCTACGCCGATCAACCTCGATCACGGAAGCTCCAACGGTTACCAAGAACCTCCAGCCTATGACTTCGCCTTCTCGGACTTCCTCAAACGCGAGTACCGCTTCGGCCTCGATCCCAATCGACCAGTCTGTCAAGCGGACCGCCAGGGTCTCTGCCCTTTAGGCAATCTTTGTCCTGATAAGCACGGCAACCATCACAACAACAACCTCGTCTGCAAGCACTGGCTGAAAGGGCTCTGCAAGAAGGGTGACCAGTGCGATTACCTGCACGAATACAACATACGGGCGAGGGCGGAATGTACGAACTACAATCGCAGCGGCTACTGTGTCAGCGGAGAGGAGTGTAATTATTTACACGTCGATCCGGCAACGAGACTACCTCCTTGTCCGCATTATGAGAAGGGGTTCTGCCCCTTGGGTCAACGTTGCAGCAAGAAACATACGCGGAAGACGTTGTGCCAATTCTACCTGGCTGGCTTCTGCCCGTATGGAAGGCAATGCAAGGAGGGCGCGCACCCGAGGTTCCCAGAGGATTTGCCCAAGCCCACCGTGAAGGTCGAGAAGACAGCGGAGGAGATGGAGGCGGAGAAGGAGAGATTGAGGGAGGAGGCTGACAGACAGGAGCAGAGGGAATACGAGAGGGGCGACGGCAATAGAGGAAGAGGTAGAGGCAGGGGTGGTGGAGGGCGGTATAATCCCAGGAGGCGAGGAGGAGGTCACGAGAGATGAAGTCCTGCTCATGCCTGAATTGCTCGAACAACACTCGACAGCGTTCCTCGCCTATCAAACATTGACGACCGCGACGAGAGGAGGAACACGAATCACAAAGTCGCTCCACCTCGCGACATTTGGAATCGGGCATGTCGTTCATTTACCGCAATCGACAATGGCTTGCATCCTTGGTCGAGCGGTTCTCGGCGCAACGATTGAAGCGGAGTTGGTCCAAGCCATCTCCTGGCCACGGAGCGTCAAGAAACTCCGCTACTCATAGGACATTGTAGGATGGACTGACAAGGGAGTGCAAGGGAAAGCTAGCATGAAATGCGTACTGGCTGCCGATATGACATGGGAAGGTGCAGATGCACCGACGAACACTGTTGGAGCATTGATCCAAGCTTTTGTCCAAGCTATATGTTTTGATCTGCGTTGTATTGAGCATTGTGGTATATTGAACAGCCCAAACGCCAAATGTCATGCCTCCGTTATATATCACCTGCTCGTATGACTGAGACGAGACGAACGCTAATTGATCCCTTAACCTACAACTACTCATTACTTCCTTGAGTTCACTACCGGTCATCTCCGGTATCCACCTTCTCCCACTCGGCACTTGCTTCTACAGATCCCTCTTTCTCCGCTGTCTCAATTCTATGTGTCTTGGCAGCCCCCATCATCCAACCCACGATCCCATTTGGAATCCACTTCCCTACCAGATCGTAACTCCTGGCACCTCGTCCCACGAAGATCGTCCCATTTCTTCCCCTCCCCCTCACCATAGCATCAAAAACTCCGTTGTGCAACTCGCGCAACGATTTGCCCTTCCCCGGCCTCACGAGCCCGTTTAGCTCAAGCCTGCGCCTCGTGAATTCCGCTCTTGGCGATAACTGGCTTGGTACCAGCTGCTGACTGTCTGCGAGAATAGCACCATAATCGAAGTGACCAAGCTGGAACTGTACAACGTTGATGCCTTGGACTTGCACTTCTCGACGTAGTGTGGAGATGTACTGGTTCAAAGCCCCCCCTAGGACACTTTCGGCGGCGTGGGAAGGCGGAGTGAGCGATGGTACGATCGAAGGGTTGAGGAACAAGAGGGAACTTTGCTGTGAGATAAGAAGTGGTAAAAAGGCGTAGAGGGTCGTGAATGGTGCCACAAGATTGGTGTTCAGGATGTCAGACCAGTCGGGTGGGGAAAGCGAAGTAACAGGGCTGACAGGAAGAGTAACTGCTGGGAGTAATATAAGAGAAGTCAGATGAAGGTTATGAGGCGTGGCGTTGGAGAGGGGATGCTGAGGAGAATTTATATATGTGGTGAATTTCTGGACCGTCTCTTCTGTAGACGAGAGCTATTAGCTATTGTTAGCAACCGCAGTCTGGAATGGAGCTACAGGAGGTATACAGATGTGATATCCATATCAAGGGGCCGAATGTCAGCTCTTGACTCGGACTGAATTATTTGTTCCT
The DNA here is from genome assembly GCA_963556305.1 of Platismatia glauca. Lineage (NCBI taxonomy): Eukaryota > Fungi > Ascomycota > Lecanoromycetes > Lecanorales > Parmeliaceae > Platismatia > Platismatia glauca. Next base: position 1,324,930 of record OY745765.1, on the reverse strand, counting down.
CGGACAAAGTGCTGACTGGGATGTAGACAATAAAGCCTCGTCTTTCGAGATCCAGAGACAGCGAACGAGTAAGAGGCGAATGCGGCGATCCAGCGAGAACAACGACCTCGGTCCTGGATCCATTCTTAGCACGCCCCGCCCGTCTCTTGACTCTGTCGTTTCTCCTCGACCGCCATACAATAAAGGCTCCGGTACCAACGAATGCAACCACCGCCGCTGTCCATGCACGGTGTTCGGAAACCCAAGTTCGAGTAGCTTCGAAGTAGCCAAGCGGCATAGCTACAACTGGTACTCTGGGAACAGGAGGTGGCTTTGGCTTGATCGAGTCTGGAAGCCAAGGGGTGTCTCGAAATGCATCTTTCAATGAGCGTCCCACAAACTCGAAATGGCGATCGATAGCCTCGGTGAAGGAGTTGACCGAATCGAGAATATTCGACATTTCGGACGTGATTTGATCGTGCAGAGGCTATACCTTATACTATTGAGTTTGGTCAAGGAAGGTGTCACTATTCCTTATTACGGAGGACTCGAGGATCCTGGGAGTGAGGGGCGCTGGTTATAGAACATCATAGCCTCATGCATCCCTCGATCGTACAAGCAGACTCGGCAGAGTACTGTAGCTTTTACGCGTTCTGCTCTCTTTTGTACCATTCTTCCTTAGTCAATGCCTTACAGTGCAAGGGTTCAGCCTGTTGGGATGATGCTGGTGTAGGTAGAGCTGGATATGCGGAGGATCTTGAGAATAATGTGAACAATAGAAGGGATTCCTAAGCATGTTTCTCGAGACTTCCAGAGCTTCCAGAAATGCAACACACTCCGTTTTCTGCCAGGAAACAAGTCTTCCCTGCTCAGCTCTGCTCGTGAACATCGAAACTTCTGCTTATCATTACTGCCAACATGGTCTTCGAACACGACCCTGCCGTCTCTGAATATCAACATGAAAGGTCCCGCCCCCGTGAGGCGGAGGCGCTCCAAACCCTCCGCAAAGTCGCCTCCCTGGTCAAGCCCATAATGAGACAGCGAGGATGGAAAGTCGGGGTCTTGACGGAGTTCTTCCCACCAGAGCGTAATCTACTGGGCCTGAACATAAACAAAGGACAGAAGATATGCCTCCGCCTGAGGTACCCTGGTGACGAGCGTCAATTTCTTCCTCTGGAGGAGGTCACTGATACAATGCTGCACGAGTAATGTATTCCGTGCTGTTGTGCCAGCTACATGGCTAACAACGGTTTCCCAGACTCTGCCACATAGTTTTTGGTCCCCACGATGAATCCTTCCATAACCTCTGGAACCAACTTCGCGACGAGCACGAGCAACTGATCCGCAAAGGCTACACAGGCGAAGGCTTCCTCTCAACCGGTCACAAGCTTGGTGGTCGGGGCCGTATTCCAATGCATGAAGCCCGTCGCCTAGCTCGCGTCAATGCAGAGAAAAGACGAACTCTCACCGCAGGCTCAGGGCAAAAGTTAGGAGGTGCTCCTGTAAGGCGAGGCGTAGATATTAGAAACATCATCGCAGATGCCGCTGCGAGGAGAGCTACGATTACCAAAGGCTGTGCTAGCGGCGTCGATGCGGAGCGCGAGAGGGAGATAGACAAGGAGACGAACAAGAATGGGTTTCGAACAAAAGCAGACGAAGATGACGCGAACGAGGAGGCTATCATGATAGCCTATATTGACCTCGTCCAGGAAGAAGAAAGGGATAAGTATGGCGACGCCTACATTCCACCCAGCAAAGAGAATCCTGCTGGCAGCCAAGGAGGCTTCAATAGAGTCAAGCCAGAACCTGGAAGCCGATCTGACCGTGCACCACCGGTTCCAGCATCCACAAAACCCACGCCTCCTACCGCAAAAACCGCAGCTCAAGACTACGGCCAAAGCACGCCTTCCCCATCCACTCCACCTCCAACGACCAAACCCCCAGCACCATCCTCAGACACCTGGACCTGCGAGATCTGCACCCTCGTCAACCCCGCCAACTATCTCTGCTGCGACGCCTGCAGCACCGAACGCCCGTCTCTACCGCCTGCGCCCGCACCGAACCCTCGGACCGCGGCGTCGACCCAAGCCAGGCCCAGCTCGCTCCGGGACAGCAATTCCAAGAAAGCAGTCAAGTCGCTCATGTCCCTGGACGCCACGATGTCGCGGCTGCCGGAGAAGCCGATCGGGTGGTCTTGTCATAACTGCGGGAACTTCATGGAGAGCGAGTGGTGGACTTGTGCTCGGTGCGGGAGTATGAAGCAGAGTTCGTAATGGCCGCCTCGTAGGCAAGGCGCCGGTGCGGTTTGGCACTTGAAAGCGGGACAAATCTTGAGGATGTCGATGGGGATCAACACTCGTGAGGAGGTTGTGTCGTATTTGAACGCCAGATGGAATTGAATTGAGAGGGCTACAGGTCTTATGGGAACATATGATACGATACTTGCATAGCGTGGGACAATCTGCTCGCTGGTAGCAGGATGGCAGCGGTAGCTACCAAGCATAGCGACGGCGTTCAAGCTCCATCGATAGGACGGAGAAAGACTCATGCATCTATCACTTCATACCACCTGTGTAGACCTATTCGCAATGCATATAACTGTAAACCCTTCAAAGACGCTATTATTGATACGGTACACTGCTATCGCTGAATTGCTATGTAATTATGATTATGTCAAGTGAAGACTCAACTTGATGCTGCAACCAAATAATATTCTGGTACCCTTCCTTTCTATTCCTCTACCCTTTCTTTTCAACCCTCTGGACCTAGCCAATACTCATCACTCAACCAGTCGGGACACGTTGGCCAGAACTTTTCTCTTCAATACTCTTGACCCTATTCAGGAACCTCCTCCATCCGGTATCTTTCTTCTCTGTATACGCCTCAATGCCACTATAACCCTGGGAAACGGGCCTTGACGAAATCTTAGGCGGGCCTTCTGCGTATTCCTCACTCTCATAGCCGCCACTCTCGGGATGCATCTGAACGCCACTCTCGACGTGCCTATGAGCGTCGGCGGAGCTCGGCGGGTTGATCCCACCATTCGCCGAGGAGCTATTGGCACGCGCCATGGGACTAACACCCAGCATGCGGTCGACCTTGCTCGGCTTGCGTCCTGGATAGCCACTGTTCGGATTGGGTGGACTCGCATCAAGATGCTGGTGATAATCGACCGAATCATGCCGTGCTTCGTTAAAATCAGAACTAGTGAATTGGCTTTGTTGCTGACCCAGCTCTCCATATTGCCTTTCCTGTCTTGGCGGCATTGAAAAGGGCTGCTGTTTTACTTGTCCAATCTGCTGGTTACGATCTTCGAAATCTCTCTGCCTCTGGGGCCGCTGATCGCCATATTCTCGTTCGATCGGCGGCGTCTGATCTCGATACTGCCTTCTTTGGGACACCCCAAAGCTCCAACGTCGAGGTTTGACTGGTTCAGTCTCGACCTCATCCTCGTTCTCGCCTTCGCTACCACTTGGAGTCAGGCTGTCTTCCCGGCTCCCATTGCCCCGACCTTGAAGAGTGTTCCTCCTGCTACCTCTGATACTGCCTAGCCGAGATAGAAGACCCTTCTTCTTGTACGTCTCGGTATTCACGTCTCCTTCTCCTTCATACCACAGCGCTGGAATTAGAAGCCGGTATGGAACGGTGATACCTGCCGGATCTTTTTGGTTGACTTCACAATTTAAGACTATGTCAAGCCCATGCTCAAGATTGATGTGACCTGTCATGTTATCCAAGTCTCCTCCTTTTGCTGCAGCTTTCTCGCTCATGTTGGTCGGGCGGCGGTGGAAGTTGCCGGGGCGGGGAAGAGGGGCAGAGCTATGGCGTTGATCGCCATTCCCGCTGACGGTGGCAGCTCTTTGAGGCATTTTAGGCTGAGGAGGAAAGTAGCCATCACGTGGAGGCGAGGACGAAGAGTCTCCAGCATCATACTTGTTGGAAGGCGAATAGTCGCTACTTGGCGGTGGCCCGCGACCTGAGAGTCGACGAATGAGGTTGCCAGGTTTCACGTCACCCCTTGTTAGCGATAACGTCCTCTGAAGGCGAGTTGGAGGGGGGGGAGATTCGTCGCTCGGGGTCTGAGGCTCGGACTGAGGTGGTGTTGGTGGAGGCGTGGAACCAGGATAGTACTCTCTAATAGAGCACCAATTTCTTCGCGGCAAGAGTCTTTTGTTATTTCTTAGTTTGCCAGTCACATCGTGGGTAAACATCGGAATCATGTTCTCGTCGGTGTCACTGTCGAAATGGTGAGTCTTGTTTCGCCTATTAAGAATGTCGGCCATATTGTTTGGTGGAGGCGTATTGACGATGGCAGATGAGACTACATTAGCCATGTAACGATGGTCTCGGTCTTTTGGTATCTTCAGCCTAGGATTGGAGTAAAACTGGCCGACTGCTGCTAGATGAACATCACCACTGGCCGCTCATTAGTATCGGAGAAGTTCTCAAAGCTGTTAAGACTTACCCGAGGATTGTCACCCTGACCGACTTCTCTGCAGCGAGTTCTTGAAGCTCCTGGATAAGCCAATTTCTCTCTTGTTTGTGGTTCTTCGCCGTCCAGTGATCGTCCAGATCATCTAAGATTTCCACGCCACCGTCGAATTTGTTGAGAAAGCCTCCAAGCATGCCAGCTCGGCCTAGGGCTTTGACGGGGTCCATCACTCTGCTTGTGATCAAGTTCTCGAGCCAAACCAATCTTGGATAGGCGATGGGCACGCCAAGCACCAAGATAAGATGTTTAATCTGACCCTCAATGATCTCTTTCCTGCATCTATCCAAGACTATGTGATATGTGGCCTCGCTCAGAATTTCTTCTCTCTATGTCAAGTTAGTACAATCATGGCCCTTTTGTCTGATTCTTCACTTACGGTTCGCTCTGTGCGACAGTCAAGAGCAAGCAGCGCGACATTCTTCCCAAGAGACACAAAAATACTCCTACTGCGCTCGTTGATATAAGGCCCAGGTGCAGATCCCATGAGCCAACTTGGCTCATCAGCGGGCCCTTCGCCTGGAACACTTTGGTGCTGGAAAAGCATATAGTACTTGTACGCTACAGCTCCGAGACCGCAGAATACTGGCGTGCTCATAAAGTGATGTGGATAGGAACCGAAACCATCGATGATGTCTGTAGAAAGATTGTCAGCCACTCATTATTCATCATGTAACTCCGTTGCAGTATCAGACGCCATCATATCGAACACGTGAATGGAGGCAGTGAGCTCTGCCAGATGAAAGGTCTGTTCCGAGTCGTAAACATACCATGATCGTCCCACATGTTTATCATTGGAATCTGGGAGTTGGCCATGCCGAAAAGACCTTGAGAAAACCACATCGAGTATCTTTCGAGGTAGAAAGTCTCCAATTCCTCATGCATTGATGGCGAAAAGTCAGCTTCATGTTTATGGTGTAGATTCTTGATCTCAAGCCATTCCCGGAAAAGTGGGCTCTGGCTCATGACAGCATCGTTGTAAATTTGGTCCCCTCCACCAATCATTACATGGAACGGTCGTGTTTGATGACAATTGAGCACATCTCGCCAGAGAGGGTCAGGTCCAGAGAAATTATCCGGGCTGTGCTTTTGTAAGCATGAACCATTTAACGAGACATCCCGACTTACTTGACGCTCATGCTGAAGCCATTGCAGCTATGGAACATCAAATTCATTGATTGGCCTCTTCCGGGTATCCAGAATCCCACGGACGGTGAACCATTGATACTGTAAGCAACGCGCGTTTGTTGTACATTCAGCTCGACTTCCATATTAAACCGCCAGAAGGTAACACCTCGCTCTGCATGGAGTCGGACACCCCTGACTTGTTGGCCTTTCTTTGACCCCCTCTCCCCCCGACCTCCAACCTTAGGGTTCGTTTGCGATTTTCCGTTACTACGTCCCGGATGGAAGTCGGGAGTGCCATAAGCTGTCGGAACCGCAGCAGTGCGAAATTCCTCGAAAAGCCCATCATCATCTTCAAATCGAGACAAGTCTACCCCTTGCTCAAGATCATCTACAGGCTTGACGTAGACGGTCTTTCCACTTCTTGACAGTTTAGGCAAGCCCGCTATAGGATCTATATATTCAGCAGGTAACTCGTGATCATCTTCGGCATCGACATGTTGCGGTGGCGGAGGCAAGAGATCCATTGCCTCGGGGAATAGGCGCAACGTTGGTGCAGGATCATATGAGGAGTCGGCATCCGCCGCAACGATCATAACACTACCTCTCCATATCTCGCGTTCGCTGCTGGATGGGCCGTTTCTCGTCTGCGTTTGCAGCCTATCTCTCTTTATGCCTGTGTAGCGCAAAAGAGGACCACATTTCAGGTAGAGTGGAGGATTAAACCTAGCGAGTTCAGGTACTGGCCGTATGCGGATAGACCGCATACTCAAAGTTAGCTCTTTGCTCAAGTATGGCTCGCAAATATGTTCAAAGTGTGCAGGGTCGTGATCAGCAAGATTAGTACATGAGTAGGAGTACACAGACGAAAGACGGGGAAGCTGCTCATTCTTTGTACGATGGAGAAAGTGGGACACATGACTTTCATAAGGGGATCTCGAGTGGTGTTTGACCGTCGGAAATTGTTCTTGTCCCACGTATTGCCTTGTACGAATCACGCGTTCGCTCGAGGGCGACTCTCCAGGTCTTGCTGTTTGACTAGAGATAGTAACTGGTATCTTACCGTTGTTTTCAAGGTCTCCTTGGAGAGATTGTGCCGGTCTTGCTCTTCCCGATTTGCGGCGACTGTCAGACCTGCTCTCTTCCCACCACGTGTTATTTTTATTGCTTGACTCTTTTCCGGCCACAAAGTCAGCAGCTGTGAGTCTTGCTGTACCTCCTTGCTTCCATTCGTCAAGATTCATTGGTCTAGTTTTGGACTGTTGGTACGCATTCGTAGTGTGGTTGTGACCTCGATGTAAGATCGTGGAGAGGTGGCCTTTTCGATTTACTTGACCGTCGGTGACTCCCTGCGGCTCGCTGCCAAATCCGACCATCTGTCTAGCCTGAATACCAGCCGCAGTTTGCAGAGGGATTTCGTATTTTGTGCCCTGTCCTTGATCCCGAACACTATGCCGCGGTACAGGGTCGGGTACACCTCCAGAATTTGGAGCTGGCGTATCTTCGTTCAATCTATCCATTTTACTAGCGTACAGCTCCTGTTGCTCTGTGGGTACGCCCCTGGTTGAGGTCCGTTTTCCTACGCTTACTGGATCTTGACGAAGTTTATTTCTCCGAGCAGCGCGTTCTTCGTCTGATTTTGCTAAAGCATCTGTTCTCCAACTCCTCCTGCCACTGGGCGAATCTGCCTTGTCCATATCGCTGGAGTAGGCACCAAGATCATCGGCCTCCTCTTCGCCTTGGAACCTAACGCCTCGTCCCTGTTGCTGGTCTAATTGAGGCTGTTCGGCCCGTCTTGTCGGCGTCTTACCGGTGCGATCTAAAGATAAAGGCTGGTTGGAGTTGGAAGATATCCTTCCTGACGTCTTTTGCGGTTGAAATTCGCGTGTCACTTGTTTGCTTTGCCCATAAGGCTGAATGGCTTCAGTCTGTTCAGAGAGATTCCGCGTTTTAGTAGCACCAGTATTTGCAGACACTCGTCCTGATGTGCTCCGACCCACAGCAATGTCACTTGTTCGACCAGACTCGTGCTGCCTCTCGCGCGCCTGAGATTCTCGAAGCTTCTGTTCAGCAGCTTCCACACGTGCTCTTTTCTTCTCTTTGCTGGTAAGTTCGGCTTCGAGTTTCTGCAATGGCGAATGCTCTGGCGCCCACTCCTTTCTTGCTGGTTGCGTTGAAGTGGCTGAAGCACGTCTAGCACCCGGCTGGGTCACAGGAGACGCAGTTTCTGGGTATTTCTGAGCTATCGTTGAGCTGACCTTTCGACTAGGAGGAGTGTCATTCACATTCTCATGTTGCTGGGCAGTGGCTGAGCTAGCTTTTCGACTAGGAGGATTGCCACTTCTAGATTCAAATTGTCGTGGGCTTGCTGGATTTGAGAACCGCCGGGGTGATATAGGACCGTTGGGTGGTGGGTATGAGTCTCTCTTGTGTTTCTGAATCTCGGAATAAACTCCACCAATTGGGCGATTGAGACTTCCTCGTCTTTCTGGCCGTGTCGACCGAGGCAGGACCTCAGGAGTGAGATCCGGTGGTTCAGTGGGTATTGAATTTCCGGTCAGAGTACGCGCTCGCTCTGCAAAAGAAGCTGAATGATTGCCTTCGGGAGGGCTGTAGTTCTCTGTCGCATAGAGAGGACGGTAGGAAACAGGTAGTGCTTTTGGCACTTCGGGAGCAGGAGGTTGGGGGGAATTCTCAATTGATGTCCTCCCAGGCCCAGTCCCGGTTGGCCTTCGCCTTTTGGAGGTTGTTCTTGCCAATCCGTTGGTTGAGGGGGACTGGTCCCTAGTGTGCGACGGAAGAAGGGACGATTGGAGTGGGAGGTTTGGATTGACCCTTAACGGGATTTGAGTGCCTGCATCATACAGTCGCTGCATTTGCATGCGCTGTGTCTCCATAGTTCTCTATTATAAATCGATAGAAATGGGGAAATCAATTGCTCATCCAACGAGGCGCATGGAGGTTGAGCTCTAGAGTGAGCGGATGTGAATTGCTAGAATTGATGAAGAGGGGGATGCGAGGAGCATGATGACAGTGATGATTCATACATCCAAGACTGATGTATACACATCTTCCGAGCTATCTGGAGGTATAACTCGGGGTCAGCGAGGAGGGAAAAGGAAGGAGAGGGAAAGGTAAGTAAGTACAGTAAACAGGAGCTTCGCGAGCTGAAGAATCAAGGTTGCCCATATTATGAAATTAATCACCGTCCCAAAGCAAGCTCGCCAAGCTTCCAGCCCCCCGATCAAATCCCCCCGGCCCGCCCGCCGAGCTCCATGGTGGCATATACTATCAGATCTACCTTAGGTACCTACCTAGGCACTCTAGGTACCTAAGGTACCGACCTGAACTCTAGTAGTACCTACAGTATAACCTACAGTACTCTCTGCCAACTGAATCCTTCCCCCTCGGTCGCCTTTCCTTAGGGCTGCAGTCAGAACTCAAAGGTCCAGAGGACAGAGTAAGCAGTCCGGTAGCCAAATTTCACCCTCTGTCGAATCAACAGAAAATCTTGCACAATACTAGGACTCGTCGTGGAATGCAGGATTCTGGCACACATTTGGTTGCAGTACTGCATTCACTCCCGCTGGACAAAGAGCATTGTCTCCAAGTCACACCCGCTTTAGGCTTCTCCTTCCTCTCCGATCTCTATTGAGCGAGTTGAATGACGCCTGCCCCTTCGGAGCAACCTCCCGACTGTTTCATGGCGCTTCTATGAAGACTTTGCCTTCACATTATGCTGTTGTCAGAATGCCTAGGGCTGCTGACATTGGTATGTCTCTCTTCCGCGGCAACTCCACGCATTCGCAACCATAACACTCACGACTACTACGCCCTCCACCTCCAATCGGATGCCTCGCCTCAACAGGTTGCGTCAGCTCTCGGCCTCGATTATGAAGGCAAGCTGGGAGAGCTGCCGGATCACCACACGTTTTCTTCGCCCCGTGGCAGGAGGCATGCAGCCGATGCTATACTCGAAGACCTACGACGACGGCGGCGGAAACGAGATTTGACTGGAATGGGTAATCTGAGAGGAGTCATATGGTCACAAAAGCAGAAGACCAAGGCTCGCATGGTGAAGAGGAAAGTCCTGCCTCCTATACGGAATCGAGCCCCACCTGTCCCTGGAAGTAAAGGAGATGCCGGCGCAGATGTACCTGTTAACACCGAGCCCGTCGCAAACCCAGAAGCTGTGGCCCAGAGGACAGATCTGACACGGGAACTGAGTATCGAAGACCCTATATTCAATGAGCAATGGCATTTGTTCAATACCATACAGCTTGGCCACGATATAAATGTTACTGGTGTGTGGAAACAGGGTATCACCGGTGAAGGTGCCACAGCAGTCATGGTTGATGATGGTATCGATATGTACAGCGACGACCTGAAGGATAATTACTTTGCTAAAGGATCGTACGATTTCAACGATCAAACGGATGAACCTAAGCCAAGGCTCAAAGATGACAGACATGGCACAAGATGCGCTGGAGAGATTGCTGCTGTCAAAAATGGAGTCTGTGGTGTTGGTGTGGCCTACAATGCCCGGATTGGGGGTCTCCGAATCCTTTCGAAGATCATCACAGACGAAGACGAAGCGTCGGCAATGAACTATGCATTTCAGGACAATCAAATATACTCCTGCTCGTGGGGGCCTCCAGATGACGGACGGTCAATGGATGCTCCCGGTATTCTGATCAAAAAGGCGGTAGTGAACGCTATTCAGAATGGACGGCAGGGAAAGGGAAATATCTACGTCTTCGCGGCTGGAAATGGTCGCGGATCTGGGGATAATTGCAATTTTGATGGATATACTAACAGCATCTACACGATTACCGTCGGAGGTATCGACAGAAAGGGTAAACAAACCTATTACTCGGAACACTGCTCCGCCCAGCTTGTTGTAACCTACAGCAGTGGCAGCGGAGATGCCATACATACTACCGACGTTGGCGTCAATCAGTGCTACGCGAATCATGGTGGCACTTCTGCTGCTGCGCCGTTGGGGGCTGGGATATTCGCCTTGGCATTATCAGCTCGACCAGAGCTTACTTGGCGGGATCTACAACAGATTCTCGTCCTGACTTCGGTTCCAATCAACGAGGATGAAGACTGGGATACGACCTACATTGGGAGGAAGTTCAGTCATGCCTACGGCTATGGTAAGTTAGACGCATACGCTGTAGTTGAAAAGGCCAAAACCATCGATCTTCTAAAGCCACAAGCGTGGTTGAATTCGCCATGGATGCACGTCAAACATCCTATTCCTCAGGGAGTCGAGGGACTATTAAGCACTTTTGAAGTTACCGAAGACCAAATGAAGAAAGCCAACATGGAAACGGTTGAACATGTCACTGTCACCATGAACATTGAACACACCCGCCGTGGCGACCTCAGCGTCGAGCTTCGAAGCCCCACGAATCTAGTCAGCCACTTAAGTGTAACGCGCCGCCTGGACGACGCAAGACAAGGTTACGTTGACTGGACGTTCATGTCTGTGGCCCATTGGTAAGCTAATTCTGCGCTAATTCCAAGACGTCCAAAGTTGAATTTACGTGATCTAGGGGGGAACCTGGCGTCGGCAAATGGAGCGTTGTCGTCAAAGACACTGAAGTAAACGAGCACAACGGTTCCTTCACTGACTGGAAATTGACTCTTTGGGGCGAATGTATCGACCCTTCAATTCAGGAGCTCCTCCCCATGCCTAAGGAGAACGATGACGATGACCACGATGTCATGACCGCCTTTCCATCGTTCGTGAGCGTCAATGCCGGTCCCACCGAAACCGACCTCCCCGCAAATCCGACTGACCACCAACACCGCCCCGTCAACGCAAAACCCACAGGGCCAGGTCCTCAGACAACCACCACCGCATCTGTATCTCTCTCTACATCTGCATCCGTATCTGCATCAGCATCTGCTACCGCAACTGGTCTTCCCTCAGAATCACCCGAGGAAGACAAAGAGTCCTCCCACTTCCTCCCCCACTACTTCCCAACCTTCGGCGTCAGCAAACGCACCCAAGTCTGGATTTATGGCGCCTTCGCCATCATTGTACTTTTCTGCGCCGGTCTCGGCACATACTTTTTGGTCCAGCGCCGTAAGCGTAGAAGAAGCGAGAGGGAGGACTACGAGTTTGAAGTACTGGATGACGAGGATGTGACGCTCAATGGTGGTGTGGGTGGGAAGAAGAAGGGGAGGAGGGCCGGGGAGCTGTATGATGCGTTTGCGGGTGAGAGCGATGAAGAGGGGTTGCTGAGTGACGAGGATGAGGAGGAGTACCGGGATGAGGGACCGGCTGAGAAAGCGGCTGAGAGGGAGAAAGAGAATAGGGTTGAAAAGTGAGAGCGTTTTGGACTGCGCTTTGGTCGGGATGCTGTGATACAATTTTGGGCTTGCATGGCGTGGAGTCTCTAGAGCATATTCGCATCAATAGCAGATTTCTCCGTGGAGTTTCACCATGAGTATTGTAAACTTTGATCGATTCTTAGTTGCTATATGTTTCATGATACCCCCATGCATTACTTCCTTTGTAACATACCTATGTACAGTCATGAACCCATGGCCCTCTTCACTCCCCCCCCGCCTCTGCTTCCATGACATATCTCTCCCAAGTCTCAATCACCCCCGAATAAAAGTCCACATGCTGATCCGCCAACGCTCCCAAACAATCCCTGAACTCGCCCGCCTTGATGCGCTCAAAGTCCCCCACCTCCCTCACCACCTCCCCGTCGAACGCCTCCGTCGTCCTTCTCGCGTCTTCCACCTCGCGCACCAGCTTTTCAATCTGCATTTCCAGTTTCCGCACCCTATCCCTTCTGCTGCCCTCGTGATCTACACCTCTCACGTCTTCAATCTTCGAGCGTATGAAGCCGGTGGGACCTTGGGACATGTGACCAGATGAGGCAAGGGTGTCGCGGTCAAAGGATGCTTTGGTGAGGTATTCCGTTAGGCCTTCATAGTCGAGTTGTTTCTGCTCTCGGTATTTGAGGAGGGACTTTAGTGATGAGGTGTAGGCTTCCATGTCCCGCAAACTGCCTAGGTAGTTTTGATCCGTGTGTTCCTTCAGCCTCATTATACCCTTCGCCGTTTCTTCCACACCCAAGGCGAATGCATGTACTGGGCCTTCTACGCCTGGTTCCAGAGCTCCTAGCTTCATGAATTGGACGCTTAGGTCTGTGTAGTCAGATTCTAGATCTCCTTCTCTGCGGGCGAGGCGTGCGATTATACGGGAAACGTGCCCAAGATCTTCGTCGAGTTTGTCCGCTTTCTCCCGCACTTCGATGAAGCGTTTATCCGGCTTGTGGACTTTGGAAAAGGCATTAACAAACGTGTCTGCGAAGTTGTCGAATACGGAGGTGCCTGATTCAGAGACGCTAATACTGCGTTTGGGATGAGTCCGCATAGTCAAGTTCCAGTCTGTGGATTCGAGGAAGATCAAGAGGAGGGCTGCGCGGCGGAGAGTCGGGTGCAAAGCGAGTCGTTTCAGGAAGCGGTGCAGGGAGTGAGCTCTTCGATTGGTAAAATCGAGCCCAAAGCGGTCGCCACGAACATATTCCATTTTGTGCTTGTCTGGGAGAGGAGGGACCGCGCATTGAGGATATTCTCGGCAGAGCATCTTGTAAAGGAAAACGAAGTCGGTGAACCGGCGACGAACTTTGGCCGTGGAATCTTGAAAGGAGGCAAAGTCGGTCTATGATGGGCTTGTTAGCTGATACTTGATTCGTAGCCTGCGTGGTGGGCGCTTGGATATGTGACATGGCAGAGACGTACGTTTGTGGTGACCAGATAGGACATGTAGGCGTCTTTCGTGCCATCGTTCTCTTTCAGAGGTGAAGTCACCGTACAATCTAGCCTTCCGTCTCCTATGCCTGCAAGGTCCACAGGGTCTGCGTCTGCGCCCGCCTGTGCTGAGCTCTGGCTTGCTTTTCGTTTACCAATTGATTTTGCTCCATATGTAGTCTCATCAGGGTGACTGGCTCCCGCCGTAGTGGGTCTCGAATTATCACTGTCTGGATCGTTTTGCCATGAAACGCTATCAAAGTCGTTGTCCATGGGGAGCCTTAGGAAGAGAGAAGCAAGTTCAGGGCTGCGGAGGGCGGCCGAAAGGAGGCAGAGATACAGATCTTGCGGCAGGGACAGAACGGTGACAAGGATCGATGCTGCTTCGAGTATATAGGAGGCTTAAACAGAGAATCAGTGAGGGAGTGTGGTGGGCATCGGTGGCATAGGTAGGTTGTCACTTTTGGTGGAGGAAGGTTACGGAAGGTAAGCCGACGCACCAGGTGTACTCTTCCAGGCGGCCAGGCTTGACTATCCGTAGAATTGCAGTCACCGTATTACCAATTTTTAGAACCGACACGCCTTTATAAAGATGTCTATTCATATACATCATCTATGTTGCTTTCCAAGCATGCTTCTCCCATTTGACCAGCACGTCAAAACGTGACCTTGCAATGCTCTGCGCCGATATGCAATGCTCTGCTTCACAATCAAATACCATAACCATCCAATCGGTCCTATTTGAGGACGTAATTCCATGTTAGGGCAGTGAGCTCGGGTGCGAGTCGGATATTAACGCTGAGGCGGCTGTTTGTCAAGACCAATTGCTAACTCTTCGTCATCACCATACCTGAAGACATTATCGTCATCAAAGTCATCTCGGTAGCCCTCTGAGCCTCCATCGGGACCTAGGAAATCTATCTGGTCGTCTCGAATGAGGGTAGCAGTCTGTTCCTCTGGGTTGTTCGCGAAATCATCTCCATTGTATGCTCCTGGATGCTGGACTTTAGACCTTTCTTCGGCCTCAATTTGCCGCGACCGAGCGAGTGTCCTGCGAACTTTAAATAAAGACTTCGAAAGAATTAAAAAAAAGACCGACCTTTTATAGATGATCCAGCCCGTAAGAACACCAAGAATGACGCCGAAGATGATGCTCGCCCAATTGATGGATTTAGTGGTCGTGTCCATCTTCTCTCCACTCTTTGCAATCACTGCAAGTCGAGATCCAATAAATATCGCTATCAAGAGCTTAGGTGTCGCGGCAGCTGTTGCAGCCGCGAACATGAGCGGTTGCACAGTAGGAAAGGTTGATATGGCTCCGTTTGAGATGCTATAAGGGAGAGGGCAGAGTCGGATCATCACCAAAAGCTTCAGGCCGTCATGTTTTAGAACGAGAGACAGCGCTTCATATCTTTTATCGTTTGCTACGAGCCGATTGACGAACTTCGAGAGCAGCGTTCGAGAGACTATGAATGAGCACGTAGATCCTATTACAGTGGCAGAAGCGACGATTGGCCATCTGTAATCGTGTGAGCTGCCTGTAGAACTTTGCGGCAATTGGTACGGATTGTGTGATAGCTTACCCCCATGGAAAACCGTAGACGAAGCCAGCGAGCGTCAGGCAGGTCGAATAGCCTATTACTGGGGGAAACGCAGTCGCAAAGGTCATCGCCCAAAGAATCAGCCAACCTCCTCTCATATTCTTCCATTTTTCTGCCACTGGCTCCAGCCAAGCAAATATTCTTTCGCTGAAGACTAGGAATACTATGGCAAGGGTGATGGTGACAAGGCCAGCAATGACAGACATGGTCAACTGGACAGGAGTCATCCCCTCTACCATCTTGAACAAATGTCGCCGTATTTTTTCCACTCCATTAAGAGACCTGTCTATGAAACTTGATCTTCGTCGGCCATGAGCCTGGTTGTTCCTCGTAAGCGACTGGCTCGACCGAGTCCATGGTGCCTGAGCGCCGAGATGAGACGGATTGGGTGATCGAGGAGGTGAGACCGGTAGAGCGAGTGCTCGTGCCGTGGAATTATAATCAGTCATAGCGTCCTTGGGAACAGAAAGAGGCGGCACTGGGTATTATGATACACCATACATGTTCGTTTCAAGCCATGAGCAATGTTCTCGGTCCCGGTCAGAATAATAAGTAACGATTCAAAGTCAGCCAAGAAGGCCTTCTCTACGGCGGACGAAGGCTGACACTCCGACAAAACCAAACCATTGAAACAAGTCATCTTCACGTTGCGCTTTCTAGAACCATGATCCTTGACCCTCGTACGAACCACACGTAAACTATTGACTATACATTTGTCGGACTTCGAGGTTGAACTTGAAACGTCCCCTCGATCCGAGCCCCTCATTCGACATTGTTCCATGCATAGAGTATCTACTAATACGCGAAAGCTGGTGATGTTATATGAATTCTCCTGCCTCAGGGCGACAGTAAGGGGCAGCTATTGTATGACAATTAGTCTCGACATTTTCAATTCCAACAACCCTCGAAGACCACTCGTATGTGTCTCGAACGTGGAAGCTACCTTGTAACACACGTGAAGGTACTCTACAGATTTGAAGCGATAACATTACATCCAGGTCGAATACACAATGGAACGAATCTGACTCGACATATACCTGGCCAAGACTCTGATCGCAACAGAATCGATGTCAAGGGGTTTGCTCTGGGGTGAAATCATTTGCCCAAGAACAACATTGTTTGGTACACATCTTTTTTGACTCCAAGATTAGACATGCTCCAGAGAAAGCAACCTTTTCCGCCGAGCACTGCATCACTAATGGCTTCACTATTGGCAGCATCAGTACAAAACCCTAAGGGCTCTTTGTCCTTCCTCATTCATCGCGTGGCATATTGACCGTGTACAATCTCTATTTATAAGCACGTGGCTGTTCTCTCCTTGTGTTATTTCCTTTGTTTCCAATGATCGGGGTCCACTTTCTAGACCCGGACCTTTTTCTCCCATTTAAGTTGATCCAATTATCCTCGTGCATGCCACGTTTTTTCAGGCAACTGGATCTCACCATGTTTTCCATCTCACCAATCTCCCCTCTCTCGCCTGTCTCTCCGATGTCACCAGCCAAAATCTCAGCTAAACCCCCTCACCTAGTGCTCAACCAGTATTCGTCGTCACTTTCCGGTATGGAGATAGCTGTACCTTCACCGTTGACTCCTAGATTTGGAGATTCCCGTGCCAGTAGTAGCAAGGGGCTGCCTCCGATCCCGAGGGAAGCATCCGTCCCCTACAGTCACAGCGCTCCGACGTCAAGGAAAGCATCTAGTGCCTGGAGCAATTACCAGGAAGAGCGACCGAGGACGCCCGGATTTGCCTTACAAGACGAAACATTGTCTTCCAAGGCCTTTCTGGCGCCCCCAGGGACTCGGTCGAGCACCTCAAAAGTACCAGATAAAGTACCGCCACGGCCACAACTGACACGAGATGCTCGAACCCAAGGAGCCTCTGACTTCGTGGCTCGGAAACAAGCATTAGGCAATGCAATCTTTACCGAATGGAAGGCGCCGAAATATGAGTATTCAGATGACGAATATGGCTCAAGCTTGCCGGCTTCAAGGAAAGGCTCCAGCCATGGGAGCTGGGCACCGTCCGAACATATGCCAAGTGCTGAAGAGAGAGCCAAAGACTATACATCCGTTTTACCAACGTTTGGTCCGGAGCCATTCTATTCAGATTCCGACTTCTGGCCGTCCGAAATGTCAGCTCGCATTACCGATGTCTTTGATGGGACCCTTATGCCAGTACCACTAGTCCTAAGTAGTAATACAGAGGATAGGAAACTCTCAAGTCAATTCTCTTCCTCGGATTCCGAAGTTGATAGTTTACATGACGGATCCAAGCCTTCTATTAAATCCCGTGCGAAGAAGGCGTTCCAATCACGCAAGGCCTCACCGGAGAGGAAAGAGAAGACACAGGCAGATTTGAAGCGGTCACCGCATAGTCAAGGGGGCGAGCTAGGCACAGCAAAGCGCGCCAGCCTCCAGAGCGGTATTGATGGAATGTACAACACCCTCACAGGCCTCTGCTCACCCACGAAACCAAAGATGAAGCATGACTCTACTGATTCCAAGAGCAAAGCCATTACTAGGCATGTTCGCCGCCCAGCGACAGCAGGAACAGCAGATCAGAAATCTGGCAAGAAAACCTGGGATTCGCCGAATAATCCACACAGTCCAGCACTGAAGAAGGACGATTCGGTGGGAAAGAAGCTCGCAAGTGTTTTTCAGAATGGGGCAATGGCGGTAGGACTTGACAGGGGAAAGGAACAGAAAATGAAGAACGAGGAGTAAGTGCACTTTTTGGAGCAAAGTCTTCCCCATCACACCCTTACTCTGGAGCCGCAAGATGTGTCTCGCGAACACTAGGCCGGAACAAGCCTCAAAGTTGTCTTGTTGAACCCCATGCTGACTTTGAATTGTGCAGAAGGAGAGCGGAATTGAAGAAGAAGATTGTGCTGGTTCAACCCCAATCGCAAATATAATTCAAATTCTATCTTTTATAAGTCATTAGAATAGTATTATTGATATATCAAAATAATGACGAATATATGTCTCCTGCAGGGATATTTGTTACGGTACAGTCGCCACGTGCAAGAGATCGTAGGAGTTCTTCATTCCGCCCCGCCCCACATGATCTTCGTGAGATCGGCCTAAAGCATCCCCGCAAACCTACTTACCTAGGTAGGTAGGTAGGTAGATATCTTAGGTCTAGTGCGTCAAGCTCCCTACCTACCTACTTACCTAAAGTACCTACCTGGGTACTTAAAGCAGTTTTCCCTTGACCCATTTCACCTTCATCGTTGAAACTCCCTTTCGAGCATCACATTTCACCATGGGTGGCGAAACAGCAGTCAGGAGAACGGCGAACACATTTCCAAAGCTCTCAGCAGGTCCCGTAGGACAGCAGATACATTCTATTTACAAGGGTAGACTTGGCACCTTTACAGACCGAGGACAATATGCATCACAGAATCTATGGGCGTATGTTGCAGCCGCATCGCTGAAAACGGGGTGCTTCGCTGATTGATGTCCGAAACAGAAAAATGTACGAGGGCAAAGCCTCCGGCGAAGATTACATCAAACTCTCCGTCTATTCCCCTCCAGATCTAGCTCGACCTCCATTTGAAGAAGCCACATCCCACGAATTCAAAGACACACACGTTGGGGCGTCATTCGGGCCCAGCTGGTCCACTCATTGGATCAAAGTTGAGCTCAAGGTGCCCTCACATCTGCAGAAAAAGGAACAGCTCGAGCTTCATTGGGACGCTGGCAACGAGGGGCTGATCTGGACCAAAGATGGGGTGCCATTGCAGGGACTGACTGGGGGAGACCGAACAGAATGGGTCCTTCCCAAGAATTTCCGCGACGGCAAGTTTCATACATTCTATATTGAGATGGCGTGCAATGGAATGTTTGGCAACGCTCCAGGCGGAGACTCCATCCAACCGCCAAATCCAAACAAATATTTCCAGCTATGGAAAGCCGAAATCGTGGCCGTGAACCAGGAGGCCAGGGCCTTGTTTTATGATTTCTGGATCATGGGTGATGGCGCGCGAGAGTTTCCAGAGAATTCATGGGAGTCGCATGAAGCATTACAGCTTTGCAACAAGATCATGGATACTTTTGTTGCCGGTGATGGAAGCCAGGAATCAATCGTCGAGTGCCGTAAGATTGCCTCAAAGTATCTCGGTGATGTCAATTCATCAAAGGTGTACGACAATGATAAAGAGTACCTGATCTATGGCATTGGAAACTGCCACATTGATACATGTTGGCTTTGGCCGTGGGCGGAGACAAAGAGAAAGGTTGCTCGTTCATGGGCAAATCAGTGTGATCTGATAGATCGCTACCCAGAACATCGATTCGTGGCCTCTCAAGCACAACAATACAAATGGCTACAGCAACTCTATCCAGCTCTCTTCGATCGAGTCAAGTCCAAGATCAAAGATGGGAAGTTCCAGGCAATTGGTGGCAGCTGGGTCGAGCATGACACCAACATGCCCAGCGGAGAATCCTTGGTGCGTCAGTTTTTGTACGGTCAACGATTCTACGAGAGTCGTTTCGGTGAGCGTTGCCGGACGTTCTGGCTACCAGACACGTTTGGCTATTCCACTCAGCTGCCACAGCTTTGCCGGCTTGCCGGTATGAGTCGTTTTTTCACGCAGAAGCTAAGCTGGAATAATATCAATACGTTTCCACATACGACATTCAACTGGGTGTCACTTGATGGAAGTCAAGTGATATGTCACATGGCACCTGCTAACACCTATACTGCCGACGCGCACTTTGGAGATGTAAGCCGCAGTCTTTCCCAAAACAAGTCAATGGATCAAGATGCTACGGGGCTGCTCGCCTTTGGTAAAGGCGACGGTGGAGGTGGCCCAACCTTCGAGATGCTCGAAAAGCTCCGAAGGTGTCGAGGTTTGACTGACACCACAGGTCTCTTGCCCCGAGTCCAAATGGGCGCCTCTGTAGAAGACTTCTTCGACAGATTAGAGAAGAAGGCCGAAGAGGGTACTAAATTTGTGACGTGGTACGGTGAGCTGTACTTCGAGCTACATAGAGGAACTTATACCACACAAGCAAACAATAAGTGGAACAACAGGAAGACCGAAATCATGATGCATGACATCGAATATCTCGTGACGTTGGCCACTCTCAAAGACAGCGCTTACAAGTATCCCAAGAAAGACATCGACGATATTTGGGAGAATACACTATTGTGTCAATTCCATGACTGTCTGCCGGGCAGCGCGATCGAAATGTGCTATAGGGATTCGGATGAGCTATACGAGTATGGTTTCAGGACCGGCGAAAGGCTTATGAAGGATGCATTGTCTGTCCTTGGCTTTTGCAGACAGGATTTGGATGAGGGCAGCATGACTGCAATCAATACCCTTCCATGGTCACGAGCCGAGATCGTCAAGCTTCCTAAGCTTACGAAGTCGACAGACTTGGAATATGCTCTCATACAGGGCGGTCCTGGGGTAATCGACGTCAAGCCACTGATAGCAAAGGATGTTACATCAAGAGCCTCTATCAAAGAGATTGAGAAAGGTGTATTCCAGCTGTCGAATGCTCGCTACAAGATAGAAGTGGAAGGCGGCAGTATTACTTCCCTGATCGACCTTTCTGCGAACCGCGAAGTTGTAGCCAAGGGAGGCAAGGCAAATCAGCTCGTCATCTTCGATGACAAGCCTTTGTATTGGCAAGCCTGGGATGTCGAAGTGTACCATCAAGAGACCCGTAAAGAGTTGCTGTCCGGCTCAAGTCGAATCGTTGAGGACGGCCCTCATATGGTCAGTCTAGTCACAGAGACCAAAATAAGCGAAGAAAGCTGGATCAAAACCACGATAAGCCTCGCAGCAAGCATCGATGACCAGCCTTGTTATATCGAAATGGCTAGCGAGGTTGAATGGCGAGAGACGATGAAATTTCTCAAAGTGGAATTCCCAGTCGACATTGTGAACACCGAAGCCTCCTACGAGACGCAATTTGGAATCATTCGGCGACCTACTCATTACAATACCAGTTGGGATATGGCCAAGTTTGAAGTCTGCTGCCATAAATGGGCGGATCTTTCAGAGTATGGCTATGGCGTTTCCATCTTGAACGATAGCAAATACGGCTTTGCAACAGCTGGAAATATGATGCGGCTCTCTCTTTTGCGGGCGCCGAAAGCACCAGACGCACATGCTGATATGGGTAATTCCTGCACAAGCTATGCCCCCGTCTGAAACCTTCCACTAACACCTCTACAGGCCGCCACCACATCCGCTACGCCATTCTCCCCCACGCCGGTCCACTGGACTCCCGTACCGTTCGCACAGCCCGCAATTTCAACGCGCCAATGAAGATATACTCCCATCCATCTACCTCGACCACATCCTCTTTGCTTTCTAGCATCACCCTCCACGGCTCGCCAGCGCTGATATTGGATACCATCAAACGCGGCGAAGACGATGAGGACGTGTCTCGCGGCGAGCTATCTGAGCGCAAGGGCAGAAGTATCGTTCTTAGAGTTTACGAAAGTTTGGGTGGTAAGGCTAGAGGCACAATCAAGACCTCGTTGGCAGTCAAGAAGGTCTGCAGGACAAATCTACTTGAGGATGACGAGGGCGAAGTGGAGATCAATAGCGGAGAGGTTGCAATTGAGCTGAGGGCCTTTGAGGTGGCGACTTACCGCCTGCAATTGTGACACAAAGTCGGCGTCAGATTCTATTCTGCGGGTATGGCATTGCACTGGCTGGGCTTCGCGGAAAACAGAGAGTTAGGGGCCTGAGTAAGTTCTGTATCTATATAGCACACACTGATGCAAGGTGAGAGTTTTCGGAATCGAGTAGGCTGTGTGTGTGAGTGACGTGAGTGACGCATGCCTTACATGAAGTTCTTGTTGCTCTTCGAGTGTCCCAAAATGAGAAACGTGCACAGATCCGATAGGGTTAGGGCTACGAGTATCCATTCACCTAGGTAGGTACGAGTAGAGTAAGGTAATCTGTGTTTTACAGCTGGCTTCAGTACATCAGTACATATATTTACAGATGTATCGTTGCACGAGACAAACCCTCCGGCCATACCACAGCGTAGAGAAGCTATTTGGCACACAACCTTCAACCAGAGTCCTTTATAGATCATTTCTCCGTTAAGCCAGCAGAATCGAAGCTGACGCGCGCGCTCCCCGTCTATCTATGCAGCAGTTGCAACACACGCATCTCGGCGCAATGTCGCAAGTAATGATGGATCTACTCTACTCTCTTACGAGTTGCTTCTTTTGCTTCCCTGGATCCCCGCAATTGAAGATAAACAATCGAAGTTTCAAGATGCAGCATCTGCTAGGAGAGGTAAGCAGACCCACCAGCCTCACAGCCCGGTATCAAAAGGACTAATTGCGAGCACTTAGGGAGGCTTCTCTTACGTCTATCTAGTCCAAGAAATATCAACATCCCAACTCTACGCTCTAAAGAAAATACGGTGTCCCTTCGGCCAAGAATCCGTCTCCCTCGCCCTGAAAGAAGTGGAAGCATATACCCTGTTCTCGCCCTGTCCGAATATCATACATTCCGTTGACCACTCTGTTGTCTCTGCAAAGGACAAGTCAGATCCAGGGGCTAAGACGGCGTACATACTCTTACCATACTACCGAAGAGGGAACCTCCAAGACGCCATTAACGCTAACCTGGTCAATCATACAAAGTTTCCGGAGCGGAGGTTGATGATATTATTTCTAGGAGTGGCAAGGGCGCTGAAGGCGATGCATCATTACAGAGTGAAAGGTGCGCCGGGAGGAGCAGCGTCCCAGAGCAAGGCCAAAGGTGTGCGGCGTGAGGCGGCTGAAGCGGATCAAGACGCCGCGAAAAAGAACAAGCAACGGCGGCGGAAAGAAGAGCCCGAGCGAGATCAGGAGGATATAGAACAGGAACCGTTGATGGAAGGAGAGGTTACAAGGTCGCAAGAAGGGATGGGAGAAGGAGAGCTACGAGCTTACGCGCATAGAGATATAAAACCTGGTACGTCATGTGCGTGTGAGTTTCGTAGATGGTTTGCTGATGTGTTTCGTAGGCAACATCATGATTGCCGATGACGGTAAAACACCGATACTAATGGATCTCGGTTCCCTCGCCCCTGCTCCAACCCCCATCACATCGCGCTCCCTTGCCCTCGCAGTTCAAGATACCGCCGCAGAACACAGCACCATGCCCTATCGCGCCCCTGAACTCTTCGACGTCAAAACAGGCTCCGTTATAGACACGAGGGTCGACATATGGAGCTTAGGATGCACGTTGTACGCCTGCCTGACAGGGAAAAGCCCCTTTGAAGCAAGAAGTGAAGAGACAGGGGGGAGTCTTAGTATTTGTGTCTTGGGAGGAGATTGGAGGTTTCCAGATGAGGGCGCCAAAAGAGATGGGAAGGGCAAAGGGAAGATCAACGGAGCGGCCGAGGGGCCAGCGGAGGGCGGCATTAGTGATGGTGTTAAGGATGTTGTGCGGAGGTGTTTGAAGGTTGAGCCGGCGGAGAGGCCCGATATTGACGAGTTGATTATAATGGTGGAAGAGCTGTTAGGCAGGATGCCGGCGGATGATGAGAGGGATGATTTGTAGGATCGGTCGAGCATTGCATTTTTCGCGAGAAGCTGCGTTCTGTTCTAGCATGAGCGGAGCGCCTTGTGCTGGCGGATATCCATGCCTTGAGCGCATGTAGCGAACCGCGAAATGTGTAATAACGGTCAAATATATGAACCAGAAAAGGTCTACCTGGGCTCTCCTGGGGATACGAACGAGACTTATACACAACCTACTTAATAACTGCATCCCTTTCCTATCAACAAAACCTCCTTTCAAACTCCCCAAAAAGCTTTGGACTTATCTCATCACTACTACTCCCCTCTACCCTCCATAAAATTCCCTGTCTCTCATAATGCTCCAGCAACGGCTCACTCGTCTCTTCAAATTTCCTAAGTCTAGCCCTCCAAGTCTCCTCCCCATCATCGTCCCTCTTCGTCAGCGCTTCCCCTGTCACATCATCCCTTCCCTCCACCCTCGGCTTATTAAAGCCCGTATTATAGACCCTCCCACTCGGCGCATGCACCCACCGATCCGCTATCCTACCCAGAATGATGTTGACTGGGGTAATCAGCGACACGACCAGGTTTATGGGGATCAGCGAGTCGAGTTTTGACGCTTGAGGCGAGGTGCGGGGGAAGCCATCAAGGATAAATGAGGCGGAAGGGGAGGAGGAGGGGAGAGCGGGGACGGCATCGGTGAGGGAGGTGCTGGATGGGACCCAAGATTTGGATTTCAACTCCGAGAGGATGAGGCGGAGGATCATGTCGTCGGGAACCAGGGAGCCGGATTGCATGTGGGATTCTGCTTCTTGGCCTGCGGTAGGGACGCTGTCAGAGGCGCTCGTGTAACATGGGGGCCATGCCGGCTGGCAAACAGAACGTCTGTCGACGGGCACTTGGGCTTACCCAAGGGTGATTTGTTGCGAACGGCATTGCGCAAAAGATCCCCCGAGCTTACTGCGGACAATTGAGGGAAACGTTTCATGAGCCGCTCGGCCTGCGTTCCTTTGCCAACGCCAGGCGCACCGACGAGAATGATGCGGGCGGCACGTTTGAACTCCTTAGTGGCCATCCGATGGAGATATATACCTTGGTACGCGGAGCAGCGGAGAAGGAGGTCGGCTATTTGAGGAGGGATCCGGGGTTGAGAAACTGCTCGTGGCAGCGGGAGAAGCTCGAAGCTTCTGAAACTGATATACTACAGCCTCATGTTGATATCCAGAGAGGCATGTACTTATGTACAAAGAAAAGGGTGGACGCGCAATACTGTGATAGACGGTGAAGATGTTGAGCATATCGGCCAAGATATTTTGGGTCATCACCGTTAGATAGTACTCTAGCGTCATTGGACCAGAGTACGGAAATAGCTCCGGTGGTCAGTGTCACTCTCTTAACCATTATCCTTCTTCTTTATAGCAACATTCTTGATCATTATCGCATTCATGGCAATAATGACGGCTACATACGTGTCCAGGTGGCTTTCTAGCCTTTCCAATTATCGTACAACAACAGAAACATCAACACTCAGCACTCGACGTCACAACCGAGAGAGACCGAACAGAACACCGCAGCCCCACTTAACAAAGCAACGGAGGATCACCTCGACGAGCGACTAATCCTATCCATCTGGTATAGACATCGACCCGAGGTAGAGTAGTACCTAAATACCTTATTAAGTGGTGGCAGCAGTTGAGGAGTGAGCGTCTGCACTCACGCTTTCAGCCGGGCAAATTTCAACAGAAGTCGTTTCAGGACTGGCCGCGAGACTGGTCATTATATGCACCTCACAGCATAGCGTGAAAGTAGGGTAGTTGAGGAATTTATGGAATTCATGTCATGAATCTACGTGAGGTACGCACATGATACTCATACAAGTGGCCTACGTGGCCTACAAGTAGAGTAGAGAATTTTGCCGTGCAAATAGACTAGCCCTATGAGGACTGACGTAAATATCGGGCGGAAATCGAAAAGGGCGGCCAAACTGACCAAGAGGAAATATTACTAGCAGGTCTTCATCAGTGTCATATCATTCTGCTTATTCTCTCCCTATCCATCAAGACTTGCAAGCACTACGGTGACTTATATTCACATCGGTGTCGCTGTGAAGTCACGAAGCTTCCGCCTCTCTCCGTTACCTCCTTGATATGAGCGCGTCAGCAAGAGCCGTCCAAAATGCTTCTGCGCGACAGACGCTTCGTAGCGGTGGTAGGGTCCAAGTGATGATTGACATCGATAGATACTCGGACTGACGTGCATTGTAGGCGTGCTGCTGCCTTTAAGGAACACCTTCACACCTTCCTCTGCTCACTCCGCATTCTTACGGCGCAATGCCAGAGATCTACCCCCACAACTTCAAGCACTCGCCATACTTCTTCCGCGAAGAGGCTACGCTACGGAGACTTCAACAAGCGGTGGTGCAGGATCGGGATTTCCACCTCCAGGCTTTAACGCAGAGCAAGCCAAGAAGCCACTTCCTTCGGATGCATCAAAGAAATCATCCACATCGAAAATTGCGTCAGATGTAGCATCTTCAGTTACTGATCAGACTACAGCGGGAAAAGCCGAAGGAGATGTTACTGGAGTCGCAAAGACTAAAGCTATGGAAGAAAGAAGCCTGAACGAGCTCGCTGCGGACAAGGCAGCAGCAGCTACAGTGGAGGAGACGAAGCTGGCAGAGTCTAAAAAAGAGCAACCGAAATTGTCGCTGTGGGGAAAGGTCAAGCGGGAAGCGCATCACTACTGGGATGGCACGAAACTGCTTGCTACTGAAGTCAGGATCAGTACGAAGCTCGCTCTGAAAATGGCAGCTGGCTACGAACTCAGCCGAAGAGAAAACCGGCAGTTGCAACGTACAGTACAGGATCTGGGTCGGCTGGTTCCATTCTCCGTCTTCGTAATAGTCCCATTTGCCGAACTCCTACTTCCGATTGCGCTCAGGCTCTTCCCAAATCTTTTACCAAGCACCTATGAGGGTCAAACGTCAAAGGACAAAAAAGCAAGTCATCTTCGAACGACGCGGAAGGAGGTTAGTAGCTTTCTGAGGGACACACTCAAGGAGACCGGCCTCCCGGTCAGCGCAGTCAACGCACAGAAGGAAGAGTTCACAGAATTCTTCAGAAAAGTACGCGCCACTGGAGAGTCACCCACCCATGCGGATGTCGTCAAAGTCTGCAAGATCTTCAAGGACGATCTCACTCTTGACAACCTGTCTCGTCCGCAATTGGTTGGCATGACCAAGTACATGAACCTCAACGCTTTTGGCACCGACATGATGCTACGGTATGCGATCCGGCATCGTATGCGCCAGATCAAGCGCGACGACCGTGCCATCTCCGATGAGGGCGTCGATAGTCTTTCAGTCCCGGAACTTCAAATGGCCTGTGCGTCTCGAGGTCTTCGAACCCACGGCATGAGCCCTGGCCGACTACGAGACGATCTTCAGATGTGGCTTGACCTGCGTCTCAAGTATGGCGTCCCATCTACGCTACTTGTTCTAAGCAATGCCTTCATGTACACTCAAGGCAAAGATTCGGAGATCGCGTCGCAGATGGACGCTTTACAGGCTGTGCTCTCATCCATCCCCGAGGAGCTCTTCCATGAGATCGAGCTTGAGGTTCACAACGCAGAAGGTGCTGCGACGAACAAGCAGAGACTGGAGGTTCTCAAGGAGCAACAAGATCTGATCGAAGAAGAAAACGAGCAAAATGAGGAGACCGGTAATTCGAGCATCTCATCGCCAAAGGATAACGAGAACATCGACGAAGAAGATCAGAGGAAAGCGAACGCTAAGCATGAGCAGGAGAAAGGGAAGGCCCAGGCTCATGAAGCGGCTGATGCCGAGAAAGATGCCGGTGAGGTAGAGAAGCAGGAACAGCAAGAGAAGACGGACACGGAAAAGAAGCAGTGAGGGGCGCAATGCCACTCGGTCAAGGCGTTTTCGAACATAGACCGCATTGGATGGGCGCAAAAGTAGCATAGAACTCTAGACTCAATCTCTATATCTTTTTAGCAGATCCAGGTGAGCTGAATCGTCTCGAGTCTTGACAAGCTTTTCCTGCACACAAAGTCCCTCGCGCTTCTGAATGTTCAAGACACGGTCCCAGGTACTTCTAGATACACCCAGCATTTCATTCTTCCCAAACTCCATATGCGCTTCTTAATGGTCTAGGTAGGTAGCGTTTTTTGATAAGTCAGCAGCTGGTATATGACGACGATGTCTGTGTGAGCTTGTAAGGCGCCACAAGCGCGCTAAACCTGCAGCGCCGAAAGCGTGCTAGACCCTTTCCATCAACCTACCTATCTACTTGCGATGCTGACTCTCTCGCTCTCTTTCTACGAGACGAAGCACAGTGGTAGTCCTTTTCTGAGCTGGGTCGCCGTCGCCGTCTTTCGTTTTCGGGAGGGGAATGAATGCCGACCGGCTCGAGCAACGGATATGTTCAGTCGTTCCTTCTATTAACACCTAGTCCTCGAGCCTTATAATTTAACACCAAATATCTCATTTAGCTTCAATTCTAATACGAAATCTGATTCTCATAACGACTACCAGATTTTCAACATGGTCTCTGACGCGATCTATGACTTGTCCCTGCCCGTTCTCGAAGACAAGACCCTTGAAGAGGAAGAAAAGACAGAGAAGTTAGAGGAGCTCGTTCAGAAAGAGCTGTCTCTATCTGGCCAACCTCTGGAAGACGCCGTACTCTCTATACTTTGGCGCTTTCGAGACTCCAAAGCCCCCTCCGTTGCATCTCCGCCTGTTCGCCACACGATCATTCGACGCAACTCGCCCGCGCCATGGCAGATCCCCCGCTCCTCGACCCCTGTATCGCCTGCTCTTAGCAGAGCGAGTCCTGCCCCTGCGCCGGGCTTCGGTACCGTCCCCCCCGCATTCATGAGGTCCAAGTCGTATGGTGGAAGCCCGTTTGGTTCTCCGCGCCCGTCGCCTCGACTGGCCTTCGCCAGCCCGATACCCCATAGTCCGAGCTTGAACTCTTACGAATTTAGTGAGCCAAATGTGGAACGAAACGAATATGGAGATTACGGTAGTGATACGGTGGACTGGCTCGTCAACGAAGACTCCACTAGTAGGCCATCTTCGTCCGGCGCTGGCAGCGCCTCAGAAAGCGGACTGAACGCTGCGGCTGCTTCATGGATCCAGCCTCAACAGAATGAGATGTCTCCATATGATATGCTACGTTCGGTGATGGGCGATGGAAAGTCGGATGAGGAGATCGAGGGCGCCCTTGAGGCCAATGGATACGATCTGAGCTCAACGCTCATGAACCTGATGGGGACTAAGGGAGGATACCAACAAGAGCAAAATTACTTTCCGGAGAATGATGGCCAAATACTCATTGGGAAGTCAATGATGCCGAGTGAGCCCATAGCTATCGATCAGACCGAGCGTGGTCGCAGCAACATAGTCTGCAAATATTGGCTGTCCAATGGAAATTGCTTACGGGCAGACTGCCGATTCAGTCATGACCTTAGCAGCCACATCTGCAAGTATGCATTTGCTTCTACGCTTTGAGGCATCATACTGATGATATAGGTACTGGGTGATGGGCAACTGCCTCGCAGGGGACTCCTGTATCTTCTCCCACGACCCAGCACTTCTCATGAAATCAATGAACATTGGAGACGCCACTATTGGTACGCCACCGTCGCAGCTTAATCCCAATTTTCAGGTTCAAGACTATGATACATTCCCAGCGCTTCAACCCACCGCGATGAACCAGTGGGCGCAATCATCTTCACCTGGTCAAGTCAATTCATATAATTATACAGGTTCTCAAGGTTCGAATAATTACATGTCAACAGCTCGACGTCATCTCGAGGCTAGAACTTCTTCAATGAATGGGATGTCTTCTTCCTATGGCTCTTCGACTTCGCGCCCAACAAGCCGTCACCGTTCCCATGACCCTACGCCCTCTCCCGCCATTCCAGCTGTAGACGATACTGAAGCATTTCCTTCATTAGGCGCGGCTGGAATTAAAGTTGTGAAGAAGCATCACGGTAAACGCGGTGGTCATGGGCACGGCCATTCCAACAAAGAAAACGCACCTAATTCACTTGCTGATGTCGTTCGAATGTCTCCATCACCCGCTCCAGGGCTGCTGCGGAAAGGTCTTATGAAGACGAAAAGCTACACCGGAAGCCGTGAGAATACTTTGGCTGCTAATGCGATACCAGCACCGCAGCATGTGCCATGGCTTGAGACAGGCGCCAAAGCAAATCAAGAATATCTCAAGGCCCGGCAGGACGCCTTCAAGCATGGCGGTCTGCGCAACAAGTTTTTACAAAGGTAAGAAGACCTCTGAAGAATGCCCATGTTGATGTTTACTTTTCCTCAGCGCGGCCCAAGCTTGGAACCGTAACGATGCCAGAGCTGCGAAGGCTTTGAGTCTTCGCGGCCAATCAGAAAATGACTTAATGCGGAAAGCCCATCGGGAGGCTGCCCGACTCCTTTATGACGAACGAAACAAGGATAGCTCTTCGTCACAAGAAGTATACGTAGACTTGCACGGTTTGCATCCGGAAGAAGCCGTGGAGTACCTTGAGCACGCCCTCATTGAACATCAGAATTCTAGTCGCCCAGTATACGCCATCACCGGCACAGGACATCACAGCAAGAATGGCAAAGACAAGGTTGGAAAGGCCATTCGAAACTGGTTGAGCGAGTGGAAGTACGCATATCGAGAGTTTAGCGTGGCCGGGGACAATCTTGGTGGCATCCTTGGTGTGGACGTGCTAAGCTTTGACAGGAGTATGCTGGATGAGAAGAAGGGTCCTGCTGAAGCGGCTAGGGCGGACGAAGGTACAGAAGGGAAGATCAGGTTCGTGTGAAAGATCATTGGTCACCAGAAACTTGGGTAGTCGCAGTAGGTAGAAAAATCAAACCAAATCACCAAAGTCGTAAGTAAGGCGCTATTTAGTGATCCTCACCACTTTCTTTCCATCACCATTTCAGACTTCGACATGAGACGCGGTACTTGATCTTGGCACGAGGTGACACAAGGTAAACTTGCTGACACAGTGACGCCCAATTCAGCGTCGCCGGACAGCCGCAAGACCGTATATGAACCTAGGCTTTGAGTCCTTCACAACATTGACAAGTGCCATTTCAACTGCTGGTTTTTGTACAGGGACGCCCTTGATTCTCTCGTTCAGGTCACAGTCGGGCCCCGGGAACGGCTTTTTCATGTGCACCAGAAGCTACCCTGAGATGCTTCGAGGTTCTTCCGAGCGGCACTCAACAGAAACTTCCAAGAATCCACGGTCCAAGCAATTGAGATGGCTAAGGACGATGCCAAGGTATTCCGTTACTTTCAGTACTGGGTCTGCACTGGAGTCCTCGAACCGAAGCCGCGCGAGTCCACTGAGATATCCTGGCACATTCTAGCTGGTATTTATATCTTTGCAGAAGCGCGATATGACGTACCCATACACTCCGACATTTGGCCATCGACGTTCTTGTCAAGAAGCATGAGACCTCACCGCGATCGCCTGTAAAGGATACCGCTACATCTGTGGAGACACGGCGGAAAGGTCTCCAGTGCGAAGGGTTCTCGCGGGGTTTTAGTTAGCAATAATCTTGATAGATACCTAGAGCTATTGCTGCTTGAATGGAGTATGAAATAGGCAGATGTGAAGGCCGTTGACTTACAGTATATGGAGGAGCAAATAACTCACATTGGGGTAAAGCGGCCTAATCATACTGCAGATCCAAATTGGAAAAGAAAGGATAAAAGAGCCAAAGAAGATGAATGGCGACTGGAGTCATCTGTATGATGAGACCGCTTTACCCCAATATGAGTTGTCTGCTCCTCCATATACCGTAAGCCGATTGCCTTCACATCCGCCCATTTTATACCCCATTCAAGCAGCAACAGCTTTAGGTATCCATCAGGGTTATTGCTAACTAAAATGCAAGTGGAGTCACTGGCGTCGTTGTCGTCGTAAGGCCATATCTCGGGATTCCACAACTGTATATGATAGAAGGGTTAGGGTTACAACTGACCCCTTCTGGTGATGGAGACGGAGGATCTCTGTCCCTGAATCGGTCTCACGAGAGGACCATTTTACCTGTCGACTTCACGTTCAAATTCCGTCTGGCCTTGCATGAGAGGATTTAAAAGCAATACCACCTGAAGAAGTAAAGACATCTGGAAGGTCCGCTTGCTATACCATGTCGAGGTCGTTGTCGCCTCGTTGGGCGAAGGGATGAGCGAGCGACATTACAGTCATGACTGGAGTGTCTGGCGATCAGCGCTTCTTTTCATCGGCAAGGGGTTTTGCTCGCAGGTAGAGTCCTGGAGCAACATGGCTTCCCAGATCAAGTCCGACGAGGAAAGCAAGACCGAGGGTGTTGAAGAAGGAAGAAAGAAAGAAAGAGCAATGTCCAGGGTCGCTAGACAGAGGGTAAAAGGGAATCTGTTATAATAGCGCCATACAAAAGGACCAATGGCCAATTGGAAGATGCAAGATCCCAACAGCAGAATCCTTCCAGTATGCACGCCGGTGATACATCTGTTCTTTCGAAACAAGACTTGTACTGGCACGCTTGAGTTTGTAGCTGGCAGTCTGGCGCAGTCACGAGTCCTAGGTAGTAGAGGTAAGGTAATTGATATGAAATCTTTTGCTTAGGAATCTTTCAGCCCTACGAGTACTCGTACGACACGAAATAAATGCTCCTTGACAAATCGTACCGCAATCGAAAGCATAATCCAATTATACAATTCTACAAATCACATTCGACATTTTTCCACCCGTTCAACATTATCCTCATACCTTCCTCATACATTCGTACTTGATAGATATTCAGCTCAAATCCAGATACATAAAGCTCTCGAGCTCCCTTCATCTCCTCTCATTCCCCTTCTCCACCCGCAACCACCATCCTGTTTTCCAAAACATTCAACCGCTTCTCCTCCCTCCCCCTCCGCTCCAGCTTCTCCCTCACCCTAGCAGCAGCCGCCGGCTCCTTTCAATCCAAAGCCACCCCCGCCTCTGCGTCGGTCCCCCCCTTCTCCGCGCCTCTGGGCAATCCCGCCCCAAAACCTCGAACCATGCACTCCAAAGTCGTCATAATCGGCTCGGGCCCCGCCGCCCACACCGCAGCCGTTTACCTCTCACGCGCCGAGCTGAAACCTGTCTTGTACGAAGGAATGCTGGCAAACGGGATAGCTGCGGGAGGGCAGCTGACTACGACCACGGATGTGGAGAACTATCCAGGGTTTCCTGGTGGCATAGGGGGCTCAGAGCTCATGGATGCCATGCGCGCGCAATCGGAGAGATTTGGGACGAAAATCATTTCCGAGACGATAGAGAAGGTCGACCTGTCGAGTCGGCCGTTTAAACTGTGGCCCGAATACACGGACGAGCCAGTCACAGCCTCGGCCGTCATAATAGCAACCGGTGCATCCGCAAGACGGCTGAACCTACCGGGCGAAGACAAGTACTGGCAGAACGGCATCTCCGCCTGCGCCGTCTGCGACGGCGCCGTGCCTATATTCCGGCAAAAACCCCTGGTCGTGATCGGAGGCGGTGATTCGGCCGCCGAGGAAGCCATGTTCCTGGCCAAGTACGGCAGCCACGTCACGGTCCTGGTGCGCAAAGAGAAACTCAGAGCCAGCAAAACGATGGCGAAGCGCTTGCTCGCGCACCCGAAGGTGACGGTCAGATACAACACGGTGGCCACGGAGGTCACGGGCGAAAAGAAAGACCGCGGCCTGATGACGGGGCTGCGCCTCCGCAACGTCGCGACGGGCGAGGAGTCGGACATGGAAGCCAGCGGCCTCTTCTACGCCGTCGGGCACGACCCGGCCACCGCCATGTTCAAAGGCGTCCTCGACACGGACGCCGAGAACTACATCGTCACGAAGCCGGGGACGAGCTACACGAACGTGGAGGGGGTGTTCGCGGCGGGGGACGTGCAGGACAAGCGGTACCGGCAGGCCATCACGAGCGCGGGGAGCGGGTGCGTGGCGGCGCTGGAGGCGGAGAAGTTTTTGGCGGAGAGGGAGGATGAGGACGTGCAGGGGGGGCTGGAGGGGGAGAAGCAGGCGGCGAAACCGGCGAATGGGAAGGCGCCCGAGTATCGGGGCAATCCTTTGCTGTGAAGGGGTTTGGGGGGTTTTTCCGGATAGCGGTGGATGTTAGAATTAGATGGCTTAGAGGAACACGGGCAGCGTTATCACACGGTGAACATGCGCGATGCAGAGGAATGACAAGGGTACGCAGGTTTTTCAGATGCCATTTGACTTTATACATTAGGATTGGAATGATTCCGGGGCGGATGTTGTCCCTGCACGCTAGTCTGCTCATCCCCAGGAAGCCAACACCTGCAAATGCCCATGACGCTCGCCGCCCCCATGCGCTACCAACTCAACGGACGAGACGCAAAAAACTCGGGAACGGCATGAATCGGACCGGGCGGTCAGTACATGTCTTCAAAGGGGCAGTCGACGCTCTCATGCCCGTCCCGCTCGCAGAGCGCGCACCACCGCTCCCCATCAATCACGCCGCTCTTCTTCCCGGCCACGGGCCCGTGCTCCATCGGATTCGGCATCGGGTTCGCCCGCGGGGTCATCGCGGGGCTCCGGGCCGGGCTCAGCGGGGCCGGGTAGTGGTTCGTCTGCGGGGACGACACGCTCAGCCCCTTCAGGCCTTCGGTGACGACGTCCCGTCCGATGCGCTGCGACGAGGGACCGGGCTTCGCGTTGGATTGAGGGTCCGAGTGCTCGCCGTTGATGGTGGGGCACGTGAGGATTTCGTGGCCGAAGGTCTCGCACATGTCGCAGTAGAGGGTGCTGCTCTCCGTCATGGTGGTGGAGTGGCTGTCGGCTTCGGGCATGGTATCGAGGTGGCCGCCTCGGTGGATGGTGTCCGATGTCTGCTCCCGCCAGTCGTCGGAGGAATGATTGCTCAGGTTTGGCCGATGATTGTTGCTCGTGGGCGGTCGTTCGGTGTAGCCGTTACTGCTGGCACTGATGTGGGCGGCATTCTCGCGCAGCCGTTTAATCTCATTTTCCAGCTCCTCTTCGCGGTAGGTCTTTCGATCTACCAAACCCTCCAGCTCCTTGACTTCTCGTTCGAGCTGTTCTCTCGCTTGGCGCTCGTCCGCTAGCTGGCTTTCGCTATGACCATTCGCCTGATTCAGACCGCTGTGCCGTTGCTTCGAGACTCGGCGGCTGCCAGGCCTTGGACTGCCCATATCAGGGGCGGCATCTCGGCTCAGGGAGTGGATGATAGCTTTCAAGCCCCTGATCTCGTCGTCCCTCTGTTCTACCTCTCTTGACGACCCACCAGGACTCAAGCCGCCATCCATGGTTGCGCTCGCTCCTTTCAAAGCTGCAATAGCCTTTTCTCTCTCCTGTCGTAACTCGGATCGTGTTCTGTCAACCTCTCCCCTCAAGAACTCGACTTCGCCCCTAGCCTCCGCTTCCCCCCTACGAGCATCCTCAAGACCTTCTTCAAGCTCCTGGACCAGTTCCTCCAGTTGCTTCAATTGCTGGGCGACGCTCTCTACGTCGTCACCTCGATCTTGCAATTCTCTAATCTCTTGCTTCAGGCTGTCGACCTGCTGCTCGTAGATTCGATTGGTTTCATCACTGGTACGCTCTAAGCTGTCAATGGTATTTCGAAACTGCGCGCGATGAGCATCGAAATCGCTAGTAAGCGTCGCGATCTTCTCATTTTTTTCTCGCACTAGAGCACGCAAAGACGGTGCATCCAGCTCATCAATCCCGGAGCCTCGAGACCGTAACGTGCCAGCGGAGTTGTGAGTCGGTGTTCTCTCCACTGATTGCAATTCGGCTATGCTGTTTTGCATCTCCATTAAATCGGCTGTCTGTTTCTCGAGCTGTCTATCTCGTTCTTCCAATATCAGCCTGAGTTGCTTGACTTCATCATCTCGATTTGACACGGTCCGCGAATTTTGTAGTGTGCCCTGAGCTCCATACGCAATCTTTGCAGTACCGACTGGGGTGTTGTCAGAGTCTTCGTCAAACATTGCTTCTGGCCCAAGGCGGGATTCGCTCCGAGAATGGGGTCGAAAATTGTTTGGTGTCCTAGGTGTGGATTTGGCTGTATTCATAGCTCTCTTCCCTGGATCTCCATCTTTGCCTCCTCTCACACTGGACCCAAATCTCGCCGGTGTAGGGCTCGGCGCATATCGTGGACCACCGACAATGCTTTTAGAAAGCTTCGGCGCTCCTATAGAAGGCCGGCTCGAAGGTGTGGAAGTAGCGTTCTGAACTTTCCGCACCGGAGATTCTGGTCGAGGTAATGATGGCCTTGACTTGGCCCTTAAAGGGCTAGGTGCTCGGCCTGGCCCTACGGATTGACTGAGTTTTGGTGTCATTGACGACGTAGGGGTATTTCGGGTAGCGGACGCAAGGGCAGGCGTTGGTGGTGTAAGAGGCATAGAATCGGCAGAGAGGGTAGGAGAGAGTCGTTTGTAAGCTTTGTTAGATGGCAGAAAGATGCCCGCGCCACGTATGGTTGTGGTAAAGTATCGTATGCTATATCACGGTTAGTCAGGGTTCCTCCGTACCAATTCACTTGAGGCATACCCATCCACATCTCCATCATTCTTCCCCTTAGCGGCGAATTCCTTGCTGAGCTCTACCCCAGCAAAGTGACCCTTCTTGCCTTTGACCTCGCCAATGAATTTAATGGTCCCATGCATCATCCCCGGCACATCTACCATATCCCCCACCTCCAGATTCTGATTTGCGAATTTGTCATCGCTGACCGTCCTGCTGTTTGCAGGCTTGGAAGGATACATGGTGAATGGACTCGACCCTCCTTCAGACACGGGCGTGTATCCTTCGCTTCCATCTGCTATCGTAGACAAGCTACCCGGAGCCCCCGTTTGGCCATAGGAAGCTTTCTGATTGAGTACCAGGTTACCGCTGGCGCGTCGGCCAGAGGGTTGAGATGACGGGAGCGGAGGTCGCGGTGAGGATGCAAAGGAGGTGGGCAGGTTTGGGGAGGAGGCGGTGGTGAGAGTTGAATGGGCAAGAGAAGGACGAGGGCGACCCAGTGAGCGGCGACTGGGGGTTTGCGTTGCCATTGTTACATTTTTGTGTCGCGTTGGATGGCAACTAAAGTCCGCTTCGGCTCGTTATCTGATTGGCTGTTGCTCCCATGTCGCTCTAGCGTAATGTGCATCATCGCAGACTGCCAGACATGGATGACGAAGAATGATGGACGCACAACTCATTCATATACCTGCGACAGAATGCTCTTGGATCGAGGAAGGGTGGTAACAGTACTGTTGAAAACATCTGCAAGGGATAATGATGATCAATTTGATAGGTGTTCACGCGATCCACGTTTCATGATTTCAAGAACCTCGGGTCTCTGTCGGGGTCTATACACAAGCAGCCTCGCGGCCTAATTGCATATCAAGGCAGCCATACGATTGGAATGAACGAGGACCCTCATGCATTCTATCACACAGCCAATAATGGCACACAAGTCCGAACCAGCGTGTGTTGGAAAGTAATACCCATTTATCTATGTAGATATGAATGCACTGAGGACCCAATCCTTAGGAAGCCCAGTACTCGTCGCAAACCAAACCAAGAAAACCACTTCACAAGCCTTCCAATTCCCAACACGCAAACAAAACTCCCTCCCAAACTCCCAGACATCACCAAGTATAAATAAAATAAAAGAGTCAACAACAAGTCCATAACTCCCAGAATCACAAGTGTCCAAATCTCCAAAACTCAATTTCATACCCGATTTAAGCGCTCGACTCCCAATCCCGATTCTCCAAATTCCTGCCCAACCCGCTTTCCCTCCTTGAATATTGCTTCCATCTTCGTTTCTTCTGAGATGCCGACGGCGTCTGCGAGTATAAGGTAAGCCATCGGGATGACGTCGTTCCTGCAGCTATCACGCTTGAGGAACTGCGAGAGTCAAGGAAATTGCCGATGTATTCGTGGTTCGACAGCGACTTACCATTGGCATTTGAGTAATATCCAACATAAGGTATGGATGCTGTTCCCAGCAGAACAGGGTTGCTGAAGCTTGGATCACGGCTAAGCGTAGCGGCGAGATGGCATGACAGCACATGAACTCGCAGCGTCGGCGATAAATTTGATGTTGGTGCCTCGATGGGGACTGCAGCTGTGCTTGAGGTGGCTGTTGACTGTGTAGAAATGCTGAGAAGGAGACGTTCCCAAGAGTGCTGTAACATTGTGAGAATCATAACAGGTGAATTGATCTCGCGGCGACTGACTATAAGCATGCCGAGTAGATGCCATCATAATGTCAAAGTCTTGTTGTGAAGGGAAGGGCGTCCGATAGAGCTGATTGGGTCCAGATCTCGACGTCGGTGGTAGGAAGACAGCCTCTAGGCGTTGATACGGCGCTGGACAACCTTGCTTGCGATGTTGGTGACAAGCGTTGCAAGCTTGTGTTCGATTGTGGTCTGGACGTCAAGGAATCGTCTCATACGGGCGGCGCGGCGAGCGAGCTTCTCGGCGGCTTCACTCTCGTCGCGTTGGCGTTGTGCCGCGACATCTTGGATGTACTCGTCGTAGGCTTCTTGTCCAAACCTGATGGAATGTTAGCGCTCGTCGACTGAATGACAGGAAACTTACATTGTGAAGATATGGTCGGCGTGAGGATCACTCTCTTTCTGAAATTTGCCGAAGTCTGAATTTTCGGCGGTTTCGGCGTTTGCTCGTTCGTGCATGGCACGAACGCTGCCAATGGATTCTAGGCTTCCCTTTGCGGGCATGGTAGGCGCGAGGCAAGCTGCGGTAAAGCTGTCCATATTGTCGATAGGTATCTTGTGATGTTGATGTTGATGGCGATGGTGATGGTGATGGGGAGCTTTCGAAGTGTATTGACGGTAAGCAGATCTTATGAGTGAGGTGTATAAGAGTTGGATATCTCGAGCTGTATGCTGGATAATAGATGGACGTGGTGATGGTGAAGAAGGATGAAATTGGACAGTATCGAAGGAAATTATATATTCGCAGGATATTCGACTAGACAACTGTGACTCATGAGAATCGAGCAGAAGGGCGCAGAAGGGCGCAGGAATGCGTTAGTTCTTGAAACAGAGCATGATATATGCTCAAAGGTATCCAAAGGCATTATATGGACCTCTGCCAAGCATCTCTCCAGGAATTCCACCGATGCGCTTGCCAGGTCTACCACCTGGTGCAGTCTCATATGTATATAGGTATCAAGTGAGGGTACTACTATATCCTTTGAAGAGTCGCCCTCCATGAAGGAATATCCTCCCATGTTTTACCAATTCTCCTGTAGATGACGACCTCGAGCGTTTCTGGCATCATTTTCGGTATCCCGAAAATGATGCCACTTGGAGAGACTAGGCATCAATACCAATTTCTTCGTTCTCCAAGAGCATAGGCGTTTGCAGAAACATGACTCATGAATGGAATTTGAGGTGCATTAGAGAAGATTTAGAGATTATTTATATATTTTTTCGAAAGTATACCTACGGAGCCAAG
Organism: Platismatia glauca; assembly: GCA_963556305.1. Taxonomy (NCBI): domain Eukaryota; kingdom Fungi; phylum Ascomycota; class Lecanoromycetes; order Lecanorales; family Parmeliaceae; genus Platismatia; species Platismatia glauca. Next base: position 1,285,963 of record OY745765.1, on the reverse strand, counting down.
ACTCAAAGCTTGGCGAGAGACTATGAGGCTCGGACAAAGATACGAATGAAAATGGTAAATGAACTTTCCGTTCGACATCGAACACACAGTGCCAACGACAGATAAGCTTCTCGAGTAGACCATGGTGAAAACGTGCCCTTGCCAAAGGTCTTTCATGTCGATCGCGTCTAGATGATAGGAGCGTAGAGTAAAGTGTGATAATGCATGAAATGGTATGTGAGCAAGCTCGCTACCTACCTACATTCACGCCTAGTTTCGAATCACCTTGTAGTTGCGGTCACTCTGCATCCTTCAGTAGTGAGTCTCGTACAGGCTGTCCAGTCTAGGCAACGTGAGATGCCTGAAGCCACTTCCCACGCCTATTCTGGCAGGCTGGGTTACAGATGCCTGGGTTGGAAAGTTGTCTTTGAACCACATCGCCACGACACCTGTTGGACTAGCCTATTCCCAGGGGAAATGATTGCTCCTTCTCAGAGCTGGCAATTAGTATACTCGCCTGTTCGGATGGACTCAGGCGATTTTCCTTCCCACATTGCCTACACCCTTGCCGACGACGCTGACCACCACGTCACTGTCCAGTCCTGTGTTAGACTCTCGTACTCCCCATCCACTTGCTCCAAAGGCTTTTAGATCTCTAGCAAGTCCGATGATTGATTCGCTACTAAGCACATCCTTGCCCAGCTGTAATCTTCCAACGTCTTCCGAACCCATAGCCATAAGAGTCAATACAGTAGGCGCTGCTGCTAGTGATACAGCTCCACCAGAAGAGATGGACTCGAGAAGCTGGTATGCACACTGTCGCCCAATGTCCTCTGGCGGTATTCCTCCTGCCGACGGTGATGCAAGATCTGCGGAGTAAAGTGATCCGGTAGATGACTCTGCAACGAGGGAAAGCCCAAATCCAATTCCTGTTTTCCTCTTCTGATTCGGGTTGCTTTTGTCTCTTGACGTTAGGTAAGGAGCAGAAGAAACATCCGAAAAAATGTATGTGTCTCCCGTCATCGGATTTAAGACTCCTCTGGCTTCCTCGATCATCCGAGCGTTATTCGATGCCGAGACTCCTGTGCAATATGCAACACCTCGTATCTTTTTCACACGCCCAGGATTCATTATGTGTACAGTCTTGGGAAGCCGGACTTGATGCCCAAAGATAAGCTGGACCTCGCCAGCCCCTCCCTTCCCACCAGTACTCGCATTGGAGCGCCGCAGAATCCTCAGCTCGATGTTGTTTGTTATCCCAAAATGTGCGTAAAGAGGCAATATTGCTGTTCGCACGGTGTCTGCAGACATATCTCCAGATGGTGTAGCAGAAGTGATTACCCCAGGACCAGTAAATAGGACATTCATCGGCGCCTTTGAGAAAGGTGCCAGAAGACATAGTGGTATCAAGAAGTAGCTGACGCCTCTAGAACACTCAGCGGGCAGCTCATGCCTTATCACTCCACCACTGGCACCAGAGCCAGGTGCACTCCCTAGTATTAACCCCGGTTTATAGAGCAGCTCTGTTCCCGTGAGGCCAATCACAAACTCCGATCCGTTGGTGACAGCTTCAAGTAAGCGGAGAAAAGAAATCTCGTGAGGTGCGAGGCCCGTATGAGTAAGAGATGACGGCCGTATTTGTTCAAAGCGAACTGCGCGGCCAGTAAGGGTGGAGAGGATTAACCGGTGAGCAAGAGACCTTTGCGTTTTGAGTCGGAGAGGTGCTTGAGGCGCAGTTGCCATTGTTTATTGTCACAGAAACTTCATCGAGGTAGACCAGCCATCGTCATCAACATTGCACCTGGTTTGTGAATCGGATGAAGTGGCAGCTTACTATTTTCCTTAGTCGCTTAATCCCGATTGTAATATAAGCCATTACACTAGCCGTAATTACCAGGTTTGTCATCTGCTATTCGTCATCGAGAACCACCCTTTCAAATCTGGTCGAGCACCGAGGAATTGTCCATCATGATATGTCTAAACCAAATCTACCAAATAAATTGTTAAGCAAGCTTTTAGATATTGCCTTTTCAAGGTAAATTATTTTTAAGTGTTAATTTCACTGTTATGTTTAGTAAAGCAAATAATATTGATATATTCTAGATATAATATTCTTTTTGTCTATTTTTATTACTTACTTCCTTACTTTCAAATATATATACTAATATTGAGGAGTCTTTTGTTATTTATATAACATTATAACTACTATTGTAACGCCGAAGACTACCCTCGTCCCGTTCATCTGGGTTTTCAAAAGACTGCGGCAAAATGCTATCAAGTCCACTGAACATACCAAGATGGTCAGTAGCAGCCTCATACTTCAACTGTAAAGCTAACGAACAGCCAGGCTGGAGGAAAATTCCCATCTTCTCAAGCCACCAATCAATAACTACTGTGTCTACAAGGATGATGTGACTGTAATGGTACGTGTTGATAGAAAATGTCAATCTAAAGTTACATAGAGCTTATAGATCTATAGATTGTTGGTGGACCAAATGCTCGATCAGACTACCACATCAACGAGACGGCCGAATGGTTCTATCAATACCGTGGCTCGATGCTCCTGAAAGTCGTAGATGATGGCAATTTCCGAGATATCCCAATCCGCGAGGGCGAGATGTTCTTACTGCCTCCCAATACACCACACAACCCAGTGCGATTCGCGGATACAGTCGGTATTGTGCTCGAGCAACCTAGACCAGCAGAGAGCAAGGATCGGCTGAGGTGGTATTGCCAAAATTGTGGGGAGATTGTGAACGAGGAAGCGTTCCATTGCACGGATCTCGGGACTCAGATCAAGGAGGCAGTGAATGGATTCAAGGCTTCGGATGAAAAGAGGAAGTGCAAGAAGTGCGGGGAGCTGGCTGATCTGGTGCCGAGGGGCGTCGTACAACCATAGGGCGTTTGACCGTCGAAAGAAAGACGAAAGCCATGGGACATCATTGTCATGTGTTTGAATATTGGGTCAAACAGGTTAGGGGCAGCATCAAAATCATGGCTGATAACGTCTGCCTCTGATCTGGGGCGAGATTTACAAAATTGGATTTCGAGCCAATCATTGATAAGAATTGCCGTAAATTACACGTAAATTATATTAGGTAATGCAAACGAGAAGTCCGAGTGTCCGACCTCCAGATTTCCAAGCGTCCAGTGATCCAGGTTCCATATTCTCGATTACAGCTTTTTCTTTATCAGCGTCAAGAACTAGCCGCGTCGACACAAGTCATGTTCCCATTCATATTGGTGAAGCGGATCCAGTAATGGAACAGAGCTCTAAACGGGGACACAAGTCTCCATCTATCATCTCGTACCCGTGACGGAGGAACGCCTTTCTCCTCTTTAAGAGTATGTACAGCGTGAGCTGTATCGAGTGCATTGATGGGTCTAGTAACGTTTGCTGCATCATTATGAGGTTGCAAGCTGCAAAGGTCTTAATCAAACACTCCCCTTGCTGCAGATATTTGGCAGCATTTATGTCGAAGACCAATTAGCTCCACCACTGATGACTTTGACTATCACTCCCCTAGCTTCGAAGCTGCCGAATTAGAAAGAGTGCGTCTGTATGCAACCGAAGCCTCCCTCATCGGTCACCATGAACGACTACACTGCTTGGAGAAACCAGAATCTATCATGTCGTGATGCTTCGACATGACCTCCCGATCAAGTTCGGACTCGCTGACGAGAACCTTGCTATCGCCTAGTAATGTTTGATCCACTTGAGGTTTCGCTAAATGCCCTCAGTCTTAGCAAGTGTGCCGATGACTTCAGTGATGGATGGTCATTGCATTGTAGAAACGCTTTGGCTGAATGCATCATCTCTTGCATGTTATATCGATTGCCTTGGAAGCTTGACGGCTCATCAAGCTCTTTCCCTAAAGTTCTTGGAGTTTTGTTCTCACTTGCCTTACATCGTCGCACCTTTGAAAGCACTGCATTTCTTTGATTCCAAGTATTGCCCTCGATACTCTTGTCTTTGCCACGGACGCTTCCATCCTAATTTCATCACTCAAAATCCAGCTGGAAAAACTGTGTGTTGGGAAACCCTCTCGTTCTAGACGCCACTTCAAGAAATTCCAATACCACTTGTTCAATGCCTTTGAATATCGAAGACACATTCTTACCTATATAACACTACCGTCCCTCACAATACTACCTTATCAGTTGCCAAAGTCGCGGACCGTCGTAAACCTCCAAGCTACGAGCGGTACCACTCACACACATCAACATAGAGCCTCAGAATTGAAGCTAGGAGTCAGAAAACCCCCATCTACCAGATATTATCGCTCTGCATTCGACTATAGCGACAAAAATTCCTCGTCATCTCTGACACTCACAATTTCGAGTTCGCTGGAACTGCCAGGGGCTCGCATCCACTGCAGCTACCCACAGCCAAAGCCGATGTGCTACTCCACCGTGGTGATCTGACCCAAGTTGGTGGGATTTCTTCGCTAACCAAAGCGCTGAAGATGCTCGGGAAATTTGGCGCAGAACTGAAACTTGTCATTGCTGGTAATCATGATCTGGAGCTTGACAAAACATACTGGGAAGCCCAACGCGATGATGAGGGCAATCCGGAAGATCTGGAAGATCATGGTTTAGCTGTCCAAGCTATGACAGGGCCCCTCGCAGCTGAAGTAGGGGTCTTGTCTCTTGATGAAGGCACACACTCGGTCAGGTTGAAGAGCGGAGCAAGGTTCACCATCTATGTTTCCCCGTACTCTACACACCGGCTTTTGGCGACTGGGCCTTCGCATACCAGCACAACGAAGATCGATTTAACGGACCGCACCAAGTTGCTGGCGGTGTCACCTCTATTGCCACAGACCCGATCCCAGATAATGTCGACATGTCATGACGCACTGGCCGCCAAAATGGACGTTTGACTGGTGCCCGCAGGGCAACGTGGGTCACGAAAACGTTCTCCATGCTATACACAGAGTAAAGCCAATGATGCACTGCTTCGGCTACATTCATGAAAGCAATGGCATTGACATTATTGATTGGAAAGATCGTGTCGCTCCCAAGTCCCCACCCCGGAAGAATAAGGCTGTACACAGACACTTCGAAGAGGACCCGAACTCATATCCCCAGCCATTCAATTGGAAAAAGGATCAAGGGAATCAAACTCTTGCTGTTAATGCTGCCATCATGACAGGGGTAATAGGCCTGAGAATGCGCCTTGGTTGATCAGCATTGACCTGTCTCGCAAGGGCGAATCTGCCATTGTGCGAAGATAGACAACAGAAAATTGAGATCTCGAGACACTAGCATTCCTATTGATGGCGCAAACACCTCAACTTCGCAATGCCAATGGCGTTGGTTGGATACCAGCCATGTAACAGCGCTTCTATTGTTGATTTATTGTCGACGATTTGGTTTTCACGCTCATCCAACACCTAGCATCATCGCTTGACAAACGCTGGGCGCAACCTTTTCCATCTTCTCGTTCCTTATTGTCATCAGCTATTGTATTCTACAAGCCAAATACCATCAATCAAAGACTTCCTACACCCTCAGTCAGAGAGGCCAACGGACAATAGCAGGTGGCTGGCAAGTTTGGGAGAGACAATCTTATGTAAGCGGCTTCTCGTAGTGACTACTCTAGAATGATTTTCACCACGATTTCCGTGGTTGGCACCGCTGCGCATCTCTTGTTCCACCTCCACCAAAATCTGCACGCCATTCCCCCTCTTCACTCAACACCAATAATTATATCAAATATCTTCAAGCGCAAGCTTCATTGCTTTTGTGACTTCGTATCACTTTCAAAGATCTTTTCGCGTCACTTGCTAGTCAGAAACGCGTGTTAACCGTCTTCCGCACAGAACTCTCACCGACCATCTCCATTGTTGCTACCCTGTCAAACGCCACTATGGCCGAAGAAAGCAACGTCGCCTCATCCAATCCTGTTACCTCCGGTGCGGAGATGGAGCACTCGCAACCGGACAATGGTGCTAAGGCTGCCGACGTAACTGATGAAGGCACTTCCGAGCCAACCAAGGAAGGAGCAGAACAGCAGGAAGCTGCGGACAGTACGTTCAATTTCGAGAAAGCCCACTCTGACACCAGACTGACGTATTGGTATCTTCCAGCTACGAAGACCAACGGCGACACAAACCATGCCACTGAGGACAAACCCTCCACTTCCGCCCCAGATACCCAAGATATCGAAATGCAGGACTTTGCAGAGACCGGTGACGCCCAAGGAGTTGAATCGAGTGCAGCCATACCTCCCACCAACGGTACACCTGCTCCGTCAAAGAGAGCGAGTACCGGCGGTTCTTCGAGGAAGAAATCATCGGCGGTTCCGGAACACAAGAGCAAGAAGCTCAATAAGAAAAAGTCGAGGCCTTTGACGAACCTCAATGCTCAACCTGGCGAATACTACATTGCTCGAATGAAGGGCCATCCGCCGTGGCCATCGGTCGTCTGCGACGAAGATATGCTTCCTCCAAGTCTCCTGACCACTCGACCAGTGACGGCAGCTTTGGAAGATGGAACATTCAAGCGGCCGGACTACGCCGATGGAGGCAAGCGAGCTCATGAGAGGACATTCCCTATCATGTTTTTGTAAGTTGATACTCTACGTTTTGTGTATTTGTTTCTAACAGAATCCAGGCATACAAATGAATTGTGGGTCCTCCGAATGCGCGCCTTCCTCGCAGATTGCGACTCTGGCTATACATCGTGTGGCCAATTGCTAACATGTCTTCGCAGTGCCTGGATACCCAACACCGAGCTGGCCCCGCTGGACGTCGGATCTGAGACGACCAAGAACCCAGTAGAAAAAGGCAAATCCAAGACTTTACTTGCGGCTTATAGCAAAGCTGCAGAGAACAATGATTTGGCACATTTCAAGACCATGCTCGCAGATCATCAGAAAGCAGTTGAGATAGACGAAGAATTGAAAGAAGAGAAGGCCGCTAAGAAAAGCAAGAAGGCTCCTCGGAAGAGCGGTGACGCTGCTGCTGTCGTAGATGATGCCGACGAGATGGATATCGATGATGATGTAGCTGCCGAGAAGCCCAAATCGAAAAAGCGAAAGAAGGCGGACGATAGTGATGATGTCGACGAAAAAGTAAGGGTAGATAAAAGCCAATATTTGACAGTCACTGACAAGTCTAAGCCTGCGAAGACCCCCAAGACAGCAACTAAGCTCAAGTTGACTACGCCTAAAACCCCAGCAGCTGAATCATCCAGTAAGAAAAGGACGGCGAAACCGAAAGCCAAAGCTACAGCTGCGAAGAGTGGAAGCGAGGAGGAGACCATTTCTCCCAAGGCCGAAGAGAAGCCTCCAACCCTAGCTCAGATCAAGGAGATGAAGGAGAAGAAAGGTAAGGATATCCAGAGTCTCCAAATTCATTGGTACTGAGTCAAGAAAGTCCTCTATTATCGGCACAAGTTGCAGAGAGGATTCCTCTCTCGCGATACCATGCCCAAAGAGGACGAAATGAAGGTAGGTCATAGTCTTTATTTTCAGGAGCTCAAAAGTACTAAGATGCAACAGTCTATGTCCGACTTCTTGAGCGAGCTAGAGACCTATCCAGATCTCGAAGGGAGCATCATTCGCACCACAAAGATCCACAAGGTGCTGAGACAAATGCTGAAGCTCCCCTCGATTCCTCTAGACGAAGAGTTTCATTTCAAGACCCGCTCTGTTGACTTGCTTGCAAAGTGGAATGAGACCTTGTCCAACGATCCCAACGGTGGGGGAGCAGGCGACAAGGACGACGATGCTAAGCCCGAAGCTTCCACAAACACTCCTGCCACCAACGGCGAAACATCCAAGGAAGCTGAAGAGCAGGCCGAGAAGGCGGAAGACGGGGAGGCTATTGCACCGGAAGAGGCGAGTGGGGAGACCTTGGACAAGAAAATTGGTACCACCATTGAGGGAGAAAAAGAAGCCGGAAAGCCAGAAGAAGTAGCGGCTACGGAACAGGAGAAGACCGCAGAGGAAGAGAAGACCGATGGGCCTGCCACTGAAAGTGCGCCAGAAAAGGAGTACAAGCCGCCAGTGGCAGATGGAGCTGTGGAGGCTACTGCTTGAACAGGTCGAACTCCACCTGGTGAACCTGCTAGCTGGAGCATCCAAAACCAACCTCCAAGTTCATGCGCGGTTTCCTGACCTGCCAGAAACCATTCACGGCATTAGGTCGGGATATGACCCGCGGCTCTGTTGCGGTATGGGGTGTGTACTCTAGAATGCGAGATCGGGTGCGCTGGTAGAGAGTTGCTGATGTTGACATCCGCACCTCCGATTAATTTTGTTTTCGAAACGGAGTTCGGCACGGAACGAGATGATGTTGTACATAAGCAAAGCGTAGGCCTGCGTGCGTGGCGGTGGACACTTGGCATCATGGGTACTCTACTGGGGACTTGTTTTACACCGGTGCGCAAAGCGATCAAGCCACACCGTGCGCGCTCTTGTCCGTGATGTGGCATGAGCTTGTGACCGCGTTCCTTCGCGCTGTGTCTGTGAATATGTCGCCCACCTACTATGAACAGGCATTTATGTATACGGTCAAGAAGGTCGCTGAGTCGTACTCAGCACCTTGGGACACCGGTTGATGTCCCGACGATGGGAAAAGATTCGGCTTCTCGAGCGCTTTCGGGAAGGAAGGTCTGGGTCTGGATCCTGACTCTACCATCCATTTGTATTCTGGAGGAGCAGCCAATGACCTTCCAAATGTGAAAGATGGAATATTTGAGGTATATCGCTTGTGAGATCGCACGATAAGCAGAAGCCTTTCACGTTGATATCTCTATGTACAGCGCAGGCTCCACAACTATCTAGGGAAGTCTTTTTGATCCCAGTCGTAGCACATCGAGACTTGTGTGAGCTCATTTGTACGGCGTGCGATCAACCCTCACCTACGTCGACTTCTTTTTGGGTACTGCTGGATTTCCGCAAAGCCTTTACCTTTTCTCGGAGGAGCTTCTCACGAAGCTCGGTAGCTGTGAGCGTGGGGGAACGATCCTGTAGTCGGGAGGGTTGGTCAGCACAGATCGCAAGGGCAGCTGCCGGGCCTGGCCGTCTTGTGGGGAGGATTTTGGTAGTACATTTGCACATGACTTATGAATCACTACCCACCTCAGCATGCCTGTCTGCCTCGGCCGGGTGATTTTTCGATATGATGCCCTTTGGCTCTGTGTCCTCATCCGCAGAAGAGTCAGCTGTCTTGCGTCGTTTGTCAACGGGTGAGGACACTGATGAGGAATTGCGCCTTCTTCTGCCCGCAGGTGCGTATCTCTGCAAGGAGCGACGCCTCTTCCGATCTCTCTGTCTTGGGGGTGTTGGACTCTTGCTTAGTGCTGCAGGAGCAGGGGAAAGTCGTTTTTTGCTGCGGCTACGGCTGGGGCTGGGGCTCCGGCGCCGGTCGTGATGATGTCTTGGTCCCTTTCGATAATCAGCGCGTGTGTCACTCCTTCTTTCATCACTGTCATAGGAAGGTGATTTTCTTGATCTGCCCGCAGGTTTTCGGTCCCTGCTTGTTGAGCCAGAGCTCAATGGAGACAACGAATGCCGTCTTCGGCCATACTGTCTGGCTCTTGGGGGTGGTGTGGGGCTACGAGATGACAGTGAGGGTGAGCGTCTTTTTCGAATTCTTCTGGCGGAACGTGAGCGAGAGGTATCTGAAGGTGTATAGGATCTTGCTCGATCATCACCGCGTCCCCGAACTCTCTGATCTCTATCTCTGCCATAATCCCGACGTGGAGGGGTTCGAGATCGGCTTGCTGTGTATCGACGACGTGGTCTTGGAGGATCGTCGTCTTCGTATCTTCGACGTGGTGGAGTCCTAGATCGTGATCGCGAGTAGAAAGGCGACCTTCTAGAAGAAGGCGACCTGCGTCGCCTGTCATCTGACCGACGACCACCTCGGCCATGTGGAATGTACGTATCAGTCTCACGTGGGGGTGGAGGACCACGATAGCCAAGTGGTGAGCTTCGACGTCGGGGAGGTGGAGATCTTGAATCTTGTGGCGGACGCCGATCGAAATCACGATAGCTTCCTCTATCGCCTCTACCCCGGCCACGGCCTCCTCGTTCGCCTCTCTCTCGTTGTCTGATGTTGTCAATGTTTCGGTCTCGCTGTCTCTCTTGCTCTCTGCGCCGTTGTGCCTCCTCGGCAGCTTTCTCAGCATCGATCTATACTAGACATAAGCTCGGGCACACCAAATCAGACAAGTGGGCGCCCTACCTTCTCTTGTATCAGCTCTAGCTTCTTAGCCTCCAGTAGTTCTTTAGGCACGCCTTGAGGGTTGCTCTGAGCGCTGAGGCAGAGCAACCATAATTCCTTGCAGAATTTGGCAGTATCCTTGTCGAGAAATCCCGTAAGCTGGATTTGTAGTACTTTTATATCAGGCTGTTGTAGGTAACGGGGGTCAGCCAATCGCGGTCAAGGCACTGGAGCACTGGGGCATCCTGACATTACGTGAGCCTTCAAGTAGATTGAAGCACAGCTCAATAACAACATCATCTTCATTCCCGAGTATGTCGGAAATCTTGCCAGCAATCCATCTATGGCTCCCCTATCAGCATCACTCTAGAGAGTTGGCGGTCGTCGGGCTTCTGTACTTCTTCATAACTTCGACATTGACTTTCTGCATGTCAACCTTCTGGTTGAACTCTGCTGGGAACTTCGTCGACTTGAGCAGCTTAGCATCCACGCCCGAAGCCATGTTTGGCAACGCAACCGCTATCGTATGCTGAATTTGATGAAAACAATGATGAATTCTAGACTGCAGGATGATTTCTTCTCTCAGGTCTAGAGTCGCGCGGTTAAGGTCCTATTAGTAAGGCATGAATTGCTACTTCCAGATTCTTTCACAATTCAAGAAGAGGTTGATAGGCAAGTGAGGCTCTGACCCTCGCAACTGCCCATCATTTAGAATGGCAAAGGTTCTTTCAAATTTAACATCGCTACTTTCACAGGAGCCTCCAGTACGGCGAGTATTCTTTTCTTTTTTCTCAGCCTGCGTATGCTCTCTCACCACCTCAATATCATCAGTCACTCATTCAGTCCTAATGTCGGAATTCGCATCCTTTTACTATGCATAGCTCTCCTGTTCCTATTGGAAAGAGACCAGAGTTCAAACAATCCAGATCTGCGGGTTGGAGCTGGCCACGCCTCGTTCCCATTCATGAGCAGCAGTCTCGATCGTCACAAGCGAGTCAAACATCTGTTTTCCCTTCACCGCCTGACCATAGCGAGCAAGAAGAGCCGCCAACCACAATTGTATCAGAAAAAATATCAAAGTTGCCTGCAGAAGAAGACGCTCCACTCTCTCCCGTTCTCAGCGCCGACGGCAGCCCCCCTATTGCTACTGGAGGATCTGTCGCAGGAACGGTTGCAGACCAACCAAACGACTCTCCTCGTAATAGCTTGACATCATCCATCCGAGGGTTGGACAACAAGGAGATGAGAGTCGCGGTTTCAATTTCGGATTTAGATTCAGACTCAGATTTAGACTCTGCTAAGGACATAGCCGAAAAGAAAGATCCAGGTTCAGAACGTGCGCCTATCGAGGACGTAGCCGAGCAAAGTGCTTCGACTTCAGATCACGAACTTATCGAGGACATGGCCGAACAAGGCCATAGTGGGATACCGGAGGGTTATGGGAACCCAGGTGTGTATTTCCCAATGAAGTGTGATACGCTGTTTGGGTGTGCTGACCAGTCCTTTGTAACGAACAGTCACTGACGCCCCGTTCGAAGAGGAGACACCTGCAACACCCCCTAGAGCACCGATCCCACCTGTTATGGACAGAATCTCCGGTCCGTCCAGCTCGATCCCTTATTATGCGACGCCAAAAATTATGGTTCACAAACCTAGCCAGTCTTCGGAAGCCGAGAACCCAGCCTCGCGCACGATTGATGAGGTCCTTTCGAGTGAACGCCAAGTTTTGCCGCAGGAAAAAGATGCTCAGCCCTCTCACTCTACTCAAGACGACAATTTGATCGATCCACCTCCAATGCAATCCATGTCTCTAAAGCCCATCGCATGGCAGGCTTCTAAAGAGCAAAGGGTCAGGAAACGGAACCTGTACCTCCGAAAATTTAGAAACGCTGCTGCGAGGAAGATGATCCTTAAAGCTACCTTAGGACGACAATTGGCCGTTCCCACGAAACAAATGCTGAGACTACTCGCTAATGGGGAGAACCTCACATCTCCTGACCTCTCAAAACCCGGTGTGGAAGCTGCCACAATGTTGGTTCCGCAGGAAGCTATAGGGTCCATTACCGGAGCTGTATTGCTTCCTCAAGGTGTTGCAGGCACTGTGTCTGACACTTGAAAATCCACTTCTGGGCGTTGTCGCGGTCAGTGCTTCTAGCTTCCCCGAAGGCCTGCTGGCAATTCTGCGTTAGTCTTTTCTCGAAACCCTTTCATTGACCTTGAGTGCCACAGCAGACACGTAGGTGGGCGCAAATTGTAGAAATCCATGCTGATGGGAATAAATCAAGACCTTTGCGCCAGTTCTCTCATTTTCATCCGCCTATCCATCGTTTCTCTCATACATCGCGTAATTAGTCCTTTGAGTAATTCCCTTCTCCTTTTGACAGTCTGAGCGCTGAGACATTTCCCATCATGCCCGACTCGAGGTCTCTTTTCTGCCAGGAGCATTCTTCATCCTCGACTTCTCTTGTCTTGGAGACTATTACCTTCCAACTTCTCCAGCACCATGTCAACATTCCTCCGAGCCTGCATCAGCTTCGCATCCTCTCCTTGCATGTGCTTCATCTTGACACCATAGTGCAACTCCACTAGATCTGTTGCCCGTTCCATATCCAGGTCCGCCATGGCTTTCACACTCAGCTCTCGATCACCGTCTGCTGTGACAGAAGTGCGCCCAGGTCTGTGCACCGAGACAAGCGCAAGGGCTGCGGAGTGATCCTGTTGAAAAGGTTTAACTTGACGCAGCTCAAGCAGAAGCGGAATTGTGGTGTAACATACGCACACGCGAAGGGAGGCCAGATCGGACAGAATTGATGCGATCTGCATTCTGAAAGAAGGATTGGTCAAGCAAAGTACCCCAGTCTGGTACACAGGAACACGACGAGGCAAAGTCGAGTCTCAAGCCTGAACGAAAGCGCGATCTTTACATCTTGACTTTCGTAACTTCGTTATGTCTTCAATACATTACAGCCTTAGCGCCCTTAGCGCCAAGATCAATATATAGAGTTTTTAACTCCGTACGGTGATAATTTCAGAAAGTACTAGAGCCCACGACGCATACCTTGCCTATCGTCGAGAACAGCGAGGTCCTCCATCACACAGCAGTACTTCGCCAAATCGCACCGAAGTCATTGGATACCCGGCGTCTCAAAATGGCCTCGAGGAGCATCGCCGCCAATTGTCGCAAAGTTGTCTGCATTGGAAGGAACTATGCGTATGCTCCTCTCCCATTCCCCCAAACCCGCACTCCGCTGTCGGCGCCCGAGGTTGACCCAGAGCCTCCAGCTGATACGCCCGAAGAGACCACATCAAAGAGCTCAACAACGCCCGCCCGACGAAACCCTTCTTCTTCCTCAAACCCCCCTCCTCGATCCTCGAGCCCGGCCAAGGCCCCGTCCTCCGCCCGCGGGGCGTGAACCTCCACTACGAGGTCGAACTCGCACTCGTCATGGGCCGCGCGGTCCGAGATCTCCCTCCGGACGACGAAAAAGGCGCCCTGGACGCAATCGCGGGCTATGCCGTCGGCATCGACATGACGGCCCGCGACGTGCAAGAAGAAGCCAAGAGGAAAAGCATCCCTTGGACCGCGGCCAAAGGCTTCGACACCTTCCTTCCTCTTTCGAAATATATACCCAAGTCCGCCGTACCGGATCCGCAGGACGCGGAGCTCTGGCTTACGGTCAATGGCAGGGATCGGCAGAGGGACAGCACGGCGCTGATGCTGTTTAGGATTCCGCGGATCCTGAGCGAGATTAGCCGGGTGATGAAGTTGGAAGAAGGGGATGTTGTGCTGACGGGGACGCCGAAGGGGGTGGGGAAGGTGGACGTGGGGGATGTGATGAGGGCGGGGGTCATGGTTGGGGGAAAAGAGGTTGAGGAGGCGAGGATCGAGGTTGGAGTCGAGGAAAAAGGGGGCTTGTATGTTTTTGAGGAGACGTAGGGGGTTGAGTGTAGCGCCGAGTTCCAATTCATTGCTCTGTGCATCTTCCGAGGCAAGAAGCGAGGTGAAGCTACACTGGTGCTGCATGGCCAATCACATTCAGAGTGACGCTGAGCAAAGTAAACAGAGCAAAGCCAGACCGGCCACCAGCTGGCCCCCAAACTTACGATGGCTGAGACGAGCCGACCATAAGACGCGCACTCCTCCTAACAGACTTCTTTTCAGCTTCCACCATCCTATAACCCTCATCCAGTGCCGCCTGCCAACTCCACTCGCCGTGCTCCTCTAGTTTGTTGCGCAACGGGGTTCGGTATTCCGCTTTGAGGCCGCTCACAAACGCCCGCACGGCCTCTGCTTCATATCGCCTGAAGACCTGCTCATGGTACCTCAGGTGGTCCTCGAAGCGCGCGAGGGAAGTTTGCGCCTTGATGAGCACGCCCTGGACCTCGATGTCATTGGCGTCGAGCCACGGCTGCGGCCGGGGATGCTGCGTGGTCAGGATCCCTTCGTCCTCCGTAGTAGCCTGGGATATACCCCGTGATGCTATGCCACATGTTACCCACACTCCTGCGTATAGCTCGCTCTCCCGACTTACCGCATCGGACGTGCCTTCCGGGTGTGTGCCAGGTAGCAACAAGGCTTTCGACCTGTGCCCGCAACCGCTGAATCTCCTCTCCTCGCTTCCCGCGTTCCGCCCTCGCTATCTCGTTCATTCCGTCCATAGCAGCAATCACACTCTTGAACTCCCCCTCCTGCACACCAATCTTCTCTCGCAGCCGCTCTTGGGCCTGCCGGTTCTCCTCATCTCGACGAGTGCCTTCTTGTTCGAGCTGCATCATCATGTCTTTGAAACCGTTGTTCTCCTGTTTCAAATCCCTGCTGCTGGCCGTCAGGTCCTGAACCTGCTCGTCGAGCTGCGCCATTTGGCCGCCTCCTCGCTCGAGTTGCAGTATCTTGTCTTTCAACCCGTTATTCTCCTCTTTCAAATCCCTGCTGCTGGCCGTCAGGTCCTGAACCTGCTCGTCGAGCTGCGCCATTTGGCCGCCTCCTCGCTCGAGTTGCAGTATCTTGTCTTTCAACCGGCTATTCTCCTCTTTCAAATCCCTACTGCTGGCCGTCAAGTTCTGAACCTGCTCGTCGAGCCGGGCCATTTGGCACGAGGCTCGCTCGAGCAGCTGGATCCGATCTCTCAGGCCGTCGTTGTCTTCTTGCAGACGCTTAGTGCTGGCTGCGAGTTGTTTGATCTGCTGGTCGAACTGTACGATTTGCTGCGTGGCTTCTTCGTTGGTTTTCAGGCGTTGGCTGAGGCAGCTGTATCCGAATTGGAAACGCCGGTCCCAGATTAGCCATTCTTCCTTCGGTCCAGTCATTGGAGCGATGTGATGGGTAATATCCAGTGGTAATCTGTAATTGGGAAGCCAAGGGTTCAACTGACAGAACGTGGTCTGTTGATGAAATGAAAGGCCGTGAAGTGAAAGTGACGTGGAATTAATGGATGGAGAAAAGACTTGATTAAATCAGAATTAGCTTAGCGAGCCTTGAAGGTCATTCAGCGACTTAGGATTCCCAATTTTGACAGCATTCGAGTAGTACCATTTGCATTTGATGGATCTATTCAAGAGCGTGTCACTAGCAGCTTTCGTGAGGGTCACGAGATCCGAAACATAAGGATCCAACGCATAGCTCGGCCCCAGCCTAGCGAAGGACAAGCATAAGACTTTTAAGAGACACAGGAACCGAGTCAGAAGACCTGCCGTTGCATGAGGAAAGAAAATGGACATCGCCAGCATGATACCAGCTATCCTGCGAGCAATCTATCGAATCTCGAAACCCCTTCTATGAAAACCACCCCTCACTGACCCTTCGGAAGGAGAAGAATTCGTGCTGAAATTGCCTGAATGCCCTTTTTAGACACCAAAGCAATGCCACGCAGCCTGACACTCTTGGATTTGCGAACAGTGGTGCTCTCTAGATGAGGTCTAGTGAAAAGGTTAGCGAAGATACAGGCCATGAAGTGGAACTACCAAATGCTTACCGGCCACGTTCATCGGCATCTCTTCAATTTGAGTGCTGTAGAATTGTTCGATCTCTCTCATCATTCGTACATCATCAGCCGTTACAAAGTTGATAGCAACGCCCTTTCGCCCGAACCGCCCACCGCGACCAATACGATGGATGTAGTTCTCGCGGTTTGCAGGCAAGTCGTAGTTGATGACCAGCGAGACTTGTTGGACATCGATACCGCGAGCCAAAAGATCAGTAGCAATCAGAACACGGGAGGATCCGGATCGGAATTCCTTCATAATCAGATCACGCTGGCCCTGGTCCATGTCACCGTGCATAGCGGAGACGGTGAAGTCACGAGCGGTAAGCTTGTCCGTAAGCCAGTCGACCTTTCTTCGAGTATTGCAGAAAATTACAGCTTGTGTGATGGTGACCGTCTCGTATAGATCCGAAAGAGTGTCTAGCTTCCAGTCCTCCTTCTCGACAGCAATGTAGAATTGCTTGATACCCTCAAGAGTGAGCTCGGCCTTTTTGACCAAGATCCGGACAGGGTCACGCATAAATTTCGTGGTGACCTCGAGGACATCCTGAGGCATGGTAGCGGATAGAAGCACCACCTGGGTCGACTGTGGGAGCAATTGGAAGATATCATAGATCTGCTCCGTAAAACCGCGCTGCCAACATTGTAAGCAAAGCTTCATGAACATCTTGCAGGCACTCAATACTTACAGAGAGCATCTCGTCAGCCTCGTCGAGGACGAACATCTTCATCGAGTCGGTCTTTAGAACACGCCGCTGAATCATGTCTTGGACACGGCCTGGAGTACCGACAACAACCTGAGGTCCAGCCTGGAGAGCTTGCATATCATCTCTAACGCTAGTGCCTCCGATACAAGCATGGCAGTCGATGGACATGAAGTCGCCAATGGCAACGACGACCTTCTGGATCTGCTGAGCCAATTCGCGAGTAGGCGCAAGAATCAGAGCCTGGCAGGCCTTGACGTTGGGATCTAGCTTTTGCAGGACGGAGATGGAGAATGTAGCAGTCTTCCCAGTACCAGATTGTGCCTGTGCGATGACGTCCGATCCTGGAGCAAATGTCAGCAAATATGCTTTGATGTAGTATGAAGCTGCCAACGTACCTTTGATGACTGGCATAATAGCGCGCTGCTGAATAGCAGATGGGCGCTCAAAACCGTAGGCGTATACACCTAAGAGAAGTCAGTAACCCGACGCGATTCCAATATTGGCGCATCTTGTGTCGTGCAACATACCGCGAAGGAGCTCGGCCTTCAAACTCATAGAATCAAAAGAGTCGGTGACCTCATCGTAGTTGGACTCGATTTGTGCTAGAAACGGTCATGTCAGCCTCACAGCGACAACTTTGCGAATAACCAAGGGATTAGGTCTCCGTGTTTTGAAGCACCAGAGCTTGGTCCAAGTATCAACGTACTTTCTGGGATCTCCTCAAGACCCTTGTCATTTGAAGCCATGATTGCGATATGTTCTACAAAAGATCACGACCTTGGGGTTCGTGATCTTGTCTGTGTTGTAGAAGTAGTGATGAGGCTATCTAGAGACGGACCTTGGAGGTGTCCGGCCAGACGAAAATGTGAGAAGTTTTGCTTGTGTGAATATCAGGGCACTCGTTGATGAGTGCTGGTGTGATATTGGAGTGGTTTGTATCTTGTTGTGAGGGTTTGTATGGATTGTGAAAAAGAGAGGAGTCGTACGGCGGTTGAAAATTATCTACTCAAATTTCTCTACTCAATTTTTAGCGCTGCTCATGCTAGCTGCCGATGCGTCACTCTCTTGCCGAGGTGGCGTCTCTCTTTAGAACCTTTAGAACATCTGGAAGCACACGAGCCACGATCGGTCCTGACTACTATCCACCTTACATTTGCCACTTCACACTTATGCACACCTCACCGATGGGTAACAGTAGCTCCATAGACCCTAAGCCTTGAGTCACCCAGCAGCTAAATCTAGTTTGCGAAAGAAAGAGAAGGCCAATCGGAACGAGATTTGGCATGACAGGCTCGAACTGCTCAACTGCTGAACCGGAAAATGCCCGGCAACGTCTTGCTTCCCTCACAAAACATTGCCACCGAAGCAACATCGAGTCATCAGAACCTGGTGAACAAGTCCGGAGAACATGACTCCCTCACTGTGCCTTCGCATCCTCTGAAGATCAAGCCCGCAGGAAATGTATACACCGCCACCGAGAACATCAAGCTGGCTGCAGGATTCATTGCGGTATTGCCTGATCAATTGCTCGTTCAAGTGCTGGAATCTCTTGACGCTACCTCGCTCCGGCGGGTTGGTTGTACCTGTAAGGCTCTCTACGCATTTTCTAGGCTCGAAGAATTGTGGAAGACATTATGCATTGAGTATGAACTTCTCCTATCCGACACTGTTCTTTGGACATCTTGTTGCCACCACCTCATCCTTCAGATCGAGTTGGGGGACTTGATTGTCTTTGCCGTCGTCTGGCCCTCGCTTGTTCTAGTGCAAAAGGCCGATTTACTCACGGTGTGGGATTATTTGTCCCCAGAAATGTACATACCACATAATCTCAGTGCTGTTCTCGAACATCTGCTACGGGCTAGTGATCTTACATGAGCAACTTCCGATGTGTTGCGAATCCACAATCTCAAAAGACAAGCGCATGCTGAAAGACCATCTTCTAGGTCTTCCACTTCCATTGTTGCGTGGTGCGGAACATGGCGCTCTACCTACTTGAACTTGCCCAAAACCTGTCGTTCCCAGATTTCATGCCAGAACTTATTCTCTGATGTCCTCCATCGGCCCTTCCTCTGCGCTCACACCTCGCTGGTTCCTTACACGAGCAACATACCAGCTCGTAATGCTATCCCACGGCTAGGAGATCTCTCCACTTCTGAGTTCACTCATGCATGGACCGATAGACCATTCATCCTGACGGACCCTGTGCGAAAATGGCCAGTCTATCGGGAGTGGTCGACCGAAGCCATGCTGGGAAAGTATGGCGACGTCAATTTTAGAGCAGAGGCCGTTGACTGGCCTCTCAAATCATACGTTGAGTACATGAGTGACAACCAGGACGAGAGCCCACTATATCTTTTCGATCGTTTTTTCGTCGAGAAGATGGACATTCGAGTCGGCAAAGATGGCCAGTACTGGGCGCCGAACTGCTTCGGCGAGGATCTCTTCTCAGTGTTGGGTAAGCAGAGGCCGGACAGTCGATGGATGATTGTGGGTCCGGAGAGGAGTGGGAGCACGTTCCACAAAGACCCGAATGCTACAAGGTATCGTCACTGACGCGATTCGGGTCCATCTCTGGTTTTCTAACGCAGATTGTAGTGCTTGGAATGCAGTCCTCCGTGGCTCAAAGTACTGGATAATGTTCCCGACATCTCCATCCCAGCCACCCCCACCTGGCGTTTTTGTGTCAGAGGATCAAAGCGAAGTCACCAGCCCTCTGAGCATTGCGGAATGGCTGTTGGGCTTTCATGCACAAGCGAGAGCAACGCCTGGCTGTGCGGAGGGCATTTGCAAGGAGGGGGAGGTGTTACATGTTCCTTCAGGTTGGTGGCATCTTGTGGTGAACACAAGTCCCAGCATCGCCATCACGCAGAACTTCGTCCCCGAAGCACACTTGGCAAACGTACTGGACTTCCTGAAAACAAAGCCGGACCAAGTCTCGGGGTTCCACACTGACGTCAACAACGCTTACGAGCTGTTTGCCGGAAAGATGCTCGAGCTGTATCCCGAAGTCTTGGCTAAAGCCCTTGGCGAAATGGAGAAGATACATCAAGGCAAGAAGAGAAGATGGGACCAGCTAGTCAACGGGGATGAAGAGCATATTACAACCGCTAGAGGCTTCAGCTTTGGATTTGGGGACGAGGACGACGAGGATGTGCCTTGAAAACACCTTGCTGCGTTGCTAAAACGGCAATGTCGTCTTTCTAGTTGTAGAAATGAGCTGCGCAAAAAGGATCAATGGCACGCCACGCTCTTCGTTGGGCTAGAATTGCCAAAACCCATGTACCCAATAAAAGCCCCCACGGCCACAGCAAGCATGACCCAACCATTGTATGTCATGAACAGAAGCCTGCAAACGTAAGCACGGACATTGCCAGACCGTTGCCTTGGTGAAAACCCACATGATGAAGAAGCTGTAAAACACCTGCACCGCATACAGCGCCGCCTTCACCAACCTGACCTTCTTCTCCGGCCGCCCCGCGCCCTTCCCTGACCAGAGAAATGAGCCCCGATCTAGACCGCCACGATCGCCATCGCCATCGCCATCATCGTCTTCAGCACACATCACGCCTTAGCTCCCGCGTCTCACACTCCCGCCTCGGATCCACAGGAAGAAAGAGAGAGAGAAAAAAAGGAAAACGCGGACATGACGTACGGGGTAAACTGTTCGCGTACTCCGCGCCGCGGGCCTCGTACCGCCTGCTCGCCTCCCGCACGGCCTCGTACCCGGCCGCGAGCAGGGCGACCGCGGCGAGGGAGACGAGGAGCGTGAGGCCGGAGCCGACGTGCCACCAGCGGAAGACGATGCAGAGGTCCGTGGTGTCCCAGGTGAAGAGCATCTGCGGTGCACGGTGGGGTTGGTAGGGGAACTTGTGTTCGGGATGGGAAGGGGGGATACGGACGTTCATGTTGCACTTGTGTCCCATGTCCATGCCGCCGTGGTCCATGCCGCTGTGGTCCATGCCGGAATCTGGGCTCCGCGGGCGGGTTCGGCACTCGATTGTACAGTTGAGGGAGGGAGAGTGTCCGGTTGATACCTAGGGTAGAATGTCTAAACGAATCCGAACAGCATACACTTTGGGCAGAGGGAAGCTCCTAGGCTGCAGTAATGAATGAATGAACGTATGTAGTACCGTATGTACCTTACTCTACTCTACGTGCAATGCTCACTCCCGCAGACTAACCGAGCCACCCGCGCCACTAGTTCGATTACGAATAAGGTACATCGGGACTTCTGTTCGCTTACGAGTCTTGAAGATTGAAACATTTTGCAAGACAGCCGACATGTTTCAATACGGAGAACCCCAAATTCATATTCTCTTCGACCGAATGCAAGTTGACAGGCAGAAACGGGTTGCATATCCGAAACATCGCGCGGTAATCGGTCTTGCGTGTCCTACAGTCCCACGCCGGTCTTCGTGCTATCCGAAGGCGGTGGCATTCGTATAGCGAGAGCTTTACATTCAGAAGGTTCGATTTGCCAAGATAGCCATCATGAGGCTTATTTCGAGTATGAATCTTTATGCATCGTTGAGGCATGTAAGAACCAAGAAACACACGAAGTCTAAACCACCACCACGGTCTTTATTTGTAGCACAAATTGCATACTTCATCCAATCCGGGGGTTCACCCTTAAAGTTACAGAACGACCGTGCTCACTCCGTATCTCATCAGTCACGAAACACCTGCAGAAGTCTACAATGAAAAGCTCGTAGCGAAGCGGTGGTCTTTCCTCAAAAGCCTTCCATGCCTCCCCGGGGTGTAGCCATTTGTTGACAATTCGTCGGCATAGACTATGTGGTAAATTAGGAGATGAAGATTATGTTTCACTCGAATAGCTCACGTCCAGCTCCTGGTGCTTCTCGATATCCACCTCAAATGGCGCGCCCCTTGAGACATCCACCGCTGGCGGAGTCTCGGAGAGACGGGCGAAACTGCTAAAAAGGCCTCTCCGACCACCAGAACGTCCAGAGCTATTTTTGGTCGATCTTTTGGATGCCTTCTCTTTTATGAAGCTGACCAGCTTTGATGGATACAATTTCAGAAACCAAGGTCGCGAGACGATGAGGCAGGCGCTTATGATAGTCACATCTGACTCAATAATCGTCCAAATCGTTGCTGGAATGAGGTAGTCTGCGGCATGGATCAGTGCTTGACCCTCTTCCAGGAATCATCATCGAAACGGAACGAACTGAGGGGCTCACATGTTACGTCGTCATGCTGATAAAAAAGCATGCTGTATCGTATGCAGCTTGAGGCTAGTGCACTAATCATAAGTCAGCAGCTAGATCAATACCTTACACAGACTGGCACATACAAGCTGCCCAACAAGAACAGTCCCGCTAGGCCCGCGCGTTGAAAGCCTGGCAGATGCAACTTGTAGACCATTGGCATTGGCATCAGTAGGATCGCAAGGTCTGTGACGATCCACGGTAATGGCGGTATGATAGCGAGCAGCTGCTTATTGCCGCAACGCGCAGGAATCTCCGGGTTCCAGTTGTGTTTGATAGGAATGCAGATCAAAGTGTCTGCGAGAATCGTCCCAATCCACCACAGTATGACGACTATTCCGATAACCTTGATTGCCATTCGAAATGCAGGAGTGATGAATATACGATGGAACAGCATCAACAACGAAATCTTTGTCAACATGAGGGCGGTACACTGGAGCGTGCCAACTGTATACCAAAGCTGTAACCGAAGAATCAGATTTCATCGTGCATGGAAGCCAAGACGGTTGCAGAGATTTTGTACCTTGTTGAAACCCACGAACTGTTCTGGTTTCAACGCCCACAGGTGTCGTCCGAGTCCATAGTCCCGAACCCCTGTGGCAGTATCAGCGGCGCTCTCGTGAAGGTGCTTGGGCGTCAACTTACCCACGCAAATAAATGTCGTTTGTGCTGTAGTGATTACCTATTCACAAAATACCTCTCTCAGCATTCGATCTTGTCTTGTGATGAAACAGTGGCTTCTCTACCAAAGCAAGGATAATCAGAACGTCGTCAATGCCAACTGCAACTTTCTTCATGTGTCTCGATGTCACGCGCACAATGACAGCAATGATCGTTAAAATAGTGAACACTATTGCATAGGTATAGACCTGAATGTCATGATTCTGATCTTTGAGAAGAACCAGCTGTTCAGGACTCAAGCCTGCGGTCAGTGAGGCGAGTGAAGCCATGTTGCCAAAAGGATGTGGGAAGGTGTGCGTTGCTCAATTGTTCAACGACGAAGAAGTTCTACTACACAGTTGAAGAGTTTGAATGAGGAAGTGAAAAGTGACAGACAAGCCATAAGATCAGCGGGAATGTCAATGCACCGTCTTGTATGCCGGCTTCAGGCGCAGCTTTCATGGTTACCTATCAACAGGCTTTTTCGCCCAACGGATTGGCTACTAAGCCCCGGCAGTCCGCATTGGGCGGGGAGAACTCTATCTCAAGAAATGGCAAAGGCTGTAATGAGGGGCTTTCAACAAGGACATAGGCTGGTGAGGCAGAGAGCGACAGTGGTAGAAGGTGTGCCTCTCTTCGCCTGCGGCACATGTATGTATCTTCGAGATCTAGTTTGGAGAAGGCTGGAGATAGACTTTTATAGGATCGATCTAACCTTGAAACAAGATACTCCGACACTATTAGACGTGTATAGGTGAAGTAGTGCGGTCAGATTGTCAGTGGTGTCAGTGGATGGGTGCGCTTAGGCAGCTCAGGTCTTGGGTCAGCTTCACTTCTCGCTACTTGACTTATCATATTGTAGAAAAGGAAGAGCAGATGCTGATCTCCGTCGAACGTTCGCATTAGCTGACATCGAAGTTCGAGGAATTGGATCTAACTTCGAACGTTTTACTGCAGTCAGACGGCGGTACGATATGATGAGGCCCGAACCCAGTCTCCGATGATGGCATTGTGACTGCTTTTACTACAAGTACCGAGGCAATAGTCGGGTCGTGTCCAACCATGGTGCGGCTGAGTGGTGCAGCTGAGCAGTGCAAGGCCGCTAAGAGGCAATCTGATCCTTCCTGATGTCATACGAGGCACATTATCGGTCGCTTGTACAACTGATAGGTTATGTATGCACGACGATTGAGATCCACAGATCAGAGGCTTGCGGCATGAAAGGCTCCTTTTTGGATGTCTTGGATGTGATATGTTGTAGGACCGAGAGCACAATTTAGGTTGTTAGCGAGCGATTCAACTCCAAGATCTTGATTATGTCAGCAAGGGATCTTCGAACCATTCACCAATTTGTGAAAAGATACTCCGTGTGAAGAGCCGGCATACCACTTCACGGTAAGCTCATTGTCAATATCATGCCATCTCTCGGAGTCCTTCTTCTTTGTTGTTCACAGTCGAACCAAAGATACTTTCACCGTGCTCTGCTTCTTCGCTCTTCAGCCCTTTGATCGGAATGGTCCAGCATGTTTCTACAAATCTCCTTTGGAGATGCCTTGCTTGCCACTATTCTTGCCTCCATTGTGGTAAGTGAAGACCTTTCCATAACTAAACCAGTCCTACTTAACCATCATAGTATTACATCTTTGCGGCAATTCACAATTTCTATTTTCATCCGCTCGCTAGATTTCCGGGACCTCGGTTCTGGGCTATTTCACGCATCCCCTATGCATACACTCTTCTTAAAGGCGACTTAACTCAGCGTACCAAAGGACTTCATGAGCAGTACGGGAAAATCGTCCGCTTAGCTCCGAACGAGCTTTCGTTCATTGATGGGGAAGCCTGGCAGGACATCTACAACCACCATCAGGGTCGTCCCAACTTTCCCAAGAATCCCCTATGGATGGCCCCGGGCGACAACGGTATTCACTCTATCCTCAGTGCCAACGATGCTGATCATGCTCGCTATCGGCGGCTCCTGGCCCATGCCTTTTCCGAAAGAGCGCTTCGTGAGCAGGAATACTTTCCTTTAGCTTACATTGATCTTCTGACCCGCAGACTACATGGGATCGTCTCCTCGTCAAAATCTCATAGTGCGGTTGTCGATATTGTGAAATGGCTCAATTTCACGACATTTGATATCGTGGGAGATCTCGCATTGGGAGAGTCCTTTCATTGTCTCGAGGAATCAAAGTACCACGGCTGGGTCTCAATTCTCTTCACCCAATTCAAGGCCGCGGCTCTGTTCGTCTCCCTGCGGTTTTTCGGACTTGATAAGCTCTTGAGAATGGTGCTGCCGAAAAGTCTTTTGAAGAAGCGAGCAGAACACGCTAAATATTCCACGGACCGAATCCACCACCGTCTCGATCAAGGTAAAGAGGGCGCAGACGCGCAGAGGAATGATTTCATGACCTACGTTCTTCGCTATAATGACGAGAAAGGCATGACTATCCCAGAAATTGAACAGACTTTCAGGGTGCTCGTAGTGGCCGGTAGTGAGACGACCGGCACCGCTCTTTCAGGCATCCTGGGAAATTTACTGCAGAGCCCGGACACGATGGAGAAAATCTCCAAAGAGATCCGCCAGTCTTTCCGAAATTCTTCCGAAATCTGTGCCAGCCGAGTAAGCAACCTTCCTTATCTGAATGCTGTGATCGAAGAAGGTCTTCGATTGTGCCCGCCAGTCGCTCTTGGTATGCCTCGTGTTGTTCCAGCCGGTGGTGCTGAAGTCTCGGGTCAATGGCTGCCAGGTGGTGTGAGTCCAAGTACAGACTCCTTCAACATTGATGTAGTAACCTAACATTGTCCGCCAGACCTTCGTATCCTGCCCCGGCTACGCCTCTAACCGCTCGCTCTTGAATTTTCCGAACTCTCCTTCAACATTCAATCCCTCGCGCTGGCTCCCGCCTTCAAATCTTGGTAAAGCCGGTTCATCAGCCTTCAACCCTTTCTCCCTCGGTCCCAGAAATTGTCTGGGGCGTAATCTCGCTTATCTAGAGATGCGACTCATACTAGCGCACCTTCTTTGGCATTTCGACTTTGAGGCCGAGGAAAAGGCCTGGAGATGGGAAGACCAGAAGACTTGGATTTTGTGGGAAAAGAAGCCGTTAAATGTCAAGATTCGTATTAGAGATGATTGACACCCGTTGTTTCAACAGCAGTAATTCTGAAATTCAAGAGCGGGCGTTTCAAACATTTCTGTACACCCCACTTACATCCTCAGTGGCATGTGTAAGTGCATCTTTGGAACGGTCTGACCTTATATTGTTCTTCATTTGCCTTGTCAATGGCAGCGTCAAAATAAGCATGTTATACCTTCCTATCAAGCTCCTCAATCTCAAGATCGAGCTCCCGGCTTTCCACATGCTCTCGCCACTTCCTATCTCCTCTTCCTCCTCTTCCTCAACCGAAGTTCGTTCTTCCCCTTCCTCAGATAGGTCGATGTCATCTATCAAAGTAATGGCAACAAACCAATTTTTTTTCCCTCGGAATCTCCCCAAGGACGAGACAGAGCTCTTTATTTCCGTATTGCTCGTACCCCCAACCTTCTCCGAGATCTCCTTCTACTCTGATGGAGTCAAATTTCACAATCTACCATTGATGACATCTTCGAAAATCGTGTCAGTCCGATAAGATGTGACCTGGATACAATCTCGAACTGCACGTATAGCATTGTTGAGGCCGTCTGAATCCTTGTAACAAAACCTGTTAGACAGCAGTCAGCCCACCGAGGACTCCAATTCCTCACATACCAGGAAACTTACCTGCTACATCCAATCAGCCGTCTTACTAGGGAGTCTGTTACACTAACGCCTAAACGGTAGGTGGCCTTGTGTAGACTATAAAGTGTTTTCACCTTCAGGTGAGGTATTACGTAGTACCTACGAGCACAGAGTATGGTACTCTACCTTAGGTAGGGCTGCTACGAGCGCTTGCGGGTACATAGCAAAAACACCTCTAAATTGCGAATGTCGTGAACTCTTGATGAGTTCGCAACGAACGAATTAAAAATTTATTTGAGTGTAAGGACCCTGGAGAAATACCTTCGATACACTTTGATCTGCAAAGGTCTTTGCACTGCTGTTAAAGGGTTGATAAGTTGTGGACCATTGATATAATCTACCGTGTACGAGTACAGGTAGCCGCATAGTAAAACGATCTCAAGAACCGCCCTCGACGTACGGCAATCTTGCTCCAGTCTACCACTCAACATCTCTCGAGGTGAAGAGTCTCTACCTACACTTCAGCATGGCCGAGAACATCCCCCCACCCGACAACACCCGGGGAGTCCCCTACTACGAGAAGCTCAAGCGCGACCTGCGTGACACGATGCAAAAGAAGCTCCTACTGGACAAGAACATGGTCTCTACCCATCCCTATCCCACGGCCCCAAATAGACACATCTTCTGACCTCTTCTCGTCCTCTCAGGCCACGCTCGAAGACCAAATCTTCCGCTACGAAGCCTCCTACCTAGAAGAGACGGGTGCCGGCAACATCATCAAGGGCTTCGACAACTACATCAAAGGCTCCACGACGGCCGGCGGTGCGAGTGTGAACACGGGCGGTGGGACGAATGCGAGGAGGAAGGGGCAGGTGATGGACAGCGATAGGGTATTTTCGAGGAGTTCGGCTAGCTTTATGAGGGTGAGGCACGCGTCGGGCTCTGCGTACATGGTTGATGGGAAAGGGAAGTACTGAGTGATTTCGTGATACTAGGAGCTCTCGCCCACCTCTTCGGCTCAGACGACACCCTCTCACGCCCCCACTCCTACGTCAGGAAACTCGAATGTTCCGTTATCCGCAAGGGAAAGCAGTCACGCTACGCCAACTAATTCTTCGAGTATGAAGGCGGGTCCTAATAATAAGAAAAAGAAGGGGGAGAAGGAAGAGGAGGACAATGATGGTAGAGGTCCAAAGAGGCTGAAGATTACTTATGCCCGGGGTGGAGTCGGAGATTGAATACTACATACATTCTCTGGCCTGAGCCAATTCACGGATTTAATGTATGCGAAGGCATCAAGGGTGCATCTGCATGATCGAGAAGACTCAGCGATATGTACAAAAAGAATGTATTGAAGAATCGTTCCCGTTCCCGATCTGATGAGTCTTTTCTCCAAGGACCCTGCCGAATCCTTCGTCAGCGATCATAGCTCTATAGTCGTCCTGCCTCGGCTAGCTCTCTCTCCCTCATGACACGCCTCCACTGCTCTAGAGCTATCTGCTCGGACCTCGCGTCATCAAAGGGTTTTAGTGGTGGTCCGAGGTGCCGTGTGGGTCCTTGGACTAAAAGAGACGGCCGACCGTCTGGTGTCTGTAGTTCTAGACGCCGGGACTCGTATACATTAGGCAGAACGCCAGACCATTTGTATTTAAGCATCGAGCTCCACCGATCAGCTTGTGGGGGTGGAGGTTTGACAAATTCTGCAATCGAAGGCAAGCTGGTGTTATTGATGGGTGAGAGACGCTTCTCCTGGTGGCAATGGGGGTCAGGCACTTCCGACAACGGGTGGGTAATCAATTGTAACGGAGGACGGACGTTTCCCCCATGACCATGAGATACTGTATCGGTGGTGAATTTTGGAGCATTATCACGAAGACCTCGTCCCAAGACGGGAGGACCGGCCCTGAGATTGTTCCTTGGGTACATGACTTCGGCTCCGGGCCTCCTTTGATCGTCAAGAGATGATGCTTCCCTGACCGAGGAGTCCCTGGTCTGAGTCATATTGCTTTCCCGCCAGCTATCATCCAAGGGCCTATTCAATTGCCGAGGTTGAGGTGGTTGGCTGTCCGGATCTTCAGCTTTTGGAGACTGCTCTCTTGATCCTCGCCAGGGGCCGTCCGATTGAAGACTGTTGGAGAACTTTTCCGAGACCATATTCACAGTGTGGAAGGCTGCGCTTCGGCGAAGAACTCCTCTTGCTCCCGGGCAAATGGGAAGGTTGTAAGCTGTGGGGAGTCTATACGGACATCTTCAAAAAAGACACCGTTGACGAAGCCGCACGATATTGCGGTTCAGGGACAAATAAAAGGGGTGTAGCATTCCGAATGGACCTATACCCGGGTGTTCGTAACGGCACTCGTAAAGCTGAAGAAGGGGCTCACGGCGATTTCTTGAAGCGTAAAGACGAGCAGCCGAATTTGCGGCTCATCGCAGTCTTCGATCCGTCCGCGACGGCGAAGCCGTATGTATTCCTGATGGAACAACTGATGTCGATCCTTCTCCAGACACTGAACATTGGGACAGTCAAGACGTACATGCGAGCTTCGACAATCGCCATGATTCGGAGAGCTACACCGCTGGGTCTGCCAAAGCCCGAGTATAAACGCTTGAACAATGCAGCACAGTGTCTCCAAGGTCTTTACTATACGCGACATGGGGGTACCGTTTGTGCGAATGAGAATTGTGGCACGACCGAGACAATCCACTGGTACAGCGCAGATCCGGGTGTGCCCTTCTCTCGGGTGATTTGTCACACCTGCTATTACTATAGGAAAAGGCATAACGGAGAGGAGCGTCCGGCAAAGCTGGCGGCAAGGCCAAAAAGGGTCCGCCGAATAGACTTGAGAAAACAAGCAGGCCCAACGCCAGCTGCAAAATCCCCTTGTCCTGGGTGTGGTAGGACAGACGTTGCGGAAAAAAGTTGGAGATCTCCCAAAGAAGGGACAGGCGATGTTTTTTTTTTTAATATATAGTATCCTGACGGCCTATTTCATGTAACGTGGTCGTGAGTCGAACGGTTCGGTATGCAGAAGTGTTGCGAGAGAGGGGCAGGCGCAACTTGTGCATTGAGGAATGGATGAACGGACGTAGTTAATGGACGGTGGAAACTGGGACGGAAAGAGCAACACCGCGAGAATCAATAATGTCAGTTGTTCTGGGACCTCACGCATCTCGTACAAGGACGTGAAGCGGATGAGACGAGTATCTCTGTTCTTTGCGTCTGCTCTAGACGTTTTTACTTTCGTCCCTTTCTCCCCTTTCTCATTCTCTTCTCCATGTCATAATTCTTGCTTTCCCTGCCCTCCTCTCCCTGGATCTCCGCCACCAGCCGCTTGTACTTCTTCTCATACGCGCTGTCCTTCTCCTTCTTCTCCTTCAAGCTCTCCCGAGCGATAAAGTTGGCGTCCTTCCGCAACTCTCTCAATGCACCCTTGCGCTCGCGCTTGTGCTCGGCTTTCAACTTGGACGTCTCGGCACGGTCCCGGTCAACGTCGTAGTGCTTGTCTGGATTGTAAGACTCTTCAAACTTAGGGATTGATGTTTTGATTGCTAACGGCCGATGGTTGTGGAGACGGAGAGGTTGGCGGGCGGAAAGGGACCGCAGAAGTAGTCCGTGGACTTCATTTGCTACTGCCCGAACTTCCTCCATAGTCTTGTTGTTGAGCTTGCCGGAATCCTGTAGGAAGCGCAGAGAAGAGTATACAATAGCGAAGATCTCGCAGAAGGCTGACTTCTCGGCCCACAATTCGGCCATAGACTTAATCACAGCTATTTGCGTCTCGATAAGCGCGACCTTGATCGTTGGAATATTAGCTTCTGCAGACTGTGAAGAATAGATGATGTCCCAGAACGACAGCTGTGTGCGCTCTTCGACTGGGTTTGATGTATTGCGAATTCGTAACGAATCTGGAGTGTTGTGATGTGGAAAGAGCCCCGGAAAATGCTTTGGCTTCACAGGGCACAATGCCCACACGGCATTGAGGACGTAATTGACTACTTCCGGGACATATCTCTTTGAAAGCCTTTGATACTGGAGACAGAGAGTACTGATGTATGTCCCTGTGGCCAGATCGTCAAGGGATTGCGGGACGCTCTGGCCGAGATAACGAGTCATGCAGAGCATCGCTGGAGTGACGACCTGATGGAAATGATCAGATGTAGGGAAGATTGAAGCGATGGCTGTCAGAATGATGAGATCACCAGGAGTTGGAGCAGTGGATCGCTCTTCGTCAAAAGATCTGAGATGTGCCCGGAAAGCACGCCCAATCTCTTCAGGGAAGGTCTTGGCTAGAGAATGGATGTGACGGATTAAAGCTTCCAGCACGACAAACGGAGGATGGTCAGGCCGACATGCCAGGTGAGAGATATGGTCTACCAGAACTGTTGCAAATCTTCCAAGCTTAGCCTTGTTTTCACTTGCAAGTTTGGGATGATATAAGGCTCGTATTCGTTGCACAACTGTTGGCAAATCTTGAACCGCAATGGATTGAGTGACAGCGAGAAACTCGTCGTGGTTTAGTGGACACTTGTAAGTGTACGCCAGATCGTCAGCAACCCCGTTCACTTTGGGGGCACCGTTCAGACTCTTGGGGAATTCAAAGCCTTCCCTACCAGCATCCGCGCTAGTTAGCAAGTCTTGGACGAAGTCTTGCTCATCACTGTCGTCACTGGTCTCTCCTTCTGATGCATCAGGTCCGTCATCGCCGGACGAGTCCACATTAGTTCCGCTATCTACTAAGTCGTCTTCGATTATAAATTCATCCTCGTCTTCAACATCAAAATGGCGATTTTGATGTTGTCCGAATAGGCCTGGACCGAGACCGAACATGTTCTCATCATCTTGGTCGAGATCATTTTCTCCAGGTACCTCTTCGATGATTGCCATGGAATCGGTTTCATCCTCTCCTGTTTCTCCCCTCATCCTCTGAAGTCTCTTTTCCTCGAGCTCTTTCAACCTTTGTGCCTCATGTTGCAGTTTCTCTTCGTTAGTCAAAGTCCGAACGGTGGGCTTTGCTCTTTGATCCATGGCCATCTGGCGCAAACGCTCATCATATTCTTTGTCGGCCTGGGACCTATCTTTTCCGTTCAGCAAAGCCATCCGATCAGGGTTCATGCTAGAGGCTGGAGCTGGCTGCGTAGCAGACGGCTGAGGCGGCCTTGAATTGCTTCGAATGAGTGCGAATAGATCCGGAAGACCTTTATCCAGCTCAGCCCGAAGATCGTCATCGTCTTCTTTGGCCTGCTGCCGCTCATATTTATGAAGCTTGGACTTGGCAATGACCTGCTGCATGATTTCTTTCTTAGTTTTAGGGCGCTCAAGCCCAACGTCATGCTCTTCCACTTCCACAGAGTCTTCGTCTGATCGATCGGTGTCTGATAGTCTTCGTCTTTTGCGCGGCCTTTCCTCGGTATGTCCGTTGGGTTGGTCGTCTTCAGAAAGGCCTAGATCAGCCTCATTGAAATCGTCGGGTCTACTGGATTTATCAAATGATAAAGACTCTCCAAAGTGTGTAAGCTGCTCGTCTTCTTCGCTATCTTCAAGGTCGAACAAGGAACCCTTCTTGGTCCCTCTCTGCTTCTCCTTCACAAAGCGCTCAAGAGCCTTCTCCTCCGGTGTCATCGTTGGGTCATTTTCGCCAAACCTGCGGTCCATAATTCCCCCAACTTTCTTGCGCCGCTGCATCTCAACTAGTAAAGTCTTTCGACGCTATATGCGGTCCATCGTCAGCCAACTTCAGCGAAGGCAGAATTTGAACATACAGTCTCTTCCCCCAGGCCTTTCGTGACTCCAGGTCGGGAGATTGTGCCCTTCTCCACCCTCCCACCAACAGTCCTGTTGCTCGCGAACTCGTATTTGCTTCGAGACGGAGCCTTGATTTCGAAAGGATTGAACTTTTCTCGAATGCCTTGTAGAGCAGCATTGCGCTGAATCCTGCTGTCCTTTAAGACCCCATTCTTGCTGGCTTGTTTCTTCTGCTTTTTTGACCTTTGTGGGCCAACAACACCCTGTTCTCGTAAGGATGTTCTGAGCCTTTTGAGCTGCGAAGGAGGCATGTCGGAGGCGGGCTTTGTCGTAGTTGCTGCATACCACGATATTCATGTACACGCATAGACTTTAACCCAGAGAAATTGGCCGTGCATGTAAGATGTATCAGGCTTTATGAGATATTGGGATTTTGGGCCATTACAGGCCCAGGGTCGCAGTTGTGATTTTACTCGTGCACCCTCGGCACTTTATTCGTATCTTGGCACCGAGGCACCTTGGCCGCATTGTCGGAGGCTCGGCGATTCTTCGGCCCGTCCAAAGCTTGGGCGAGGGGCGTGCTCGCTGCCACTGTTTGGTACTTGAATTCCGACACACATATTCACCACATTACTCTATCAATCGTCCATTCGTTGGATTGAGGATGATGAAGTTTGTGGGACAGATTCATCATGGCGTCGAAGTCTTCGGATGGATGGCTCTGGGTGAGCCTAGGTTAGTATCTCCGTCGCTAAACCAGCACCAGGACCAGATTGATAGAAAATAGCAATCCTTGGCTACTTTGGCTCCCTCGCCGTTCATAAGCAACTATTAGCAATACGCCAGGCTTCTGAAGTCACTCGCCACGACAAACGTCCCAACATCAGCCAGCAGACTGAGGATGGTAATGAGGCTCTGTTGAGTGGAGAAAGATTCATACTAAGGATCATCAGCGCTGAAGCTTAAAGCCCTCGGTGATTTAACCCAGAGTCCAGACCAAGATATCAGAGCTGCGTAAGTGAAAGCTTGAACGCCGAGGATTATTACTGAACGCCGAACAGATCCGTGAAGATTGTTACAGACAGGGCTATACGAGAAGGACCGGCATGGGATATGATTATACGTGACATTGCGGGCACGGATATCGAGCGACGTGACAAAGCGTTGGCTTGTCTTCGCTTCCTCTGTAGCTCCTGTAAATCATCCCTCAGTGTTATGTGTGGCATGTAGTGATATATCGCTGATTCGACTGCACTGCAGTTCCTAATAATAAGCAGGCAGATATTGTGATTTGCCGTCATAGCACCTACAAAGCGATCGTTGATTGTTTGTGCAACATGTTACCACAAGCCCAAATAGCAGAGGAAAAGTCTTCTTTTCGAACACAGCCCGAGCGAAATGCAATCTATGTTCTCCACCATATCCTTGGCTTCGACATCCCAAAAGCTTTAGCAGTCGGTGTGATCAGCAGGTGGCTCGTGCAGTATCCCTTCGGCGGTGTGGGCGCTTCAAAATACAAGAAGAAGAAGACTATAATGGAAATACTTGAAACTGGGTCCTATTATAGGGACAGCGACTTTGGGCGTACCATGTACGCAATGCTGTATTGCATGTCAAGGACCTCTTTGCTACGAAAGGAGATGGTTGAGCATGGTCTTTTAGATGTCCCAAAGGGCAACGAGATCCCTGTTAGTCTTAAGTCTCCTCGCCGTGAGCAGTGGATGTGGACTCATCATATGCAGGATGACTGGGACATGCTAGAAGCCCCTCCAAGCACACGTTCGCAAACAGACAGGACACGCAGTGGCACCCTAGATGGAAGAAGTATTCGACCAAGGGAAGAAAGCTTTGAGGAGCAAGCTTTGCGGAGACGAAGGAGGGAAGCCATGGTGTTGGGTGAGGTTGGGCGACCCATTGAAAGGGCTGATATCATAGAACGAGATACAGCGGCTCTAGACGGGTTTAGATCGCAAGGCATGGCGTCCCTAGACGAAGAACAGGAAGAGGTGTCCGAGCAGCCAGTAGCTGCAGTTGCAGACGAAGACGTGGAAGAGGAATTAGAGCTGTTAGTCGAGGAGATCGTTCAGGCAGATTCCATGAGGACTGGGGGCTGGTGGGGCTGGCTGAAAAGGTTACGCCCTGACGGCCTGGCGCCAGAGCCTACATGAGCATTCGTTGAAGCAGTATGCTTGAATATAGTTGTTTTGCGTTCACGAAATGATACCCAGGCAGTAGAGTACAAGTGTTGATTTACGTACTGAACAAGGCGTTTCACTTGAACCTCCAATGGCCTTTCATGAGAGTTTCGCCAGGTGGTCCGCTTTCTTCCTACTGTTCTTGATCATGCCCAAATACTTCAATTCAGCCAATGCTCGCGAGAACAACGCCCTGGGTCCCGTCAGCCAGCTGTAGCTGATACTACGATCGTTTGTGGGAAGGCAGAAGAAGACTTACAATGCTCTCTGCTGCTCAGCTTCCTCGTCCGCATTACCATCCCCACCCACTATAGTCCAGAACGCCGACCAGAGGTCGGCCGTATTGATCATAGCACCCGACTCCAGATATAACTGGTACAGAATGGCCGTAGCTGGCTGGGTAGCGGACAAGCCACCCTCGGACCCACCGCAACAATCACAGCCAAGGTAGTCATGTGGCGAACTCAATGCCCGCTCGACTGCGAAACGGGGCTTTGGTGTGAAGACCTCTCGATGTGGAGATGTGGAGTCGAAGATGAGAATCTCGTTTAGGAACAAGCTTTGAGGGTTGATGAGGGTAGTTTCAAAGTAGTTGGAAAGATCGGTATAGATGCGGTCCACGATCTTCGTATAGGCACTATCTTGCGATGAGAGGGTCGAGATTTTCTTGCTCAAAGAGACTTTTTGCGCGACGACTGTTGTGCGAAGGCTTTCGTGATGGACGCCATATTCGCTTCGTAGAGGGAGATTAGAATCCTCCAATTGATCGGTCAATTGGTCAAGCTCCGTCATAATGTCAGCCAAGTCGAATGGGACAGACATCCCTGCCAGATCATTGAGCAGGTCTTTCATGATATTAGAAGGTAGCTTCTTTATAGAGGCCATAATCTCCTCGAAAGCTACGGATCCGGCCAGTTCAGCACACATGGCTCGGATGTACAGCTCTGTCCACGGGGTCTGTGTTTTGAGAGCCAAACTTGACTGTATCCGGAAGAGCACGTTAATTACCTTAAGAATGGCTTGCAGTGCTTGTTTACCAGTCTTTATTTCTTGCACAACGAGATGTCCGAGGATGTCGTCGTCATCTAGCAATGCTTTAAGTGATTCGTAATCTTTTCGCTCGAGGAGAGTCTGTGCATATCTGGATGGATATTTAGCTCTGCGCAAATTCAAACGGTGCTGGATTTTTCCACAAACCTTCTAAACGATGGCAGGTTTCGCACAGCCTCATAATGCTCTGTTTCAGTAAAAGCAATTGATTGAGTAGTATCAAGAAGAACGCTCAATGGGTTGGCGAAGAAATGGGTCATGTGGGCGTACTGGAAGCCTTATCAATATGGACAGAAGGACAAAAGAGCACGGTGGTCATTACCTTCAACGAATTAATGAACGTAGAGTGACTCTGTATGTAGTCTTTTTGTCGCTGCAGTATAGTCCTGCTCAATCTTGGACCTAGCCATAACATTGGTTGCTCGGATTGAAATGCCTTGAAGACATCTTCAGCTCCGACTTGTTGAAGGTCGAATGCTGAACCATCCAAATACCTGATGGTGTCTCTAGACAACTTTTCCTGGAAAAGCTCGACTGACGTTGCGAGGCCAAAAAGAAGCACAAATGGTATCCGGCCACTCCATGAGCTATTTACATGAGCAAACTTCACACAAACAAGCGTTGTACTGACCTCAGTACATGGATAAGATCTATTAAAACTTTGCCCTCGAAAGCTTCGCTGTCTTGAAACGAAAGCAGCACCTTATCGATTGGATGGCTTTGCACATAGTCACTCAGGACTTGGAGGTCGTAATTCAGGCGTCGGCCATGCTGTTGGCATTAGCAACTCAAGACTTCAGCTGCGAACAGCGTCTGCTGACTTTGTTTTCATCAAGGATAGCGTCACATTGAGAGTCAACATTTCGTGACGTTGCACATTGGTTGATATAGTTTAAAGCAGTCTTAAGATTGGGACTCTGCCCAGAGCTTAGGGTGACCAAGAATGTGCGACCCTCGAGGATAGCACTTTTCGCTATAGACTCAAATAATGATCCAGTTACACTGCTGTCTGGTCCAGTCACGACCAATCCAGTGCGGAGCTTGCCGTTTGATCTGGAAATCTGTTAGTAAAAAATCTTCAACGGAACGAGCGACACCAACTCTCCAGGATCCACACTTTTGACGAATGATGCTACTTCTTCGACCGTCTCAACACTGGCGTCGTCATAAATTCGCTGAGTTCCATCAACATTTCAAGACCCTCGATATCATACGAAGATCTGTGTACCTTCAGGAGAGCTTCCCTGGGGCGCCAAGCATCCTCGAATACCTCAGATCGAACCCTGACACTTTCGATTTTCTCTAATCCTTTCAAGAGGGGAGCGAACGGGAGCTCTGCATTCTGGCCAGCTAGCGCTTTGGCGGGCTCAGTCTTCCTTCGTTTCCTTGGTCGTTGCGAGACACCATCTGCCTCATCTGGGGTGACAACATAACAGCCCTTTTGAGTAATTAGAGATGATACAAGGAGAGCACCAGACAGAACAAACCTCGTATTCAGCCATGCTGAGCTACTGAGCTGCGGGTACGTCTACAAGACTACTTAATAATTGTATGTTACAATTCAACTTCGGTGATGGAAGCGCGCGGCGAACCGGGAACAGCCGAGGCGGGCCGAGGCGGCTCTAAGATCAAACTTACTTTAAGTACTTTATCTTACCTAAGTACCTAAATGTGCCTAGGCTCTACAGTACCTAGCTTCTAAACACGAAAATTTCAAGCAAAGAAAAATCCGCAATCATGAATGATCTTAATTGCAAAAAATCCAGACACTGATAGCAAAATGAGACAACCAACAACTGATAACATGCACTAGGTCAATCCCGTCGAAGGAGTAGCTTTTATAGAGAGCATTTGTTTCGGGGTCTTGGGCTTGACTTGATCTTGCTCGCTCCTTCCACGTTGAGCCTTACGCCTCAGTCAGCATTCATTTCAGGTTGTCAAGCCATTCTTGAATGTATTCGATTCGAAACATCGTTCGTGTGGTCCCTATTCGTTTCCTGCATCCCTCTTCAATGTTGACATCCAACATGTCGACCAGCGCCGCCCTCTACTCGAGTGCATCGCTCAAAGCTGCAAATGCGCAGCCCTACAGTGTTATGGAGGGCAAACTAGACCCGATGCTTCTGCAAGCGATAAGGGATATGAATTTCGAGTTCATGACGCCAGTACAAAGCCAAGTTTTGACAGGGTTGCCATCTCTGAAGAGTGATTGGTGAGAATCTTTTATGCCTACTCTCACTTTTCTCATGCACTACTGGCTGTCGTTGTAAGAGGGTGCTAGCTGACTGGCTTGGTCAGTCTCGTGCAAGCGAAGACTGGGACTGGCAAGACGACCGCTTTTCTACTTCCGGCCATTCAGAACGCAATCATCGAGGCACCCAGCAAAGGGCAGGTTGCTATACTCATTCTTTCTCCAACGCGGGAATTAGCCCTCCAGATTGCAGCAGAGGCCTCGCGATTAGTGTCCAGGTTGAGAAAGCCATTACAAGTTCACACAGCATTTGGCGGCACAGCAAAGGCTACCACCCTGACCAAATTCATGAACGGCGATCCTAAAATACTAGTCGCCACACCTGGAAGGCTTAATGACTATTTGAGCGAATCCGATGTCAGAGCCAGATTTGGTGGGATTAAGACACTAGTCTTAGATGAAGCGGACAGGATGCTTGATGCTGGTTTCCTTCCAGACATCCTTAAGGTGTTGCGTGCTCTACCATCTAAGATGAACGGGCAATGGCAGGGCATGTGCTTCTCCGCCACCCTTCCGCCCAAGATTCGTACGTACATTTCTGAGATGATCTTTGCTTTTTTGCTTTGAGATTCAGTCATGAGACATGTTTCGCAAGCAAGAGGACCACTCCACTCCCTGCCTCGATTAAGCAATGCTGACTCTCAATCTGCGTAGAACAGGTGCTTTCCAATGTGCTGAAGAAAGATCACGTCTCAATCTCCACGTACGTGTCCTCTAATAGACTTTCCTCTTCGGGATCGAGACTCAATCGCAACAAATGTCCCGCGAGGAAAAGGCTCCATTTCACCCCAAAGTCTTTTGATATTCGAATTCCTTTGCTTGATGAAGGAATGCTGACTCCGAAATCGTTACTAGCATCGATGCATCTGAACCTCCAACGTTGGAGAAAGTTCCACAGTACTCCGTCGTAATCCCTGAGGTTGAGGATACATTTCCAGCCCTCCTCTCCCTCATCAAAGAAGAAATCAACGTCACAGCAGGAGATTCGAAAATAATTGTCTTTGGGACAACCGCAAACTTAGTTGCTCTTTACGCTCAAGCGTTCAAGGTCCAGACTCATCTCCAGGTCTACGAGCTGCAGAGTCGGCTATCTCAGCCGGCCAGGATCAAAGCCACTGACGCATGTGTGTATTCCGAGCCCTTGCTTCCTCATTCGTATTGCATGTGGAGTCGGAAGATGTGTCGCAAGAGTGGAACACTCCCGAGACACATTTCAGGACTCAGATATGGTTCTAGAAGAGACCTGCTGACCCCAATATCATACAGTCAAGGCTGCTCAAAGCGGTATATTGTTCGCGTCGGATGTTGTCGGTCGAGGAATGGATTTTCCTGATGTCACTCTTGTCTTGCAAGTCGGCCTTCCCACGGATGCCGATTCTTACACACAGTCAGTTGTCTTTTCCACACCATTCCTTCCCGGTTCAAACTGTATTTGAGTCGCGAGACTTGTTTCAAGAGTCGGAGACTCCCAGGACCTGCTTCATGACTCAAATCAGATTTAAAAAAGGCATTCTGACTCCGAAATCATTTAGCCGAGTTGGCCGTACAGCTCGCGCCGGAAAAGACGGTAGAGCCGTGCTCCTCCTAACACAGGCCGAGTCGTTCTTCTTGAAAGTCAATCGCCAATTCCCCATCAACGCATATCCTGCTTCTGATAAGATCCTGAATGATACGGCATCCCGTAGTCAAATCCTCGATAGCTTGCAATCCGTCGAACCCAAAAGCAAACAAAAGGCGTATTCAGCGTACCTAGGCTTCATGAAGGGATTCGTAAACAAAATGCAGATCACTACCACCGAGCTTGTGAGCATGGCAAACACGTTCGCTACGAAGGGGATGCAGTGCAATGAGGTCCCCGAAATGGAGAAGAGGACGATTGCGAAAATGGGTTTAAAGGGGGTCCCTGGGATCCGTTACGCGCCGCCATCTCTGGACGGTGGGCAAGGCGTAAAGCGAGGCCCGCTTGTTCAAGATTATGCGGCCGATCGCGATGGTCCATCAAGAAGACTCAGACATCAGGGTATCCCTGAACCGACGAGCAGCTTTGCAAACGGGCAAGGACGAAACCGAGGTGGAGCGCCCGGCCCAAGAGACCATGGTATGGGCTGGGGGCGTGGGCCAACCAGTAGTGGAAAGCTTGTCCAGTCACGTGATATCAATAATTCAGCAATTTGAACATCTCAATGACTCTCCGGGGCTCTCCGAGGGCTCTTGCCAGAGGGGCTGTCCTCACAGGCTCGAAAGGGGCTTGAACAGGCGAGAAGATTAGAGAAGACTTGGAGAGACGTCCTGCTACAGCCCGAGGACTACACAGAGAGCTGAGTGGATAGACAAGCCAGCCACTACGCAAACGAACACTGGTCTTGGCAGAGCGACCACTGCGACCTTTGTGACCCCTTTTAGACATTTTCTATGGCTTTCTGAATCCCTAGATAGCTTCTCTCTCTAGCAATTAATACAACCATCCTTGATTACTTTAACGTAGCGCTTGACCCCGTTATCATCACTGAGTGTGTCCTTAACCGGTGGACCACCCATACGAAACTCGTCCTCACTGCCCGGCAAGTTGAATCACCTTAGCCCTTGGGAGGCTCTTTCCTTGAGATAAACCCGTTCCACGTCAATATGGAGCGTAAAACATGATACTTTTCCAGGCTGGCACCCTACAGGTTCGGTCAAGTAGACATCGCAGCCAGATTCTAGGCAAAGGGTTATGTTTTTCAATGGTCTTGAAATCCCAAACTCATTGCAAAGGAAAAGATCCTGGCACAGGACTTTGGTGTGGGCGTGAGAGATCTTAGAGGAATTACCCCACGGTGCTTTGCTCTTGCAACTTCTTGTCTATAACACTCTCTTGCATCTTCTTGCTTGCGTAATCGATGTTGCTCGATGGTCTCCACCTCCCTCTTATATCTTGTGCCTTCCATCCTTTTGCATTCTTTCGGTTCGGCTGCTGTGGTGCTCAGTGAGCTGTAGGTCTAGGAGTCTCGTTGTTCGTCCCTTTAGAGGCTTTCTTTGCAGGGGCGAATGGAGTATTGGAACGTCTCACGGCAACAGTGTTGGGGTCACTCTTGCCGAGTGGTTGCTGTCTTCAGGAGGGGGATGGAATGTCGGGCTGGAGAGTCGAGGACGCAGGAGGGCAATTGAAATTTGACGCTGTTCACTGGATGAACGCGCTCAGGTCGATTATTGAGACTGCTGCCCGAGCTAGCGGAGTAGGATCCATGAGGAGAGGGTATAATGGTGGTGGCCAAAGCTGACATTAACAATCGAAACAGACTGACATAACCGTACTGGTCCGTACTCTACTCAAAAGCGGTGGGAGTCAACTTTTCGTTTTCAGTATTGATTCAGCACTACACGATCCAACTTTGTCGGTATAGCATAATTGGAAAGCGCATAATCAGCCCTATAACTCTATAAACTCGCGTTCCTAACATATTATACATGTCGTGGAAGAAATCAAAGAAGGTAGATTATGAAGATTGATGTTCCAAGAGTCAGCACCTTGTAGGCTAGTAATTCACACCCCGGATCTTACCCCCCGAGCCCCCCAGGTGCGCTTTCCGGGCAGTCCCCGGGCTCAAAGTGCGCTTCCTACTCGGGTTAAATCTCAAGTCTTGACCAGCGAGAAAGCAAACAATGCTTAGATCAGACTTCTCAAAGATCTAGAACTCACATCTTATGCTCTGCCATCATTCTTTCTCAATAATAAAATGTAAAGGCAGCAAAAGTTCAGAAGTTGCAGACTGCACGTTTCGTTAGGTTGTGAAACCGAGTAGATGAGTCACCTGACCTACCTTTTTTTAAAGAACATTTTCTACGAAGTAATGATGGCTCACAAGACCTGTGCTTAATCAAACTTTTCAGGAAACTTTCAATGATCAACTCATGCACTCCTGAAAAAGTCTCCAAGTGAGCGTAACAGATTATGCCTACTGTACAGCTCCTGGATTATATTGCTGGCAATGTGCGCTCTCTAGCAAATGCGATCGAAAAACTTGATTATCAAATAGAATGGATCAAGGAACCTAAAGATATTGAAAACGCCGAGGTTCGTGGACAGTAGTCAGGCCTAAAAAAGATCGACTGCTGAGATAAGTATCAACGGCGAAGGTGCTGATAGTATGAAAACAGTCACTGATATTACCGGGCGTGGGTCATTTTGGACACTGCCTCACTCAATTTTCTCGGAGCGGCTACCTCGAACCAATTCGTAAGCACATTGAGTCGGGAAAACCTTTCATGGGAATATGTGTGGGTCTTCAAGCATTGTTCGATGGATCTACGGAAAATCCCAACGTTCCAGGTCTGGGTATCATCCCTGGAAGGCTGATCAGGTTTGAGAACCTGGACAAAAGCGTACCGCACATCGGTTGGAACTCCGCAAGAGTAATTGAGAATGATGTTTCGGAGCATGAAAGCTTTTATGGGCTACGAAACAGCAGCAAATACTACTATGTACACTCATACGCAGTCCCGTACCAGCAAGGATTCCTTGAGACAAAAGGTTGGACTGTTGCGAGTGCGAAGTACGGGGAGGAGCAGTTTGTTGGCGCCATCGGCCGAGGTAATGTCTTCGCAACCCAATTTCATCCAGAGAAGAGCGGGGTTGCTGGCTTGAGGGTCCTTAAAGCCTTCCTTGAAGGTAAAAGATGGGAAACTTTAGAAGGGGTATTACAGAACGACACCAGTCAAGGCCTCACCCGCAGAGTCATTGCATGCCTTGATGTACGCACGAATGACCAAGGTGATCTGGTAGTCACGAAGGGAGATCAGTATGATGTCCGGGAAAAAGGCAGTGCTGCGAGCGAAGGACAAGTCCGAAATCTGGGTAAACCGGTTGACATGGCACGGAGATACTACGAACAAGGCTCTGACGAGATAACGTTTCTCAACATTACGTCTTTTCGCAACTGTCCCCTAGCAGACTTGCCTATGCTCGAGATTCTGAGGCGAACGTCGGAAAACGTCTTCGTACCATTGACGATAGGCGGTGGAATCAGAGATGCAGTTGATGTCGACGGCACGAAAGTATCAGCTCTCGAAGTCGCTACGCTATACTTCAAGTCTGGTGCTGACAAGGTCAGCATTGGATCCGATGCTGTTGTGGCTACAGAGGAGTATCTTGAGAGGGGAAAACGCCTGTCCGGGACCACGGCAATTGAGACGATCTCTGCAGCGTATGGAAACCAAGCGGTTGTGGTCAGCGTCGATCCCAAGCGGGTCTACCTAAAATCGCCTAACGAGACGGGTCACCATGCGATCAAAACGCAATATCCTGGCCCTTCAGGTGAGGAATACTGCTGGTACCAGTGCACCATCAAAGGTGGACGCGAAGGACGAGATATTGACGTCCATCAATTGGTCATGGCAGTCGAAGATATGGGCGCCGGCGAGATTTTACTAAACTGCATAGACAAGGACGGTAGCAATA
Source organism: Platismatia glauca (assembly GCA_963556305.1). Lineage (NCBI taxonomy): Eukaryota > Fungi > Ascomycota > Lecanoromycetes > Lecanorales > Parmeliaceae > Platismatia > Platismatia glauca. The sequence goes on along the minus strand of OY745765.1, from coordinate 1,242,835 downwards.
GTGGATTTGATCTGGAGCTGATCAACGATGTGAAAAGCTCGATCAAGATACCGGTCATATCATCGAGTGGTGCCGGCAATCCTGCACATTTCGAACAAGTCTTTGAGCGGACATCGACAGATGCTGCTTTGGGAGCTGGCATGGTATGTGTCTGCACTCAAATGTCATCACTACGTGCTTAAATTCTCGATAGTTCCACCGCACCGAGTACACAGTGAAGGATGTCAAAGACCACTTGGCAAAGAAAGGCTTCTTAGTGAGGCAATTTGAAGACCGGATATGAAGTTGGAATGTTCTTTTCAGTAATGGGAACATTTGTATTAGACGTATTAGACCCTTTGGACAAACATATAGAATATAGATTGGGACACCTGCAACGGGCTTGAGAGAACATACTCCTTCCTAGGAGTACCTTTACGACCTGTAGACTACGTCGATAGAGACTAATGCCCACTGAAAGAAACGCACGATTCTTCACTGCAGATGTATTGCTTCGGTATCTTTTTGATGTTCGAGCTTCAAAGAAGCCGTCTGAATCCTAACACTTTCTAGATTCGAGTGCTAGCATTGGGTATGTTCGATAAAGCTCTGTACAACAGTATAATGATGGCAACTTAAGCATCATCAAAAGAGAATGGTGTAGAAATACCAATCGTAATTTCGCGACCAAAATTTTTCAAAATAGCTGCACCCTTTGTAAAGGACAAATCCTGAGTCAACCTTCCCTACTTCTGATGCATATATTCGCTCCAGATATTCATGTTGAGCTTACGCATAGCGCGTCCATATCATGTACAGTTGAGATTCAGCCACTACTGGTACATCCGTCAGCCGCATCCACAGCTCCGCCGAGCTTTCGCAACCTCTTGTCCTCTGCTCGATAATTCAAACTCGGACGAGCCCAAGGTGAGATGGTACGAACAACTACTACCCTGGTCATCCAAGAGACGGCGGGTAGATCCCAACAACCTAGATCCGGTACATGCGGCCTTGAACGATGAGGCCGAATGGGTCAAGCGCGAGATCAGCAAGCTGGAAGATGAGATCCGAGAAATGGAGGCTCCGGAGGGAAAGACGTTGATTGAGCCGTTACTTGCGATGCTCTCACCAGAAGATGAGCGAAGGGTCAGAGCTGCGATAAAGCAGGAAGAGCTCGAGGAGAAGCGAAGAGAGCTAGAGGTCGCAGAGGTGAAACGCGAGCGAGCCAAGCTTGTTCCGAAGAAGCACGAACTTGAGATACGTTGGCAACTGCCGCCAGAACAAGGCACTTACCTCCGCACCCTGAATACGAACATACAGAAGGCAGCTGGCAGCCTTGAGGACCAAAACCTCCGAAGAGACCTGTGGAAATCATACGCTCACTGCAAAGCAGTACTTCCTCCGTTCTTGCATCTGATACCGGAGAAATCATGGAATGTTCTATGGGCAAGCCATCATACGATGTCGACGGATCATCCACAATGGGTTTCGCATCTCATCACCTTGTCCGAGGACATGATTTCCGCCGGGATAGAGCTGGATAGTTACCAGAAGATCCTATATATCGAGGGTCTGCGGCGTGGAGGACATGATAGTGAGGCCATCAGCCAATGGCAAAAGCTCAAGGGTGACCTTGGAGAGGACAAGCGAGCAATCGAAGAATATGAATTGCTTGGAGTCCGCATGTTTGCATCCAATGGAGACCCAGAAAGGGCCGAAAAGATCGCATTGAATTATTTAAGACCCGAAAATACAGAAAATCATCGGATACTTATCCCCATACTCAGTGCGTGGGCCCAACGTGGTGATGCCATTGGCATCAAACATGCTTGGGCCTTGTATCTTCTTTTCAAAACGCAAGTAGGTGACAACATGACTATGGAGGATTATGACAATATTACTATGAGCCTTTTGAAAGCCGGAAAGGCAGACCTTGCTCTGGCCGTTTTCAAAGATCTGATGCTCACAGGGGAGCAGACTGATCAGGGGTCCGTAGAGCTTTATAGAAAGGCTGCCCGTCTTGTTGGCAAATCACAGTCGAGTGCTATAACTCCAGAGGATCTAAACAAGATCTCTTTGACAGGACTCATTGCTCTGCCAAGGAGGTTTCAAAACAAATTCTTCTATGGATGCTGGTTGAAGAAGTTGATTGGTATGGGCGAGGTTGGTGCAGCCGCCACAGTGATCGAGCTGATGTACGAGCGCGGAGTCAGACCAGATTCTAAACACCTGAACGGGATCATTGGCGCTTGGTTGCGGACTGGGAAAGACAGAGACAAGGAGACAGCGGAGAAGATGGCTTGGGCCATGATACATGAGAGACTCGATCTCGTCAATAGACGTGGACATCCTGATGTCCGCAATAACCCAGATATGCCCAGCGCTAAAGGTATCATTGTACCTCGACATCTCAGACGTACCATCTCACCAGCGACCATTGAAACGTTCTCTCTGCTCCTCCAGCATTACGGGCGGAGAGGTCAGGATGATAATGTTCAACTGATGCAGGAATGTCTCGCTATGGCTGAGCTATCGCCCAACTCCTATTTCATCAATCATCTACTCTACGTAGATCTACGAAAAGGCCAGCACCAATCAGCGTGGGAAAGGTACAGGCGAATGTTCCGCAACACACCACCTGATATAGAAACATTCGCTTGTCTCTGGGACTGTGAGAAAGCGCATCTCGACAGCCTCCTGTTACGTGTCAGGGACATATTCCCAGGCCCCCGGAGGCTAATGTCGGACATGATGAACTGGTACTCATCACTGCAACCGGGGGAAGTTAGACTGGTCCGAGAAGACTTCAGCAAAGAGCTGCATAACCTGATCATCCGCTGCTTCGGCCTAGCTGCCGACCTGGAGGGACTCATAGCGGCGCTCTACGGTATGAAAGAGTCGTTCGAGATATACCCTGACGAAGAGACCGCTCGGACGATCAGCCTATACGTCGGTCGTATGGGGATCGGTGAAGACAAGAAGACAAGGGCTGGGCGCCGAAGAAAGGGAAATCCTCGGAGGGAAAGCAATACCGCTAGAATAGCGCAAGCCTTTGCGCTCATAACTGAGCAACGGGAGAAACATTTGGCAGAGGCTGGATTGGATGATCTGCAGCAGTGTGATGCGGATATTCAGAGAGAAGAGGGGTTGTTCATACTAGCGGAGTTCCTTCGGGAACTTTTGCGGAGGACGACGATGGACGAGGATGCTGTGGAGGCTAATATCGAGAAGGCCGCGTGGGAAATGGGCGTTAGCGGTGTACCAATGGAGGACCCTCTCCCTTCCTATAAGTATGAAAAGAGGCTTTGGAAGGAGTAGAACTCCTGGAATAAGCCTCGTAGCATCTCGCTAGATAAATCTGTGTACAGTACATGACTACTTTGAGACGGCCAAACCCCATGCCATTTCTTGATACTGACGTTCGATTTAATACACCAATATCGATCGACAAGCCATGAGACCCCCAAGACCAGCACTCAAAGCAACGCATGCAACCTCAAGGCCAGGGGTCTCGAGAAGAGAGCTGGCTGCAACGATGTGACGAGATATACCGCCACAGCTACCCTCTATCAGACTATCCCTAAAATATGCACAGGGGTAAGGTGGCCGCAGGCTTGCTTTCATTATCAGTCAGCCATTGCAGCCGCAAACAATCCCCGCTTCAACCCGGTCACATGCTCGGAAAACGCTCGCTCACGAGAGTTCGTGCCAGCTGGACCAGCCCTGAAAGAATGGTCAGATGAACATAATCGCGCTTGGTTGCCGTGAGTCATTAAAGCAGGGAGACAGAAGGTTGCAGGCTGACTCGTTTTCACAGATGGATGCGACGCCCGGCGCGGCGGTGCGAGCGCGATGAATGGCCTCCAAACCATTTCTGGCAAGGTGATGGCGGACAGCTCATCAGGTACAACGTAAGTACGACCTTGTTGAGCAGATTGATGCCAAAGCAGCCTATGCTGTGGGCTTCGAAACTTGTCGCAACTCTCGTATCCATCTCGATAAAGCAATGCTGACTCCAAATCCAGCACCAAGAAGATAATGGAGGGGCCGGGTCGATCTGGGCATCGTTTTGTCCCGAGCATGCCGCGTTCCGTTGTGAGCCGGGAAGCGAGAGAGTGCTTCCCAGACCCCCAAGAGCAAGATCGGCGACAACAGAATGTAAAAAAGAGCTGACGCTGAGAGGTAAGTGAAGAGTGAAGAGCCTACCTGCTCTTGCATGTGATGTCACTGACGCCTTTCGTAGTCATGTCTATGTCATTTGACATGGAAGATCTTCCCTTGGCTCAAGAACGGGATAATGGTCTCAGCGCCAACGAATGCTATCCCCAGGAGCTCGTAAATGACCCGTCTTTTGCTCTTCTCAACCGGGATCCCTACGTCATCAGACACGGCGTCAATGCGTTATGGGCAAATGGTCCAACTCCCCAGCTGATCAATGGCAGAAACCCGCCGTTCCGTAAACGAGACCTTTCCTACCTCAATCCAAACGAATACGTCCTCGAGGAGAACAACTCCTCGCGCCGTCTCGGTCAGGACGAGCTCGACCTGGTCGCCGAAGCCATCGCGCTCGACGAGCATCTTCGCATGCTGGACGCGCAGATGCACGAGGTTGCCGCGTACGTCGATTGCGTCGGAGACGATTGCGCTACCTCGACGACGTTGGTCTCCGAGTACGTTCCGCCATTGTGATCGAAACCTTCATCTTCGTCATTCCTGCTGACAAGGAACAGGGCATCAATGACGTTGTTACCATCAACGCCGACGGGTACAGCACCCAGTATTGTAGATGCGACCGCGACCGCAGTGAACATACCCTTGGATCCTGCGCGAATCAAGCAAAGCGTTGCATTGGCGCGATCGGGGCCGATTTTACCGGCAGCCCCGGAAGTCACCAGCCTTGTATAGTAAAGTATGGGACTTTAGCGCCCTCATAGATTTTCCCCATGTAGCGTTTCAAGACCTCCGAGCTTGGAGAAGTCCCAGGAAATTGCTATATTCTCTTGGGATTACGCTTCTTCACAGTTCAAAGAGCAAGCGGTAAGCAAGTAATACCGCCATCCACTGTCAAGAAATCATGCGGAGAGCCCGATAAGGATCGAACGCAGGTGCGTTACCACAGGATTAAAATGCGCTCAAGATACAAATGCAACAACTAAAGCAGTCTAAACGACACTTCAATTTGCAAGGGCAAAAACACTCATGTTGCTTATTTGGAAGAACAGAGTACGATATCTCTCGTTAATCATTATCATCATCCATTCTTCAATGCTAGAGGACTCATTGCCCTTCCCTTCGACGTAGCATTCTACACCTGTCTACTCTCGCTGATCTTGCGGCCCAACTCCACAGCATTCCCCGGCATTGTAAAACGCGTCGACCATTCTGTATTGTGTTCGCTTACTGCCCAGGTCTTCTTCCCGGCGCTACCGCTTGGTCCTGTGCCAATGCGCGGCGACTCGGGGAGCTTCTCCCACTGCGAGTTACCAGTCTGGCTGATATCATACCGGTCCCTCGCTCTCTTACCGTTAGCCCCACCAGTCTGAAGAGCTTGACTCCCATTCAACCCGATACCGCTACTACTCGAGCGCATCGAACGCAGCGAGATGAAGCTGCGTACGCTCACGAGTATTTTCTCCGGCTGGATCTTGTGCCTAAACCACCACAGCGAGGGCAGGTTGACGGCGATTAGCGCGAAGCCGGCCTCAAGGATCCACATGAAGGTCTCGGTGGTGTTTGCCTCGGATAAGTCCTTGATCTGATGGGCGTGCAATTTGACCGTGATGATCAGCCGCGCTACGACTGCGCCGAGGGAGACGAAAGCCGTGAGGAAGACGAACAGCAGGGCGAGCCGCCGCTTGAGGGAGGTTTGGAGCCGCAAGATACTGGGGATTGGCATCACGATCACAGCGGTCTCAATCAGTAGGTCAGATATGCAGAAGCCTAGAATGATCTTGTTGCCCATGCTGCAGTGCGCGGCGCGAACCGAAGTGGGTGCCGACCAAACACCAAGATCAGGCCCGCATTGGAGCGGCGGCAGGATGATGAAGGCGGCCATCCAGAGACTGATCACCATGATGCTGGTGTATATAGCAGCTCGTAGAACCCTTGTACGTCCCAACACGCAAAAGACGCGGCAATAGAAGAGCAGGGCGCTGATACGGGTGAAGCCTAGGGATGCAGCGGACAAGATGTCGAGTGAGACGACGAGAGAGGCTTCGACACGAAAGGGAAGATGCGATGCCGCCACCTGAGTCTGTGGGTATCCGAACCGCCGAAGCTGGACCCCGAGCAGCGCGCAGGCGACCATTCCAATAAAGGCCACGTAGCTTGGAATGATTATCCAGTCGTCAATACCGAATTCCACGCACTGAACCCGTCGGGCATATAAACGAAGGCCGCTGACGATGGTCGTGATGGCGACAAGGCTGCCGCAGAGGGCACGCAACCCTTCGGCTGATGCTGTGGACATCTGGTGTGGATGTGTGGGTCCTGTTCTATATGTAGGTTCTTGTAAAGGTGACTATGTCCTGGGCGCCGTGCAATGGTTGATGCCCAGAGACCGTCGAAATACGGACATGCGTTGAGTTTGACAGATATCAGACTGGAGAGCAAGACAGAAGTCAAAGAGGCTGTCCATTTTGCCCCATCTAAGTTGGCGACTTCAAGACTACCTTATACTTGGGGGACTGTGAGGAGGGGGTTTTCACACGTTTTATTCAAGTCTCGCTGCCCCAATACCAAACGGCTTACAACGCTGCGATTGGACGCTCGACCACCTTGAGTAGCATTACTTATCTTGCGCCAGCAACATGTACATTCGGGTAAAATAGCGCACTATGATTCGTAACGTGTATGGACCGTATTGATTGTATGAAGTACCTATGATTTCATACTCTCGAGTGCGAGATGGCAATGCAGTCTATATCCGTTGTAGTGGTACGGAGGTTGACGCCAAAAGTCCTGCACCCGTTTGCTCTTTGCGGGAATTATTGACGAAGCTTGTGTCAATCAAGGTGGGGCTGCTTGGTGCGTGCAGGCTTTTCCGTCACCCGCGAGGACACTCAAGTCCTCAGAAATGATAGTATTCCGGCGATGTTACTCTTTGAGGGAGGTTTTGACAAAATTGTTTCAATCAAGGTGGGAGGGCTGCTTGGTGCCTCGTGCGTGCAGGCTTTTCCGTCACCCGCGAGGGTACCTCAGACCCCCCCTTTCTGCTGGACCCTTTTCTTGGTTGGTGCAGGACTTTCGGTGCGAACCTCCGTATAGGTCATAATCTTCCACGTCGAAACAAGAATTTTTGGCGCGCCGTTGACGGCCGGTCTGCTGATCACATGGGGACCCGGGAGTGCGGTTCATTACAATTGAAGTGCGTTATCAGGGTAGGTACGGTCATCTCCGAGAGGATATCCACAATTGGTATATACATGAAAGCCGTCTGACTGCAGCAAAATTCCGGAATGATGTGCATGTGAGGAGATGCTTGACATCCGTTGCCACCGCCCTTGCAGGTCGCAACCGTCGCCGCCTTTCGATTGTAACGCCAATCATGAAAGAATTCTTTTTGTAGATCGAGCTGAGGAAAATGGATTAGGTATTACTGGTACGTAGGGTGCGAGGCATCTCTCTTGATGCATGCTAGAGTCGCCGTGTTCTGAATCCAAGCAAATCTGCAGGAATGGATTTGACTGCTGTGTGGTGTGGTCTGTTATGTTACAAATCTACCTCGTTGCTGAGCTCAGGCGGTATTCATAGTGCACAGATCAAACAAGGCTGGTCTTCTAGAACTAGAAGGCTGAACCGCATGTCTTCTCCAGGGATTTAGCCCCGGGCGGACAGGAGGGCCGGCTTCCTTTTGGAAAAAGCTTGAATCCTTCTACTATCGTAACTATCGGGGTAAGGTAGTATTGAGCTCCCGGTGGCGTGAACCACCTATAGGTACCCAGCTGCGCTCTCGTTTCTATGGCAATTCGCACTCCACGCCACCGGGAAGTAAATACTACACCGATAGTACATTCAATCAGGCGTGTTTGTAGGGTGACATACGGATGGCGCTACCCGCTACCCGATAGTGATGCATAAGGTAAGGTAGGTAGGTACCTTACCTACAGCCGCACTACGGAAACGGAAACCCCCGCCGCCCGAGGCTGCAGTAGCGTTGAGATTCACGGATTGGCCTCGGAGTCAACAGAGGGATCAGAGTGTGTGCCCCTGTCCACCTGTTGCCTATCCGTGCGTAGCTGCTTGTATAAAGCGAGGTAACCAGGCAGTGAAAAGTTGATTGATCAACCAACCCAGTCGTTTTGTTTCCACTCCCGAATTCGCCTCCTTCGTTGTCCTCCAAAGCAACAGCCACGGGATCTATCGACTTGGGAAACTAAAATCACCATTACGTCTCCAAGCATCATCCCCTCACGTTCCGCAAGCCCAGCAAGATGAAATTCACCGTCGCTCTCCTTTTCCTCTCGGCGGTCTTCACCGCCGCCGTTTCTGATGTCCCAACCGATCAAGGTCGGAATGCCCACCCACACCTTGGCAGTTCAAGCTGATTTCGAGCAGCGATCGAGGACGAGGCTCTCTCACCTCTCATGGAGATCAAGAACGATGACTAGGATGCCGAAGGTAGAGAAGGAACAGGTGCCATGGGCTTTCAGAACTGCATAGCTTTGGCCGTGGAGAAGGGACATGGACATGTAATACGTGATGATGTATAAGTTGAGAGAATAGATCTTGATATTCAACATGCGCTCCCCCAAACACATCTTCTCGAATACAGTTCAATTATTGCTCCGCCATCATTAGATGTCTCATTCCCACATCACTCTTCCGTCAGGACACGACTTGTATCTATCCTTCTCCATGAACCCCGGCGTATCATTGGGGATCCAACGATAGCAAGCCGAATTCTCCGTTACCCAGCCCATAAATTTATCCCAATCTCTGCACATCCGCCGTTGTCCCAACCCAGCAAATGGATACGTCTTTCCCGCTTCATCGTGCAGCCGGCCTGTATATCTCGGCGTATCATCCGCCTGGCACATGATGAATTGCCTCAGTCCATCAAGACAGTGCCTCAGATGTCTCATGGAGACACTGAGCGGCCTCCCCTCATGGAGTTCGAGCAAGGCTTTACGAAGGTATTTCTGCCACCCTCATTAGTGGCGTACCACCTCAAAAACGATGGTCTGTTTTTCATTTTCATCTGGGCTGTTGACTAAGTAAAAGGGCCGTACCACACAGTGCAAAGTATGCAGACCTTCAAGGAAGTACACACCCTTCGATTCATCCCACGGCCATCGCTGAGCGCTGGGCAGGCCGACTGATGTAGCGAATGAATCCGGTAGCGCGACGATCGCCTCACGGACTTGGAACCCTGGCGAGTCGTTCCAGGCAGAGTCTTCTTCTGTGCGGTTGGCGCTGTTCCACGCGCTAAGATGCGTCCATTTGATAGGCACGTTGCGCAATAGTTGAGCTGCGGGCTCTGGTCAGGAGCGGAGGGAACTAAAGCGGAGAGAAAGGAGCTGGGATACCATATGATGTCTTGCACGAGAGGTCGTTGGGCATGAATGGCGAGGACGTGCTGAGCATAGTGAATGCATTCAATGCCAGAGACCCTAAGAGTAGCGTAACAAGAATATACATAGAACAGCCATGCTTCGCTATGTGACAAGTCTGCCGTGCACACCTCTCACCTTCGTGCAGCGTCGACTGGCTGAGAGGCTGATACTCTGAGCTCGACATGGCCGAATCTGTGGGAAGAACGGCTGATTGAATTGTGCAGAGAATAATTGCTCAGGAAGAGAAGGCCAAAAGAGGGACAGCCTAGACAAGGTTGGATGAGGCAAAGCAGGTAAAGGGACAGAAAATCCCGGTGATACAGAAAGGAATGGATTATGCCGGCTGTGATAGCCCTGTATATACGTTACCCTTTTATGAAGTGCTTTGGACTAATCAGAGCGATTTACACATATTGGCATCTCCGCAGAGAGGGATTGCTAGACACACGCAGTATTGAACTAATGTGCATAACTCAGCTTCTTCCAGAGCGGTGGCTACGGAGAAATTGCCTTGAACACAAGAGCGTCCAGCGGACACTGAGCAGGAACGAGGTAAGACGGGCTTACAGCGCGGCATGGGTAGGTGTGTCCTGAGTATACGCGTCTCATCAGACCTCATCGGGGGTAGAAAAGAATCTGGAGTTGGCCAATGCTCAAAACATGTTAACACACCACAGAATATTGGCTGTTGCGATATTCTGGTTTTAGCGTAAGACCACCATGATCAGCGACTTTGAACCTCGGCTTTTGTATGTGCCATCCACGCGGTGCCAATCCTTCCTCCGGTATGGAGGTCTGCTGATTGTTATCGATATTCCCATTGGCAGCGAGCCAAGGTATGGAGACTTGATTGGGTCCAGCTGAATTCGGTCAGAAAGCTTTTATCCACCGCTCTGCAGGCTCCCGTGCCAGCATTCTTTCAGGGTCAACTCCGTGTGTCTCTTTTGCTGTATTTCAGCCTGCGTCCAGCCCCCGTTAACACATCCAAATGTGTTGACGCGCTTGGGTCGTACAGCTATACCAGTTATTTTTATACGACCACCGGAATTTGGCAACGTGATAAGTTGCGCGTAATACATCTCGGAGATCAGGGCTAGATTAGTACTAGAGGGTTTGCGAGGCTGAGATCATGAGGGGTGGACCCTTCTACTTTGTATTCCATACAGTCAGCGTAATAACCAAATACCAAACTTATTGCAATTTGCGAAGTCGTCGTCGTCACTTATCTCCCGTACATTTCTCTAATATCGTCGCAGGAATGTTGAAATTCGAGACCTGAAAATCATTGTTGAAAGTATACGCAACATACCATGTTACAAATCCGTGTGGCACTCCACTTTTAAATTACAGTAGGGTCGGTTGATATTACTAGCTTCGTATTGTCATCACGCTATCTTACTGTTCACTGTTCTATAGATGGAGCAATAAGCTCTACAAATCTACACCTAAGACATTATTAGTTGATGGTATTCGGATACACCAGGTTTGATACTCTGCAATGGCTCCAATTCTCCCTGGCCTTGCCTGGGCTGCAGCTTTGGCTATCATAGCACTCGTGTACCAGGAAATTAGTCGATATGTGGCATTTCGTATGAAAAGGCAACAGACGGGCTGCTTCAGAGCCCGCAGGTATCCCCATTCCGACCCGTTCTTCGGTTATGATCTGTACAAGGAACGTCAACGAGCATTTAAAGAGGGTAATCTCCAAGCTCTGTACACTCGCGATTTCAGTCGTTTAGGGAAGACATGGGAGGAGATTTTCCTGGACCAGCGTGTCATAAACACCATGGATATAGCTAATCACCATTATATCCATACTGTCGGGTTTGAAGATTTCGGCAAGCCGACGAGAAGATCAAAGATCAGTGCTCCTATCCTAGGGAATGGCATTTTTATGGCCGAGGGAACGCAATGGAAACAATCGAGAAGCATCATCAAGCCTATCTTTGCGAAAGCAGAAACTGGTAACATTGGAATGATGGCATGCCATGTCGACCGGTTCCTGGCGTTGATTCCTCGGGACTCGAGCACTTTCGATATTCAGCCGATGTTGAAAAAGCTGGTGTGTGCGGTATTCCACCCTCACTCTGTATTTTTTTGACACAAAGTTGTAGTCCCTTGATCTCTCCACCGAGTTCCTCTTCGGCGAGTCTGTTAATGCTCAAACACCAGAAGGTGCTCCGACCGCCGAGCGTTTTCTTCAATCTTTAGACAACTCTTTGCTGGGTTGGAACAAACGTCGACAGGCCGGACTCCTCTCATTTCGCTACGCTTTTGACAAGACCTGGTCCGAAGAGTACCAAAGGCTCTACTCATTCATCGATGCCCACGTTTACCGCGCTCTCGAATTTACCTCAAGCTCTGCCAGAGGGAAGGAAAGCCCGCTCCCCACGAACCCAAACGGCCGATACATCCTCCTTTACGAACTCGCGAAACGAGTCCGCTCCCCAGTCAGCCTGCGTTTCGAACTCATCAACGTCTTCCTCCCCAGCCGAGATACCACCGCCGCGTTGTTGTCCAATGTCTTCTTCCAGCTCGCCCGGCACCCAAGGTATTGGACACAACTCCGTCAGTCCGCGCTATCCCTTACCCTCGATCTTACCAATCCCTCTTCCCTCACCTTCTCAACCCTCAACTCCTTACTCCCTTTTCGTCACGTCATCCAAGAGACTCTCCGTACACTTGGTCCCGCGGGACGAGTTTTCCGCTCTGCGCGCCACGATACGACGCTGCCGCGCGGGGGCGGGCCCGGTGGCAAGGCCTCGGTATTCGTACCTAAAGGCACCACCGTATGCTCATTGACGTACCACATTCATCACGACCGGGATATCTGGGGGGACGACGCCGATGCGTTTCGGCCCGAGCGCTGGACGCAAAGAAACAAGGGGAGTTCGGAATTCGTGCCGTTCCTGAGCGGCCCGAGGATCTGTCCAGCGCAGCAGCAGGTGCTGTTACAGGCCACGTATTTGTTGCTTAGGATCGTTAGGGAGTTTGAGTGGATAGAAAATAGAGACGAAGTAGAGGAATACGTGGAATTACAGAGGATGGCAATTGAGAGTCGAAGGGGGGTGAAGATTGCCTTGGGGCCAGGGAGGGGGGGAGGTGAGAAGGAGAAGAAGAGAGAAGAGGTAAAGGACGGATCGGGGCAACGCGATCGCCCTTGATGAGTACCATAAACCAGATTATGAAACGACATGTCATTTGAGAGAAAGATTGAGTTGAAAACTTGTCAAATCGGTTCCGTGGCAGATTTCATACTGGAGACTCGACCCAAATTCCCAAGACAAGGTAATCGTGCCCCGCCCTCAACTCGTCCCTAAGCATGGTTCTATTAGTACTCTACCTTTTTTGGAATGTCAGAGTGCATTTTGACGGGAATACTCAATTGCTCGCTCCTCAAGATGCTTGCACTAGCTAGTGTATCGTCCGAGGGCTTGTTTTAGATGATGGCTACAGCGGAATTACAAAAGAAGAATAGCTTTTAAGTAAGTGTAGCTGTATATTAATCTGTAGGAGGGTGGTTATATAGGCCAGTCAGCCAGGAACGCTAGCTGAAGCGCAACGGCGAAACGTCGGGACCCGGAGGAGAGGCAAGGGTGAGGAGAGGGAGATCGAGAAAGCGGAGAACGAGGCCTATTAAGAGGAGTGCAGAGTGTGCCAGTAAAGAAGATGAAAGCTGAAGCACGAAAGATCACGATTATGATGGTCGATGGTGATTGAGGTCGGCAACGTTGGAGCTGAAAGCAATCGACGCAGCTATACTCCGTAGCGTGGACTGGAATAGAGGAGCCGATTGAAGCTCAAGCTAAAGTACACGAACGATAAAGGAAGGCATGTCAAGGAAGGAGACTTCATTCGCCGGGAAAGGGCAGAAATTCAGAGTGTTGAGGAAGACAGGAGGGATGGTTTAGAAGAGTTCAAGGGAATGAAGTTGATATCAGATCTCGCCGCTTTTCCAGTACCTACCTAATACCTATGTACTCGTAGAAACGCGCTCGAATGCCAGTTCTGGGAGGTTGCGCCGCCGTTGATCTAAGCACTGCAGATACCTAGTGAACTGCCCTCCCGCTGAAGCAGCTCACCCACCCGACACCTGAGGGGCGCAGTCACCCAGGATCTGCGACGATCACCTAGGTCGCGCGACAATAGGGCAGCGCTCACCCGATGCGGGTGAGGTCGGGGCAGATTTCCCCATCATTCTCGATTGTCTACCTCTACCGACTCTACCCATTGCACACGAAAACCACATCACACGTGGGCGATTCCCAATCCAAGAGATCAAATGATAATGGCCAATGTGGTGTCCATCTGCACAGCTACATCCACGGCATGCCAATCCACGGTGTAAGAGCTCAGCTCTCCGCAAGCCAGAAGCAAATGCCCGACCCTTCTACCACGCACGCCGTTTCCCTTCCCTCAAGCCCGCGTGCACAGAGGCATTCCACCTCACACCACAAAGCTCTCAACGACGCACGCTCTCCAAATATTACATCAAGCCGATCTCCTCCCCCCCCCCAAAAACACACATCATGACCAGTACCCCTTCGACCGCCAGCTTTCCATCTCGCGATCCCGACGCTCCTTCCTCGCCATCTCCCTAGCGATATACTCCTCCATCTCCCTCCTCATCTCGCCCTCCCCCTGACTCGACTCGCAATTCCGCAGCCCCAAAAACCTCCCGAAGCGCCTCCGTTTGTCCTCGACGCCCGCGCCTCCCTTGTCCCCCGCCGGCCCCGCCAGCTCCATGATCCTCCGGATCTCTTCCGTCTCGTCGATCTCGCCCTCTTCGAGTTCGTGGTCGGCGGGCGCCCACCATCGGGCGACGACGGGCATGGGATACCCGAGGCTGAACCGGCCCGGGGTGCGCTGGTGGTAGAAATGGGCGAGGGAGTCGAGCTGCTCTTCGGATAGGAGGTGGTAATGGAGTATCGTTTGGGGAAAGTCTGGATGTGGCAGGCCGGTCTCTATGCTGAGGAGAGGGCAGAGCTTGTGCAGGAGATGGGCGAAGCGCCGCTTGTGAATGGGTATCTTGGCTTTGCGGCGCTGAGTGGTCAGAGCGTCGGGAAAGATGGACGTCGATGGCGTCGGCGGGGCACGGCTTGAGTCCATGGCGGCCAAAGCAGCGGAGTGGATGGAGCGGACTTTGCGGGAAGCTTCGTGGAGATTTCGATTGTGAATGTCGCTGGTGTGGGGAACGCAATACCGGATTGCTTCTCAAGCTCAGCAGTCGTAAGTTTTCTCCGCAGAAAAGTCTCGTATGGTTCGTTTTGGCTTGACAGAAGATGGAGGACTGAATCAGAATGTTGAATGGAGACGTAGGTCTGCAGTTCCCTGTGATAGGGTAAAATGAGTGCTTTTGTTAGGAATTAGCGAGCTACCCCCTCATTCACAAATGCTTTGTAGTCTTTGTGCCCTGCCATGAAGGAGCTCCGTTGTTACTATTTCGGTTCGTTGAAAGGAAAGCCAGGGACCCCCTCGCCGTTCGTCTTTGTTCCTTGTCTCGTGTGAGATGAAATGCAAAGGTCTCACCGACAATACGAAGCGCGGGGAAACATCCAAATCCCGTGGCCGACAATGGCCTCGAGATGAAAGGCTGTGAGGGGGGGGAATTGGGGACTGCTGCTACCGACATCCATCATGGCTCGCTGGGATGCTCACGGTCGCTGTGCGCAACCCCCCAGGCCGTGGCTCTCCCTATTGGGCCGAGAGCGGTCGGGAAGACGGTTGCCGAACACGGCTGCTGAAGTCTCTTGAAGGGCTGAGGCAGTTGACTGGATCCGCTGTTGAAAGCTGGATGTGTCGGCTCTTTACTCGTACAAGAAATGCCAGATCGACCACGGACTAAATCGAGGCCTCGATTGCCTCTACTACCAGTACGGCGTAAGATAGGGTATCATTCTTTATACTGTGCTTTAGATACTAGAATACACTTTCTACCCAGTAACATCCATCTCACTCCTCTTCTTCATCGTCCTCATCTTCCTCCTCCATTCCCTCCGCCGCGGTGATCTTGAAAGATGGATCTTGATCCACACCGACATAGCTATCACTCATCAGATAAAGTGTCAGCTCCTGCTCTCCCACCCTTGTAGGCGTAAATTCCAGTTTCGTGTCCAATCTCTTCCCAATTGTCACCCGCTTGATCGCGAGCAGGTTCTTCGAACTCTCATCCCCAACCACCAACCACCAATTCTCCATCTTCTTCTGCGGGTAGAATGGCGCATGCACCGTCGTATCCGGTTCCTCGTCCTCGTCCACGTCTCTTGTAATCGCGACTTTAAGATAAGCCTTGGAGTTGGTGGCGATGTCTTCCGGGTCTTCAACTTCGAATTCAATCTCCACGTTTGGATACTTGGTATTCGTGAACGCAGCGGCTTGAGCAAGCTGCTTGTTGTCGAGGCCGAGTCGCTTGACCATCTTCTCGTAGCCTTTGTTTTCGGATGGGTCCATCAGCTCCATGAATTCGAAAATGTCCTTGGCGCCCGAGTCATTGGCCGCTTTGATGACTTCGGGGGAGAAGTGCGGAATCTGCTTCAATGGGCTGTCACGATCCCACATGGCTTGCACTGCCATCTGTGACATCTCCATAGCGCTCATGGCGTTAAGATGGCCCTCTGAGGAAAGGACGTCCACGCAGCCACTGAGGAGGTTCAGTACTTTGGACAAGATAATCTCTTGGTCTTTTGCGAGATCTACAGGCAGTTGCATGCGGGAGAAATGCGCTTGAAGCAGGACGAATGCTTTGAATTGGGGAGATTCGTACGCGGGCTGAGCCATTTTGACGGGGATGCGGTCGTAGATACGGCGCAAGACGTGATCCTCATGCCGTCGTATCTGGATCGACTCGAACTCTGTAGCAGATGTGACTATCTCCAGGATGCCCTTGAGCTTAGTACGGCCGGTCAGTGAAAGTAAGAATGTCTGCATGGTGATATACGAGATGTTGTAATAGGCGGCGATCATGGCGGCATTGAGTGGGGTGACGGTGTCATCTTCCTCGTCCAGCTCAACGATCTTAGCTTCTGATAAGTCCTTAAGCGTATTCTCGACCAGCTCTGACAGATGTGTACTGAGGCCCTCATGCGAAGTGTCTGTCAGTCCGTAGTAACTTGGGTTAGCCAATAGTCGACGATAGAAGTAGGTATATGTAGCCCAGTCGACAGCGTCTTGCGTAGATGCAATGATCTTTGTACTAATCTCTGACACAAACGCATCGTGCATGTAGACTTGAAGATGGCTCTCAATCGGAAGAGCTTCGTTCAGGAACTTTTTGTAATACTCGCGCTTGGTGGCGGGTACCATGAGCACACCTCTACTCGACTTATCCTCGAGCGGTCTGCTAGCTTTACCGAACATCTGCAAGATCTCGCTGATAGGGTAATCAATATACCGATGTTCTCGACCCTCGTAGAATTGAGTACCCATCACAATGACGAGGTGAGCAGTGCAGTCAATCTCCCAGCAGACATCTCGTGAAGCAACCATGATCTGAAGAGCTCCCATCGAGTAGAGGTGAGAGACGATCCGCTTGTCATTCATACTTAGAGCTTCATGAAAATACCCTATACCGTGTGATATGGAATCAGCCAGGCTAGTCTCGTTGACACGCTGCAATAGCGGAGCTATTTCATCAATGGCGGCGTGAAGAAACCTATCCTCGTCATCATTCGCTACGCACGCAGCAAGCAGGTCAAGAGCAGTAGCACGTGTTTGCTTGCGACTAGGAACGAAAATCATCGCCGGCTTGTCCGGAGACATCTGGAGGACAGCAGCATAGGTTGGCTTGGCCATCGCAAGCATCAGCGAGGGGAAGTGAGGTATAGTGAAAGACTGAATATGCAATTCGAGCGGTACTGGCCGCACCTGAGGGCTGAAATTGTAGATAGTATGCTTCGTGGCTCCAAGCCATTCGCCAACGTCCCGAGCATTGGAGAGCGAGACGCTCAACCCAACCAGGCGCATGTTATTCTCGGTCTGTAATGCGACGTAGTGCATTCGTGACACAATGACTTCGTATATGAAGCCACCTTGGCCTCCTAGCATGTGAAGCTCATCCGCAATAAATAGCTGGACGGTCTGCACATTCTTCCGCCGTTGCCATTGGCGAGAGATTAGATCCCACTGTGTTGGAGTTGCTAGTATTAGATCGCCTTTTTCCAGGATCCTCAAGTCAGCCGTGGTCTCGCCCGTGAGCTTGACAATCTGTTTACCACCCGCAACGTTTGCGAGCCTCTCTTGCCAATCCGCATGTCTTTGGTCGACAAGCTCTTGGAACGGGGCGATGTAGACAGCTCTACCTTTGGTCTGCGACGACCAATGGCGCAGTATGGCGAATTCAGCGCATACGGTTTTGCCGGTGCCTGTAGGTGCGCCAACGAAGACGTTGTCATTCGTGGTGAAGAGTGAGCTAAATACTTGGGTTTGAACTTTATTGAATCTTTCCCATTGAGGGTAAAGTCCTTTGAAGTCTTCTCTTTTCAGGGCAGCGACTGGCAGAGGCTGCAGATCCAGCAATGGCGTAGATGCAGGGAATTTCTCTGGAAGAACAAGTTTCTCGAAAGACACAGCAAGCTTCGTTTCTGATTGCAACCACCGGTCAGACAACACGGTGATAAAGTAGTTTGGCGGCATTGGCTCGGTAATAGGAACGGTAAATTCCACCAGGTGTTCGCTCGTTTCTGATTGGGCGTAGTCTTTCCGCAAGAGAAACTGGTCATGGAACAGTATGTCCTCGCCATCACAATCTTCAACGAGGATCCAGAAATTCTCTGCCATCCCATGGACAGTCTCGTCCCATTCGAATTTCGGCGTTATTGTAAGCTCAATCCGGAGCATAGACCTCGTTACAGGCTGAACTTGCGCCTGGACTTCCAACCTCGGAAATTTTTGGACAAGGCTGCAGACCGTCCTGCCAGATTTCGACATACCAAGAAGCTCGCCCATGCGTGGAGGGTCAAGGTCAAAATATGCTGACCACGGCACGTCAATCTTCTCCGCTTTCTGTATAATCTCTCGCGGGCATGTTGGAAACTGTCGAAGAGGTGTCATTGTTGGCCACATTCGCTTCTCGGCCATTTTGCACAAATCTAGAGCAGTCTTGGCCACTGATGACCAACCCTTCTTGAGGCAGATCTCGAAGATGGCTCGAAGGATTCGGCCGGCGGACTGGGTAACGTATACTAGGTCTGCCATTAGTGCAAGACCCTCCAGCTTCAGTCTTGAGATGAAAGCCTGCAATAATACGTTGATCTTCGCATGTGGCTCTTCGATGCTTTCTTTGACTGGAATTGGGACCCTTCCCAGAAGCTTTGCTAGCTCAAGTTTCTCGTCTTGCCTGACTGGGATGTACTTGAACTCATCACTAAGCGCGAAAATCCTGAAAAGCTCGATCGGAGTGATCATCGGCTGAATGTGATGGTTGTACGTTAACATAGAGGTGTGGGTGATGTAATAGTGTGATGCGATGCGTCCAAGCTCTGTCGCCTGGAGCTTGCCAGTCTTCTTGTCGTACTTGACGAGACTGGACCGTTCCAAGACCGCGGCAGCTGAGTGTATGAGGTCAACGCGCTTTTGTTCAAGAGCATTATCTTCCTCATACTCGGCACCTACACTGTAAAGACCAGGTGAGCGCAACATCCGCACAAATAAGTAAGTGTAGCCCAGCCACTCAACGGCTTCGTCTCGTGTTCTAACGTTGCCGAGGACTATCTCTGCATTGAGGTTATCGGCCAATTTGCTGATAAATTGACTCTCAATCGGAAGCTGCTGATTCATGAGCGACAGGTAGTACTGCATCTCACTCTGAGTGGTTATGATGATACCCTCACCAAACGTATCATACTGAGGCCGGCCCGCACGACCAAGCATTTGCAAAACATCCTGAGGGCTTAGTTCTACCCAGCTGCCCTTCTCAGGGGAGTAGATCTGGGTGCCTTTGATAATGACAGTATGGGCCGGAAGATTGACACCCCATGCCAGCGTTGCCGTACAGACAAGAACTTGGAGGGAACCATCGGCAAAAAGATCTTCTACGGAGCTTCGGTCAGAGCGACTCATACCAGCGTGATGGATGCCAAATCCGTAAGGCATCAGTTCTTTCAAGTCACGATCCATCACCTGACCAGATTCTTCCTCGAGGATCTCTCGACTTGCAGCATCGCTGCGAAGAATCTGCCCTATGGTCTCCATCTCCAAGGCTTTATCTTTGATGTATCTAGCAGTCTTTGCAGTTTCCTTCCGTGAGTGTACGAAAATCAAAAGCTGTTGTTTGTTCTGGCCAACTTGTTCCAGGACCTTGGTATAGCAAACGTCGTTCATAGTCTTAAGCTGCTTGATCGCCTTTTTATCCGTGACTCCAATGAACTCCTGACGCAGAGGACACGGTCTGTAGGATCCATCAAAATGGAAAAGACCACTAATGGGATCGACACGCAAAAAGCTTGCGACGTCTCGGTAATTGGGAAGGGTTGCGCTTAGGCCTACCAGCCGGACCGGGTCTCCTGTTTGTTCAATCTTTCGGATGGTCCTGCTGACTATGCTCTCAAGTACTGGGCCTCGGTCATCATGCAGAAGATGGATCTCATCGATGATGATGAGTCTGACAAGGTTGGTGTAGCTCATATCTGTTGCCTTTCGGGTAATGACATCCCACTTTTCTGGAGTGGTGACAATGATCTGTGTGTCAGCAATCTGCTGCTTGGTAAGTTGCCGGTCACCAGTAAGCTCAGAGACCTTTATACCGTAGGGCTCTAATCGCTTCCCAAAATTGCCTACTTGCTCCTGGACCAAAGCCTTCAATGGAGCAATATAGACAATCTTGAAGTCGTCGAGCATGATCTCTCCAGTCTCGGGGTTCCGGTTCTTCCCAATCTCGCGGAGCATGGCTAGCATTGCCACATTCGTCTTTCCGGAACCCGTCGGGGCACAGATTAGCATGTTTCCATCGTCCTCGAATGCTGTGGGAAAGCATTTTGTCTGGATACGATTCAATTCTTTTGAGCTACCAAATCCTTGTCGTGCCCACTCTGGCAGATCAGATGTCGGCATATTGTTGCGCTCGCTGGCATCTTTGCGTGCCTTGGGAGCCGGTACGTGAATTTCTTCGTAACCCTTGAAAGTCCGCTTCGTCGTTCCGTTGGGAAGCTTGACGTTCTGGTTCGTCATCAGATGATTCCCTTGATCGAAGACTAGATTTTCGAGGTTGATCAATCTCTTTGGTTGCAAGCCTCCAACCAAAGTTCCATCCTTCTTCGCGGAGGCCCCATCTATTGCTGCTGATGGAACGTCGATGTCCATGAGGTCAAGCTTGAGCTTCTTGTTTGGTTTCATAACACCATCGACATTCTCGTCATTCCGACCTTCGAGCTCATCGAGGATGGCCCGGTGACCTTCCGCGATCATTTCGCGCTCCAGCGCATCTCTGACTGCCCCATCCTCCGCTGCTCTTCGCCAACGAGTAACCCACACGATCTTGTCTCGATTCATGATGAGTTTCTCAACTAGCTCATGATGCTCCCAGTCGAAAAGCTCCATAAGCTCATTTTCAATCTCTCTTAGAGGCTTCTCTTCTCCATCTTCGGAGATACCAGACAGAAGCTGCAGCGCTTCTTGGGTCTTCGACTGCTGGATATGAGCGTCGGTGTAGATGACACCAATCTGTCGTTGAAGCCAATACGCATCTATGTCTCTCACAGAGACAACATTCATTTCCGCTTTCTGTTCCTTTTTTGTGGTCGAATTGTCAGCACTACCGTCAATGATCATTTCTTCACCCTCTCCTGTATCTTCAACTGGGTTCTTTGTTTCAGCACCGCCGGCAGCGGCACCATCTTCCTGCATCTCAGCGTTCTCGGCCTCCTCATCTGAGGAAGGCTCGTCCTCATCTCTGACCTCCAAGGTCTCAGGGCCACCTTCTTCTTCATCGTCCGATTCGTCGAAAACTACGGCTACGCCCTGTTTCTCGTCCAGTTCGACGTCATCCTCAGCAGTTCCGGCGCCGTCTTCGTCCAAGTTTGCATCTTCATCTTGGCCATCGTAATCTGTAATCTTCTTTCCCAAATTGACC
This sequence comes from Platismatia glauca, assembly GCA_963556305.1. Lineage (NCBI taxonomy): Eukaryota > Fungi > Ascomycota > Lecanoromycetes > Lecanorales > Parmeliaceae > Platismatia > Platismatia glauca. The sequence goes on along the minus strand of OY745765.1, from coordinate 1,221,238 downwards.
AATTCATTAAACGCCTTTGGATCCATAGTAACACCGAGTAGATCGTCAATTTCCTTCTTCTTATCAAAATCCTTCATATTCTCGTCCTTGAGAAGCTCAAGTATGGCATCTGCAGCACTTCTTACAACCTCGTGGGGAACATCGCCCAGGTTACTGGCAGTCGTTGTCAAAATTAGATCATAGGTCTGCCGTGTTGCTGGAGTCCGAGGTCGGTACTTCAAGCCTTCTACCAGTGCATCTGCCGCAGAAAGGATGCCAGCCCCGCGCATTTGTTCTGGTTCGCCTCGCTTCCTCTTCTTCTGTTCTCTCTTCAACACCTCCTCTCCTTCTCTAATACTGCCTCGCTCGACATCCTTGAGATCTGTGGTCTTCTTCTTTTGTTTTGGAGCATTCTCACGAGCATCTCTTGACCCCATGTCGCGAATGTTAATACGACCTGCCAATGACTCAGGATCACCGGTGACTTCATCATTGCGACGAGTGGAGAATCGTTTGTCGTGCTGCAGGACCAAATTGGACATAGCAGCATATTTGTACTGCGAGATGTTGTTGGGGTCCGCCATGCTGGATCGCAGGGTCAGTGAATGCGACTACTGCGTAGAGTTGTGGTTTGAACAGAGGCTGGAGATCCAGGTACAGTCAAGTACTTAAGAGGTAAGGCAGCGATCTGGGGAATTCAAGAAGCACTTCCAGCATTCCCTCTTGATACCCGCTGTGGCAAGGGGAGCTTCACTGAGAGACTGAGTCAATATTCGAAAGCCAAGACTCTACGCCGCTAAGAGATTCACCTACCTAGTATTGAAATGTATTGAAATGTCGGTACATACGGCTAGTCCCATTAGAGTATAGAGTCTCGCACCACGAGCGTCAAATTACCGAGATTACCTCAAAATCTTTACCTTACTACTAGGTGTACTGTACTGCAGGACTGTTGACTGTTGTTGACTTGGTGTGAGAGAGGTAAAGAGGTAGACCAAAGCTCGCAGGCCATTCCGAGAACCCAATCTCTTAATTTGTGCAACATTCATCTGATGTCTTCAGCCAGCACATCATCCTCCTTGACTACCACAATCTCTTCAGTCTTGATCCCTTCAACTGCCTCACTTCCCTCCCCTTTGACTGCCACATCCCCTTTCACTTTCTTAATGACCTTCTTTTTATCTACCACGGCCGAAGGACACAGGCCTTGTTCACTGAGCGTACACTCGCCGCATTTCCTCCCCACTGGCAAGCAAATCGTTTGCCCGAACCCAACCAGCAAATGATTGATCTCATGCCATCGCTCTCTAGGCAACCACGCCTCTAAATTTGCCCTTGTCTCCTCAGGAGCCTTGGTCTTGTGCCAAGCCCAAAGATTGGTGATACGATGAACATGCACATCGACTCCTATTCCTTCGGTTCGACCCCAAGCAGCGCTTAAGCAGAGGTAGGCCATTTTGGGGCCTACCCCTGGTAAAGACATGAGTCCTTCAATTGTATCGGGTATGTCGCCTGCGTAGTCGTCTCGGAGTATCAACGCGGCCGCTTTGATGTATCGTGTTTTATTGTTGTGGAAGCCGACGGCGTAGATTAATTCATTGAGCTTGACAGGATCTACCTCGAGGATATTTTGGAGTGTAAGCCCGGGGGAGGGAAGCTCTGTTTGCAGACGGCGCATTGCGAGCGCATTAGTAGTGTCTTTCGTCTGAGACGATAACATGAGTGCGATGAGGGTTTGAAAACGTTTGTCCTTTACTAGCGTTAGTACCTCGCCCATTCTCAATATCGGTCGAGACCAGCTTACACGAGGCGTCAAATGCTCTTCGGCAAGCGTCTCGCAGCCCATGGTATCAACAGGCGCCAGCCTCTCTTTTCGCATTTCTCTCACTGCATCGTATATTTCTTCCCAATTTGCCGGGGCTACTATCTCTGCTTCTCCTGCGTCATTGACAATCCTTTTCGCTGGTTGACGCTTTGCCTTTTTGAATTTGCCCACACTACCATCTTCGGATTTTACGTCTGGCTTGCGAGGCGAAGTGCGCGTGCTTGTCGTTGTAGATTTCGAGATGACGGCTGTAGATGGGCTGTCGAGACCCCTTTTGCGCTTCCTTGAGGTAGTCGATTCGAATGGCGCATCCTCGATGTCAAATGTTGAAGCCGCAGAGGAAGAGGTATCGCTTGTAGCTTCGTGCTTCACCCCTTTCGTTCTTGGACCTGGTAGGGGGACACCTTCGTTGGCAGTGAAAGCCTGAAGAGATGCTGCAAACGCTCTTGTCTGTCGTCTTGGAGCATAGTCGGCTTGAGAGAATGAGATGGCAACCTTCGCAGTATCTCGTGCAATGCGCGAGGTCTTCATGTGGAGATGGGCGGCGTGACACACCGGCAAGGGACTCTGGCTCGAGTTGGACGCGATGATCCCTGCAGGTTCACGCCAATTTTCAGCCCTATCGGGTAGAATTACACACACCAATTACACGTCACCATGCCACGCACATCACCATCGATTCTCAACGTGTCAACCTACCCAAGGCAATGCCGGCGGACGACTACGCCGTCGCGATCTCCAGCGGTCTGAAGCTCAAGGGTGTCAACTCATCCTCCAAAGTCTCGAAATCTCACAAGAAAAAGCGCCCAAAATCCTCCCAACCTGAATCCTCCGTTGATGCCGGCGAGGAGAAATCCAAAGATGGGGCAATAGCTGATAGCGAGAATATCAAGGACGAACAATATGACGCTGCAATAGATAAGAGCAAACAGGTACTCGAAGACGGGGGGCCTATATCGCCACCGGGAGCAGGAAAGACGGAAGCGGAGCTCAGGCATGAGGAGCGTAGACGGAAGAGGGTATGCTATAATCACATATTCTTCTTACCCAGCGATCTACACGGGGATCGTGGCTAAAATGATGCTTTAGCTCGACGAGCGCCTGAAGCGCGAAGGTACCAAGACGCACAAAGAGCGAGTGGAAGAACTCAACCGCTACCTCAGCAACCTGAGTGAGCATCATGATATGTAAGTATATCTTTTTTAATCTTTTATCATGAAGGGCATGGAACTAGTCCTGCGAAATATTTGACGAGGGAAGGAAAAATGACAGTGCTGATTGATCATTCTACCTAGGCCCCGAATCGGTCCTGGATAAAACCCTCATAAAGCAAAGGCATACGTACACTATGGAGGCAGATTCCTCGTGAAAGACGATTGGAGCTGTTCCTGGTGAAAAGTCAAACATTATCTGCACGGCCTGTTGATATAGAATCGCGTTCTACTAGATCGATGTCCATATCCAGACCGCGGTCAACAGAGCGTTCACAGGTTGTTGAACTGAGATGAGTCACGAGCACGTAAGGTGCACGCATCTCTTCGACTGAGCGAGCGGCGGATTGGACATCTCAAAAAGATTCTCGGGCCTCAACCTCCTTATCCATTATCTCGCAAACCCATCTACTCCACCAAACTCGCTCTCTTCATCGACCTTTCTCAATACTGCTTGTTCTTACGATTGATGAACCACAAAAGTAAGAGAGAGGTGGGCGTAGGAATGGCGCGTGTTGTCTCCTTGAGGACTAATTTTCGCTACGGGGAGCTCCTTGACGGATTGGTGGAGTTATCGTAGTCTACAGTCTACAGCGTCTCTCGTAAGGTATCTGCTTTCCACACCGCCAGATGATAGGGGGAGTCATTGAGGTCGTCATCCGAGGATACATTGTGCACGATGGATCAAATCCTCCCCAACATCGCATAGCCTACCTAAGAGTGGGTGAAGAAGTGGGGTGATGGGTGATCGATAGTGCTTGCATAACGATAATAATGCACAAGATTTGTGAATGAAGATATGCAGTTACAATTATTAATATGTGATACACCGACAATCAGTCCTATTCCTGGCCCTGGCTGTCGAGCTGTCCCAGGACGGGGAGGGGCCTAGAGATCGACATCCACGGACCAATCAACTGTCTTCAACAGGGAACCGTAGTAAGAGTCGTGAGCTCGTCGGCACTCCCTTCACGAGCGACATCAGGATCACAACATACAGAGCATTCAGCATCTGACCGCCCGTCAGCATGGGCCGTTCTTTGCTCTATCCTAAACTCGCCTACAACACCGCCCATCGCTACAAAGACTGTGGTAAGCTTTCTCACACGCGAAGTATCAACCAAGTGCTGCACGTGCTGCACTCCACGTACTGGCATCACAGTATCTAACCTTCCTCTTCTCTTCCCGCCAGCGACATACGATCTCCGAGAGATCCACAAGATTATCAACACGACCAAAGTCCTCCATGTCTCCTTCAACTCGGACGATCCAGCAACAGGGCCGTATCCAGCCATCTTACCTATGATCGGTCAAATGGGGTCTTTCGCGCACCCTAGTGCGGACCTGGATGAGCCACTAGAATGTTACGTACACGGATATGTGAGCATGCGGATGGCGAACCTCGCGCGCTCCGACGACGGCCTCCCAATGACCATCGCGGCCACAAAAGTAGATGGCTTGGTGCTGAGTTTGACGCCGTATTCGCACAACTACACCTACCGCTCAGCGATACTATTTGGGCATGCGCACGTCGTGACGGATGCGGAGGAAAAACTCTTTGCAATGCGGCTCATCACCGAATCGGTGATGGCCGACCGCTGGGAAGGTACAAGGACTCCGCCAGACGGGGGGGAGCTGGGCTCCACAGCGATCCTCAGAGTCAGAATCGCAGGTGGAAGTGGTAAGATCTCTGACAAGGGGCCCAACGACAAGAAAGAGGATCTTGAGAGCGAGGATGTGACAAGCAGAGTATGGGCAGGTGTTGCACCGGTGTGGGAAGTGATCGGCCCGCCCATACCCACGAAGACGAATGCTGTCAAAGTTTTGCCAGACTACATCGACAAATTCGTGCGGGGGGAGAACGAAGCCAACGAGGAACACGCGAAGGAGGTGGCGAAGGCCAAGTGAGACAATCGACAACATAGATCGGTAGTGGAAACCCTGCTCGATGCGTGGGTCGAGGATTTCGAGGATCGGAGCGCGAAGGCAAGGCGATCATCCCCGCACTCCGGACTCACTCTCCTACCATGGCCGAAGCCCAAAAGCCCACCACCGGCCGCTGCAGGCACCAGGGGACGCCGCCCATGCAATACGCGTAGTCACACAGCTTCGGACCGGACTCAGGCGGCAGCCTCGTTCCAGCGCTAAAGGCACGTCCTTGCGCCTCCCTTGTGCCCAGTGCGAATGCGGAGGTTTGCGAGAAGCGAAGCCGAGAGAAGAGCAAGCTCACGCCAATGTCGACCGGTGAGAGTGCGGCCCGAAGGAGCTCAGACGGAGGGAAGGAAAGGACGGAGGGGTGGTTGCGTGTGGAAGCGATGAGGAGACCTTTGATGCGACGGAGACAGTTGGGTCCCGGGAGCAGAGCGAAGCAGAAGCATCCCCATGTACAGCGATCACGTCACGATGATCAAGCTTGACCGGCAAAAACGGGTCATTCAAATCAAGGATAGAGAACGATGCAAGGCGATGTAGGAAGGGAGCGAGGCAATGATTCGGGTTCTACAGTACTCTGTGTTACAACAACCCCGTCGCGTGTATTCCAAAAGCCCTCCGACGCAAGAAAAAGAACCCCGGTTTCCAGACTCCAAGCCGCCCCGTTCCTGCCCATCGGTAATTCGTACACTTCATCCCCCCCCCGACAGAGCCGCCAACTGCACATCGGCGAATCTGGCAGGTCAATCAATCATGCTGCCGGAACGACGATATACGAACTCCACATGCTCTCATCGAACCGTCCATCATATATATTTTACGAGATCGCACGGTCCGTGAAAAGAATCGCTCGCCTCTCCGTTGCAACATGTACAGATCCATAGGCTCGTTCCGGATTGCGGTTTTGCGTATATTGGAGATGTCCAGCACCTCGCCCCGATCTCCTCCACCAGATTGTCATATCGTTGTCTTCGTCCGGATGATTGTACATTGCCCCCTGGGTCTCGCCGCAGGAGTCACATCGACGTTTGGGTCGTTTTTTTCTTCTTCGGTTTTAGAACGCCATTTCGCTTGTAGTAGGTGTACTCTCTTGCGCAGAGAAGCATGCCTTTGTTGTCTGGGTGAGCCACGAAGCTTCCTTTGGTTTCGCCACAAGAGTCACATTTGCGACGCGGCTTCTTGCTCTGTTGGTACGTGATCGGCCGTAGATGGCCATTCCTCTGATAGAAAGCATACTCTCTAACGCAGAGAGCCATGTCTTTGTCCGGATGATTATGTATATATTTCAGAAAGCCATGCCTTCTTCAACGCCGGCCACCCGCTCAAATGCTCCTCGTTCATATTCCCCTCTCTCTACCGGAGTAATGTCCGGTGTAACGTAAACGTCATGGTATATATCATCATCCGTGTCTGTGTCATTAGTACTATAACTACTCGACCTTGGGCGTGGCTGCCTGTAGTGACCGCCTCTATTCCCTACGTCCACAAAGCCTTGTCTCCGTTGTTGAGAGGAAAGTGAACGTGAATGCGAATGCTGCGACATCGAGTGTGCGTGAGAATGCGAGGAATGGGAAGGAGAGATGCGGTCGAGTTGCTGTTGTAGCATCGAGACTTTTTGCTCCAGTCTTACACGCGACGACTGTTCGTGGCGGATCAGAGTAATTAGGGTAGTGTAGTGCTCAATTGTGAGGCCCGTAAGGCTAGAGTGGGTACTACGGTCTATTGTGCCTTGACGTGCTGACGTGTACGGGCCTGAGGCGCTGGCTTTCAAAGTCGTCGCAACGCTTGTTGGGCGCTGTTGTGGGGTGGTTTCGTGGGCAAACTTCGAAGTCACAGGCGGTGTCTCTTGCGGCAAAGCTGGCGACGCTTCAATGGGGGCTTGTCGGTGATCGGACGAGAGGTAGCTGTCGACTGAATTCTGACGCTCGGCCATCTCAATTCGTCCTGAGTGACGTCTCGAGGACGACGTGGAGCCTGCTTGCAGCTTTGAGATAGCGTATTCAAAGTCCATGAGCTTGATCTCCAAGGTCACAATTCGTTCTTCCAGACCGATTCGATCTTGATTTTGGATGGCGTCGGCTGGCAAACCGAAATTGAATTCTTCGCCGTGCTGGCCAAGGTTGCCATGATCGTGAAATGCAGCATCATCGTCATCTTTCTGTCCTAGGCCTGGTGACTCAAGGCCCTTGATGCCTAGAGAGCCCAAATCTGTACTTTGCCTCCAGTACTTGATCTCGTCACTTCTCCTACGCCACCGCCTCCATTGTATGGGAGACATGCGATGCTCCGTGTCGCGAAATGCACCCACAGACCGCGATCTTCGCTTTGGATTGCTACCATTTGTGACTGCAAAGCCGATGTTGTGCGCATCGACAGGCTCTTCGTCGGTTTGGAGGCCCAAACCTGTCATTGCAGCTTCTACCTCCTGGATCTCCGGCCTGTTTAGGATCACACTTGGTACACTAGCACGTCGTGGTCGCGCTGGCCGCTCTGGCGGTAGACGCTCTGGCTGCGGAGGAATTGGGTTGCTTGCAGCCTCGTTGCTTGTAGCCTCGTTTCCTGTACCGTCATTGCTTGTACTATCCTTGCTGGGCACGTCATTGCTTGTAGCGCCAATTGGGCTGGGGAGGTTCTGAAATGGCGGATGGGATCCAAGGCCACTGGTACGCAGAACGCCGTTAGTCGGTACGGAGGCAGAGCGGTTGGCTTGGACGTCGGTTGCAGAGGTTATAAATTCTTCCGGATCCTTGCTTACATTTCAGTGCTGTCCTTCAACGTGAACGCTCGAAATTACTTACATGGCGAGGATACACTGTTGGGTTGGGCATGCTAATTCTGTCTCTTGTAGACCGCTTTGTAAACATACGGCGCAGGGTGTTCCTAAACCCGGCTTTTCTTTCTTTCTTTGGGGCGGTCGGCATTGAAGCGCTTTCCCTTCTCGTGTCCCGGTAATTCCCATTTTGCCGTGAAATCGATGGATTCTTTGCCCGTTGCCATGCCTCCGGGGTTGCATGAGCCGGAGCGGTATGGCGAAGGCGTCGAGGGGATGCTTCCAATTGCTTTTCAGAGTAGGTTCGTCCGAAGAAACTATCAGGACTGGCGTCGCGAAGGTCGGCAGGCGCCTGTCCTCTCGAGAGCAATCGACTGTCAAGCGAGCCATTGTCGTTGTAGCTGGGCTGTTTTCGAGGAAGCTCATGCACCGTCTGGAGTCCTTGGGCGTCAATAGCGCTGCCAAAGGCGCTCGTCAAAGGAGAGGTCTCAGTCTGGCTGTTGGCACCCACAGACTCGGCCATTGTCGCAGCAGAGTCGCATTGGAATTTGGTGAAGGTCAAGCCTGCGGCACGAAGTCGTCCGACCTGACGCGCATCATGTGATGTCGGGGAACCCCAAGAACCACAGCAGTGAGTGGGTAGGTAGAAGTGCAAGTGAGAGAGATAGGGAGGGTTGATTAATTAGATGGTCGACGGCCGTGCATACATTTGACCCAGGCAAGTAGCATTCCGGAGCAAATTTCGAGCCTTGGGGACGTTATTATAGAGCGCGTATCATGATATGCACCTTGGACGCAAGTTGCCGAAGATGGTGTGGTGGCAATTAGAAGCAAGGAATCTGTCTGTCGGAGAGCCCTGCTCATTCCTGTATACCGCGCAAGAAACTTGATACAGCAGGCAAGCGAGCAGAGACGTTCAGGTGAAGGTGTTCCTTTTCCTGACTTCCTTTTTGAAGACGGAAGAATGAGCACGAATGAGAGTGCAGAAGTTCGGCAGGAATGAATTATCCGACGGAAATAGAAACCATCCAATCCATCCGATCAATTGGTCCGTCGAACAGTCGATCATCCGCAGTGAGGAAGCACAGCGCCGCTACCTTGGTCTTACTGTCTCAGTAGTACATACAACCGGCAGTAGGAGACAGTAGTGTTGTATGATAGTATGATAGAGTAGTACCTACTATGATGATAGTATCATAGAGGTGCAGTGGCTTTGCTGCACAATCAATCCTGCAGGGGGTTCCAGGGATCTTCCTGCACCACTATTGGTGCCATCATCCCTGCCAATCAAAGCTCCAAGCCTGCTCCGCCCGCTATTCACTGGCCCCACCAAGCCCCTCCATTCTCCAAGCCCCACCCGTTCTCACTGCCCTCGCAAGCCTGACACATCACCGAACCAAATCAAACCAAACCAAACATCTGCTCCGAGCGTTCAAGAAACAAGGAGAACCATCTGATGATCTGACAGGGCTACCCCTACCCGCCGCCCGTTTCATGCAAGTCAATCCTCGAAATAGCTATCGACCGTTCTCTAGTGAACGCAGAGTCATAGATCGTCTAATATGCGAGCGGCTGAGCCCATCTGACTTCGATGATCATGTGGCGAGCGTGCTCCGTTCGCCAATGTTAATGAGGAAAGGCTCGGCGGACCGTTGCTGGTCAGTGCACTTGGAGGATAGCAGAATTCTGCAAAAAGGCCGAATACTGCCTGTTATTCGCCGGATCTCACAAGCTAGACTAACACATATTGTAAAACATCGGGCATCAACGACCATTCGGCTGGATTGATATTCTACTTTGATGCTGTGAAGATAGGGGGTCCCGGCTGGAAAGCAAATGCACCAGTGGAGATTGTGGAAGTTGGGGGTTCATACTGCAGACTCCTCTACACAACGGATATCAAAAGGTCCAATAATCGCTGGCAACGCTGTCACACCGCTTCCCACGTGCCCTCTGATCAATTTGGCCTTTCTTGACCGTGACTGTGATTGATGGATACGGACAGTAAGCTAATGCTGATGTGCCATTGTTCCTTGGATTGGCCAAGGGAGATGATCCAGAGAGATCTGCCATGCATCGAGAGACCAGAAAACGAATCCTCCACCTGACAAGATACCTTGACCATACCGACCGGCCCTTGGCCGCCATGGCATTTTTGTGCGCCTGCACCCCGTTATTTCTTAAGCATCGAGCGCCTGCACCCCGTCTTCAACCCTCCTATTGGCTCCCAAGATGGCCAATCTCAACCATGCCTTGAGCTTCAAGATCTCCGAGTGCCTGACGCTGGCCAAGGTAGTGAGGACTGTACGCACCGGAACCACTAGCACCTATATTTTCCGTAGTTGTTGGGCTAAGGGGACCGTTGATGGTCCTGCCCTCTGGACGCCCCGCAGATGCCAACAGGTTGCTCGGGATCATCGTGTTACCGAACTGTCGTTCCCTGGACGCTTGGAACCGGCTGTCGAGGGAAGCTGAAGCCCATAGTGATGAAAGGGGTAGAAAGATCGCTACACATGTGAGGGCATTAGAATACAGAGCCGGATTACTGACGGCGAATTGGAGCGTCGAGAAGAGAGCTAAGGTAAACGTTAGCTTGAGACTTGGGCTTTGGACAATGTCTTGCTGACCTGGAACGATAAGAGTCTGACATCCCATGATGAAGATGATCTGCATCGGACCAAATTGAACCAACCCCAGCTTCCTTCTCTCGTTCAGAGCGAAAGCAAGCTTTGTGACAAAGACTGCGGAGAACCAGCAGATGCTGATCGTCTCTGCAATGGTCGCTCCTTTTGCCAAATGATATAGAGGTCCATCAACCTTCGCCTGTACGATGTCTATGGAGTTCTCGATGCAAAGAGCGATTCGAAAAGCAATAGCCAACAGTGCGATCACAACGGAGGCTGCAAATATTGTTTTGCGGTAGAGCTGGCGCAATGTGGTACATACGACCCGTGTTTGAAGACACAACGAGATCTCGACGCATACGAGAACAAGCAAGGTGAAGACTGTGGCAGTGACGGATGTTGCGTAATCCCCCGTATGGACCCGCGAGAAGTCCCCGCTGAAGACTGCATAAGTCTCCGTGAAAGGGCCAGTATAGTAGAGGCATTGGAGAACATTCCGTATGATATTCAGAGCTAGCGATGCGACGTTGACGACAAAGATGGAAGAGGCACGCTTGTCTGGCTTGGTGAGGAGAAGAAGCACGATGAGAAGGATGCTTGAGGCTCCTGTCTGAGCGCCATAGTTGATGCAGATCTGATTGTTGTAGTTGACGAAATAGTCGAGATCAGGGATGGAGACGTTGAACGGTGTCCCGTCACTCGCCTGCAGAGTAAATGATTGGCTGTATGGATCGAAGAGCGTAGCTGCCGCCATAACGAACAGGGTGAGGCGTTCAGTGAGCTGTTTGATGTAGTTGGAGTGGCAGCGCTGTGGAGTATGAAGATACTCGGAATGGCTGTGTGCGTGTGCAGGTGCTACGGCGAGAAAGATATGAGAAGTGTATGATCAAGATACTGTCTGACAGTTCTGAGCTTGTCTGGATTGATTGATGTAAAGAGACGGGTGTCTGGGCAGTAAAGGAGGTGGTATAAGTAATAAAGCTGGCCTGTGGCCAGTACTGAATGGAAGTGACCGAATCTTAGTATTGTCATGCTCGAAGATGCTGAATGGGCCAAATTCTTGGACCACAATACGAAGATATCTCATGTAGAAGCCGGTTCAATATCTCCGATCTTGAGGAACAATATGAGCGGCCACGGCTGCTCGACATTCATCTTGTCAGGGAATAGTATCGAACACGAGCTGTGAATTGCAAGGCAGTCCGAAATAACGATCAAGACATCGCGAGTGAGATAGGGAAGGTGATCCATAAGCATCAGCTTTTGGATCATTGCAGCAAAATCAAGAGGACGCCCAATACCGGAAAAGCGGCCACGCGAAATCCTTAGTATTGTTCATGGAATACCGCAACTGGTGAAAGTCTTACCCGGTGACGCTTTCGAACACATTAGATCTGCTTCAGGAAAGCTGATCTGATACGCCAAAGGCAGTATACTTTGCTCTGATTCTATCAACCGTATATAGCAAGAGCAGTGCTGGCCTGGTCGGTTGTTGAAGCAAGTTGCAGCGGCAGCGTGGCTCTTGCTCTAGCTCTTCTCAAGTACCTTATGCATTAGAATATCTATCTTGACCGCCAATGCACAAGATCGAGTTCTGGGAAGCCAAGTGTGGATCATGTTGAGCTTCACGTCTTTTTAGCTCAGACTGTCAACACAGCGGGGCTCGTTGTGAAGATATCAAGCCTCAACCATAAATGGAAGTTGTCTGGCTCACGTGCAAGCCGCGTACTACCCGAACCATGAACAATGGGAGCTCAACACTTCATTTTACTCACTTCACTTCTCGATACCGATCTCTAATCAGGATACCTTGATAACATGAATAGACAAGACTATCATGTCTTCGAAGATCTGCTGCCTGAAGCAACATATCCGCGGCGAGTCCGCCAACCTCACATCCATCGAGCTAAGCCTTGATGATACTGTTCTCTCGTGCGTTCTTCGTGGCCCAAATCTATTAGGCACGCACATCGAAGAGAATTTCGAGCTTTTCAACGTCGATGAGACCAGACCTGAATCTGGGTCCTTGGCAATACTACGTCAGATATGACCGTTCTACATAGGTGTGTTGAAGCTGACAATGCCTATAGACACACAAAACGGCTTCGCTTTTCTTTGAAGCACTCACACCAGACGTCTCTGTAGAGTCACTCGGACGCAACTTTGACGGAGTGTCTGCACATATCGGAATGAAAGTGCGGCCTTCTACCTCTAGCAATATACCCTCAACGCTTCAGCTCCTTCCAGGACAGTCTTTCTATATCGGAAAGACTACGTTGAGCCTTGTTCCTGAGGAACACAGCGATCTCCCAATTTATTCGTCAGACCTGCCCGACTCAAATTTCGAAAGTTACAATCATCAAGTCAGTCAACTTAGCACAACACAACGAACGGCCAGAGTTGGTTCTGCTATCATGGAAACTCCCACGCCGCCCAGAGACCATGGGTCTGAGGTTTTTACGCCTATCCTTGAGAATGTTACTGGACAGGCCATCTCAGGGAGGAAGGACATTAAGACAAGGTCCGAGAGTCCTTTGAAGCGCGAGGTCATGCGAACAATGCGAGCGGCCGGTGATCATGGTCACTCGAGACCACCGCCTGAATCCAGAAAAGGAGACAAGCACATTGCTGATGCAGCGATTAACGGGCCTGACCGTTCGAGTTCGCAGCCTGAGGTCAAGACGGAAGATGAGGATATCGCTAATGCAACCGCCCCAAGGCCTCACGGACAAGGTGTGATGGACCCCGAGGACACGGAAATAGTGGGCGTAGCCTTTGAAAGCGATAAGCTTGAGAAATCCGAGCTGTTGTCATCACTCAAGACGCGAGTGCATCCAGAAGATGAGCACGGAAACTCAGACCGTGCGCCCATTACAGAGAAGTCGAAGCCATTATTATCGCCCGCGTTGCGAGCGCTCTCAGCAGAAGAACCTGGAGACTTAAGCCTTCCACCGATCCTGGCAGGTTCAAAGTCCAAGTCATCAACCATTGCGCGAATGCAGCCTGAGAAAGGACCTGAAGCCTCAGATCAATCGCCCATCCTCCAAGGGACTCCAGGTTCAAGCCCACAAGTGGATGATGACCTTGATGATACACCGGTCCGCAAAAAGGTGAAAACAAAGGCAGTATCATCCAAGGCCTTGATTGAAGAGAGTCAGGACAGTCTGCTGAATGAAGTGATATCTGTCAAAAGAAGAATCCACGCTCCAACAGATCGTTCGGTCTCTGCCAATTTGGCATCATCAGATGTCGCAACCCCCCTAATCAATACAGAATCCCATTCTCCTTCTGCAGACCAACCCAAACAAAGGTCTCCTACTTCCTCGACAGAATCAAAACATCTTAGCGTCGTCATTGATTCGGACTCGCGGCCTCACGCTGCCAGTCAACGGCGATCGGAGTCCTCGTTCAAGTCGAGTGGGCGGACTCCGCTTTCCCATCAGAACATGACCTCAGCGTCTCCCTCGGACTCGGTCGCCGTAGATAGCTCGATAAGGAGTAATCGATCTAAGGCTCGAGACGAGTATAACGGCTCATCCGATGCGGGAATACGCATTGTTTTTGCGAGCTCAAGTTCAGCCGGAGATTCAAAGCCAGTTCAGAAATTTTTGTCGGGCAAAGGGGTTAAAAAAGTCCAGTCTGTGCACGACTGCACCGTCTTGTGCGTCGGTAAAGAATTCAAGAAAACCAGCAAATTGATCTTGGCTGTGCTGCTAGGCAAGGATATTATCACGGACAGCTGGGTCACCGATAGCATCAAAGGGAATCATCTGCTGAGTGTCGTGACTTACATGCCACGAGACTTTAAGAAGGAAGCCGACTGGGGCTTCACTCTCGATGAAGCGATTGGTAGAGGAAAGCGAGGTCTCAAGGTTTTGGAGGACCAGACGATAGCGTTCACGTCATCTGTGAAGAAGGAGCTGGGCAAAAGCGGGTTCGATGAGCTCAAGGAAATCGTGAAGTACGCCGGTGGCGTCTCTTCGGCATTGCCCAAGAAGACTCCAGAGGAGACATCGTCCACACTTGTTATTGCAACGCACGACAGTCCTGAGGTGGCGCAGCTTCAGAAGCTAGGATGGAGAGTCTATGTGAGAGACATTATCAGCTTGAGTATTCTCCGTGGCAAGCTGGACTTGGAGAGTGATGAGTTTCTTCTTACGGAGCAGAAGAAAGAGAGCAGGAAGAGGAAGCGTTGATCATGGAAGACCTCGATGTTTTTATGAGTGCTCGTCATGCATAGCGTCGGAAGTCTACATTGCTGTTGGCTGATCGGTAGATACCCCATGTGTGCTTCTCTTGAAATCTATATTAGTATGCCTCCTGACCGCCTCGTCGTTGTTCTTTTTCTCCCTGTAATACTCGCTCTCTAAAAATCAGAGTCTGACTGACGATAGACAGCTAGCAAATCGTTGAACGGCCAAGATGACACTATGCTACTTAGCTTTTGCTACTGCAGCTGCGGTCAACGTTCGCCAACAAAGAGGGCAAGTGTGAATATACAGGCCCATTGGGAGATAGAGATACGAAAGGTAGAGCGCAGATTGGCCCTTGATGTCCTTAACGGCTTGCTGTGACCGGCAAGCAGCCTATAAACGAGTAGCACGCAGCCATTGGGTGACAGGAATTTGCCGAGTTATACGCCAACTATTCGGGTCTGCTACTGACAGCGCAACAAGCACATTGGCGCCACCTCGGTACCTATAGATTAAGGTACGGAAGCAACTTGGGATGGCCTGGACTTTGCCCGTCGAGAAGACGTCCTTGCTACCGCAGCATCTGCTTTTTGTAACTCGAACGCTTTCCCCACGCAACACGCATCTGCCTGTCCGAGACCGAGCGTTTCTCGGAGCGCTTTCGTCAGCACTTGCGGCCTTGCTCCCCTCTGGCTAAGTGATAGCAGGGGAAAGACGAGTGAAAGCCCGAGCGCGAAGGCCTGGACATCGCTGAGCGATGTGCTCATTGTCAGGCCAGGAACAGCCGCCCGCTGGAGGATCTGCTTGTGGGTGAGGCCGAGGGGCGGAAGCTTTTTCAAGCGGCGGGGCTTGGCACTTGTGACTTGACTCTACAAAACCCGAGACGGACCACGAAGTCTCGTACCTACCAAGGGTACTTTATCTTCTCTTGTCGAGTACTCCGTAGAAGTGAGAAGAATGACAGTGTCACAGGAACTGTGCTTGCGTGCATCCAGGAGGACAATCGCTCATCGCTCACTGTAGCGTCGTCCGCGTGCATCATTGACGTTTGACCCTCCACCAGTGCTCGGAGAAAAGTGCCTAGGAATATGTAGGTACCTAAGCTACTCCACGAGAATTGGCAAATTGCTGTTGCAAGAATCACCGAATGAAACATAATCATGAAACATGCAAGAAATGAAGACCGCCTGATGCAATCTCGAGCACTCCATGGCTTCAACGTCCGCCTGTCAACCCAGCCCCTTTCTGCTGCTAATATCCACAGATTGTCTTGCCATATTCCTCTTTCCTCTCAACCGTCGTTTTTGGACGTAGCTGTCTGACCATATCAACTCTGTGCAGTTGATCTGCCTGTCGCTCTTTTTGGGGGGGTTTTTGATGTACAATTCAGATGTGAAGTCGTATATTCTCTTGTCGCATTCACCCTCATCTGGCCTCGCCGTCCCATCTTTTTGCAGATTCACCAACTATTGCCGTTCCTTTCTTAAACGACCTGAGCATTCCGTTCGTTACATCCGTTCAAAGACCTCTTGGGAAATCGGAAAGGATTTCGATCATGTTTGCGTCCACCATTCTGAGAGCCCTTCTTCTGCCACTGCTTGGTGCGGCGTCTGTATCTGTCAATCGCACCGCAAGCAGTGATGCCCTCCATACGTGGTGGCACAGCACCGGTGAATTCAACACCCAGACCCCGGTCCTCGATGGCAACGTCCGTCAGTCTGGCAATTACTCTGTGCAAGTAAGTAGCTCGAGCAACGCTAGCGATCCGAGCAGCTACTATGATTCTTTCGTATATGAGACAATTCCTCGCAACGGGATGGGCAATATTATCGACCCGCTCGAACCTACGATATTGAGCACGGCCGATGACGGTATCACCATTGAAGCCGCCATCGGCATGACGATGGCTTGGACGTCATTCTTGTACAGTAAAGATGTTTACGTCAAAGTCTCCCGCCTAGATGGCGGCAGCACCGCTGCGAGCAATGTCATTATCCATCCCACCAACCTCGACTACGCAAAGACTGAGGTCGACGGTGATCTCTACATCACGGTGCCTTACAGCAGCCGGGGCGTACGATTTTCAGTCGAATTCACAGACAACCTTTACGAATTCCACAGCAATTGTGCGATTTCTTGCACTGTAGGTAAGCAACATTTGGAGCTATTCTTTCCTTATCAAAGACAGAGTCGAGTTGTAAGAAATCTTTGGGCCAATCATCCCATTCAGACCGTTTTAATGGCTTCATATGTTGCCTCGTGTGAAGGGAGAAAGCTCATTCTGAGATCCTTCTAGGCGGTCTCGTCCAGAACACCAATCCCTCTGGTGAATCGTACTGGCAGGAACCTTTCGATAGTAGGAACCCGGTCGTCGGCATCGAGCCTCTCAACTCACTGTTGATCTTCGCCAGCCCTTTCCCGGCGCCTGACATGGTGCCCGACCCGACTTCGCCAACGTCTCTCGTGGTGGAGCCTGGACTGGTCACGGATGTGAATACGACGGACAAGAACACGCTCATTTTCAACCCGGGGGTGTACTGGTTCACAAGCGTCGCGCATGCAGCGCTGAGCAGTACCGTCGACTGGGTCTACTTCGCTCCCGGCGCATACGTGAAGGGCGCGATCTACTTCAACACCGTCGCCCCGGTCATGAAGGCGACCGGACACGGCGTGCTCTCAGGCGAGCAGTACGTCTACCAAGCGAACGTCGACGCGGGCTACCGCAACGAACAGTCCAACCAACACGGGCTCCGGATGTGGAGCGGCGTCAGCTCCGACGACCCGCAGACCTTCGTCCTCGCCGGCGTCACCGTCAACGCCCCGCCCTTCAACTCCATGGACTTCACCGGCAACCTCGCCGCGCTCTCGACGCGGGTGTCCGACTACAAGCAGGTCGGCGCCTTCTTCGGCCAGACGGACGGGCCGGAGAACTACCCCGGGTCCACGGTCCGCGACGTCTTCTACCACTCCAACGACGACACCATCAAAGCCTACTACTCCAACGTCCGCATCGACCGCGTCACCGTCTGGAAGGGCACCACCGCCCCGACGGTCCAGCTCGGCTGGGCGTCCCGCACGCTCGAAAACGTCTCCGTCGCCGACGTCGACATCATCCACTCGCGCTACCCCTCCAACAGCAGCCACCCGTCCCTCATCGGCATGAACCAGCTCTACTCCCAACCGGACGAGACGGACCCCGACACCGCCACCGTCGCCAACCGCGTCCGCAACGTGACCCTGTCCCGCTTCCGCGCCGAGGGCGTCAGCGGCGGCCTCTTCCGCATCTGCCCCCTCGAGACCTTCGACGGCTTCCGCGTCGAGGGCGTCTGGATCGAGCGGTTCGCGCCCGCCGTCACCGCCATCGCGCAGAGCGAGCTGCCGCAGTTCTTCGACGCCGCGAGCGGGGAACCCGTCGGCGTCCGCGGGTTCGTCGTCGAGGGGTTCACCGTCTTCGCCAACAGGACGGCCGTGACGCAGGATGCAGGGAACTGGGCTCCGGGGTCCCTGGGGGGTATGAATATCGCGCCTGTATATATCGCGAGCGGGGGCGTGACCATTGTGTAGAGGTCCCGCAGAGTAAGTCTTGGAAGGTTGGGATCTCATCTTACGCATAAGACCCGTCAACGTACAAATCGGCAACTTCCAGTCGTCGCAAAGCGAATGGTTGATCCGCTGTCAAGTTTCCAATTCATACTCTACACTTTTCGTCACGAGCATACCGCGTCAAACTCTCCATATCAAATATAGGGTATCTCATGTCCTCCCTTTCCGTCCCAAGGTATCCCATGCCCTCCCTTCCCATCCCAGATCCTCGTAGACGCCGTGCGACTCCTATCCGTTCCCAAATGCCCCTCAGCCCCGGCCGCCGTGTCACACCTGATCGTACCCACTCCCTTGCCCAACCGCCAACCCCTTGACACTCTCGCTCCCCGTCCACTTCCTCGCGCCCAAACTCGGCCTGCCGTTGAAGCCGGTGGACCCCCTCTTCGCGAATCCCTTCTTCCTGCGCAACTCGCCGCTGAACAGTGACCGCACGGCGGCCCAGGAGGTCGTGATGTAGATGACGGAGTTCCAGAAGCCCATCAAGGGGAGAACGATGCCGGAGGCGTAGCTGAAGGGGAGGGAGACGAGGGAGGGGTGGACGAGGGAATAGACTCGGTTGACGGAGGAGGGGACCTGTGGGTCCGTGAGCCGGGTGGGTTACTCGGAGCCCGGGTGAAGGGAGGCGCGAGGGAGCTTACCCATGTGACGAGCAATGAGACAAAGAAGAGAAGCGCCACTTTTGTGTATCCGTACGCTGCCCTGTTCGCTTCCACGGCCGCCCTGTTGTTCCGCTGCGCGATCGTCGAATGCGCCCTCGGTGTCATGGGAGGTGGCGCTTCTGATTTCGGGCTCATCGGCACCGAGTCAATCGTCACGGAGTACTGGCCGTAACCCTTATCGCTAACGTCTGGATTCTTCTTGTCCGGCATGATGAAGAGATTGGACATGTTAGGCGAAGGTAGTGTGGCCAATTCACTCGTAATGTGGATCTCGGTCGTCTTAAAGCTGGTGAAAGGATTTTCGATTCGCACAGGCACGGGCCGAGATGGACTGTTGAAAGCGCGAAGCTGTTTGCGTTTGGCGAAGATCTCACGCCCCGCGAGGACGTCTGGATTACAAGTTCGCAGTCAGTATTGCCTATCCGAGGGTGTATGTAGAGCCCCAAAACATGTACCGAGAGCAGAGACTTTCAAGACATGTCTGGATGCTCAGAATCTAGATCAAAGGAGGATGTATCGACTCCGAGAACACGTACATATACAGAATGAAATCAAGATACAGCACCTGGAGTGATATTAGTAAGAGAGACTCTGGAGAAGGGAAGGTGTTGCCTACCATGCTGGGGCATAGCAAAATGCAATTCTGAGAGCGACCCATTTGATGTCGATCCAACACCAAAGCGTGGCCGGGCCGTAGATTTTGCCTTTAGTTGGAGTCTCGATGAAAAGGTAGATCAATGCAATTATAAATGGTCCTCCATAGCACTGATTGAAATTTCGGGGTCAGTGTTGCTTACCAAAGGGGATGTATCAAGCTTTGGAACATGTCTGTGCGTTAAACATTCCAAAGACTTGTCTCAAGGTTCAGGATTTGGCCCAAATTCTGAGAGGTGGACCCGGAACGTACGTACCATACAATGATATCTCCATTCCAATCCCTTGAGCTGTTGGGCGTTATACTTACGGAACAAGGTCAAATATACATTGATAGCCATAGCCATGTTCCACAGAGCGTCTGCTGGAAGGAACCTTTTCTCAAATTTAGTCCATGTATTGAACCTCCTGGGTACTCCAGCACTCACATCTGGATGAGGAAGCCTTGGAACTGGCAAAGATGTGAGTCCCGTCCCGCTCGTATTCCCGATTGTGACATCAATGCAACGTTGCATAAGGTGTTTCTACGAGAAGTGTGGGGGTCAGTATGCTTTTGTATAGGGAAGGTATGAGGCGTGAGACCATATCCGGGGATACGGGGGCCACATCAGGCCTTGCATTTCAATTTGTGGACGCGAGCAGGAGAGGATTCGAAATGCACATACCCCCAGGATGCGTAGAAAATAAGTCGATTGACAGGCTTCCGGAAGGCAGGTGAGTAGAGAAAGGTGAAGAGGATGAAGCTCGTTCCAATGAGGGAGAAGCAGGAGGCGACACGCTCTGTGATTTCGAGGTCATGAAGCTCTTTGGGACTCAGTGCATGGGACATGGTGAACGCGGTCTACCGCCGAGGTTTTGAGCCAAGACAAACTCGCCGTTGCACGAGAGTTGTCATCCGGTAGTAAGACACAGACGTCCACGGTGACGGATCATGAGCGATTGCGAATGATAGTGTACATGTGCATGTGCAAGTGAAATGTGCGAGTAATGGCCAGCAGCTCGAGAGCGTCAACTAACAAGACGGAAAGAGCGTTGAAGCGTGATCACGGACCGATATAAGCTTGCGTAAGAAAGGCGAGGGATGAAAAGAAGAAGAGGGGAAAGAGACGGGCAGGGAAGGAGGGAGTGGGGAAAGAAGAGAGTAAAAGGAAAGAGTGCTGTTCAAGCAGCGGTCTAGTGTGTGGGTGGGGAGGTACTTTTGGACGTAGGGAAGCAGCGGTCTAGTGTGTGGGTGGGGAGGTACTTTTGGACGTAGGGAAGCAGCGGTGGCACCGTAGGAAGACGGGACAGGGTAGCATAGCACGGTAGCCCCAACATGAGCGAAAGAAAGAATAGAATGAAAGAAACGGCCGTGGGTCTTTTGAAAGTCTGGAATGCCGAAGGGCACAGCGAGCATGGTCCTTGGCTGTAATTTGAGATCCATCGCTACCTAAATCACCGCATGAGTTCGTCCAGTTACGCTTCAACGTTCCATCGTTGAATCACGATTCACAATAATATTAATAATAATGGTAAGTAGCTGTTCACTCTCCAATTTCCGGCTACGAGGAGGACATTCTATTATGCCTCGTGTGGCGGCCTTTTCGACCGGCCCAAGCGCCGAATCACGGAGGATCATCTTATCCTATAAACCTTGGCATCAGGTAAGATGCGGAAAATAAAATGCCCTCCTTTGGACTTTACTTTACTTTATCACCGGCACAAGCGCCTAATAGCCGATAGCGAAGACTTACTTACCTTAACCTATCCCCTACCCGTAACACACCAACACCTGCGTTTCACAGTCAG